>OW964827.1:45204775-46404775 GCA_943142095.1 Ophonus ardosiacus | reverse complement strand
AATATATTTGTCTCTGAATCTGATGAAGAATCAAGTGATGATTGATCTTCGTCAGAATCGTTTATTAGTTGAAACATTATGCTCTTTAAAAAGACATTTCTGCAGTCACTTCTTTGCAGCTTTATGATATGACTGTGTTTATAAACAACCTAACCTTTTACACCTTTGGCTACGCTTGGCTTAATTACTCACAACTGAGCAAACTTGCCCAAATATACACTAGTGTGTTTTATGAAACTACAAGAATTAGACTGAACTAGTGTACACTACACTGCACTGCACTATTCTGCTCTGCACTTGAAGCACTTCTCATCGAACAGAGCTATAACCACATATTTACAAGGAAAAGTATTTACTTGTGGTATGTAATATTGGACTACTTATTAAATTGGAGAGTAAATTAAAAAGTAAATTTATAGAATGAATTATATAACTGGTGGCATTTTCATAATCGTATGGAAATAGTGCATTTAGCGCATTTATCTCTAGAAATCTTGAAGGAAATTTTTACTCTTTTTCCGTAGTTAGAATCGCAAAGTAACGTAATAAAATTTCCCAACCAGATTTAACTTTTCCCCAACAGATGGCCGTAGCATCTCGCTTACGCTTTCCATTATGAATTACCACCGTTCCATTCGCCTCCTTTTGCATTTCTTTTTCTCTCGCGGCGTTGTTTATTTTCCACATCTAATGGTTTTATATTTTCGAGCGTTTTATTCCGAATTCATTTCTGTTTCCTCTATTTCCGCAACACTCTATACATAAATTTTCTTCTCTAATCTTCTTTTGATTACTTTTGTCGATGTGCCAAGCACAAATGTGAAATACAAGCAGCGGAAAGAATGCTGTAAATCTGTACATTCAACGCAGGAAGTAATGTTACCATTCACTTCCGGTCTATCTGTAACTTGATTTTTAGCAAATATCATTCGAAACCTGGATTAAGTTTCTTTTCCATTGATTCAGTCTGAAGATAAAATTTCTTCACAATCTTTTAACTCCGATACTCCGGGTTGCGATAGTATTCGAGCTGAATGTGCCATGAAAATAAAAACGCCACATAAAAAAGTTTAATATCATGAAATTATGTAAACAATGCATATAAATGCAATTAGAATTTTAAGTAGATTTTTATAGCCATAGGTAAACGAGAAGTTTAAAACTTTTAATTATGAAATGGCTTCAGTATTACCGAGCTAAAACTTTACCGCTAACCTTTCAATTTTAATTATGATCTTTTTATTTATTTTTACATGAGTGCATTTTAAAGAAAAGTTGTGATTAGTGTACACACTACAAATTATATATATATAATATCATTCCTTTTAGATTGAGCAACTTTTTTATCTATGGCAATATCATAATATAATTCCGGATTTTCATAATAAAAACTATATTTCATAATGCAACGAGCTGTTTGGCCAATCAGAATAGGACTTTTGATCACGTGACGGGCAATGAGAATTAAACAACACAGTCCTAACTTAGTCGAAACAATATGAATTTTTGATAGACAAGCTTGTTATATCCATCCTTGTCGCACACGCTTCCAGTGATTGCATATGAGAGAGATAAATATATGCCAATTTGTTAATTCGTGCACGATGACATTGATCGGACTTCTTTCAAAATTTTTACTGTACCTAACTCGTTTATAATGACTTATTTATAAATTATTCGCCATTGTATTTTTTAATAGTATACTATCGAATAGTAAATTTCATGTACTTTTCAAATTTGAATAAATATATAGAATGTTCCATTTGAAAATTTAATGTTATATACCATTGCGTAAAAATGGAACAGCCTGTAGAAAAACATGTACTGACGATTTATAGACATTTTAATTTAAAATAATGCACTTAAAAAACAAACCGATGAATCACCCTCTATTATAGGCACTGATCTATATTTGTTTCCTTTTTACCTCTCACTAAGAGAAGTACTGGAATCATGCTAAAAGTCGCATATCCAGATTTTAGTGAATAAGCACGTTTTAAGATCATTAGAATCTGATTTTAATACTTTTACAATGATGTGTGTGTATGTGTGTGTGTGTGTGTGTGTGTGTGTGTGTGTCTGTGTGAATATGCGTATGTAAGGATGTAGGAGGAACGGTTTCTATAAGATCTGACATTAATAGGAAGAGCTGAAAAGGTTTTGGTAACAATTAGACAAGCGGAACTTCTTAAAAAAAATTATAATTTTTTTTTTAAATTTTTGTTATTAAAGAATATAAAATTATCCAATACATAGAACATTTTTGTTATATCTTCTATAGATTTGGAAATAGAGAATTATAAATATATAAAATAATCCATTGTATAATGAATCAAACAGCCCATGGAAACCAGTTGAAAATTAAAATTTTTGTAATTGACATAAATGTCATTGTAAAAAATATCATTACTGAGGACTTTTTCTGGGAAGTAAATTTAATATTTCATATTTTATAATTAATTAAATATTTAAAATTATAGATATAGCTGCCATTTGTTAACTTGATACTGTCCTTGAATGCGGAAAACCTAAAATTCGTACATGGACAAGTCGAAATGTAATAATAGTAATGCTATTATTATAACGAGGAAAAGACTCCGTCAACATCTAAAATTTGTATAAAAAGAAAATTATCTACAGTATCAATCTCGTCACTGAATTGGAAGAATCTCGAACATTTAGAAGAGTAGAAGGAAACTTGTTCATAGAATGAATTAAAAAATAAAGAATAGATGTAATTAGAATTTTTTGTGTGTACCAGATATGTTAAATACAATACTTATACCGTGAGTATTTTTTAACGTGAAACATTGGGTTTGTCATATCCAAGGTTACGACTTGATATTTGATTGACAGCAATGTATTTACGCGTTCCATTTAAAATGAAACATAGGGAACGAATCTGACAGAAGTATTATATTGTAAGAAATTTAGCGGAGTCAGAAAACCACTCGAGAGCACTAAACATATTTCGGGCACAAGGTGCACAAAGTATTTTTTCTACATCTAAATTTAATTTTTAGAAAACAGGTATAATTATTTAAACAAAATTAACGTCTTGTCAATATGCCAGATAACCGTTGAATTTTCCTATACGTTCTGATTTGACATTTGATTGACAGCAATGTCTGTCTCATTTAAAATAACACATGGGGAATGAGTTTGACAGAAGTATTATATTTAAATATTGAAAGAAATTTAGCCGAGTCAGAAAACCACTCGGGCACAAGGTGCATACTATATTTTTTCTACAACTATAGAATGCAGGTATAATTATTTAAACAAAATTAACCTCTATTGACGTGTTATCAAATGTTAAATTCGTTCCCTATGTTTCATTTTAAATGGAACAGGCAAACACATTACTGTCAATTAAATGTCAAGTCGTAACCATGGATATGACAAACCCAATGTTTCACTTTAAAAAATACTCACGGTATAGCCTAATATGAAAATGACGAGAGATATTGTGCTGACCACAACTGATTTTTAATTTAGCTTTAACTTCTAAAAGCAGAATTAATTTATTGAAATAAGGAAAGAAAGAAACTTTTTGCAAGTTCGTGGTAACTCTCCAATCATATCTAAATTCCTCTATTCCGCAGAATTGCAATTCTCACCCGCAGTTTCATCCTTCTCGACCACAAGTACCCATCGTCCAGCGTCCAGTTTCCCGCGTTAAACAACGGCATCTTCCTAAGATTTTACGATTCCGCTAACTCCTTAAACGACAATAATCGTACGTCGTGCCTGCCACCTACTCTTCTTCTAATCTTCCACTTGTTTCTCCATCTCTCTCTTACACCCGCAACATCCCAATAGTTCCGTCCTTGTCCTTAGAAGAGGGAACTGTTTGACATCGGACGTAAGTACTGTTGTTTTTCAACGTCGGTAAGAGTGGACACTGTTTTGTCGACTGCTCGTAACATAAATATGTCGTCCGAACAGAGGGATGAGGGTTGATTCCGTGAATGATGTGGAATGGAACTTTTAGCCGAGGGAAAATAAAATGAATACCGAAATATTGTTGCACATTGTAAAGTTCTAAAACTTACATTTATCATTTGGCGGGGTACTAAATTTAGTGACAAGTTACTCAACTTGCGTGATACAAAAGTTAAAAGGAACTATATCAATACTACACAGATTTTTTTAATGCATTAGGTAGGTAAAAGTTTTTTAAACACTTGGCTTAATTTGGAATAGGTTTAGGGTTGAATAAACCCGGGTTTCTTTTATAAAAAAAAAAAACCTAGCCCGTACGGGCTTTTAAAAAAAAACTGGTTTATTGCGTTTTATTAACAAACATCGAATTAAGCCTCATTTCCACCACTAAGATACCATTTCTAGCTACTTTGTTTAGTGACAAAAATGTCACAATATTTCGCCAAATATTTCCAATTTTAAATGGCACAAAAATGACCCCTGTGGTGCACTTTCCACACCAGCTATGAGTGCCCGTGAGGTGACGCCTGGTAAGCGCCCACACGGTAAAATATATCGTCATCATTACCGATGTCTACATGTGTTGTAGATACTGGCACACCCAGAAATGGGTAATATGCCGTGATGATATTATTATTATTATTATTATTATTATCATTATTATTATTATTATTATTATTATTATTATTATTATTATTACTTGTTAAACAACAAGCAGCAATTTTTACCTCTCGCTAAGGTATTGGATTCATACTAAAATTCGCATATCCAGATTTTATTGAATAAGCACGATTTAAGGTCCCTACAATCCGATTATAACATTTTTAAAATGATGTCTGTGTGTGTGTGTGTGTGTGTGTGTGTGTGTGTGTGTGTGGATGTGTGTATGTGTGTGTGTGTGTGTATGTATGTATGTAATATGTAATATGACGTGATGATATATTTATTTTTATTTATTTATGGAAATAGCGAGAGGTCTTGTGCTGGCCACAACAGATTTTTTAAATGGGTTATATACATAATTTTCTGTATCTATATCCATACCGAAAATTTAAAAATTGAATAATTATAGAATAGACCGACAGTTGACAGTTCAGGTTAGAAGTTTGCAAACTTTTATTCTTATGCATTTCTTTTAGTTTCCTTGTGCAAAGCTAGAATTTTATTTTTAAAACAAAAGAATGTAAACTTATTACGTATCATTGAAAAGCTTATAAAATAAGAAAAAAGATGAGAATATTTTCAACATATCTTTCCATTTAAAAAATATTATGTTTGTGTTATATCTCGAGAATTACTTAGTTTGAAAATATCAAATTGCGCCATGTTATTCTACGTAAAAAACTGTTTAAAAACTATCTAAACATTTTTTTATGTTTTACAATAAGCGAGGTATAAAGCATTTTCAAAATAATCAAAAATCAAGATCGAAAATTGCTGTGGTGCCTATTAAAAATTGGCCCATAAAGACCTACATCAGTTTTCTGTAGCGTGCAATATAAGACCGTTTCTCATATAATTAATTCGAATTTGTTCCATCCTGTACACGTATAATACGGCTACTCGTGGTAACAAACAATTTATTTACAACCATCGTCTTTCCAACTTTGTTCCATGAATTTCATGATAAGTTTTCAGCCGTTTTGACCCCTTTGAAAACACATCCATCCTTGCGTTAATTCGATTAGAAATCGGCTTGGTAGCAGCCAAATCACTTGGCTTGGCGGACGGCTAATGAGGAAATATCGCCGAGCCGGTCCTGGCGCACATGAATCATAAATCGCCCCTGCCCTGGCTGGCGCCGCCGCCTGCGATGCAGGAGAATGAAAAGCCCAAGCCCAAAGCTTTTATTTGGATACGCATTACTTTGTTTGTTATTATGTCTAGTTTTTCCCTTAGTGGAACATCAGCTATTAAAGATCGTGTAGGATTGCAGACCCCAGCAGCAACAATTGGTGACAGAGGGAGCTCGCAACAGATAATTTATTGGGTTTTTTTTTACCTTTATAGAATATATTATAGCAGTAGTAGATATTCGTTCTTCATTTTTACAATGAAGGTGAATCCTGGCAAATTGGCAAGTAACTTTAAAGGATAAGCTTTATACAGGACAGTCAGAAACAGGTGTTACTGACAAAAACATTGCGACTGTACGCGGCAAGATAGAGGAAGATCCTAATGTTACTGTTCGTTTAATTCAGGTAACCCTATAGGCATTGGCGTGAAAGCGAAAGCGATCAACATCTTGCACAATCATATGAGTGTACTGTGTACGGAAGCAATGTGCTTGCCGGATTCTCCATAGTTAAACAGCAGTTCTTAAGGCAGATTATGGCAATTGGTGTCATGCTCCAAAATAAGTATGCTCCAACCAGGGCTGTAGTGGCAGCACGCACTTTAGAATTCTATCATAGAAAGCAAGCGAATACGATTTTACTTTTTCGAATCTTGGTAGCATTCACTTTAAAATTCTATATTCATTTTTTGACTCGGAAATTATTGAATTTTTTTTCACTACTAGCTACACAGAGGTACTTTATTGACCGAATAGAGTGCCGTGAAATTGAATTTCTCAACCCGTTCATGGTTACCGGTATATAATTTTTCATTATTAACCGGTAATAAATTAATAATGAATAAATTTACATTTTTTGATAATTCTGTGGCAGTTTTAAATCGGAAATGTTTATAGCAAGTATAAGTATAAGTATAACCAAGAGACTTTATTTATTAATATTTTATGCATTTAAATGGTTGTTTAAACAGCTTAATTCAATATTAAAAATTCGGATTAATTTGAATATTCTTTTTTCGCGCCGAGAACATATTAAATACTTGACATTTCGTTCATGTCAATTTCGCTTATTCAATGTAAGAAAAACAGTATTTAAAAATAATACTTTTAAATAATATTTGTGATTTAACAATAAATAATACAAATGCTTGAACCGTGCAACCAAATTCTGTGCAATCACAATCAGATGATACAACCTGTAAGCATAGCATTCGGAGAGTGACGAGCCCAGAGTCGAATAAAGTTTGTTAAATCATGTGATGCTTTTTAATATAAACCTGTCCCGAACACTACAGTAAGTAAAGGAAAATTTAATCTTTTCTATTAATAATGACTTTTATTTTATGTTATTGTTAGCTAACACTGCTAATAGACAGAATTCAATACAACATAGACAACAATTATGGTTAGAACCACAAATTAAGTGAATAAATAAATTACTATTATAAACAAGTACTTGCTAAGTTATAAAACTGCCACAATGAAATGATAAAATTTCAGTTTTTGTTTTAATAAACAATTTTACTAGGCCAACTATGCATCAATTGTGCCATCACATTTAAAAGTAAAATGACGTTATGGTGGGATTAATTTCATAAATAATTATTAAAATTACGTGGTACTAGTGAAAAAAATAGTATATATACCACGGTTATGAAGAGCATTATTACCCTCGCTAATTATAATCCCTCGGGATTAAACTTTTCGCTCGATCAATAATAATCCTCTTCACAACCTTGGTGTACAATATACTATTATACTATTAAAATAAAAAATATTATGACAGTTGTATATAATAAATGTATAAATTGTATGTAAATTAGCTTTGAACAGAATTGTGGCAAAATAATGACGTTAATTTGACACTTTCGCCTCGAGTCGTACGCTTGCAGGCGAATATTTTGATACACGCATGCTACCAAATTTTCGCTTCGTGGCGAAAAGCGAAAATAGATTGATAGAATTCTAAAGTGCGTGCTACCACTAATGGTCTTATTTTCCCCAACAAAAAAAAAAAAAAAAAAACAACCCGGGTTTAAAAAAAAAACAATAAGAGTAGCTATATATTTAGACTATGCAACATGATTGTGTCTTTCGCATTAGTTCGGCAGCACGTGATATGCGAAAAATACGATTTTACAACGAATCACATAAAAGGTTTTTTTTCTAGCATAGACAAAAGAACTATTGCGGAAAAGAATGTCATTATGATATGCAACATGAAATGGAAGGGGAATATTATTTGAATTAATTGCAATGTACAGTTTATATTTCTAAATTATAGACAATAAGATATTCTTTCATATTGATAATCACATAAAATGTCAAAAACTAATATTTAACTGTGTTTTATCAAGAAAAAATGTTAAGAACCGGTTGACCAATTATAATCAAAATCTAATCAGCTCCTTCATATGAATATAAAGAAGAGGAATACGAAAGAATTATAATTTTTAGAATTGTTGTATTGGAGTTATCGTCGGATTTCTGTTTAAATTATTAGAAATTAAATTAATTTTACGACTAATAAATAAATAACTATAATAAAATAAAGATAATTGGAGAGTACAAAGAAACGTATAAAAATACTCATTTTACAATAAACAATCTAAAAAAATCTAAAATGCCCAATAAAATACAAAAATCCCAATTAAACCAAAAAAAAACAGTGGGTCGAGTTTTTAAAAACCCTGAGTTTTTGGTGCCAGCACGCACTTAAGTTATTCGTGAAAATACTACTTTTTACATCTCAATAAGAGAGGTATTGGATTCATGCCAAAAATCGCAAGTCCAGATTTTAGTGAATAAGCATGTTTTATAGAATCCGATTTTTACATTTTTATAATTATGTCTCTGTATGTGTGTGTGTGTGTGTGTGTGTGTGTCTGTGAGTGTGTGTGTGTGTGTGTTTGTGTGTAGAAGTGTGTGAGTGTGCGTATATAGTTTGCAACATTAGTAAATACGTAGGTTGTATTTAAAATAATAAAAATTAAATAGCGGGAGGTTTCGTGTTGGCCACATCAGATTTTAAATCTTAGTCATTCTCGTCGTTTTTTTTTGTTGCGTGTGTATGGCTTGTTGCTATCCTACAAGTTGCCGTCGATGCTGACGCCGCCCCCGCTGACGTCTAGCGTCATTATGCTGACGAAACGATGAGTTATAGACTTCACTACATAATCATCTACTGATAGTCGGAGATAATGCGCTCGGCAATTTGCTACAATGTTTTATTCAACTTATCATGCAAGATTCTAACTAATGAATAGCGTGAAAGCTACCACACATCATTACGAAATAATATATGAAGTTAAGTTTTTCATATTAGAATGAAATTATAAAAGTAATATAATAAGTGAAGAGTAGTGCTTTTAATAGTTATTTAACTATCAAGTGTGTTAATGACGGTAATTAATTGTTGAGACAATTAATCGCCAATTAACAAAAGTGTCAGTTACAATATTTTTCCGTTGGCCGTATTTTACTGAATTGTAAAATTTAATTTTATTCCGTAACAAAAACTTTAGGTTAATAACGTCTGACACATTAGTTTTGACAATTGTTCAGCGTTGGTATGTGGTACGTACTAAAATCGTTTATTAATAAAAAATCATACATTAATAGGAGTTATTAATGAATGAGTTCCTATACATTAATATAATCTATTAATACACGATCAACGGAAATAGTTATTTATGTATCAAGGCACTCAAGTTCTACTTTTCTCGAATATGGAATTTAGTTGTCGAGGCTGTAAAGCCGAGGAAAATAAACCACATGAGTGATGAAACGGAACTTCAATGCCGAGATACATATTAAATTTTATTTGAAATCGAAAATTTGTGAAAATTAAAGAACATTTTATTTTTATAGGTTATGCTTTTGTAACTGTCAGTCTGACACTCAATGTTACTAACCTCCGAACATTGAGGTTATCGCAAAGAACATTTAAAATTCATGTTTTATTTTACTCTTCTTTATCGGAATTGTTTAGTTCGTTCTTTTTGCACATATATTTGTCATTTTACGTACAAATTTACTTTATTATATATCGTACACCTACCCAAATTATTTTAATGTATAATAATTATTGTAAGGTTGGGAACACAGCAATCATCGTATAATGGATTACTTTAGTGATTTATGAAAGTTACTTTTTACAATTCTTAACTCTATATCTATTGAATATGAAGGAAAAAAGCTTCAAATAAGAGAACTTCAGGTTGACCAATTATAACCAGTCAGTTCGTCATATGGATGCAAAGAAGAGGAATACGAAAGAATTATAATTTTTAGAATTGTAGCATTGGAATTATCGTCGCGGAGAAAAATTTGTCACACACTGACATACACAGACATATATACAGACATCATCGTAAAACTAGTAAAATCGTATTCTAGGGACCATAAAACGTGCTTATTCATTAAAAACTCACCATCGAATTTTTTAACCAAAGACAATACCTTCCCTACCTAAAGGTGCAGAAGGTAAAAATTGTCAAAATTATGTAACAGTGAATACTTTAATGTTATAGCCGAGACAGACAACAAAAATTAATGATCACCATAATGATAATTATTTTTTAGACGACCATTGTGACATATCAACGTAGTATCCTAACACTGAAAGTTGAACTTGTCACATTAGTGTTACGATATATTTCATATCGTAATAGTTGACACGGTTGCTAGGTTACTATGTTATTATTTTCTGGCTATATGTATGCATTATTCATTTGTCAGCTGTCCGTACGTTTGAACCTAAATTTTAGTTCTGAAAAAAGTAATATTTATTTATGCTCTTCTAAAAAATAATTTTCATAACTTGTATGAAATACAAATATCTTAGCTCGTGTGTATTGACTTGGACTCCGCTACGCGTCGTGCGTCAATTTACACTCGCATGATATTTGGTATTTTTCATAACTTGTTACGTGAATAACTAATACTGTAGTAAGCACGTGTTACTTATTGTTTTGTACGAGTACAATACAATAAGTAGCACGAACTTACTATATTCAATATTTTCTGGTTTGGTAATAAACGCAATTTTGACATCTGTCATTAGTCTCAAGTTCACGTACGTATACTATATCTAACCGTTAATGATCATTAAGTTTTGTCGTCTGTTTCGGCTATTAGGATATAAATATTCTGATTGATTGAAATCTTAAATTAATATATTTTGTTTAACACTGATTTGGAAGAAGTTAAGATATCTAGGTCTTGACATAGTAAACTTTCATTCCAGTTCCAGGATAACAAAATAAATTTCCTCAGAAAATCAGAAATTCAAATGTTCCCTTCGGCACAGTCTCGTTCCTTCTGTCTCTCTCTCTCTCTCTCTTTTGAGCAATATATCAACATCAGATATTTCTCCAACAGCAAGTCTGTTTCAGAACACAATACCGTTTAATCTAAAACCGAATATTATCTGTTCGTATTGACCTCGGGACTTGGGCTTTATGTAGCAACTTCCAGTCTCCATAAGGAACTTGTCTGCCAATTGAGTCCAGAAACTACTTGATCATAAAACGAGAACGTTTTATTTTTGTTTCCTATGTCCAATCGCGCAGAAAAATAATAAATACATTTTATTGGTTTTTGCTGGGATTATGTCATTGCGCACAGGAAATGCGATGAATAAAATGTGTTTTGGTTAAGTTGGCAAAATGTTTTCTCTTTGATTTTTAGTTGTTTGTGCTAGCAGTTTGTTTGATCTCTGTTTGAAGTTTTATGTGTTATGTTTGACATTATTTCATTGCTCTGATTAGTTATTTATTTAATCAGATCTGGGTTAATTTTGAACACATTTACAGAATATTATTACATGATAAATAAACAATGTTTGAAACTCACAAATATTTTGCAAAAAAATATATTTACACCTTAAAATCTATTTAGCAAAATAGGTAAGTTTACAAAAATAAGTAACGTATGTAACGAAAGTTTTGAGAAGTTAAAGCTCTTCATCAAATAAAATGTTAAGGTCCTACGAAATCAGATTTTAACATTTTTACAATGATGTCTCTCTTTCTGTGTGTGTTTGTGTGTGTGTATGTGTGTGTGTGTGTGGGTGGGTGTGCAGTCCTTCTGCACCTCTCTAAAAATACATAATTTAATTAAAGTTTGATAAGAAAAGAAATATTTGAGAAAAATTGCTTCTCGCACGGCTTTCAACGGTATCAGTGGCTCACTGTGGCTAGTTCCCGTTCGAAATAGTTCAGACATTCATTGTATTGTTCGCCTCTGAGATTGCTTGTTAAAGCTTTAGGCATGATTATGTATTATAGTATGTTACTTATTAAAACAAATATGACAAGTCACAAATACTGAACTCAGAGAAAACTGACAACCAAGTAACAATAGTGACAGAGATAGGATCGATATAATATTCAATGTAAACAAAACATGGTCATGCCAACGTGTGGTATGAAAACGAACTACAACTATATCCAATAATTTTATATTCCGTAAAATGACTAGGGACTGACAGAAATAATTGTAAATTTCATTAATATATATATATGTCCCCGGATTGAGTTTACAAGAGGAAAAAAAAAATATTTTTGATTTTACGAAAAAATGCCAAGGGAAGAAAAATTTTTGCTTGAATTAAAACGCATGTTTCAGTTATTAAAACTTTGAATTAATGCAAGGTTCTTTTATTATAACGTTTTTTCGTATTTTGTCCTCCTAATAATACAGTTATTACATTGAATCTCATATGATTTTAGTTAGCTTTGAAATATTGACAAATGATTATTAATTCTAATTTCAGAAAAAAAAAACAGCGAAAATCAAAATACTTGTAGTTTATTCAATTAACTCTTTTTTATCTGAAATTAGAATTAAAAATCATTTGTCAATATTTCAAAGCTAACTAAAATCATGTTAGATTCAATTAAATAACTGTATTATTGGGAGGACTAAATACGAAAAAACGTTATAATAAAAGAACCTTACATTAATTAAAAGTTTTAATAACTGAAACATGCGTTTTAATTCAAGCAAAAATTTTTCTTTCCTTGGCATTTTTTCGTAAAATCAAAAATAATTTTTTTTTTCCTCTTGTAAACTCAATCCGGGGACATACTGTATATATACTAGTAATTTTTTTTTTCTCTTCTTTTTTCAAATATAAATAATACCTAATAATTTCTACAAGTTATATTTTATTTTATAAGTTTTCTTTTTCAGGTTAATGACGTGTGTCTTCATTTTCATTACACATAAGTTACTCAGTTATTCGCCTATCTCTATATATTTTCGTGTTTCTAGAAAACGTGTTCAGAACATCCAACACTTTGCGTCTCTATTTTTACATGTTTTATTCATCAATTTGTAAATAAGAATGAAATACGAAGCAATTAACATTCAAGGATAATTTCTCGCTTTCAAGTTGTTATAATCGTAATAAGACCAAAATTTTAATACCATTAAATAAATAATCACAAATTGCTTAATTATACGCGATTAAATTTCATTGCCGTTGACATAAATCGTACAGAAACAGAGTTGATAAACATTTGAAACTTGGGAAACTTCAGCACGCAAACGCATTGTGAAAATCGCGAACGCCAAACGAAACTGAAAAACTAAACATTCCTCTAGATGTAATCGAGCTGTAAATGAAATGTGTATTTAAAACTAAATGAAGCTTATCAGACATTCACGTGTCTGGAGTTTACACGAACCGGGCTTTATTATTGATCAAATAATTTAATTGCAGGATCCGGAAATAGTAGCGCGAGGATCATTTGTTTTTTAGGCCTAATGAGTTGTTCTGGCGTGTGCATTTATAGCAGGAACACAGGTGATGCCAAGCGATTACTTAGTTACGGCCCCCTAGTGACGGGCGACCATGAAAAGCATAGAAAATGTATTGTAGTTGTGGTTTTGTTCATTCTTCATATTCGTCATATCGTAATATGATTCCTCTGTTTCTTTTTACACTAACGTATGTAACTAAGAAAAATTTTAAATTACAAATTTTAATACTAAGGTGTAATCTAGTTGCCACTGGATATAATAAATACAAGATTGGACAGAAAGGATAGACATATTTTAAAACGTCACAAAATTTATACTTTATGCGTAAGAAAAAATTAATGGACAGGTAATGACATAACATTTGACAAAATGAAGTGTGGAAAACACCTTGCAAGTGGTGTCCGTTAGAACCTGACATTCGCCCCAATTCTGTAAGAAATTTAAGTTTTAGCAACATTGCTCTAGCAAATAATCAATAATAATTGCGAAAACTGAATAAAACATGAAAATGACAGGCTTTACATTTATTTCTATTAGTTACAAATTTTAGTAATGTTGCTAAGACTTAAAAACTTTCTTACGGAATTGAGGGATTGTTAACATTATTTGGCTCAAAAAATTGGTCAGATGACTATCTGCCGAACTATTCAGGAATGTGTAGAAGATTTACCAAAAATGGACGACCCGAATTTTGGCCTCCAAATCAAATCAGCAGATGCATTCAAAGTACTCAAAACAAACTTAGAATATCATCGCTCAAATTAACTTAAAATTGTTGGCAGAACTTTGATCAGATTCAGAAATGATTTACAATTTCGAAAAGGAATTAATGTAACCAAGTAGACAGCGGCCTAACTTAAGATAATCTCCAAATGCTGCAGAGCATTAAGGAGTCAAAATTTTATAGAAAAAACCTGTTGTGGCCAGGACAATATATCTCGCCATTTTCATTTTGTTACATAAGTATCGAATTTAGCATTTCTTATTAGACACAAATAGTTCTGATTATATCTATTCTTTCATTCTATAAGGAATGTTGAAAGCACAGGATGGTTCCAATTCAATGAAGGAATTGGCAGTATTTCTTAAGGATATATATATGTACCATACCTACATACAATTTTAAATATTTAATTATTAGGTCAATAAGAATTATTAAATATACCTACGTTCCAAAAAAGCTGTTACTAATGTCAGTAAAACTGTTAATTTTTGACATTTTCGTTTATCTGTCAATTTTAAATATTTAAATTTGACAACTGGTTTCCTTGGTGTAGTCTGGACTAGGTACGCGATTTACTGCAAGAGATTATTCTGTGTATTACATTTTCTTTATCTCTAAATCTGTAGAAGACATAATGGAAAATTTTTTGTTCTTCAATATTTGTAATAACAATAATCTTCAAAAATAAAATTTAGAAGAATTTTTTAAAAAACCATTACTTCTGATTGTCCAATTATTATTAAAACCTTTTCAGCACTGCCCATTAGTGTTAAATTGAGGAATACGTAGTTAAACAGGTCTTAAGTATTATAATTACATCCATATACGCACACACCTGCACATCCATACATACACAGACATACCTATACACACAAACGCACAAACATCATTGCAAAAATTTTAAAATCGGATTCTAGTGACTTTAACAAGTGCTTATTCACTAAAATTTGGATATGCGATTTTTAGCATGAATCCAATACCTCTCTTAGCGAGAGGTAAAAATCATTCTATTTGATGAGGAGGTGTAACTTTATCTCAAAACTTTTGTTACATACGTGATCGGTTGGACTTGGGACAAATGCAACAGTATTCCAAGCAGAAGTACACGCAATTATAACCAGCGTGCAATTACTATTGGAGAAAAACTACCACAATAGAAGAATCTCCATAGTAACAGACAGCCAAGCCGCACTTAAGGCACTAAACTCGTGTAAGGTAGGCTCAGGACTAATTCTGGACTGCATCCACAGATTGAATGCCTTAGGAGCGACGAATAAATTAAGATTGATATGGGTACCCGGACATTTAGAAATTGAAGAAAACCGGGCAGCCGACCATCTTGCAAAAGATGGGACAAATATATCTTTTATAGGACCAGAACCTGCTTGCGGAATAACTGCGCAAACAGTTAAGCAAGAACTTAATACTTTGCTTTGGCAATGGCACAAACGGCATTGGACAGCCACATCAGGCCAAAGACATTCCAAGCTCTTCCTGAATGAGCTATCCAAGAAAAGAACAGACAACTTACTTGTAATGACCAAGCAAGATGTCTAACTAATAACAGGACTGGTAACAGGACACTGTCAATTAAATAAACATTTGCATAGGTTGTGCCTCAAACAAGAACCAACATGCAGAGTATGTGGAGAAGAGGATGAAACCCCTGAACACTTAATATGTCACTGCGAAGCATTTATGGCAAGCAGACATAGTCTTTTAGGAGCAAAGAAATTGCACACTGAGACACTAAAGGACATTAGTCTAAAGAAAATCTTGGAGTTTACAAAACATACAGGGCTCCTAGAATAGGAAGAAAACACGGAGGGTACAATAGACCAGAAAGGTCGCAGTACAGGGGCAAGGATGAACCACCACCCGACAATAATAATAATAATACATACGTGATTTCATTTATTTGACATACCTGGAGTCTTTTTCTGCCATGCTGTCAATTCTCTGTTATTTTTTAATCATTTACACAGTTTTCATTGTGTTACGTTAAAAACAGAAAACATCTGTGTTTCTCCTCTTATCCCGCAAAACGTTAAATATTTGACAGGCCCCTCGTGGGATTTGTCCGCACGCCCCTGGTTGTCAATAGCCGATATCTCTGTCCAGCTCCGATTCCCGTGTCTCTGCACTCGTAATTCCGGTTTGTTCCCGGCCGAGGAGCCGGGGTGTAATCGGCACCCGTACCTATAAATCTCCGGAGCTGCCAACCCGCACCCGCCTCCCGGAATGAAAAATCCTCCGGCGACGCACGATCGAGACGCCGGCCGTGTATCATGCCCAGGAATCAGCCAACATTTATTTATGAACGAGTTAAGTGCTTATGGCTTGCTGCATCACCATATCTAATTGTTTATGATAGTACAAATCAAACCACATTTTCTTTAGAGTTACAAGATAATACAAATATTATTGAGATAGAAAGTTAAATTCGTTATAATTTGTATTTAACTATTACTTTCATTCTTAAAATACTTATCATTTACTTTTACCTTCCGCTACCCTTGGTAGGAAGTGACCACGTTTTAAGGTCTCTAGAATCCGATTTTAAAATTTTCTCAATGATGTCTGTACTGTACTTAAATGAATGTGTGTTTATGGATTTTGTTAACACTCTAATGCCGTATTCATAGTCAGTACTTTGCCTTGACTCAAACTTGAGTATGCCTTGAGTACCAGATTTCGTTTCATAATCGCTACTCATACTTCGATCGAATGTTTACTTGAGTCGTGTTCCAAGCAATCTTGAGTAGTGCTCAAATAATGATTGATGCTTTTTTTTCAAAAAAAGATTAGGTAGACTTGATCAATATGGTTTTTCTTCAAAAAATACCATTAAATGCCATTTTTTCGCATTTTATGTCTTATGAAAATTAAAGATTATTGAATTTTCTACAGGAATACATTTATACTTTTTCTATATATTTTACAGATAAATTTAAAAATATTTTTTTTTTATTAGTCGCGAAGCCTAAGATAAACACAATTCCTTTGTTACAAAGTTCATATTTCAAATGAATGTAACTGACAGTAAATGTCACTGTCAAAAAACGAATCACTTCAAATTAATAATAGTGACATTTTAAAAAGAAAATAGTAAATAAAGCAATAGTTTTCTGCAATGGAACAGTTTGCAGCGTTAGTAAATAGGTATAGGCCATCCAGCGAATCAAGCGGTTTACGTCATCGTTTAGGGATTTTTGAAATTTTCTTTATTTTTTTAAATATATTTTATTAACGGTATTTTATTGGTTTTTTATTATTATCATGTATTTGACACCTTTAATAGAAATAATTATATTTGTATATATTATTATTAAGTAAAATTTTGTAAATTTTTGCAAAATGACGTTTGATTATATTTTTTTAATATTGGTAATTCTGAACATGTATATTACTAAATATTATATGTCTATATTATACTTTTCAACGTGTATTGCGATTTCATTTTGTTTTTGGTTTCGTTGTTCATTGACAAAATGTCAAATGCTCTGTCATGTCAAATTCAAAAGCTTGTAGTTAATTTATTGACTTATTTTGAAAATGAAAGATAGATTGGTGGGTTTTTACTTTCACTGAAATCTAATATTGAGGTAACATTTGGTTCTATTTGTTAGTAATAATTTGAAAATTAAATCTATATGTACAGCGTGTGGCAAACGCTATACGCAATGTACAGAGACAGTGAGAAATTGTATGGTATGCAGTATTCTGTATTTTTTTAAGGATCTCACATAATACTAGATAGTTTGTTGCATATGCTACAAGAATGAAGTATTTATAATGGCGTAAGCAGTATCGTTCATAATATTTTAAATAAAATTGGATTTCGCTGGAAAAATATTATACCAGACGTGTTTTTAAGAAAAATTCGGGTTTATGAAGGTAACCTACAGATTTTAATCCATTTTACATGCTCATGTAAACTTTTTAATATATGACGTCATTGTTTCTAGTGATATTGTATTTATGACGTAAACCGCTTGATTCGCTGGATGGCCTATAGGTAGGTATGTATTTAAATTAATAAAAATTAAATAGCGGGAGGTTTTGTGATGGCCACATCAGATTTTTTCTATATATTTCATAGATAAATATATAAAATAATCTATTTTATAAATCCCGGAGCGTATGTTTTAAAAACACACTTAGTTACTACTTCAGATTTCAATTGTATGTAACTAACAGATAAATGTCTATCAAAAAACTTATCATTTCAAATTATAAAACAGTAGTTTTATTATATGAATGCAAAGAAACATAATATAGTTTCCAGCAACAATAAATATGTACGTACGAATTTAAATTAATAAAAGTTAAAAAAAAAATAATAACACTTGGTTTAGTTTCATAAGAAAAGTGTATTTTTACTTTATTGTACAATTTCGGCAGTTGCGGCATCATCAGAAGTATTGGTATAAAAAACGCAGTTAAATATCAATTTTTGACATTTTATGTGATTATCAATATGAAAGATTATCTTTTTATCGGTACGGTTGATTATAAATTTATTAATAATTAATTAATTAATAAATCAGCCAGCTTTGCTATAATCATGAAAACAACTGATATACTCACATAATTGTAATTAACAGATGTCAGTGTCAAATGGAATTTACATAGTGTATGCTAAAAATAGTATACGTATGTTCGTGTTACAAGTTTATTGGATATACAGGGTGTCTCAATAAGCTTGCTCACTATTAGTACCTTTTTTATTTGAAGAGATACGAGGTTGGTTAAATGAGAAAAATTGTGCCATTTTATATTAGAAAATTGGTCATGTAGACAAAATAAAAATTCCAATAAGGTAATATTGTTTATGCACGGACGTATCATAATTTGACAATTATACACGAATTTCTTTGACATAAACGTCATTTTATAGCCCGCGGGCCTCATTATGTGCTGATTGTGAAAATATACAAGAAAATTTAAACAATATTCATAACTGGTGTGTTAATAATAATCTATTATTAAATGTCAACAAATGCAATGTGATGAGCTTTCATAGAAAATCCAATGCAATCACCTTCAATTACGCTCTTAACAATATTATTCTACATAGACCTTATTTATTTAAAGACCTAGGCGTTGTTTTTGACCCTAAATTACTTTTTACTGACCACATAAAGCAAGCAATCAGTTCCGCATATAAGAATCTGGGATTAATAATCAGAAACGCTCAATTTTTCGATGATATTTCAGTTCTAAAACTGTTATTTATATCTCTTGTGCGACCTTACTTAGAATACTGCTCGGTAATTTGGAATCCTATTTATAATAAAAATAGTGATTCTCTCGAAGGGGTTCAAAGAAAATTTTT
This sequence comes from Ophonus ardosiacus, assembly GCA_943142095.1. Lineage (NCBI taxonomy): Eukaryota > Metazoa > Arthropoda > Insecta > Coleoptera > Carabidae > Ophonus > Ophonus ardosiacus. The sequence goes on along the minus strand of OW964827.1, from coordinate 46,385,203 downwards.
AAAATATGGTATGTATATCATAAATGGAAGTTACCCGCCAAGAGGTATATCACAGGAATTATTGTTAAAATCGTTTAACTTGAATTACCTTCATCAAAGGCGAACTATTAATTCTGTTATTTTACTACAAAAAATTATTAATAATAACATAGACTGTCCCCTCATTTTGAACAACATTTCGTTTCGAGTACCGAGATTATCAGCCCGACATACCAGTACATTCTATGTCAAAACTCCTCGATCAAATATTCTAATTAAATCGCCTATAAATAATATGCAACAATGTTACCATCAGATTGAACTGTATGTAGATATTTTTCATGACAGTATAAAAAACATAAAAAACTCTATAACCTATCTTACTTAAATTTATATACTTATTTTACTTGTAATATTTATCTTTTCTCCTTACCCTAGAATTGGACAGCAGTCTGTTGGGTATTGAACATATAATAATAATAATAATAATAATAATAATAATTATAGCCCAAACTAAATTATAACCTACAATTTAAACAGGCAACATGAAAAGTTTTTATTACGAATCGAAATTTTTTATATTCTTTAATGAAAAATGAAAATTAATTTTGTGATATTTATATGGAAAGCACGGAGATACACAAAATAAAACTCAAATGACATAACTAATAAACAAACAATAAACTGTTGTTCTCCGCTTTCATAGCAACACTAGATACTGGAAGTACGAGGACAAATTCTTTTCTAACACTCATAATTTGAAAATTTTCGTCCGTGCATAAAGTTTTGTATGTACCACGAGCGTAACTTGCTTTTATGGCCATTGACGTGTTTTTATCCCTCGGCTTACGCCTCGGGCTTAAAATCCCGCCGCAGGCCATAAAAGCCTCCTTACGCTCTTAATACATAAATAACTATTATGTACAATTTTTTCAAATAAACGAATTATTTACGGTTAAAAATTAAAATTCTGTAAATTGTTTTATTAGTTTATTTAGCCAAGTTAGCCATAAAAACAATTGATTATTTGTTTGACGTTTAATAATTTCTCCCGTAAAGTTCTCTGTATTTAATAATGTTTAATAACTTTACAAATGAAGAAAAGTTAGATATGATCTTGCTATATGGAAAGTTATATCTAGACACCAGTTACGTAGAACGGTTTGCTCTCTTTCCAAAAGAGCTGAAATGTGTGAAAAAATTATGGCTTTCAATTTGAATATTTTCTTTAATTGTTTTGTTATTACTGTAAAATAAGTTAATAAAATGATAATTTTATAAAAGACAAATGTTTCCATGGTTTACTTGACTAAATAAACTAATAAAAGATAATTTTTATCTTTAAACGTAAATAACTCGTTTATTTGAAAAAATTGTATATAAATAATATTATCTTATTGGAAAGAGAAAAAAATACTCTCTCCAATAAGATAATAAAAAATATATAGTTCCATTTAAAAAATATATATTCTGTCCCAAATTTTGGGAACCGCTGACACAAGTTTTATTTTGTCTACATGACCAATTTTCTAATATAAAATGGCACAATTTTGCTCATTTAACTAACCTCGTATCTCTTCAAATAAAAAAGTTACCAATAGTGAGCAAGCTTATTGAGACACTCTGTATAGAATCTTTTCCAAGGAACTTTTGGTATAGGATTTTTACAAAATACATAGAATTGACGGAAAGTAATGTGCTGGCCACATCAGATATTTTCACATAAAAACATTCTGGACCTATAAAGTTCAATAACCTTTTCACTACTACAACAGTACTTGTATGCCTTCTTCTCAATTTATTTCACATTCACCGTACTACATCGTCTTTAATTCATCCTTTGAATGCCTGCATTCATCCTTTAGAAAAAACCTCTCCTTCTCCCCCCAAAGAACCGAGCTTGAACAGAAGAAGCCCGGCTCCTCCTGCAGCCTTCGCAGTGATAACGAAACACATTAATGATAGCCAATTATTTTTATCCGCACGTTTTGGATTAACGCGCGCCGTGTCTTATCACGCGCTTATCAGCCCAACGCAATCACACTTTTAATTTCCGGAAGGGTTTCTCCCGGAACGGTTTGGAGCAGGCGCCCCTGAAATAATGAGTTAATTTGTCCGAAAACGCCACCTGAATGAATTCCACGCAGGTTTCGGACAGGGGAAGGTAATTTATAAGAGATAGAAGATATGCAACTATTGAACTTAATTAAAATGTTCAGATGAGTTAGGCTAAGATTGAATTAGTTTTTTTTAAAAAATGTTTTGAAGTTTTTGGTCAAAATTGCATGATTTACTTAAAGTGATTATCTGAATTTTAATCTCAAATATCTACTCTGTACCTACTACATTTATTACAAAAAATTACCCCAAGTGCAATATTAAAAAAAGACTTAAATTTTACCTGTCCTTAATAAGTTTCCTTCCATTTTGTTATTACAGTTTTCAAATTTCATTTTGAAAGCAGCAAATTTGATATATAAAACTTTTATATCAATGGGAATAACAATAAAAATAGTTTTATTTTGATTTTAGATATAAATGCTTTAAATAAACATTTTAGAGAATTCAATTCCTCGTCTATCACATCAAATAGGTATTATTAAATTAGCATTTCGTATAAGCGAGATATGTAAATTTAAAAATCTGATATAGCCAACACAAAACCTCCCGCTATTTAATTTTTATTAATTTAAAACATACCCCGTATTTACTAATGCTGCAAACTGTTCCATTGCAAATAACTATTGCATTATTTACCTTTTTTTTTTCTTTTTAAAATGGCATTATTATTAACTTGAAGTGATTAGTTTTTTGACAGTGACATTCACATGTAGTTACATTCATTTGAAATGTGAACTGTATAACAAATAAATTGTGTTTATCTTAAGCTTCGGGATTTTTTTTTTTAAAAATATTTTTTAATTTATCTGTAAAATATATAGAAAAAGTATTAATGTATTCCTGTAGAAAATACAATAATCTTTAATTTTCTTAATGACAAAAATGCAAAAAATGGCATTTAATGGTATTTTTATTAGAAATACAAGGTTTCAGAATTTTCTGAAGGATACTATTTGATCTAACAAAATCCGTACACTTACACACATACCCACACACATACACACACACCAACACATATACACATACAGACATCATCGTGAAAATGTTAAAATTGGATTCTAGAGACCTTTTACGTGGTCATTTGCTAAAATCTCGATATGTGATTTTTAGCACGATCCCTATACCTCCCTTACCAAGGGTAGCGGGAGGTAAGAATTATGTCATCATGTCATTTTATGATACAATTATTTGGTAAATACAAGAAAAAATCTACTATTTTTTTTGTGTATTTGAGTAAGAGGGGTTATTGTATTTACGCTCGAGTGGCTGCGGAAGCAACAACCGTTAGTTGCGTGTCTCTCCCACGCACTCCGGTGATCGCTTCGGGCTCCGGGCCCATTCCGGCACCCGGAACTCTCGCCGCCTCGGCCTTGCCCCACTTACACACTTTACGCTACTTCTACGCACAACAAACTCAAATAAAGATGGTCCAACAATTCTAACCTCAATTTTACTACTTTTTTGAGGGTATCATATAGTTTCAATCATGTAGAGTACAAATTCGATATAAAGTGCTTCGTAAAATTCCCAACTCTTGTGAATGACGGCGAGTCGACGATTTTAGATTCTCAGAACACGAATATTTGTTTGTCTATCATGAATTGAACCAGTTTCCCCAAATTTGTTGAACGATGTGGTGCGTTTTCTTGACCGAATTTTATGCTTAATCTGAATTTTTAAAAGGCGGCTTACACTACTATAAAGTCTGTTCCCAGTGGCAATCTGACAAACAAGAAAAAAAAATTGTTGTGGCCAGCATAAAGTTTTTCACCATAAATAAGTACATATTGTATTTAACATTTCTGGTAAACTCAAAAAAAAAATTACATCTATTATTTACATATTTTTAGTTCCTTGTACGAAGTAAAGGAAGTACTTATTGTAATCGCGAAAAATTTCGGTTTCCTGATTTCAACGGAAATATCCATTTTGACCATCCCTGAATCCATTTTGACTAATTTCGTCGTGACGTCTGTCATTGCCAGTTGGTTTTTATACGATCTGTGATTGTCAAATTTTGTCAAATACATGCGATTTTATGATTGAGTGTTACAATACATATTTTAATTATTAACAAAATATGTATATGTAGTTTACCAGGCGTCATGTGGTGCCCACATCAGATTTTCATATTTATTAATCATTCTATAAATAATTTTCCTCTTACTCTTCTAAATGTTCGAGATTCTTCTATTTCATTGACGAGATTGGCGGCATTTCTGATGGGTATATGAAATATATGTACCTATCTGTAATTTTAAATATTTAATTAATGATAAAATAAGAAATATTAAATGTAGTTCCCAGAAAAAGCCTTCAGTAGGTAGTGTATCTATATTTTTGACACTGACATTTTTCTGTCAACTACAAATATTTAAATTTTTCAACTGGTTTCCATGGAGTTGTTTGGGTTGTGAGTTTCATTACAACAGATTATTTTATATTTATAATTTTCTATCTCTAAATCTATAGAAGATATAATAAAAATGTTAAATGTAGCGAATAGAGAATTTTATATTCTTTAATATTTATAATTACATAAATTTCCCAAAAATAATATTTAGAAGATTTTTTTAAAGAAACTACTACTTCCGGTTATCCGATTATTATCAAAACCGTATCAGCTCTTCCCATTAATGTCAGATTAAATCTTTCTTATGCACTAAAATCTGAATATGCGAATTTTAGCATGAAACCAATACCTCTCTTAGTGACAGGTAAAAAGCATTGTTACACTGTGTAATGCTCCATTTTCAATAATCGTGACAACATCTAACAGTTAGGATACCTAATACAATTTAGAATTATATTTTGTCAGATAGCAGATTTAAAAATTAATGCAAAATACGACTACCAAACAATAGCCTTCCCAGAAGTGTCCATTTGGCATATAACAAAGCCTAGTGCTAGTGCCATAATTATCGTATAATGCATAATGTTTTACATCTCCTCTCTTGTCTAACCTCACTTTCCCCCTCCACTATCTCCTCCTCACACTTAGAGCAGTGACAATGCGAAATTAGCCCCAGTTAATAGTGACGGCATGAAAGCGGAATGGCATTACCGCTTCCGTTTTACGAGCGGCATGAAGGTGGCTGCGAGTTGATTCCAATGCTCTCAAGGACAATTGGCAACATTGCATGCAGAAACTTCAAGCTGGTGGGGAGTGAATAACGCGTGAAGTTAGATGATTATAGGCTAACTGGTTTTTGATTGGTAGACACTGGTGCTGAAGACTGTTAGGCGAATATATACACGCTGTAGAGATATTAGAATATTGTTATTGCTGCGAAGATATATATTAAATTTCGAGATAAATTTTAAGATAATAGACAGAGAATGGAGTATTATACAGCAAACAGGAACATTGGGATTTATTATGATTAACTTTAAAATGAACATACTCCTATAAATATTTTAATAACATACCCTCACCTTAATCTTGGATAGTATGTTCGAATATATTATACATAATTCCATTTGAGAATGGATTATAATAAGTTTGTACAGGGTGTCCCATGAAAGAATGTCAATGGGGTCATTCACCACATTTTCTTTTATTTTTTCTTCTGAAAGTTTAACTTCATATATGGGGTATTTGGTCTTTGTCTGATTTAAAAATTATTTGTAATAACAGAGAAATTAATTTTTTAAAGTTGCATCTGTTACTTGAATTCCTTTTTGATGACGTAGAATTCACGGAATGACATTAATCAACCACATCTTATCATGATTTCTTGAAATCGTGTCGAAATGGACTTGTGAAAACAACCAAGTACAAAACAATTACATATCTTCAAAATAAATAAACTAACCTCTCTTTTACAGCGGAGTTACTGAATACCTGTCTCCCAAACGTCAAAACTAATCATGCTGTCTCTCTCTTCTGTCTCTTTCTAATGTCCGTGATTGTGACGTCACAGCTTTCAAGGACATTGTATAGAGGGCAAAAATAAAAGTTTTCAGTAATTACTTAAATATATTAAGAAATTTATTTGAATGGATTTCTAGTCTTTTCATCATTATTTAAATGTGAACTAATGAATATTATTAATACAAACACTAAATTCGTTTATGGTAAATGTCCCCATTCTGTGAATAATTTTTAGCAAAAAAAAATCAAAAAAATTGTACATGATACCCTTTCCTATAAAAGTACCAACCTTTTAAAGAGGACCCAAGAAATTTAAATTTTATGGTCTCTAGGTGTTTACAATTACTCGAAATGTCAGTCATGCAATATTTATTCTTTATTGTATTTATTACTGAAACTTCGAGTAAGCTATTGCCACGTATCATAGTCAATAAATTAATCCAAAATTTAGTTTCTAATTTAAAAAGGGTTACATGTAAAATTATAAAACTTGAAACTTGTTATATAGGAGGTATGATCAAAACAACGAGAATTTTTTTAGTTCTATTTTTTAATTCTTTTTCGATTGAGTTCATTTTTATCATGCTTTTACCACAGTCTGTGCAGTGTATGTCAGGTGTCATCTAGAATACGATTTTAATAGTTTTACGATGAGTGTCTGTATGTGTGTCTTTGTGTGTGTGTCAGTGTGCGTGTGTGACAAAAATGTCTCCGACGATAACTCCAATACTACAATTCTAAAAATTAAATTCTTTCGTATTCCTCTTCTTTACATCCATATGAAGAGTTGATAAGATTTTGGTTATAATTGTGCAACCGGAAGATCTCTTAGTTAAAGTTCTTAATAGTTTTTTTTTTTTTTTTTTTGAAAATATACACAATTATATATCATTTTTTGACGTTTTATGTTATAAATATGAACGAATATATTATTGTCTACACGGCTTGATTATACATTTTCCCTCATATTCAATAAATATAGAGTTTTAACATTATACAGAGATTAACTTTCATATATCGGCCAGCTTTGCTAAAATCATGGAAACAACTGATATTTTCAAATAATTCTAATTGACAGATGTCAGTGTCAAGTACAATTTACATAGCCTACGTCCCGTTATACTTTTATTAGATTTATAGAATCTTTTCCAAGGAACTTGCGGTATAGAATTTGTAGAAAATAGTATATGTTTGTGTTACAAGTTTACTAGATATAAAGAAATCTTTCCAAGAACTTTTGAAATGGGATTTGTACAAGATACATAGAATTGACGGAAGGTAATGTGCTGGCCACATCAGATTTTTTTTTAATTTTTCATAAAAATATAATTTTTGATTTTTTATTTCATTATTCAGTAAAAAAAATCCTGGATCTGTTTTGTATCTGTATTTATCTAAATATTTATATTTTTATGCCAATATCTATACATGTAATATTTATATTAATAAAATAGGGGATTCTACCATATTTTTTTATAATTTCATCTGAAAGTATTAGGAAAACTAAGACTACTGATGAAAATCCGGTGAAAAAATCCCTATTAATAAGCGAGTTCTGGTCTCCCGAATTTTGAAAAGATTGACATGACGTCACATTTGTGTTTTTTTATCAAACTGTTTTCATCATGGACTTAAATGTTCTTGAAATATATGCTATTTTAAGTTATATTTACATAAAAATAAATTAATATTATAACACTGTATAAGTCTACATACTTTATAATTACAGCTGTATTTAAATTATTAAGTTTAATGCAAGAAATTTATGTTAAAATAAAAACTGTTTGGAAACTGTAGTACAGGAATGTTAGCCCCTCCTCTTGAATTTGAATTTCTTAACTTCCATTGGTAGTAATCCCCACCTCCTAACACGCTATTTGTAATGCATGTATAGGCGGTCTTTCGGTCGCCAATCAAAATATTGTATATAGATTTTATATTAGTGCCGAAGCGCTATAACAAAAAAACCCTTATTTCCGAAATATCTCAATTATACCATTTCATTTTTTTATTAATATTCGTTATTCAGCATATACATTCGTATTTTTTTACTATTTTCCTTTAATTCCATTGAGCTGGAATCCCCCATTGCAATAAAATTCGACCTCACCACTTTTTCAAAAAAAAAAATCGCTTCCGGTGGTTTTGGCCTTGCTTTGCTCTCGTTCTCTTTTTCTACTATTCAATTCTAATAACTCTAATTTTAAGATTAAAAATCGTGCATATTACTACTACTATTAATTTCCGTTGCAAATTCGCATTATAACTATTCTCGATTAAAATTCCTCCTTCGGAACATCCCCACAAGTTGATTATACTTCTCTGTAAAAAACTGAAAATTCATCAGGGTAAAAAGTGCACACGCTTTAATTCAGCAGCAGCAGCAACTGCTACATTTAATTCGCTTATTTCAGCATTGTAGCGAAGCATCCATCCAGCGTTAAATTACCTACATCCCTCGCTGGCTGACGGACGCCACGGCGAGTCTGCGTATCCGGAAAAAATTAAGTCCTGCGTTGGCGTCGGGCGTCGGGGCGACACATTAATAACGCCTGCCGCGCGAGCTCGGCACGCAGTAAAACATCCACGCAGCAGAACTAGAGCCTGCTACGATGAATAAGTTGCTACGGGTAGTACGTGGAGATGTGAAGATTGCGATTTACAGCGATGGCAGTATCACTTAATGAGATGGTAATTTGTATGCCAGAAATATGGATGTCTGGTCGCGAATCAGGGAACCAGGTTCGATCTTGACCGATGCCAAATTATTGTTGAATTTTTAATAACCTAACAGTAACTATTGTAGTGCAGTCTCCACGCCAGCAATGAATGCACGTGAGGTGACGCCTGGTAAACATCCACACGGTACTAATATTCATCAGTAAATATATCTTTGTGCATATTAGCACACTCAGTTATGGGTAATATCGGATGGGGCCAGCACATTACCTTCCGCCAATTCTATAGTATTTTGTACAAATCCCATTGCCAAAGTTCCTTGGAAAAGGTTCTATACATGGTGTTAAAAAATAAGTGTTATACTGTTATACTTTTTTGAGAAAGATGTCATTTTGTATTAGAATAAAAGAAAATCAGACGAAGGTAGTGGTCGAACAAAATTTGGTCTGTGCTAGTAAATAGACTATATATCCCACATTTAGATAAAAACTTCAAAATTTTCAAAAATCTTATTTTTATGTATCTAGATACTTCTCAATGCGCTGATTCCAAATTTTGAAACCGCAGGTGGATATCTCTTTTCGTTCTCGAGATATTTAGATTCAAAGTTTTGCTCAAAACTGCCCATTTTTGGGTATTAACCCAAAAATGGGTCGAGATATGAATTTGGCGACAACACCATTCGATTCTACGGGCAAAATTACATAAGTACATCAATTTTCAGAATTTTTGAACACCGCATACAATCTCTAAATCACATTAACTGAAAATGGCCAAAAATCGCAAAAATCTAAGGGGTACCCCTTACGATTTTTTCAGATTTTGGCCATTTTCAGGGGTTTTCAAGCTTTTATTCATAAAAAATGAACCGGTTGCACAAAAATTATGAAAATAGCTAAACTGATGTATTTTTGTCCGTAGAATCGAATGGTGATGTCGCCAAATTCATATCTCGACCCATTTTTGGATTAATACCCAAAAATGGGCAGTTTTGAGCAAAACTTTGAATCTAAATATCTCGAGAACAAAAAGAGATATCGACCTGCGGTTTCAAAATCAGCGCATTGAGAAGTATCTAGATTCATAAAAATTAGATTTTTGTAAATGTTGAAGTTTTTATCTAACTCTAGGGTATATTGACTTTTGGGACAATAATTCAAAATTTGGGTAGAGATATAAACTTGGTAGTAGTATTAATTTATTGTAAAGATAATGTTCCGTAAGTGTACCCATTTTTAGAGTATTTATATATAAGTATACATAATGCATATTCATGAGTACTGAGTCGGCTACTCTGCCCACTACATTACTGGGGTCGATTGAATCTCAAAAGCTACTAATTTCTTAAATTATTTGAATTATCTGAGGTGATATTCGAATTTGTCTCATCCTGGTGATGAAAAAAAAATAGCATATTCATATCAGGAGAGAATGCTAAATTTCCCTCTAAATAAATCTCACTTGATGTAAAATATACTATTATTTTTAATTTTCAAAAAAAAATCAAAAGCTTTTTATGCTGAAATCAGGTCTTTAGAAATTTTCTTTTTTTCTATCTTTCAAGATACATAAGTATTCAGGGAATACGAGTTAGAGAACAAAACACATTATTGCGACAACTCCAGAATTATTTCAATCTGAACGCGAAACTTAGAACGTGGGACGATATGACAAAACGAGACTCATTACTCGTCAACAGAAACATTCATTAACAGAAGTCTTCATTATTACCGACAAGCAAATAAAAATCCCTAATCAAAACAGTAACTCCTTAGGGAGTTGCTACGTTTCTTGCACAATAACCATAGGCGTCGGAAAGGGGACTGAAAAAGTGCAAACGAGTTATTTAATTATATGTAATCACAACTTAAGAATCTACGTAGTATGTAGTTTGTTTTAAGCAATGTGAAGCTTTATTTGACTTTTAAAGTAACGAATTTCTTTTTCAAAATTTCTTATTTATGCTATAACTTTATTACAAAATTTCATTTTGAATTGTGAAATGACTCGTAAATCTGGGTTGTGAAACGAAACGTCAAAAATATTGCGTCATCAAAATATTTATAGTCTCAGTGAAAAATTGCATCGTTTGACACTTTAGCTTCAAAAAAGCTTTTGAGAAGTTTTTCAAATTTGTCAAAGACTTTCACCACATTCTACGTTCTAAATTTAAAAACAAATCAAACACCATAGATCCCATATAACAAGCAAGTATCCATGACTCTCGTCGTACCTATGACATGGGTAACATGTTGAGTAATATTATACTCGCCGTCAAATGATTATGGACTGATGTTCAACTTTTATCCCTTTCCGCACCCTGCCCCTTGCCCAGCGGTGTTGCCGCTTGTAACTTGGCATGACCAGGAATGAACGCAAATGTCATATAATACATTTAAAACTAATTAAAATTTTTAATACATCGTAAATGAAGAAAATATTATAACAAATAAGTAAGGTAAGATAGTAACACGTAATATAAAATATAAAAATTGTCTCAGAGGAAAATTTATATTTATATTTTGACCACAGTTTCTACTTTCTACACACCAAGATTTGGTCGCGTTCTCGTTAAAATACGATAACCGATGAAATCTAAATAAAAGGAAGAATAATTGATTATTAGGTGAACAGTAGATCTGCCAACACAACATGCTTCTGCAGTCAAATCCAAAGTTTTCTTGTTATTTAATAAATTATAAATTTTTTCAGGATGGAACGCCAATTTTTTGAAAAAAATGTGTACATTAGCAATAATAGTTTTTGCCTGCCCATTTAAATCATATTTTCTTAAACGTTTTTTATAAGAACCAGGACTATTTAATCATGAGTTTTCACTCATTTTCTTTTCAAAAGTCTAAATATAATGCAATTTATAGGATTGGGAATAAAAAGCGCACGCAAGTACTAACGAAAATGTCAGAATATAAAATGACATTGACAGGTTACAGATATTTGTACAGGTAGACACTTAAAAAATTGGGCGTCAGTGTAGAAATCTCCAGTCCATAATTATTTGACGGCAAGTATAACTACTCTCTGTGAAAAGGACAGTTAGGATCTCTGGCATAGTTGATTTACATATTGAGTAACCCTAATTTCTCTTTACCCTATTATTACAGTTTTACATAAAAAATTATTAGGTACTAAAAATGAGAAAGGTTTTCTCAAATTTTGAATTCATTTTAAGGTTAGTGGTCATTTTTAATTTTATTATCAATTGCTTATATTAGTCTTACATGCCAATTCTGTAACAGAGTGGTTAATTTTTAATTACTGGGTAAAATTGTTATGCAATAGAATTAATTGATTGGTGAAAATTTTTAAAGAGGAAAATTTCTCGACTGTTGTAAGGATTAAGAATTAACAATTACTGGAAATCTCAGTCAATCAGCGTTTCGATGCACACTTGCACTTTTTTCAAATTAGGTAAGATCATACAAATTATTATATCTCATGTACACAAAATACATTCGTTTCCTCTCAAAATCGACTACAGAATTCCGTCCAACTGAAGTGTTTCTTTAAGCAAACGGTGGACTTTCAGAAACACATAAAATTTAATAAAAACCTTAGTGTCATTTCAAACAGACTATAAAATAATAGTGAATATATTAACAATTTTGTTGACAAGATTATTGATACGATTTGATGTAGTGCTGAAAACTTAATTTTTCAATATGTAGACCAATAGTGTCCAACAGTTTATTTATAATGTTTCTGCATTACCTTTTTTGTAACAACTGTATTTGTACTACTATTGTAAATAGGTAAGAAGGATTATAAATAAAATAAATATATCATCACGGCATATTACCCATTTCTGAGTGTGCCATAATCTGCTTTATCGATATCGGTAATGATGATGATATATTTGTACCGTGCGGGCGCGTACCAAGCGTCACCTCACGGGCACTCATTGCTGGTGTGGAGAGTGCACCACAGGGGTCACTTTCGTGCCATTTAAAATTCGAAATATTTGGCGTTGGTCGGGATCGAACCCAGTTCCCCCAGGTTCGCGACCGGACACTCAGGCACGCGGCGACGGGACCCAGAAGGATTATAGTGTTAAAAAATTATTTCCTGTAATTATTTCCAACGGTTAGTCTTTTTACTTTACATACAACATATATATCATGTTCTGGTCCTTCAATCCCATTTTTAATTTCGAGTGTTACAAAGTAGGGCCATTTGGCACCATAATATTCAACTGTCAATAAAGTAAAAGAAAAGCGAAACATTTATTTTCGAAATTACAAGATCTTAATACTTTTCTTGAGCAGTATAAAATCAAAATTTCATATCACCCTCTATCTTTTAGGAACAGCCCATGTTTACTTTAAATCAAATATGCAAGATTTGCTCGATGATTTAGCTTGTCCCCGCCTTGAAAAAATCCTTGGAGTGCCCCTGACAATAACTGTTCATTTCTCGTCATTCCCACGGCGGCAAAGAGTTAAAAGAGGCTTTGTGAAAATCCACGCCAAGACGCATCGCAGGAAACAACAACACTGATAGACAGAGAAACCCTCATCCCCAACCCGCAAGCCAGAAAGAGATACAACTCTCTTTCCGGTTGGGAAAACGGCGGCGGAACTTGTACAGCAATGACACTAATATCCGGTCGTATAAATATCGAATTTCCGGAAATAACCAAGAATTGGGTTATCACAAAGAACGCCAGATATGAGATGGAGAGACTATTAAATTTGTCATCGCGGAGTGATACGGAATTTGATTAATGCGCGGAAAGAAATAGTGCCTCGCCTCTGTTGCTTTTCTTCTGCGTTCGAGCGTTCGCGATACAACCATGTAGTTTTATTGTTGCTTTATAGATGTCAGCAGTTTCGCTGCTTCGATGGGGACGAGTTTACTAACTGAGATGTTGATATAAAAGCCGGGATTATATACAGGATTTTCTTATGTAGTCTCATTTGTGATTGTCTGATGAAATAGATAGTGGATATTAAATTTTCTCTGAAGGATAGAGGAACTATAGGGAGTAAATAAAATAATAACCACCAGAATATGTCGTTAACATGTTAAAGATGCCATTTGATATTTTTATCTTTTTTCTGCAAGTTAATGTCTTCGTCAAAAAAGCGAAAGTTGATATTAAAATTATTTTTTTCGCATTTGTTATTATAAAAATTAAAGATTATTAAATTTTCTAGAGGTCTGCATTAATATTTTTTCTATATGTTTTATGTATAAATTTGTAATAGTTATTTATGCAACAAAAGTGTAAACACAAGCTTTATGACATGAGGACAAGTATTTCGTGAAAATTATTGACCGAATGTCATATAGCTTTTTAGACTTGAGTTGCATACAATATTTTATTTTCACTACTAGCCTAGGAACCCAGTATTATTTACCTTTATTTGACATGAGAAATTGTTTTTCACTACCGCTTGCATGTAACCATGGTAACCTAGGTCAATGATAAATTATTATTAACCTAGGTCTATAATGCAAACTGTCACTTTTCAATCAAACTCAAGCCTCTAAATACGAATCTACGCTGCCGCCTCGCATCGCCTGGCCGCTATGCTGTTTTGGTGAAAATGTGAAACATGTGTAGATGTAGGAATGAATAAATCACTATTTTTTGTATTTGTAGGTAAATACATTTCAATAGATTTATTTAAAAATAATAATAAACTAATAAAGTTGCTGACTGTAACAGCACAAAGTGTTTTTATTAAATAATTAAATCAAAAACAAATCAAGGCCCATAAGTGAGGTTATCAAACCAGCGAAATGAGCGAAACATCAGATAAAAACAAATGCAGCCTACTTTGTGTTTGTGAGTATTAACAAATAAGTAACGTAATTATTCATGTCAAAATGATTGTTATTATCAATAAAAAAAAATCAAATAGGATTTATGTGCTAGTAGTGAAAAAAAATAGTATATAAACCACGGTTGAGAAGATCATTATTGACCAGGCGCATTGTATCCCTCGGGCCTCGCCCTCGGATTAATAATATACTATTATTGCTGTGGACCTTATTATTTGTAGGTATTCCTTCTATTTCATCAAGACATGCTAATATTTTCAAAGTCGGTATTCGTATAGGCATATTCAAAAATCTCTTATAATTTAATATTACTTATAATTATTTTTTTCTACGCCTATACTTACCGGAATAAGTGAAGTAGTTAAACTTAAAATTCATAATAATTATAATATTAATTAGTTAATTAATTATAATAATACTTAAAAAATAATTTATCAAATACTGAACTAGTCTCCTAGAAATACAGACGCGTTCGTTTCTTTCTTATTGGATCTCATCAGTGTGGTAAACTGAAGCCTCTAGGAGGCACTGACTAGATTGAGTGAATGGATGATAAAACATCCCAAAATAATATGATGCCTGCAGAGGTAACTAACCACATGCAGAGCCATCTATCGACAACAACGTAAATCTTAGCCACGTACAATAAAGTACATTATTACGATACTAATTGAAACTGTTCTAATATAATATTTTGTAAAAAAAAGTTTCACAAGATTTCAGTCTCTGAATCAACCTCTCGGTAATTTAGTGGAGACTAGCCCACTTACCCAGAACTAGGGCAGTACAGCAGCACAGGGTCAGTTTTTAACTTAAATCGACGCCTTCTGCGTTTTCCGTCTGGCTTGCTGCATTTGTAGATTGTTCGTAAAAATTGTGTTCGTGTTCTTGTTTAGCGTTGCATTACTTATAAATTCCGGCTCTCATTTTCAAAAAACATTAATTCAATTTTCATTAAGCTGAACCGAACCTGAACCTGGAACAAAACCGCAAATTTGTTTAATGTTTGAACCAGGACCGCATACGAACCCATCTCTCAAAAAGCAAATTAACTTGTACCTGACTGAACCGAACACCGAACCCAGTTTTAGGCGAATTCAATGCCCTGCCCAGAACCACAGACGCGTTTCGCTCTTTTTGCCTCTTAGAGGCTTCAGTTCGCCACAGTGATGCTCTTCAATAAAAAATAAGAATTTTTCTCAATAAAAAATATTTAATTATACTTAAGTTGATTTTAATTAAATGTGAATTCTGAAAGTTATTTTATAACTTTAAAGCTAATCAATAATATTTACTTTGGTGTCCAAGTAACGGGTCTGATGGATGGTTATAAATCACCGCCGCTGTGACGTTGTATTTATCCACAATGGGTGTGGAAGTACTAACCGAGGCAACAAAGGTGTTTTGGCTGCTTACTAGTGCTGTTACACTGTGTCGGTTTTTTTATTACTACCTCTAGTTAATGTCCACCTATTAACTAGCTATGCTGTACTGATGAGCTCTAATAAGAGCGAAACACGTGTCTACAGCTGCAATTGAGCGATATCCCTAGGAAGAAAGAATAGTTTTAAAGCTAATAATTTGTTATCTTTTCAGATCTGATTCCATTACAAAAATTTGCCGGAAATCAGTGTGGGTGAGTGTAGTTTAATTTTTAATGTTTTAATTAGATTAATTTTAATTATATAATTAGATTTTAGAAGATGTTATTAATTAAGTTAACAATAAATAAAAAACTAAAGATCATAGTAGATATCCTTTATTGGAAGTGCAATGGAAACTATTCATTCGAAACGAACTCCATCCACATTTCACTGCTGTCAAAATCAACAAAAACACTCCTTCTGCAGCAACAGTATTCTTATCTCTTTTAGTCTAACTTTACTACAGCATTTCACTCGTTCAAAAAACAAGACAAAACGACCGAAACCTCATGTCAAATGTAACATACAAAACCAATCGACAATTCGTGTGCTATCGTCTCCACTCGGGCGTGTCCGGCCGTCGTGCGTGCAGATTAGGAAAACTGGCACCGCGCCCGATGTCGCTGCCGTCGCCGTCGTTTCGTTTTTATCTTTGCAGTTCTTGTCGGTTTTTTTCTCCGGCCGGCGCTGTAAGACAGCTTTCACAGACTGAGCGCCGTTTGAGGGATTAGCCCCTTTTTACCGCACACAGGCTACGCCCAGAGAATTGAAAATATTAACGGAATAGAGTTGACAGTGAATTTTTAAATGCGGGAGCTGAATCTTTTAAAATGATTAAAGTTAGTTTTGTTCGGGAAAATAGTTTGCTTTTATTGCTCTTAATAAAAATTGTAATGAGGAAAGAGTTAATCAATTTTTTACAAAGTTTATGAATAATTAAATGCATTTAATAAATTAAATTTTATTAAAGATGAACTGATATGAATATACTTGCGAAAGCAGCACACATATTATATAATATATGCAAATTAGTGCAGAATTTATAAAGCTCCCTAAAACCATCCCTTTTTACATTATAATTTACATATATCAACCTGTTGCTAATCTATTTTAATATATTAATAAGGCAGAAACCTACACTAATAATCAAGTAATAGTTATAGGTTTAAGTCCTATACTTAACAAATAATAATAATAACAATAAATATTCAAATAAAGTTTTATATAGGAAATTAAGAAATAACAAATTATAAAATGATTAATACTCGTTAATATATTTTTCGTACTCACTGCCTAGAAACTAATGTTTCCCGCAGCCAACTCAAAGTCCGAAAGGCCATATTCCCGCGTTATTGTTTTACTTCCCGCACTAGTGTCTCAATGGAAACTACTTTGATCGAGTAGCTTAAAAGTGCTATTTTATTTTTAATATTTTTGTACATTACAATAAATTTAATATAAGAACATAATAATCTAGGAAAATTAGTGGAAAGAATAAAAATTATTTAAATAAAATCAGAATCATTGCTAATTTTGACATTTTAATACTACTGACGCCATCTATTAGAAACTAGTGCAATGAGAATCGAGAATGATGAACATGGCGGCCACACTGTATGTTGCACACAATATTAAAGATAATATTAGTAGGTATTAACATACAATAAAAACAACATTATTATTATTAATAGGTATAAGAATATATTTTATTTAAAGATAATTTAATATGTATTCACACTTTTATTTGTTTTAGGTAGTGATATGTTCCTAAATTTATAACCAAACTACTATACATATGTACTATCAAAATAAAATAAGATCTTAAATTTAATACATTGTATTTGAATCCATTATATACAGTTTGGTATTGCAATAATTATTATATATTTATATTTTGTATCTGACAATTAGTTAGTGAAATTGATGGCTCTATTTGATGCGACGACATGTTCTGCGTAACATCTGTCGAAGGTAGAACAGTTTTACAATTAATTCGTTCGTTACAAAAAAATTTGTACAATACTTATGCGGAAATACCTTCCGTGCATTCGCCTAAATGAACTACTTGCTCGCGTTGCTCGCTCGTACTTCAAGCAAAGGCTCATGCACGGAAGTTCTTGTTTCCGCATTTGTATTGTAAATAACTATAAAAGTGCTAGTGCAGTATAAGGTATGTAAATAAACCATTTATTTAAATAAATACTAAACCAAATAATCATAGTTCTAAATTAAACCGGTAGAGTTCGACTGTCGTATCCGTGAATATGTGTCGTCAGTGTCGTCAGCCGTTGAAATATTTCAAATTAAACGCAACTTTGAAAAAATCACATCTCTGATTCTAAAGTCTTGTAAGATGTAAATCATACACATACATGTTTAATTTGACCTACTTTTTCAAGAAAAAAATAAATCAGAAAATGTGAAATGACCCCATTCTAGAATACCAATCTACCTGTCGCTGACATTCTTTCGAATGTTTAAATTACATTTTGTACAGTGTTATGAGAAAACACTAACAATATCTGAAGATGCCTGTACATACACTGTCTTTTTATGAGAAATAGAACTAATATTTCGGTTGTAGGAAAAATAGTGTATGCAACACGTGTGTCAATCCATTTACATTTACTTTTCGCTTGAAATTTTAACGTTACATAAAACTTTACTACAAAATTTTGTTGTTTTATCATATTGACAGTGTATAAATGTAAGATTCGTTTATTATGTTAATTTTTGCAATCTTACTACCGAATCTTAAATTAATCGTCCTGGGGAAGATTTCAAATAAACCGAAAGCTTGACTTTTATTAAAAAGAGTGTAAGAAATTATCCTACCACTGAATTCCGTTTGACTGTATTCCCACTTTAATTATACTTTCCAAGAAAAAGCTTTCAGAATTTCACTAAAACTGTTGATTTTTGACAATGATATCTGTCATTTACAAACTATGTTATAAAAATTTGAATTTGTCAACTGGTTTCCTTAGTGTAGTTTGGTGTATAGGGTCTTTAAATCTATATAAGATATAAAAAAATATTAAATGTATTAGATGGAGAATTTTACGTTCTTCAATATTTGTAATAACAAAAATTTCAAAAAAATTATATTTACAAGATTTTTTTAAGAAACTACTACTTCTGGTTGCCCAATTGTTACCAAAACCTTTTCAGCTCTTCCCATGAATGTCAGATTGAGGAATTCATAGTTAAACTGGTCTTAAGTCTTATAGTTTTTGAGTAATCGCCCCTCCAACATCCACACACACACACACACACACACACACACACACACACACACACACACACACACATCCACAGAGACACACACACATATCATCGTAAAAATATTAAAATCGGTTTGGAGGGACCTTAAATCGTGCTTATTGAATCCAATACCACTCGTAGCGAAAGGTAAAAATGTAAACTGTTTAATAAAAACCCAGGACTATAGTTTAACAAACAAAAATATTTAATAAGTAAAATAAACTGTTGTCTACAAATATTTAAAGCATCTAAATATCATTAAAAGTAATTTTCCTTTTTTGTCAGGGAAATATTTAGAAGTCTGAAGTATATTTGAGATGACATCAAGTAAGAATTTTTTATTACAAATATTTGATGATCGAGGGGTAACCCGCCCTTTATTTAATCTCTTTTAAAGCGTAATTACGAAAATTCTTTAAAAATTGCTTCCACTAATTAACTCTTCTACAATCACGGCCAAAATTTAATCCGGGGTAGGAAATTACCTTTCCCTCCTTCCGGTAATATTCAGCATTTTTTCGTGACATTCGCGGGCATTTTTTGTAAATTTTCTTCTCTTCTGTCATCTCTTGCTTGGTCGTTGTGCGCACAAAGCAAGTAATGTTTTATTTCAATGTTTTGTTCTTTGTTGTCGCAATTTTTTTCCTCTTTAGATATTCATAGGGGTGGTCCCCTTTTCCCGCACAAGTTCTACGCCACAGACCACGCTTGCTTGATATATTCATTGGGCCTGTCGCTTGTATTAGTTCTGCGTTCCTGGTACTTGTTTGTTTTTTGTTCGCTTTGTTTGACGTTTGTATTGGTATTGTTTTTCATTATTTCTTTTTAATTTTTTCTTGTTTGATGATCATGATTAGAATTTTTCTGTTTTTACAGACCTGTTGTTTTATATGCGTGTTTTGCGTGCGTGAAGAATTGTTTGCAGTTTATTTCATAATTTACATTTTGCGTTTTTTCGAGAAGAACTGTTAAGAACTTCAAATAAAGGAACTTGTCGAATGGGGGATTCCACCATTTTTACCTCCCGCTACCCTAGGTAAGGGAGGTATAGGGATCGTGCTAAAAACAGCATATAGAGATTTTATATAATAAGCACGTTTTGATGTCCCCAGAATCCGATTTTAACATTTTTACAATGATGTCTGTAGGTATGTATGTGTGTGTGTCTCTGTGTGTGTGTGTGTGTGTGTGTGTGTGTGTGTGTGTGTGTGTGTGTGTGTGTGTGTGTGTGTGGATCTTGTGGACACGATTACTCAAATACTATCAATCAGAAAAATTTGAAATTTTGTATACCCATTCTATACTAATATGGGAAGTGCTCATTAGTTTTTAGTGTATTTGGGATAACCGGAAGTATCATTTATACAAGCTTTTAACAGTTTTTCTTATAAAAAATTCATTGAATATAATTTTTTAGCAACTTTTACTATTTAAAATTGAATATAATGGTTTAATCTTCAATTCTACGATAATAACATTTAGTAAATAACTCTAAATAACTTTAAATATGAATATATAATATAATTTATTTCCATGTATCACCTAGACTATGCGTCAAACAAAATCATAATTTTAATGACAGGTTTGACATATTTAAACAAATGTCACTGACAGGCAGCACTTATATTAAAATTAATAATGAAACCTTGTTAATGAGAATATAATAGTAAAATATTTTATTAAGGTTTGTAAAAATAATATATTTTCCATCATACATAAATGTTAGATGTACAGGATGATCTGATTTAAATTTGCTAATTGCTATTTTTGCAGCACTATAAATTAATATTAATTTACAACTACACATTTACGAAATGGATTATGTACGGCGAAGAATTTACAAAGATTGCGTTTTAGAGCACCTAGAAGATGATGCTGATTTTTATAAGAATATACGTGTGTGACGATTTTTCCTTAAAGCCTTTTAAAATATGATCCAAAACTTCTCAAATTTGGTATTTAAAACTCATATATAATTTGAAACAACATATTAGATTTTAACCATATATGATAAATCGGATATAAGTATAGTACTTAATTTGGAGCTCTAACAGATTTTTGAGGAAAAACAATAAAACAATCCAAAATTTCGTATTACAGACTTTTCTATTTATTGGACAACAAATTAGATTTTATTTACAAACGATTAACCGGAAATGATACTTTACTTAAAGCTCACTGCTATTTTAAACATGGAATTGGCGGGAGGTCATGTGTTGGCCACATCAGATTTTTTTTATATAATTTTATCTGAAAATATTAGGAAAACTAGACTATTGATGAAAATCCAGCGAAAAATCCATTAATTAATTAATAAGCGAGTTATGGTCTCCCGAATTTTGAAAAGATTGACGTGAAGTCACCCTTATGTGTTTTTTTATCAAACTGTTATCATGGACCTAAATGTTCTTAAAATATATGCTATTTTAAGTTATATTTACATAAAATAAATGAATATTATAACACTGTATAAGTCTACATACTTTATAATTACAGGTGTGTTTAAATTATTAAGTTTAATGCAAGAAATTTATGTTAAAATAAAAACTGTTTGAAAACTGCAGTACAGGAATGTTAGCCCCTCCTTTCGAATTTGAAGTTCTTAATTTCCATTGGTAGTAACTCCCACCTCCTAACACGCTATTTGTTATGCATGTATAGGCGGTCTTTCAGTCGCCAATCAAAATATTATATATTGATTTCACATTAGTGTCGAAGCGCTATAACAAAAAACCCCTTATATCCGAAATATCTCAATTATACCATTTCATTTTTTTATTAATATTCGTTATTCAGCATATACATTTGTATTTTTTACTATTATCCTTTAATTCGATTGAGCTGGAATCTCCTTTTATAACCAAAATCTAATCAGCTCTTCACATGGATATAAAGAAGAGGAATACGAAAGAACTGTAATTTTTAGTATTGTAATATTGGAGTTATCGTCGGAGAAAAATTTGTCACACACAATCACAGACACACACATATAAACACATACAGTTATATACATACTAACATCGTAAAGTTAGTAAAATCGTATTCTAGGGACCCTAAAACGTACTTATTCATTAAAAACCGAAATTTTTAACTAAAGACAATACTTCCTTACGTAAAGCTGGTGGAAGGTAATAAAAACTACTTTTTGTATTATGTCAATTTAGATAAGATTTTCTCCACATTCGAAAAAGGTTAATGTTTTAATTCTTAAAAAGTGTAATTAAATTAATTAGAAAACAAATTTAGCAAGCGCTGAAGAAGCTGGAAATATAAATCTATAAATATTATCTAAATCTAAAAATTCAACAGTTATCTATCTTTTTATTCTGGCCATAAAAGTTTTACTTGTACGCTTAGCAACAAAGCGCTAGGTACTTATAACAAATTTTTGCTCATTATTTTTATTCGCATTAGTTCCAAGGGTTGAAAGTAGACCGATTTAATTATTTGGAAACACAGTCGCTTCAAAAATGTCCTTATTTATTGTCCCTACAACCCATTATCAAATTACCATCGGGTAGACATGTAATCTTGCCGTAGATTCATATGCTGGTTTTCGGGTTTTGGTTCGGAGGGATGGATGACGTCCTACACAAAAAAAAATTAATCTCTGGCTCAGGATTTGGGGGAGGCCTCGTTCGTTACGGGAATTAAAGGTTTTTGCGGGAGCATGAGGGATGATTTGTGCGAAGACCAGAAGTAATACATGAGATAATGTTACATAAGAGTGTGAATAAGGTGTTGAATTTCGTAGTACAATAATAAAACAAGTATCATAAGGCTATCTGTTAAAGTATCCGAGCCCAACTTTGGAAAACGAGCCATGAGACAAGTTTTACAAAGGTCGAGTGCGTTAATAGGCCTTATGAAACAAGTTTTACCTTCCTTTACCTTTAAGTAAGGAAGGTATTGTCTTTGGTAGGAGGAGTTTTTAATGAATAAGCATGTTTTAGTCTGTATGTGTGTCCGTGTGTGACAAATTTTTCTCCTTCGATAACTCCAATACTCTATTCTAGAAATTATAATTCTTTGGTATTCCTCTTCTTTACATCCATATGAAGAGCTGATTAGATTTTGGTAATCATTGGTGAACTGGAAGTTCCCTTATTTGAAGTTCTTAACAGTTTTTCTTCAAAACACGCAGTTAAATATCATTTTTTGACATTTTATATAATTATAAATATGAAAGAATATCTTATTGTCTATACGGTTTGATATACATTTTCTTTCATATTCAATAGATATAGAGTCAAAGAATTATAAAGAGATTAACTTTCCTAAGTTAGCCAGCTTTGGTGTAATCACTGAAACAGCTGATATTTTAAATAATTCTAATTGACAGATGTCAGTGTCAAGTGCAATTTACATTGTATGTGTTCATGTTATACTTTTATTGGATTTATAGAATCTTTTCTAAGGAACTTTCAGTGTGGAATTTGTAGAAAATAGTATATGGTCGTCTTATACCCAAATCATTCAAGCAGCCATTGCACGTCATCACTTAGTGTAAAAACCTTAATGTATTAAAATCACTAATAGTGAAAAATGAAATAAAATTTCAATCATTTTTAACCGTCAAAAAGTGTATGACCTTATATAATTATTATTAAGATGAACAGTAGAGTTCATTATTTATCGTATATAACATGAATAATATATAAATAATGTACATCAACGTCATATTATTCGTTTAATTGTTGCTATAGTTGGCAACATTGATAATTTGTATGTTCATTCTGTCAAAGTTATTATTTGAAAAATATTTGTATCGTGTTTGAAACATTTTTGTGCGTTGTAAAGGTCTATTTATAATAAAGTAATGTTAAACGCAACGCAACGACGCAACGTGACCGTTAACGTAAACACAAAATCTGTGAATCTGCCAAAGATAGCACTTCTAATCAATCAGAAGAATTCAGTATATTTCTTTGAAATTCGGCTCACTTTTATTTATCGTCTTTATTTGGCATACATAAGTATAAATAAGGTTAGTATTATAAAATAGTTTAAATAGAAATGGACAGTGACGAAAATATAGTATTTTATTAATGACGTGCATTGGCTGCTTGAATGATTTGGGTATACAGTTTTACCGGGATATATAGAATTTATTATTTCGACAATTTGTGCATTGTGTATTGTGAATTTTGTCTGGTTTCAAACGTTAATTCATTGTATCAAACAGTACGCTTATAGATCTTCTAAACGTCGTGTTAACAATGCTTTTATAGGCTTATAAGAACACCGACATAGGAATAAAATATTATATGGTACATATATGTATGCGTTATATTTGCAAAGTTACAAGAAAATCTACAAAACAATATCTCATTTTTCTGAAAGCCTACCGTCATTTATTATGCCATAAATGCCTCTCATCTTAAACAAAGAAACAATAACTCCTCTGCAACGTCATTCGTCAAGTCACGTGTCAAGTGGAGAGCCAATCCTGATTCGTATTCCTCTTACGCACGTTTCCTCACGCGAAATCTTCTGCAGGAAATAAAAAGAATAATAAAAGCGTTCATTACGGCACTGGTGCGTCGTGGCGGATTTTTTATTATTATTTTACAGCAGGCGACCACGGTACACGATCTCAAGATCGAGAAAAAGATAGAAGACACAATACTAAGCCTTAAAGACGATTAGAAGGGACAGAATTGTACTCGTAGCGATAGAATTGTTGTCTTTTTATTTTTATTATAATAGTGTACCAATGTAAATCTTGCAATAGTATATTGTATAACTAGTGCTGAAAGTTGGATATTTTACAAGTACTAGTACTGAAAGTTGGATATTTTACAAAAGTGTGACGTTTGAGCCCCGAGTGTGAAATATCCTCTCAGCACGTGTTGTACACGATACTTTTCCGACGACCATAATTTGTTGTATATACATATAAAAATATTAAAACAGATTATATTAACATCATCGCTATTAGAATTCACCAAAAATTATGTTCAAATCTGATAAATCAGGGTCCAACCTTCTTAATCCGTGTAAATTCAGCAAATTATCTACAACTATCAAATTTTTAAATACAAATTTTTAGGTTAGTTCCCTCAGTTCTCGCAGCGTGTGATAAAATCATATCACACAGTTGCGGACGCATCTGATTGGCTAACGAGCTTTCATATCACACAGCATTGCTAGTAATGTGCAATGACCAACTTTCAATAATAGTTTTTTAGACGACCATTGTGATAAGTATGACATATCAACGTAGTATCCTAACACTGAAAGTTGAACTTATGACATTAGTGTTACGATATATTTCATATCGTAATAGTTGACACAGTTGCTAGGTTACTATGTCATTATTTTCTGGCTATATGTATACATTATTCATTTGTCAGCTGTCCGTACGTTTGAACCTAAATTACAGTTTTGTAAAAAATGTAAAATTTATTTAAGCTCGTCTAAAAAATAATGTTCATAACTTGTATGAAATACAAATATCCTTAGCTCGTGTGTATTGACTTGCACTCCGCTACGCGTCGTGCGTCAATTTACACTCGCATGATATTTGGTATTTTTCATAACTTGTTACGAAAATAACTATAGCGTGCGAATTTATGTACTTTTCGCAGTGGTCATCGGAAAAATATATTTCTTTTCCAACAAGTTCCGATACTGTTCATTGCAGCTACATATATAGGAACCGGTGTTTTGTGAGTTAAGGAGAGCTATTATTGGCATTATTTTTTTTTTTTATTTAATTAGTACCGGCTGTAAATATAGGAACCGGCGTGGGCAGCAAACGCAGTACCTAAATTATATTATGTTCGTCATTACTGTTAATAACTACTTTACAAGTAGGCACCTACCCCGCAAAATTATACCCGTATTATGTTTTTCTAGAGTTATGCAATGTATTAGTAGTTATTTACATAATCAGTTATCACGTTTTCATAACGTATTATATACAAAATTTTATCTAATTCCGCAAAAATAATTTAAAAATACACATAATTCTGCAAATAAATGAATTGAATAAAAATATTTTTTTGCCCTCAAATCAAAATATACTGGACGTTTATGGGCATTTAGAAAAGAAATCATCTTTACTATAATAAAGTTCATGTAAAAAAGTACTACCTACGTAAGTTATTTTTTTACTTTAACCTTTCCTATATTTAAAACTAATTTATATAAACCAAAATCACGGCATAGTCACCGATCGATATACCTGTCAAATACGCGAGGCGAACATTGCTGAAATGTCAAATATCGACACCTACCTATTATTTATTACGAAGAAAACATGAGCAAATAAATATATTATCAGTCATAAACAAAGTCTATTATGACAAATAAATTTTCGCTAGAAGAAGTACTCTAATGAAGGTAAGTAAAATCAAATTTGGAAATTGACTTAACCTCTGTATTTCAAACTAACTCTTTCCAGAAGTACAACCTATCTCATTAAAAAAGTGATTTTCATTATAGTCGGCCAAAAAATTTGATACAATTCTCTTGCGTGAAGTATTTTACAGCGCTCCAGCTAATAAAGCACTCGCCTTAAGAGCTCGTGCCTTAAACAAAGCTGTCGCGCTGTAAAATACAACTTACACTCACTCGAATGTAAATAACTATTTCAATAGTTGACAATAATTATTAGTAATTCATTTAAATAATAGGAATTTGTTCAATAGATTATTATTAAAGGTCTATTATTTTATAATCTTGCAATTCTTTTTCCGTCCAGTGTCCATTCCCAGCCGTCGCATGAAATATAAAAATAAAAATTTATAGAAGAGAAAATTAGCGCGAGTTCTTTTGTTTTTGCTTTGGGGTGTCCCTCCTATCTAATTGGATAGATTTGCAGCGTTCGTGCGACAGTGCTTCCCTCTCTAATAAGATTTCTCAACTACCTCCTACAGCGGTTTCGTCTTAACTGTGTGAATTATTTAATAGCAATATCTATCTGGTCTTATGATTTTGAAAATGGCTTTAAAATCCTGTAAGATCAGAAGGGAACTGCTTCTTTCGAAACATTAAGTTGAATTGATAGCTGGAACAATTCTCTAAACTATAGAGGGATAGAAGAGAATAATCCACATTATTGAATAGGGTCTTCCACTTCTTTATGAAACTTCAACTAAATTGAAAGCGACCTGTGGATAGTTCTATAATGTCTGTTTTAGATTTTGCGTTCATAATAAAGTCATAAAGACCTTCATTTCCATATGCAATGTTTTGTTTTAGAAGGTTGATACTAGATGACATTTTACTTAACCCTTTTTTACGTAAATTATGTTTAGTTACTTGATTTTTTAGAAAATAGATTATTTACAGTTGTCTAAGCTATATTATGTAGCCCAGGAGGAGTGCAATGATTTCATCTTTCATGATTACATTAAATTCACTTAAATTTTTTACAATTTTTTGTCAATTTTCAATTTACCTAAATTTGTTCGTAAATATGAAATGGCATTAACCTTTAAATAATAATTGAATGTGGTCTATTCAGTGTTACCAACTACAACATTTCACTTACAAATTTCTTTAAATTAACTCGGTTTAATATTAGCAGTTTTTAAAAATATTTTAATATGTACAAGGCGCAAAATATAAAAAATAGTATAATGAACTCATTTTATAAGACTTGCACTTGTCAATTAGAAAACTTGCGAAAGCTCGTTTTTTAAATTTTGACGCGTGCGAAAAAACTTGTCTTATAAAACTTGTTCTTTAATATACTACATTATTATTCGTTAAGCTGTAATAATATTTTTAATATTGTATGACGAAGATGATATATTGATTTTGTATTGAAATGTAGCGTTGGGCAGAAAAGACGGACGTTTTTTAAACATCACAAAATCGATACTTTTTGCTTAAGAAAAAATTTATTGACAGATTTGAGTTCGTGATGACATAGCAATTGACGAAATCAAATGTGGAAAAGTATATCTTGCATGTGGTGTCCTGGAAATGAGGCGATCGGGAAAGAGAGGGCGAAAAACTTCCATTAATGCTCTGGCTGTGTAGGCTGTCGCCCCATTCTGCTGAAACCACACACATCGGATAGAAACAGGCAAAAGAAGATGTGTATCATCTCGATATAGCGCTCCGAGTTCACGGTAACAGCAGTCCCATTATCGTCGTCGAAAAAATACGGGCCTACTACGACTGTTTTGCTCACACAGCTGTCTTTCGGTCTGTTCTCTCAGATTTTCAGAAGCTATTCGCGTAGAAGTCGCCCAAATTGACAGAGCGATGTTGAAGTGTTTGCAAACTTCGTAGAACGCCTCCAGAAATGTGTTATTGATAACAAACACCACATGCAAGATGTTGTTTTCCACACTTGATTTTGTCGTCAAAAATTATTTCTTAAGCAAAAAGTATCAATTTTGTGACGTTTGAAATATGTGTGTCCTTTTTGCCCAACCTGTATCCCTGTATATAAATATGTTTAAAATAAATTTCATGAACAATATAACAATATGCATAAATTAATAAAATAATAAATTAATATTAGCTATAGCAGAAGGCTTTGGGAATAGAATTAACATTTTTAAAAACTAATAAGTTTTTTAAAACTTTGATAGGTCCTATAGTATAGTAGAGAACGTCATTGCGAAATCGCATTGTATTGACTTTTCAATTCATTGCTTTTATTTTATTTCACATGATTAATTATAAATTGCAAGGATTTTTAAATTTATTAATTAAATTCAATGAAATATGAATTACAGAGGATTTTTGAAGCTGGTTTTATGTTTATGTCGTTTTTATGAAATTGTCAGCTGAATTGACGGGTAATTTTATTTTATTTTACGCGTAATATAATTTTCAATAGTTAAATTTTTATTGACGTTATTCCGGTTACAACTGAGTTATCAAAATGAAATATTTCTCACTTTCACGGTGAAATTTATACTGACAAGCGCAAATCTCCCCGGACGTATGGTTTAACAATAAATTTTGGTTGGTTTCACACATCATTTTTATTTTGTAAACAAACTATGAACTTTCTTTGTTTATTTTACACAAAATTTAAGTACCTTCATATAATATTGTCCTCTACTACTTTATTTTTCATTTTTTATGAAAAATTATCTAAATTACTAAATTGAAAGCAATTTATAGTTCTAGAATATTTTAATTAATGTTATTTGTCAAACCGTAATAATATTTTTAATATTTTAAATTTTTATAATCGGATTATAAGGACCTTAAAATATGCTTACCCACTAAAATCTGGCTATGTGATTCCAATACCTCTCTTAGCGAGAAGTAAAAAATCTGTTGTGGCCAGCACAAAACTGTCCGTCAATTCAATGTATTTCGTACAAATCCGGTACCAAAAGTTCCTTGGAAAATATTCTATATATCCTGTAAAATTGTAACACGAATACACTATTTTTTACAAATTCCATATTGCAAGTTCCTTTGGAAAGATTCTATAAATCCAATATTATTATAACACGAATGTACAATCTGTAAATTGCACTTCACACTTCCTCATTCCTATCCAACGCATCTTCTTCACACAGTTCTTTCTCTCTCTCTAATATTCTGCTACACAGTCCTTCCAACTTCTCTTTGGCCTTCCTCATACTCCCGGCATTGAAACTGCAAGTCACTTATGCGAGGGACACTCTATCACTTATGTTACTTTCTGATCCTATACTTTCCACTTTGGTTTTGCATTTGACACTGACATCTGTCAATTATAATTTTTTTAAATACTTGCGCTGTTTCCATAATTTGAGCAAAGCTAACTGATTTTTGAAAGTTAACCTCTCTTAATCTCTCTATAACTATATCTATTGAATATGAAGGAAAATGTATAATCAAATTGTATAGAGAATAAGATTTTCTTTCATATTAATGATCACAAAATGTCAAAAAAATTATATTTAAGTGCGTTTTTCCCAGAAAAACTGTTAAAAACTTCAAATAAGGGTACTTCCGGTTGACCGATTATAACCAAAATCTAATCAGCTCTTCATATGGTTGTAAAGAGGAATACGAAAAAATTATAATTTTTAGAATTTTAGTTTGCGAGTTATCGTCGGAGAAAGGTTTGTCACACACACACACGGACACACACACACACACACACACGCAGATACACACACGGACACACACACACATACAGACATCAATGTAAAATTAGTAATATCGTATTCTAGGGATCTACCTTCCTTACCTAAGGGTGACGGAAGGTAAAAATGTGAACAATATGGGTCTCTGAACTATTGCATATAAATATGAGAGAACACCTGGTAAAAAAGGTTGAGAAACGCTGATCTAAAGAGTAAATTCAACATTTATCAATAATAATTGAAAAAAGAAGGTGAAAACTATGGCTTAATTTTTAAATGTTTACATTAAAATTATTCTACCGTGAGAATTTTTTAACTTGAAACATTGGGTTTGTCACATCCATGGTTACGACTTGATATTTGATTGACAGCAATGTATTTGCCCGTTCCATTTAAAATGAAACGTAGGGAACGAATTTGACATTTGATAAGACGTCAATAGAGGTTAATATTTTTTAAATAATTATACTTGCATTCTAAATTATAATTAGTTGTACAAAAAATATAGTGTGCACCTTGTTCCCGAGTGGTTTTCTGACTCGGCTAAATTACAATATTTAAATATAATACTTCTGTCAAATTTATTCCCCATGTGTCATTTTAAATGAGACAGACAAATACACTGCTGGCAATCAAATGTCAAATCATAACTTATAGGAAAATTCAACGGTTATCTGTCATATTGACAAGATGTCATTAGAGGTTAATTTTGTTTAAATAATTATACCTGTTTTCTAAAAATTAAATTTAGATGTAGAAAAAATACTGTGTGCACCTTGTGCCCGAAATATGTTTAGTGCCCTCGAGTGGTTTTCTGACTCCGCTAAATTTCTTACAATATTTAAATATATAATACTTCTGTCAAATTCGGTCCCTATGTTTCATTTTAAATGGAACGAACAAATGCATTGCTGTCAATCAAATATCAAGTCGTGGATATGGATATGACAAACCCAATGTTTCACTTTAAAAAATACTCACGGTATATGTAATTTCAAAAATTAACAGTAAATATTAATCATATTTGTATCATCTGTATCATCTCGTAAGCAACATTATAAGAACCCTCTGTACTGCGTCACGTTTATCCCTTGACTATATGATATCTCCAGTTATTCCGCACCATCTCCTTCTACGACGGCATCGTGTGCGTCGTGGCGCAATCCGCATGTTCCAGGCCATTACTCCGGGTTCCGGACACGGCCACGGCCTGGCTACTCCGGCGCAACAGCCGATGAGAAACTGCCAACAAAATATCAAACTGAAACCTTGACGCCACTTGTACTTAGTTGTAAAATTGAAACTATTGATAAGTCTACGGAAAAAAGAACCATTCCAAAAGCAATTGTTTAAGAAAATTGATACCCGTTTAACTTTATTGCACTTTTCTAAACCCATTCCGTTAGAAGAAAACGGAGCGTAAAAATATTTTGCGAATCAAGTAGGTTGACATATAACAAAAATCCAAGTTTTTAACATATGTCAAACTACTTGATTCGCTAAATTTTTTAACGGTCCGTTTTCATGGAACGGATTGTGTTTAAAATACACCTATTAGAGCATTTTTTTGTATCAACTAACACCAGACAAAATAATATACTACCAAACAAGGTGAGAAAAGTTTTATTAGCATCGCATCTTGGTTAGCTACATCCCGAGACGTAATGAAACTTTTCACCAAGGTTTGTACACTATTTTATTCACCATCGGAAATTAATAATGAGTATGGCTAGGACTTATATCTGGGTATTTACTTGAAAGGAAAAAACTCATCCATCCGGACCAAATGGAATACGGGTCGCAGTCGATTCTTCACCCATAAGATCTGTAAGACCCATGAGAACCGTAAAAACCGTAGGCCTGCAAAAACCGTATGACCCGTAAGACCGTTTAACCCGAAAGAACCGTATTACCCATAAGACAGCGGTCACACTGGACAAGTGAGATTAATATTGTCATCGATTGATTCAAAATTAAACTAACATTGCCTTATGGGAATGGCCACACTGCATGCATCGACTACGAACAAATGAAATCGAACATTGGCGAGTGGTTTGATATATCAAACATGTTTGATTTTCTTAGTCGATCGACTACTTATTTAAACTGTTAATTAGCAACGTACTAATACGTTTTACGGGTCTTGTAGGTCTTTCGGTTCTCATGAGTTTTATTTTAGTTGATTTTATGTCAAACTGGTTTGAGTTGGTATTATTGACATGTGTGATCTGATCATGAGCAGTGAAAATTTACAGTAGTAACGGCCCGTCAACGCCGTCAAAAACAGAAATATTTCAATAGCCAATGTCGAGTTTGTAGCGTCAAAACCGTTCCGACCTTATGATTTCAACCAATCACAACACTGAATGGTGTAAATTGTGAATGTGAATCCAGATTTAACCTGACGTTCATTTTTTTAAAATAACTGTAAAAAAAATCTGTTTTATGCAAACTTTAAATTATTTAAGATTCTTGAATTGGTTTTGAATTTATTTGAGATAAATTTTTAAAACTAAAAAAAATATACATATTTCTTTTTGAGACCAGCAGGGAGTTAAGAAAGTAAAATAAATTTATTTATTTTCCAGAAAAAAGTAAACTTATTTATCGTTTCATTCAAGCAATATTGAATATATTTTTATTACTACTCACAGCCTTCGTGGCAAAGTCATAAAGACAAACTCTATCCCTAAGTCTGTCGAAATTAATAAATTCAATTAGAATATTTCCAATATGCGTGAAATGTAATAAAATTCGGTCATTTAGCTGCCGTCAGCTAGTGATTACAGCGGTGGCCGCTTCCTAAATCATTCCACCCCAGAGACTGCAGGACGTAGGCCTGTAACCGGTACAAGGAGCCGCTGCCGATATAATAAGGCCGTGGTGTGTGTAGTAACCCTCTCGTAACACCCACGCTAATTTGTGCCGCCGTTAAGGGTAGGTAACACCCGCAACACTGACCAGTGCCGGAACAAAGAAGATTTTTTATGCGTGGTTAATAATTTTGCCAATTTTTACCATCAGTCATCTTTAGGTAAGGGAGGTATTTGGTATTGTCTTTGGTCAAAAAATTCTAAGTTTTTAATGAATAAGCATGTTTAAGGGTATGTGTGTGTGTGTGATATTACTGGGAAGAGCTGATTAGATTTTGGTAACAATTGGACAACCAGAAGTACGAGTTTCTTAAAAAAAATAAATATTGTTTTTTGAAAACTTATGTTATTACAAATATTAAAAAATATGAAAATCTGTGGCCGATACATTTAAAAAAATTATATCTTCTATAGAGGTAAAGATAGAGGAATAAATATATAAAATAGTTTAATTAATCTCATAGCCCATGGAAACCAGTTGAACTGACAGATGTCAATATCAAAAAATCTGATGTGGCCAGCCCATAACCTCCCGCTGGGTATTTAACCATGCAGTATAAGTAAAGCAATCATTATGTTCAAATATTTTTACATTCACTCATAACAATTTTTATTTTACATTTAACAAATACATCATACACAAAATAAATTTCACAAATATTGACAAAAATAATAGAAACACTTAACAAAAATCAAAATAGTACTTGCATCTTGACAGTCTTTTCAAACCCATATTCTGGAAGCCAATGAAGCAAATCAATAGTAATTCTAATATTTATGTACGATTAAAAATATATTATTTTTACTAACCTTAATTTTATTAGATTCAAATACATATATTATTACTACATTCTCCTTAACACGGTTTCACTATTAATTTTAATGTAATTGCAACCTGACAGTGACATTTATTTAAATATGTCAAATTGTTATTAAAATATTGTTTTTGTTTGAGGCATAGGCAAAATGATATATGAAAATAAATTATATTATAAATTTATATTTAAAGTTATTTAGACTTATTTACTAAATGCTATTATCGTAAAATTGAAGATTGTACCATTATATTTCATTATTATTAGTAAAAGTTGCTGAAAAATTATATTCAATGAATTTTTTTAAGAAAAACTGTTAAAGACTTGTACAAGTGATACTTCCGGTTATCCGATATACACTGAAAACTAATCAGCTCTTCCCACATTAGTGTAAAATGAATATACAAAATTTCAAAATTTTCTGATTGATAGTATTTGAGCAATCGTGTCCACCAGATCCACACACACATACACACACAGACACACACACACACATACATACCCACAGATATCATTGTAAAATTGTTAAAATCGGGTTCTGGGGACGTCAAAACGTGCTTATTCACTAAAATCTCTATATGTGATTTTTAGCACGATCCCTATACCTCCCTTACCTAGGGTAGCGGGAGGTAAAAACCAGAGACTTTACTGATGACTTTTTCTGGGAAGTACATTTCATATTTCTTATTTTATTATTAACTAAATATTTTTAATTATAGATACATGTATTACGTATACCCTTCAGAAATACTGCCAATCTCTCAATGAATTGGAAGAATCTCGAATATTTAGAAGAATAAGAAGAAAGTTGTTCATAGAATAAATTAGAAAATATTAAAATATGTAAAGAAGATATGTATTTTTGTTTGTACCAGAAATGTTAAATATGTACTATACTTATATACCCTAATATGGGAATGGCGAGAGGTCTTGTGCTGGCCACAAGAGATTTTTTTTATCCGACATGTCAATTACAGCATCTATCTCTTCCTTCTTAAATACTTTTCGGTTCTTGAATAAAATTTTAATGACGTTCCACTAAATTCTACCCTTGTTTCTCCTCCCCTGTCTTGACCACAACACTTGTCCACCCCTACATGATGGCGGTGATACAGGGTTAACTATCCCCGACTACACTAAATAACGCAACCAACTGTGCCATATGCCATACCCTTGTATTATACCCGTGCCATTTCCAGCCACGTAAATGTGCTGGTGAGAGGGTGCTTTAGACAAGAGGCTTTATTAAACTGAATTATAAGAGAGATCATATTTGACAAAAATTATTATTCATGTAGTAGTATGACTAAAAACAACTAACTACGAGGAACACCTTAAAATATAGTTTTAAAGAAACCTAAACGCCAAAAAAATTTGCACGCAACACACACACACACACACACGCACACACACACACACACACACACACACACACACACACACACACACACACACACACACACACACACACACACACACACACACACACACACACACACACACACACACACACACACACACAGACAGACAGAGAGGCACGTACATACCTACAGACCAGAGATAGTGTTTAAACCTGGTTTTCATGCTCTGTGTGTATGAAATTGATCATCATAGCAGACAGAGCACCCAAACAACATTAGTGCCTAATTATCGGCGGCCCCGCGAAAATAGTTGACATGCGATGTTTGGTGGATGTGACGGCCAAATTAAAACAGTTGAAAATCGTGCTTTTATCCGTACCACGCTGAACCTAGAACCAGCACTTCCTCTTCCTCTGCAGACGCACGAACTACCTGCTGTACACTACGGAAATGTATGAATAAAACACATTCATGCATGCACCAAATTAATAAAGATAACAACTTCTAATACACCTGCACTAAACACTCATTACTCAAATTACCGCAAAATTGCTGCTGAGGGAAAAATTACATGCTCAATGAATTGTTCTATTTAATCTCGTATTTTTTATCGGCTTAATGTGCTCCTACGTGTATTCATGCAAACGAAGTTGAAATTTAAAACATAAAACTTATTTTACCATTTTTATAAACACGGAAATCATTGAGAATAATTACTAGGTGTGAAAACTCCCCAATTTTTACCTCCCGTCATAATGTAAGTAAGGCAGGTAATGTTTTCGGTTCAAAAATTCGATAGAGACTTTTCAGTGAATAAGCACGAATTAGGGTCCCTACGACACGTTTTTACTATTTTTACAATGATGTGTGTGTATGTGAGTGTGTGTGTGTACAATTTGAAAGAACAAATTAAATTTGACTATCCATGATAAACCGGAAGGGGTACTTAATTTGGAGCTCAGATTTTCGAGGAAAAACATAATAAAATATGATCCAAAATTTCATATTACAGGCTTTTCTATTTATTTGAACAACAAATTAGATTTTATTTGTAAACGATCAACCGGAATTGATATTCTACTTAAAGCTCATTGCTATTTTAAACATGGAATTGACGGGAGGTCATTTGCTGGCCACATCAGATTTTTTCACATAGACTCGGCTCTATACCATGTATGAAATAACGAAATAATTTTGACACATAGATTCTTGTGATTCTATTAGTTGCTATGCCCTGTAACCACGCGCGGTTTATACAAACATAATTCAAATATGTCAATTATGATTTTATTCTTTTAAGTGCAGTGCAATATCTGTTGTTATATTATCGTTTTTACCTTCCGTCACTATAGGTGACGAAGGGATTGTCTGGTAAAAAATTCGGTGGAGTTTTTAATGAATAAACACGTTTTAGGGTCCATAGAATACGATTTTACTAGTTTTACGATGATATTTGTAGTAGGTAGGGTTGCCAGGCATGAGGATCTGAGGAAATAAAAAACTTTTTACTCGAGTTGCATACAAATATTTTGCTTCTATAAAAGTGTGAAGAAAAGTACTGTAATGTTTCATTATTTCACTCGTTTGCGTTAAAAAAACTTATTGTAATAAATAAGACTTTATAAATCCATTTTAATGAAAAAAAAGTTTAATTTTTTAACAGTCTTAAAAAATGCTATTATTTATGAATTAAGTCTCATTCACAGCTACGAAAATAAGAAATGTAAATAAAGTTATAAATAAGACTTTATAGTTGGTGTTCACATGCAGCTTCGAAAATAAATCATCAACTGTCATTTAATATATTCATAATTAACAAGCAATAATAACAACTTCATACGCAATCATATACGCGAACCTTTGTCCTAAGACAGCTTTTTAAAATTATATTTCAATTGAAATCCTTTTGCCAGAACGTGGCCAGAACGTATATTGACAGCTCAAATGACACTTGTTATGTATGTGCTTATTTTTGTGTAAAATATTTAACATTTGCAAATCCTTGTGTTTATGTCTTATGTTCAATTTTATTTTCGAGAGCTGTGAACGCTTTCATAAGAATCTATTGTTTATATCGTTATTTTTATTTTCATGTATAATTTTATTTTTATTTTCGGAGCTATGAATGAGCCTTTAGGATAATAATATGAAATGAAAAGTTTTCTATGGTAACAAAGTATTTACCCTGGTTTTCAAATTTAGCTTGTTTAAAAATTGTAATCACTCGTTGCTCGGTAACTCGTGGCTAGTAAAATCTTGTTACTAAACAACCGCTTTATAAACTTACAACTTACAAGTGAACGTTAATTATATACCCAAATCATTCAAGCAGCCTAAGCACGTCATCACTTAGTGGAAAACCTTAATGCATTAAAATCACTAATAGTGAAAAATTAAATAAAATTTTAATCATTTTTAACCGTCAAAAGTGTATAGCTTTATATAATTATTATTAAGATGAATAGTAGAGTTCATTACTTATCGTATATGACATGAATAATATATAAATAATGTACATCAACGTCATATTATTCGTTTAATTGTTGCTATAGTTGGCAAC
The DNA here is from genome assembly GCA_943142095.1 of Ophonus ardosiacus. NCBI lineage: Eukaryota > Metazoa > Arthropoda > Insecta > Coleoptera > Carabidae > Ophonus > Ophonus ardosiacus. The sequence continues at coordinate 46,347,391 of OW964827.1, read as the reverse complement.
ATTGATAATTTGTATGTTCATACTGTCAAAGTTATTATTCGAACAATATTTGTATCGTTTTTGAAACATTTTTGTACGTTGTAAAGTCCTATTTATAATAAAGTAATGTTAAACGCAACGCTACGACGCAACGTGACCGTTAACGCAAACATAAAATCTGTGAATCTGCCAAAGATAGCACTTCTAATCAATCAGAAGAATTCGGTATATTTCTTTGAAATTCGGCTCACTTTTATTTATTGTCTTTATATGGCATACATAGGTATAAATAAGGTTAGTATTATAAAATAATTTAAATAGAAATGGACAGTGACGAAAATATAGTATTTAATTTATAGATGTGACAGTTCATGACCATGTCGATAATACAGATTGCAATCTGTATAACTCTTTTCATAAAGATTCTAAAACCTCTGCAAACGTACCAGTACATGACGTCATACATGTAGTTACTTTTATTCAATTTTTATTAATGACGTGCTTTGGCTGCTGGAATTATTTGAGTATACACAATATTAATTTACAGATCTTACCATGAATTAAATGATCATATCAAAGTTTGAATCAAATAACATACTTTTTAAAAACTTGAATTTATTTACAGTGATATGGGAAATGTTTCGTTTCTCTTTCTGTTCGGTGCATGAATACACCTTTCCCCGAGTTATCTATGAACACTCCATTACCATATATCAGCTTATATGATAACTGCGCCTTATTTACGAAGTGAAACAGTGGGAAATGAAGGAAAGCTGGTGTTGAAATTGAATATTAGACTTGTTTGCGAGCGTATATTTCATCACTGGTTTGTATCTCCCGCCCTTTTTCAGCAACTGGCCTGCGTGCTCCCGGAAGTCGTTACTTTATTTGCACGCTACAGAGACAGCCTGCACAGTGCCCACTTTCCCAATTTTACATTCGGCAGGAAATCATAAACTTAGCGTTACACACTCGGCCGCAGATTTCAATTGTTCCTACATAAATGGGGTTGCTTTATTGCTGCCTACAAAACACCGCATATTGTTGAAATATTATTTGCTAACATGAACTTGCTGCGTATGTTCTACAAAAGATCATTTCAAAATGTTTGCTTTCTTAAAAAAATATGTCTAGAACCTAATCATTAGCGCTTTTATTTATTTAAGAAAAAAGCATGGGTTCATATCACGTACTAGTAGGATTGCCAACTGATCTTTTTAGAAAGGACTGTCCTTTTTTGACCATATTTTGTCCTTGTTCTTTTTTTAAACCAGGAAAGAACGCGATTTGTCCTTTTATAGAAAAAATTGTTATTAATAATATTTATCTTATTATAAATATGAAAATGAAATAATTATTTCACATTTTATGTCATGTAATGAAATAACAATATCCGGATCAAGTATTACTCATTAATATTTTATTATAGTGTATTAACGCTAAATAACTGCTTTGTCAGTTTAAAAAATTAAAATGTAAAATTAGATATTAGCAGCTAACATTTTAAAGTTAGATATCTTATTGTGTTTTACTTGTTTTCGTCATAAAATATTGATTTTAATTTTTTAAGAATTTCTTAAATTTGCTTTATTGTAAGAAACTCTATATAATCTGCATTAAAACACGTTTGACCTTGAAAATATTCATTTTTTCTCGTCAATTTTAAATCTTACACATAATTCAGAAAAAGATTGCCGAAAAAATGTCCTTTTTTGTAATTTTGTAAAGTTGGCAACCCTACGTACAATTCTTGATGTCAAAAATTGAATTATTGATATCAAAAATTAAATTATTGATATCAAAAATTGAATTCTTGATATCAAAAATTAAATTCTTGATATCAAAAATTGAATTCTTGATATCCAAAATTCAATTCTTGATATCAAAAATTCAATTCTTGATATCAAAAATTGAATACTTGATATCAAAAATTGAATTCTTGATATCAAAAATTGAATTCTTGATATCAAAAATTCAATTCTTGATATCCAAAATTCAATTCTTGATATCAAAAATTGAATTCTTGATATCCAATATTGAATTCTTGATATCCAAAATTAATTTAAGACATCAAAAATTCGAATTCTGGACACGTTATTTATGGAGATGTGATATCCATAATTCAATTCTTGATATCCAAAATTAATTTAAGATGTCAAAAATTCAAATTCTTGATATCAAGAATTCATTTAAGGATATCAAGAATTGAATTAAGGATATCAAAAATGGAATTAAAGATATCAAAAATTCATATACAGATATCCAAAATTGAATTCTAGACATGTTAAATTAACTTTTTGATGTCTAAAATTCAGTACCGTTTTAAGATGTCTAAAATTTAATTTTTGATATCTATAAATGTATTTTTGATATCCTTTATTCAATTGTGGATATCTAATATTCAATTTTTGACATCCTAAATTATTTAAAGATGTCTGAAATTAATTTTAGACGTCCTTAATTATTTAAAGATGTCCATAATTCAATTTTTGATGTCTTTTAATAATTAAGGATATCTGAAATTAAATTTTTGACGTCTTTAAATAATTGAAGATGTCTTTAAATGTAGAATAAATAGTAAAACGGCGTTTCATACTATTAGGTAGAATGTGTGAATAGGCCCATAAACCATAACAAAAAATAATAAAATGTACACTTTATCCTTAAAGTACTACTCAATAAATAACTATGAAAAAAAAAACATTTTTGTAATAATTACTTTGCGAGATATTTTAATTTATTTCCAGGGATACAGTTGACGTCACACTATTGGTATCTTTCACAGAAACTGGTGTGAGAAAGATAGCTATAGGTTTCTTTAAAAATCAAATGCAGGTATACAAAAAATAATTATTACTTTTTGATACCACGAATTGCTTCAAAATTAAACGAACTTTCATTTAAAAATATCTTTAAAAAATTGATTTATGAGCCTATTGTCCTCGTATATGACGATTACTATTTACTGAAAACGTTTCAGTTGTATTCCTTTACTTACATTTAATATCATAATTAATTAATGCGTGTATGCCATGTTGTCTATTTAAATAAAAATAAGATATACCTCCCTCAATTCTGGTGACAAGCATGCTTCATCTTTGTCTCATTAAGCACCCTAATGAAAACCCTTTCTTCCTGCTAAATTATCAAGAAATCAGACGACAGTGGCCGACAAGCCACCGCAAACAATCCATAAATAACATAATTACCAACATCAATTAGCAGGAGCAGGCAGGAGCTTGCAGGAACACAACAAGCAACAACAAGCTGCAGGAAAATAAACCCTCGCAGGACGTGACTGGTGCCTTGTTAAAAATCGCCCGCTTGTGTTATCACGTGCCGTAAAAAATGTATCTTAATTAGTGCGGCAGCCTTCCGTCGTGGCGCTGCTGTCGTGCTGTCGACAGCGCTGGTGGTTACTTACATTTAGATTAAGGGTCTGGACGTGACAGCGCCTTTGGGATTTAAATTTTATGATGTTTGAAATACTAACAAGCGCTTAATTCTCGATGTGTGCAGGATGTGACGCCAAGGCCACTGCGGTTTTTTTCTTTTACCTTTCAACTGTTGATTTATGGCTTTACTTTTACACTTCCAAGACCTGCAGGATTCTCTGGCATCATTTTGCTCATGTTTTATGGGTCACAAGTCGCAAGTTACATAACCAACAAATACAAACTTTTTTATAAATCGAATAGAAGGTCAAGACGATTTCTTGATCTTGGCGCATTCACCCATCTTTGTATGTAATATTATTATCAATTTTGCTTGACTAATCATTTTTTACCTCTCCCTAAGAGAAGTAAATATTGGATTCATAGCATATCAAGATTTAAGTGAACAAGCACGTTTTAAGACATGGTTAACTACGGTTTCCTCAATCTAACAATGGGAAGAGTTGATCAGATTAAATTATTATTATTATATTAAATAAATATTATATCTTATATAGATTTACGTAAAAATGCCAAGGGAAGAAAAAATTTTGCTTGAATTAAAATGTGTGTTTTAGTTATTAAAACTTTTAATTAATGCAAGGTTCTTTTATTATAACGTTTTTTCGTATTTTGTTCTCCTAATAACGCAGTTATTACATTGAAATTAATTTTAATTTAATTAGCTTTGAAATATTGACAAATGATTAAATGTCAAAAGTAATTCTTATTATCATAAAGAAAGAAGGTAGGTATTGTCCAAATTGAGAGAATTTGGCAAAGAAATATTAACGTTAAAACAAGAAAAATAGAGTTAATTGAACAAAATAAAAAAGTATTTTGATTTTCGCTGTTTTTTAATATCTGTAATTAGAATTAATAATCATTTGACAATATTTTTAGCCAACTAAAATAACAGATTCAATGCAATAACTGTGTTATTAGAAGGAAAAAATACGAAGAAACGTTATAATAAAAGAACATTACCTTAATTAAAAGTTTTAATAACTGAAACATGCGTTTTAATTCAAGCAAAACATTTTCTTCCCTTAGCATTTTTTCGTAAAGTCAAATATAAGAATTTTTTCCTTTTGTAAACTACATCCGGGGACATACTGTATAAAATAATCCGTTGTAATGAATTTCACAGCCCAAACAACTCCATGGAAACCAGTTGATAAATTAAAATGTTTGTAATTGACAAATAAATGTGTCTCAAAATCCAGAAACATTAATGAAGACTTTTTCTAGGTAGTACATTTAATAGTTCTTATTTTATTATTAATTAAATATTTATAATTATAGATAACATATATTTTATATACATTCATAAACACTGCCAATCTCATCAATAAATTGAAAGAATCTTGAACACTTAGAAGAGTAAGAGGATTCTTGTTCATAGAATGAATTAAAAAATATAAAAATATATAAAGAGAAATGTAATTAGAATTTTTGTGTGTACCAGAAATTTTAATATGTACAATACTTTATGGTAATGGCGAGAGGTATTGTGCTGGTCTCAACAGATTTTTATACTACCTACTATCTTGATTCACTTGATTTTTGAAATGTTTTACTTGTGCTTTATTAGAACGTGTTCACAAAAAAATTGGTTGATTGTTTAGGTTTAGGTTTATTATCTTTTTTTTTTAGCTCTTTATAACGTTTCTCTCTCAAAATTCTTTTTATTTTACCTAACCAAAAGAAATACAAAACCTTTCCTTTAGGGAACAACAATTGAACTTAAGTAAATGTATGGTACTGTAGTGTAAATCGATCATTTTGAAATTGTCAAAAATAGTTGAAATTGAAAAGAAATATATTTTTAAAAAAATCTGATAAAGAGAGGAGTATGAAAGAATTAGAATTTTTAGAATTATAGTATTGGAGTTATCGTGGAAGAAATTTTTGTCATACAAACCCACACACACACATCATCGTAAAACTAATAAAATCGTATTCTAGGAAACCTAAAACGCGCTTATTCATTAAAAACACCACCAAATTTTTTACCAAAGACAATACCCTCCTTACCTAAAGGTAACGGAAGGTAAAACAAAATAAAGATAGGCAAATACTTTTAGAATGGCGTGTAAAAGAAAAAAGTATTAATTTTAGAAATGTTTGCGTTGAATAATAAAACCAAGTCAGAGGTTTGTGTAATGTGTTGTTTCTTTATAGAAGACATTTATAGAGCAGATAAATTATTCCGTCCAACATAACATTTACTATTTAACCTAGCATAAACGTCACAAATAACTCAAATTTAATTTTTCCTTAACTAAGTTGAACTGTAACAAGCTTAGCTTAGCATGCGTGCTTTATGCAATAACGCTGATGGCGGTAGGTTGAAAATCTAGCGTGCTGTTGCAGCATACGTCACACGGCTACAGCCACCAGCGCCTCTAGCGGGTGCTTTTCTACTCGTGACTGGCCAGCACAGAGCCCATTGCCTTTATCTCACTACCCCGTGATAATTTACACACGCACCGTATGCGAAGCGAAAGCCACCCATCTAGAAGGCAGTGATTTCATTTCCATCGCTTGTTTGTTTTAGTTTTTGTTCGCGGTGCGTGGTTTTTAATTTCATGTTAATTTATTGGTAATTCCAACGGAAGTAAGCTCGTGTTCGCTGGTTTAACGAAAGAAGATAAAAACGTCATTTGCATACTCGTAATGCTTTACTGTTTTCAAATTGCTATACATTGTTTTGACACTTGAGTGACGTGATTGAATATATGATAATGTGATAGGATAATACATGTTGAGCAGTCAAACACGCTATGAAATGGAATTATGTGCGATGAGCCGCAGCCACAGGTTTGGGTTGGTTTGCAATCGATTATTTTTCATAATTCAAACGCATTAGTTCCCAAAAGGAGATTAATGTTTTGTATTTCGATGCAAACAGGAAACGACTACAGATGATAAATTGGATTAAGCTTACTCGTTCGATGCTACACTCATTCTTTATTATACTTCAAATCGCTAATTAAGTTAAATGCAACTTTCTAGGTAGTAGAAACGAATATAATTACCGATTTTAATGCTGCCGGAAGTATTCGTACACATAGTTTTTACAGTTTCCTTACTAAGGGCCGTGATATCCACCTCCTATTAAAGTTCCTAATAAATTTATTCTACTATTAAATATTTTTTTGTTTATTTCCACCTACAAATAAAATTTATCTTGCTACTAAATTTAGTTATTAGCAGAATAAACTAATAGAAACTTTGAGGTGCTGGTAACTATTTTGAAAAAAAAGAAAAGTGTGTAAAAATGGATTTACAAGAATTAAATAATCTCATAGAAGCACGCAGGAGGCTATGAAATTGCGACGTACTTATTCAGCACCTACGAGTTAGAATGGACAATTTTGAAAAGTGGGATGACAGAATTTAGTAACAGATTTCGGTTGTCTCGTGAAACTGTGTTATATATTCTAAATTTAATAAAAATTCAAAATTCTAAGTTACAGCAATGATAAATCTTGATTACAACAATGAATAAACTTGAGTATAACAGTGATTATAGGTACTTGATTACAACAACTATACTTGGTAACAATTAATTATACATACTTGATTACAACAATAACTAAACTTGGTAACTATTGATTACAACAATAACTGAATTTGATTACAATAAAAATTAAATTTGATTAGAACAATTATTCACTTTTTTTAATTCTCTATTATATTTGCATGTTTTATACAAATATTAACTATTAATCTGGATTCATTTGGCTAAACATTGGCTAATCGTACTCATTTCGAATCCATATTGACACTACAATTGTATAATTCGTAATCCGCACTTAAAATAAATCTTGAAATAAACAAACACAACCAAATATGAGTGAACATAAGACATAAGTCAACTTTAAAATATTTTCTTTATTATTCTAGTAACTATCTAATAGCTATTTGGCAAATAAATTGTGCATGATATACATAATAAATTTATTTAGCTACTAACATATTTATTATTCTGATAGCTATCAAGAACTTTAATAGGCGCTGGATATCACGGCCCTTAATACAAATAACTATTATCTTCTAATAAAAGTTACTTGTTAATCCTTCGGAGGTGGCGCCCAGTCTGACAGACCCGACAGTTAGAAGATTTTTTTAAAGAAACTATTACTTCTGGTTGTCCAATTGTTAACAAAATCTAATAAACTCTTTCCAGGATTGCGGAAACTGCAGTTAAATATATTTTTAAGTCTTATAGTATTTGAGAAACCGTGGTTCCAACATCCACACATACACACACACACACACACGAACATCATCGTTAAGATGTTATAATCGGATTATAAGAACCTTAAAACGTGCTTATCCACTAATATCTGGATATGCGAATTTTAGCGTGATTCCAATACCTCTCTTAGCGAGAGGTAAAAAGATTCAATTTATCTACTTATACTATTATTTTGTAACAAAAATACCCCGGCAGTATTATTTTACATGGATCTGTCGTGTCATAGAAAAAAAAGCGCTGCTTCCGAAGGGTTAATAACTAACCAAAATTCAGTTTTAAGTTCATTCAAATAGGAAGACATTATTGTTAGTAGTAAAAGGAGTGTAATGTTAAATTATAAATAACACTAATAAAATTACCCCTTAACCTTAAAATTTGATTTTAATAAAACTGAATAAATACATATTTCGAGAACTAAGTTCTCGTCATCAGTAGTACAAGGTACAAGAACAAAAAATTAAACTGAGTAGACAAGATTACTCAACATGTCAACCATGCCAGAAGTCCTGACAACTCAGTTTTATTAAAATCAAATTTTGGTTAGTTCATAACAAGTATCTTTTGTTAGAATATAAAAGTTATTTATGAAAGCTTAGAGGGGCCACAAAAAATAATAATGTATTCTTGAAATTTCAACATTTTTCTTGAAATTTTATCTTTTCAAAAAGTTGAAATTTCAACTTTTTTCTTGAAATTTCACCTTTCTAACTTGAAATTTCAACTTTTTCAAATTATGACTTGCCAGTTAGGTTACGTTGCAGTTTGTATTTTTTATTTTAAAAAATGGGAAAATTTTATTATGTAATAACTTTAGTTTCTTCAACCAATTTTTATTATGTCATAAACTATTACAAAATTACTTAAAACATAAATATCAAAGCTACGAATTCTGCTAGGTGGAAAAACTAAACATGTATTTAGCTATTGGGCTACTTGCGTACCTTTTTTATTTAATATTTTTGAAGAGCAGGTAAAAACTTGCTACCCATATTTTTTCTTTTGACAATTTTTTTTTTAATTAGCTAGAAAAAAAATTATCAAATTTAATTATTTGAATTCCCGCCATGTATGACGTAGAATTACGCCGCACCAATGAATGGTCGTAAAGCCATAGCGTTTGTTTGTACGGGTAATGGAGATCTCATGTTTGACATTTCAACAATAGTTTGGAGGTTAGTATTTTAGCTTGTCTTTTTGGTATCGATATTTTAAATTACATGTAACTACCTATGTATTTATTTGTGAAGTAATTAATATATTTGAGAGCCCAGAGAGAGAGAAAAATGAACTAATGTCAAATTCAAAAGTTTCTCGCACGCAGTGCCATCTATACGTTACATTTTTAAACAATTCCAGTTCAATATAATGACGTCACAGAAAATTTTCTTTCATAATTTACTAAAAAACAAATAATTTTTTAAAAATAAAATTTATATTTTTATATATATTTTCAACATAACATTACGTATATAGTGATAGAAATCAGATTTTCAGTACCACGCAAGTAGCCCTTTGTTCAAATAATAAAATGAATGGGGTATTCCACTCAATTTTTTTTATTATTTTAAATAAAACTTCATTCAGTTTTGAAGCAATTCATAGTATTAAAAAATCTTAATTGTTCCTAGTTTAGCAGTATTTTATTTTCGAGAAATCAGTGTAACGTCACATTTACCCTATACTTGTCTTTCTCGCACGCACTGCTCTAAGTACGCTGCGAGAGAAAGATAGCAATTGTATGACGTCAATTTTCCCTTTTAGCAAATGTGAAATATCTCGCAAAGTAATTATTTAAAAAATGTTTTCATTGTTTTAACTATTATTTATTGAGCCATACTTTATGTTAAATTGAATTTTTTAAAATTATTTTGTTATGGTGGAATACCCCATTATGGGATTAAAATGTTACATAATTTGCAAGTATTTGGTGTCATTTTATGCGTGTTATTCCACAACCATTGTCAGGTAAAACAAAGAGCAACAGTCCACAAAAAAATGATTTATCATGTTAATATCCTATGTACACTTTTAAAAAATCATCCGTATATTAAAAAAGTAAACTCCGAGTATATGTAATAATTTTTTGGTAATGATATTGGAAAGATTTAGCACCTATGCATGTAAAATAGGAACTCTGCAAATTGCATTTTGGCAGTAACTAATGAAATCTGTTTGGGCCTAATTAAAAAATAGTAGCAAACAAAAAAGTCCACATAATTTTGAGCAAACAAACAACTGCCAGTGTCAACTAACAAAATGTTAAAGCAGTCAATATTTTACGCTATCAGTCTGGAATACATGCAACACGTACATAAACAAGCCTGCGGGTGTGTTGTGTAATATAAAAACGTGCATCGCTTGAAATAAAAAGCTCACTGGCTATTCTATTGTTTGGATTGCGCATGCAACGCTTGCTCCGATTTAATTTCGAGCCGTAACCACGGTGTCACGTCTACTGTGCGGCAGGCCGACATAGCAAACATGCAGGCGGAGCGATACAGCAGTGTAGTGCTGGTTGATGGTTGATGCCCAATGAAAATGTGGTTACTGGAGAGGATTTTTGAAAATTTGTTACATTTACAATGAAAATCCATTTATGCAGAGGCGTAGTTTTGCAGGGATTATTTATACTCTATAACTTTACACCAAATTTCTCTAAACTAAAAGGGAAGATTATTATTTCATTGTGTCAATGATGAATGCCACCAACAATAATCAAAAAAACTTTCAGTTCACTCCAGATGGTAGTAACAACAATAACATATAATTCTGATCGCAGAACCCAAAATTTTCCAATCAGTTTGATATCAGTTTGAAACTACGCACGGGTACTGAAAAATTAGCAATTAATTGCATATTTTGTTGTGCGAACAAGAGTCACAGACCATATACACTATTTTAGATTGGAAACGTACATGTTAAGCATCGGTACCACATCAATGTCGCCATCTGGTGTATGGAAGCAAAATTGAATATAAAACTCGGTCGGTATTATCATTACCTACAATTAATATTGGTATATTCGGTTTATTAATTACCCCTAATTTGTAGTTGAAGCATTTTTTTCACAAAATACTATCATTACGTAGTATTTTATGAAAAATCTACTTAAACTACAAATCAGTGTTACAAAGATTACATAAAATGAGTAAAAAATAATGCATTTTTGAAAACACTGTAATTTCATTTAGGAAAGATACAATACTTAATAGCATTCATCCATGTTTAAAACTTCCAACAACTTGACAAATAAATCCCGATAAGACTGTCGAAATCTATAGTTTGTTATCCCTAGAATACGATTTTGTAATATGTTTTACTGGTATAAAATAATACAATTATATAAAAATATATTTTCACTTTCCAGTAGCAGTACAATTTGGTACACAACACTTTATTCTTGTCTTCTTAAATATTTGCACGTTTTTTCACACAAATAACTACTTATAATACAAAAAATATATTCACAATGACAGTCAGATCTGTTTCAAATGAAAATGACAAATGTCAAAATTCGCGCAAAAGAAAAAATGAAAAAAAAATTGACACACTAACGATACTGGTGTCGCCATATCTAGTGTATGGAAGCAAAACTAAAAATGCTATCCCGGTATCCCCCATTTGCGTTTCCCGGGCCTGACAAGAGTTGTCACATGTCCCCTACGATAACTCCAATACTACAATTCCAAAAAATTATAATTCTTTCTTATTCGTCTTCTTTACATCCATATGAAGAGCGGATTAAATTTTGATTTTAATTGATCCATCGGACGTACCCTTATTTCAAGTTTTTAACAATTTTTCTTAAAAAAAACGCAGGCTTTAGATAAAAACTTCAAAATTTTCAAAAATCTAATTTTTATGTATCTATAGATACTTCTTAATGCGCTTATTCCAAATTTTTAAACCGCAGTTCGATATCTCGTTTCGTTCTCGAGATATTTAGATTATTTTTTTTTCTGAAAATTCCCCATTTTTGGGTATTAACCCAAAAATGGGTCGAGATATGAATTTGGCGACATCAGCATTGGATTCTACGGATAAAAATACATAAGTATAGCAATTTTCATAATTTTTGACCAACCGGTTCATTTTTTATGAATAAAAGCTTGAAAACCCCTAAAAATGGCCAAAATCTGAAAAAATCGTAAGGGGTACACCTCAGATTTTTACGATTTTTGGCCATTATCAGTTATTTTGTTTCGGAGATTGTATGTCCAAAAATTCTGAAAATTGGTGTACTTATGTGATTTTGCCTGTAGAATCGAATGGCCAGGTTCATATCTCGACCCATTTTTGGGTTAATACCCAAAAATGGGCAGTTTTGAGCCAAACTTTGAATCTAAATATCTGGAGAACGAAAAGAAATATCGACATGCGGTTTCAAAATTTGGAATCAGCGCATTGAGAAGTATCTAGATACATAAAAATTAGATTTTTGAAAATTTTGAAGTTTTTATCTAAATGTGGGATATATTGACTTTTTGGGCAATAATTTAAAAATGGGTAGAGATATAAACTTGCTAGTAATATTATTTGATTGTAAAGAGAATGTTACGTAAGTGTACGCATTTTACATAATTTATATTCATGTGAAAATTTTATTGGATTTATAGAATATTTTCCAATGAACTTTCTGTATGGAATTTGTAAAAAATTGTATTATGTTCGTGTTACAATTTAAGTATCTCGACAACGAAAAGAGATATCGACCTGCAGTTTCAAAACTTGGAATCAGTATCTAGATACATAAAAATTAGATTTTTGAAAATTTTGAAATATTTATCTAAATGTGGGGTATATTGACTTTTGGGGCAAAAATGGGTAGAGATATAAACTTGGTAGTAATATTATTTGATTGTAATGAAAAGGTTATGTAAGTGTACGCATTTTTACAGTATTTATATAAATGAGCATACAGAATGTATATTCATGTGATAATTTTATTGGAAATATAGAACCTTTTCCAATGAACTTTAGGTATAGGTTTTGTACAAAATACATCAAATTAACGTAAGGTCTTGTGCTGGCCACAACAGATTTTTAAATATGTACTGTCAAATTGAATTTTACCGGATTGTAACATAGGAGAAGCTGATGACATTGTCGTATCTGAGGTAGAATGCAATTTGAAAAGTTAATTCCTCCTCCTTGTGTTAGCATTTGCTTATAAACAATTTCCCTCCCAATCCTAGCTGTGATATTGTCTGGTGGGTGGCGTGGGCTGCATGTAGCGGTGTGCAGACGGTCGCTGACTAATTGCACGGCGAACCGTAATTAAATGCAGCGACCCTAAACGTCACACCAGCGTAAATTACAAAGAGTGTCTGTTGTCGACCGCTGCCCGGCGGATGGGCCAGGACCAGAGCCATAGGCGTTGCACTGGAAACACTTGATAAATACCATCCCAACAGAATGGATACATGAATTGATAGCTGTTGATATAGATGACCTATATACAAGAAGTGGTTCCATACGAAATCAGTTAATAAGGATAGTTGGTTAGTTAGTTATTGAATATATTATACTCGCTCAAAGATAAATACAAAACTCAATACTTCTACTAGCCCTAGAAACTAAGAAACTAATATGTAAAAATAAAATTTACGTTATTATTTTAAACAATTACCTATCTGTCTTTTGAAATTGTTGCGATAGAAATTTTTTGGTTAAAAAATTATCCAATTGAATCCCTGTATTGCTGATCACATGAGCGAAAGTAACCAATCAAAACAAACTTACACTGATAAATTTCAACGACTAGTTTTTAACCAATCATGATGCAAAACACTTGAAAATTCAACCAATGGGAACAGTCTTATAAAACCCCGTTACCCCGACCAAGTAAATAAACAGTTGTTATTGTTTATAACTGTCAGTGTGACAATTAATATGTCAATTTACCTCACCAAATACCACACGACCTCTCAGTTTTTCTCAGATAAACTTTTATTTTTAAGCACTATTTTTTTTTTTGCTTTTAAGCAAAATCACTGAAGCAATCTGACATTAGATAAACCCCTCCTCCTTCGGAGTCGGGATTTACCATGCAGTTTGCTAAGCAAAAAAAATTCGTGCAAAATAAAAATGTATCTATAAAATCAGGAGGTCTTGTGATATTACTTCTGATAATTATCCTAAGGCAATTATCACTTATGTCACTAAGGCTCAGATTTACAATCGATGGTTATGACTTATGGTTAGTTGACCTTAACTTGCAAGTTAACTTTGAGTATACTTAAGAAGTGTTTTTCAATCATTTTTGAATTGATAGTTTCTAAACTGTAAGTTAACTCAAAGTTGTTAATGACATTATCTAAAGTATGTTGGCAACATTGATGATCTGTCAAAAATTTGAATATATTCATATTTTGATTTCAAAAATTCAAACTAATAATTTATGTTGTGAAGAATTTAATGTAGCTAACAAATGTAAGTACCTATTTTAATAGTAACGTAATGTTAAAGTAAATCCCGTCCGTGGGCAAAAGGCGCGTTTGTACAAAATTATATTTCAGCGCACTGGCGCGCCTCGAAAAAGGGTTATTTCGTAAATTTTCATTATTTTGTCTATGAATTACGTAATATTAAATTTAAAGCAATCTTTAAACTATTTTTATTCTTCGCTGTTAAAGATGAACGAAATTTTTCATAACATTTCCACAGTCCTTTTTGACAACCTACAGCGAATGAAAAAATACAAATGATCATACCCTTCAAAAAAATTTGGACTCTGTCTGATTATTTTGGGACGTCGAACTGGTACATCTTCATCTTCACTAAATACGTTTACTTCATAATCGTTCATTTTCAAATAAACAATAATATATAAACAATATACACATCCAATTCGCAATGTTACAATACAAGATTAGGAAGTATTAGTCAAATTAGAACTCATAGTTAACTACAACCTATTCTTATGGTAAAAGTAAACTACAAGTTAAATCTTAACCAACATTTGAAAAACGGTACGAGTATATTAACTTATAGTTAAGTGCAAACTCGAAATTAACCATCGATTGTAAAAGTGGCCCTTAGTTGCGAAGTAACAAACACTTTTTGACAGATAATTAAAGATTAATTGTATTAATTTGAATATGTCATTTTCACGCTGTCATTGAAAATAATGATTCAATCAACAAAATTATTGTAGAAGAAAGCACATCAAAAAATAGTGTATTAAATAAAAAAACTAATTGTGGAAAATATTTATGGACTTTTGTATGTCTTATCTTCTTTTCTTTGGTCTCATTCAAAGAGGTCTCATTCTCATTGCACACTTCACACTGAGCATGTTCATAGCCACATTCACGTTCATAGTTACTGCAAAAAAATTTCATACCGAATACCCCTCGATCATTGATAAATACTTATAATTTTATCACAACTTCCTCAAGCACGTTGCTTTTAGGTAACACCCGTCCGCGTCGGGCGGTTACCAAGTAACGCGCTTTCGGTAACTCTCATATAATTATTTCGTAATTATCAATGTACTTAGAACTTAGTTACTCAATTTTCAAAATTGAAATTTACCAGAAAGCATTTTCGAATAATGATTTACTCTTTGACAGCTTTCACAGTTTTATGCTGGGTTTATGCAGCTATCAATAATTAAAATAAGTGCTAACACTAAAAAATAATGTGTTTATACAAAAAATTACCACTAAGTTTTATGCGAGGTTTTACGCTTGTGAAGCAAATTCATTATTTTAAAATATAATCTATCATCGATCAATACTTTCCATACTGGTCTGCAAAACTCTGGTAATAATAATAATAATAATAATAATAATAATAATTTTAACAAATTGAAATAAACCATTATATCAAAATATTTTCAGGAAGAAAATTCTCGTATGTAGAAATTAAAATCTCGTTGGAAGGAAAGTAATTCTCGCTAATGTTGTGGATATGGTATTTGTGGTTGATGGCAACGCCTGTACGGTACGGTGATATAAATGGCTCTAATATGAAATATTCGGTGCACAAGATTGATGCGTGGAGTTATAAGCTAATGGAAGTGGGTTAGCTGCTTTTTATTGTGCGATAAAATTGATGAAATTGGAGTAATCAAGTATGAGGCCGTGTTATTTTCAGAATATTGTGATGACATTTGTTGTAATTTGATTAATTTCTAGGTGGATTTCATGTTTTGTGTCCCGAGTAATCGGTGGTAATTTACGAGCTTTTATCCAGTTAAACGATTAGACAATTACAAGGATTATATTTATGATGTATTGGACCCAATTAAATCTTAATTATGCTGATTATCCTTACCTGAAAATAGTAAATTACAAAATGAAAAATACTTGCACAATATTGTCAAGGTACTGAAGTTCTATTTTTTATCTATTTTTAATGTGGAATTTATTTGCCGAGGCCCTCCAAGCTTCAGCGTCGAGGTTCATATTAAATTTTATTTGATTTTAAATTGTGAAAATGAAAGGAATATTTATTTTATAGGCTATATTTAAATACAATCTCAATCTGTCATTCAATGTTGCTAGCCTCACACATTGAAGTTATCGTAAAAAACACTCAAAATTAGGTGTTTTATTACAAACTCATTCATCGGAATGGGCTACTTGCGTACCTTTTTTATTTAATATTTTTGAAAATTGGATTATTTGAATTCTCACCATGTATGACGTAGAATTACTCCGCACCAATTGAATGGTCGTAAAGTCATAGCGTTTGTTTGTACGGGTAATGTGGATCTCCTGTTTGACGTTTCAACAATAGTTTGTAGGTTAGTATTTTAATTTGTCTTTTTGGTATCGATATTTTAAATTACATGTAAACCTATCTGTTTACTTGTGAAGGAATTAATATATATGAGAGCCCAGAGAGAGAGAAAAATGAACTGTCAAATTCAAATTAAAAGTTTCTCGCACGCCATGCCATCTATACGTTACATTTTTAAACATGGTTTCTTTCTCTGGTTCAATATAATGAAGTTACAGAAAATTTTCTTTCTTAATTTACTAAAAAACAAATATTTTTTTAAAAATAAAATTCATGTTTTTATGTATGTTTTTAACATAACATTACGTATAGAGTGATAAAAATCGGAATTTCAGTACCATGCAAGTAGCCCATTATTTAGTTCGTTCTTCTTCCACATATTTTTATCATTTTATGTTCAAATGTACTAATATAAATCGTACACCTGCCCGTATTATCTTAAACGTACATCAATTATCATAAGGTTGGCAACACTGCAGTTGCATGAAATCGTCGGATAATGGATTACTTTAGTGCCGATTTCTGAGTTTTTAATGATGATTTTTGTGCACTTTAGTGACGATTTCAAATAAAAGGATATTACGTTCCAAGTTAAGAAAAGTAAAAGTTTACCAGAAGAGTATGGCAAATTTAAGTAAGACCGACAGCCATACGAGTACAGTAAAATTACTTTTCTGACGCGATGCGTACACTATTTTTTCGTACTTTATATTGCTGTTAAAATTTGAATATTTTTGCTGAATTAAAAACATCTAAAAAAAACATAGTAGTATTCTCAGCAACAAAGTAACTTGACAGTTATTGCTTTTTGTATCTTACAACCTCCAACCAAATTAATTTTTGGAGATCGATTTGCAAAACGATGGATTTAGATGATGAAAAGAACACGGAAACTTTAAAGATAAACAAAAAATATAAATAAAAATTCCTTGTGTCAAAATGTAATTTAATGACAAAACCGTTGCTATGCAGTAACGGTTGCTATGTTATAAAGTAACCCATTACTGTACGATTTTGAGTATATTAAAATAGTACATTACAAAATACGAAAAAATATATTATCTAAACTATGCAAAAATAATTTGTTTATCGATTTTTTTGCAATTTTGATTTACTATTTCAAATGGTCTAATAAGGCATTTACGAAAATTCTACCGGTAGATACCATATCTACCGATTGCGTTCGAAAACATAAGTGATCAACAATTACCGTGTTCGAAAATTGTACCATATCTACCAGATCCATCTAACGGATCCATGATTTGTGGATCGAGTAATTCAGCCGGTAAATGAAGAATCTAACCTCGAAAAAAGGTAAAGATGCCAAGCGAAGTTGGAATCGGAAGTAAGTTTCAGAAGTACTTATGATAATACAGAAGACGAGACGAGATAACGTTTAACTACGTCAAATTTCAAATCGGTTTCATTTTTCAACTTGCTGAGTGTCTGGTCGCGAACCTGTGGGAACCGGGTTCGATCCCGACAGACGCCAAATATTTCCAATTTTAATTGGCACAAAAGTGACCTCTGTGGTGCACTCTCCACGCCAGCTATGAGTGCCCGTGAGGTGACGCCTGGTAAGCGCCCACACGGTAAAATATATCGTCATCATTACCGATGTCTACATGTGTTGTAGATACTGGCACACCCAGAAATGGGTAATATGCCGTGATGATATATTTATTTTATTTATTTATAAATCTACCTTGGTTATCACTTGCGTTCTTAAAGTATTTATCCCGGCAGCTGTAACCTGATGCCTGATGAGCAGCTGTTTACCGGTATATACCGGTAACAGTTCACCGGTAGAATTTTCGTAAATGCCTGTAGAGTATTCTGAAATAATAACATTGACTAATAATTTTTTTTTTTGTAAAAAGAAATCACTTTTGGTGCGTCGGGTGGGCAAATTAGTATCTTTCCTGCTATAGCGTCGTCAGTCAGAATGACAGCGCTACAAACAGCGGCGCAACGCGATGGAAAACAGCAATTTCACGGCTTGCTGTCCACCCTGTCACAACCAGTTAGCCCCAGACACGCTTTTCATTTACTACATTCTGTAATTAACTCAGCTATGTACGCAGTGCCTAAGTGATTTTTGATGTTTCATATCTGATTGACGCGATTAAAATGACCAGATTATTTGTAACCTATTATATGGTATATCATGCACATTATAGATGCATTATGAAATGTATATGCAGTATAATCGCACAATAGAAGATATGTATAGCTGATGGAACTTTGACTTGAATGAGAAAGGGATGAATATACAGGAATGAAGTCATCGACGTTCCGTAGCCTACTGCTATTTCTTCAGGTGGCTACAAAAGAATACATATACGGTAAGTGTACAACGCTTAACCCATGGTGGAACTGACGCCAAACATAGTAATCTGGCAATAATTTTTGTTTAACAAGCTTTTGCATATGAAGAGCTGATTAGATTTTGATTATAATTGTCAATAGGAAGTTCTCTTATTTGAAGTTCTTAACTGTTTTTCTTGAAAAAAAGCAATTAAATATCATTTTTTGATATTTTATGAAATTATCAGAAGTAATATCACAAGACCTCCTGATTTTATCGATAAATTTTTATTTTGCACGATTTTTTTTTTGCTTAGCAACAAACACTAAAGCAAACTGCATGGTAAATCCCGACTCCGAAGGTGAAGGGGTTTTACCTAATGTCAGTTTGCTTGAGTGATTTTGCTTAAAAGCAAAAAAAAATGAGTGCTTAAAAATAAATGTTTATCTGAGAAAATCTGAGAGGTCGTGTAGTATTTGGTGAGATAAATTCCAAAGACAACGTAAAATGAAACTTGACTCATTAATTGTCACACTGACAGTTATAAACAATAACAACTGTTTATTTACTTGGTAGCGGGAAATTATCGGGGTAACGTGGTTTTATCAGTATAATACTGTTCCCATTGGTTGAATTTTCAAGTGTTTTGCATCATGATTGGTTAAAAACTAGTCGTTGGAATTTATCGATAGTAATACCACTAGAGGTTTGATTTGGCCGGATATTTTTTTATTTGTATGAACACTTGGTTGCTTGGCTTGGCTACGCTCTCGTGATTTTGCCAAACAAATCTTTGAAACAAATTTCCATCAAGAAACCAAGTGTGAATATTTATAAACAAAAAAATATTTCGTGCTAAAAATCAAACCTCAAGTGGTATTTGTCAAGATAATTCCACGAGTAAATCGAGAATTGATTTCTTCTTCACGTAGTAAACAGAAAAGAAAATAAATTTATTTATTTAACATATCAAAAATGTTGAAAACAATGCGTCACCATGGAGAAGGTAAATAAAAAAATATCCAATTTATCCACTTGTATTTTGTCTTCCTTCCTATTTTTTCGATAGCAAACTGTGATTTTGGTGTTTTTGAATGTCTTTTTTTTATACAGTAGTGGAATTATCAATATGAAAAAATATCTTTTTGTCTATACGGTTTGATTAACTATTGTCCCCCATATTCAATAGATATAGAGTTAAAGAATTATAAAGATAACTTTCATAAATCAGCCAACTTTGTTATAATCATAGAAACAGCTGATGTATTCAAATAATTCTAATTGACAGATGTCAGTATGAAGTGCAATTTACATAGTTTATGTTCGTGTTACAATTTTGTTGGTTTTATACAATCTTTTCCAAGAAACTTTCGGTATGGAATTTGTAGAAAATAGTATATGTTCGTGTTACAATTTTACTGGATATATAGAATCTTTTTCAATGAACTATTGATATGGGATTTGTATCAAATACATATAATTGACTTAAGGTAACGTGGAGGCCACATCAGATTTGTTATTTTATTAGTCATGTTGGTAGCGCTTCCACCTAACTTCACAGATGAAAATTTGAGGTTATATGTTATTTTTATGTCAGTTTTGACAGCAGTCAAACCACCTCTAGAAAACAAAATGCGCCAAAAATAAAAACACCGAAATAGAAAAAATATCTAATAATTTTGAGAGAACTAAAGTTCTGAATAGTATATTACATCCGAGGTGGGAGATGTTTCATTACAGTCGAGGGCTTATGTATATTACCGAGAGGCGAAGCCTCGAGATGAGATAATGCGCGAGGCTGTTATGAAACTCCCACCGAGGTTATGTATACTATTTTATTCACAATCATCCTCATTTTAAATCAATAATTTTCAAAATAAATCAATGAATTATAACCTTTAATTTTATTAATATTTTGACAACTGTCTTAAAATTTGTTTAGCCTACTTAATTATGGGGATCTACGGCAATGTTGCTAGGCAACCCCTACATAAACATTTCCAACCCAAGAGATGAAAGTGAAATCTGTTATTTCCAACCCAAGAGATTGTCATTAAAGTTAGGAATGACATATTTTCCAACCTCCAAAAGGTTAGGAATCTGTATATTACTATAATGATTGTGAATAAATATTATTTCATACTCAACAGATGTATATAGGTAGATTTAGAACAAAATGTTATTGTCGATTTTGAGAGAGAGAGAACTGATGTGCAAAATTGAATGTAAAGAACCCAGAAGAAAGTGCAAGTGTGTACCGAAACGTCGATGTCGTAAGAGAATAAATGCTGTTTACCTGAGATTTCAACAGGTTCTACAAATTTCACACTCCTTTCATCGAATATGACATTAACTTTTTTATCCTTTAGTCGTGGTGATTGACATTAAAATCATATTTTGTTCCACACGTGCAACCTGTTATTTTGCAAGGCCTTGTGATCCTAGTGTTGTCGAGTTCGACATAAATTTATGATTTTTTATGGGCCATGTGACAAAAATGAGAACCTTTTTAAAGGTTATCCCGTGTCGTTTGATGTCGCTGCTCGTAAGAAAATATCACATTAAATGTTATGTGTGTGATTTGCACCCCAGATTCGCTCGTCAATTTTAAGGTTAGTTGAATTTTTATCAGGATAAAATACCGGCGGGAGGACGAGAAGGACGTTAATGATATCATCGTGTCATATATCTTTATTAAATTTTACTACTATTAGGAATTAATATTAGATTTTATGAAAATATCTTCCTGTGACTTTGTTACAAAGATTTTTACCCAGTATTAGGACAATCTGAAAATATATGGTATCCAGGATGATTGAAATAAAATTTTACGCTCCAAATTTACTATTAAATAAAGTCTAATCTAGTTGTCACTGGACATAATAAACACATAATAGTTTTTTTTTTTTTCTATTTTGTATCTGTAACAAAGCTATTACACCACTTAAAGTAGTTCGTTAATAGCTCATTCGAGAGATGTAATAGACTAGTACAATTTATTTTTATAAAGTTGGTGCCTCAGAATTTCAGAAATATCAAATGACAAATCTCGTTAAATAAACGAACAAGAATGGTTTTTAAGAATTTTATTTTTATATAATTTTGAATTTATTTCTAGGTATAAGAAAAAGAAAAGAGAGTAGTAAAATTAGAAAGAAACAGAAAATATCGGATGGTATTAAAAACATAAGGTTAGAGTTAGTAGAATTTTCAAACGTACCTCCAACTGACAAAATTCTCAAAAATTTTACATTACTATTTTTTATTTATAAAAGCGTAGAAAGCGCAAAATAGAAAAATCTGTACATAATACAATTTTTTACAAATTCCATACAGAAAGTTCCTTGAAAAATGTACTATAAATCCAATAAAATTATCACATGAATATGCATTATGTATACTCATATATAAATACTCTAAAAATGAGTACACTTACATAACATTCTCTTTACAATCAAATAATATTACTACCAAGTTTATATCTCTACTCATTTTTGAATTATTGCCCCAAAAGTCAATATACCCCACATTTAGATAAAAACTTCAAAATTTTCAAAAATCTAATTTTTATGTATCTATATACTTCTCAATGCGCTGATTCCAAATTTTGAAACCGCAGGTCGATATCTCTTTTCGTTCTCGAGATATTTAGATTCAAAGTTTTGTTCAAAACTGCCCATTTTTGGGTTATTACCCAAAAATGGGTCGAGATATGCCTTTGGCGACATCACCATTCGATTCTACGGGCAAAATTACATAAGTACACCAATTTTCAGAATTTTTGAACACCGCATACAATCTCTAAAGCAAAATAACTGAAAACGGGCAAAAATCGCAAAAATCTAAGGGGTACCCCTTACGATTTTTTCAGGTTTGGCCATTTTTAGGGGTTTTCAAGCTTTTATTCATAAAAAATGAACCGGTTGGACTAAAATTATGAAAATTGCTATACTTATGTATTTTTGTCCGTAGAATCGAATGGTGATGTCGCCGGATACATATCTCGGCCCATTTTTGGGTTAATACCCAAAAATGGGCAGGTTTGAGCAAAACTTTATATCTAAATATCTCGAGAACGAAACGGGATATCGAACTGCCGTTTCAAAATTTGGAATCTGCGTATTGGCAAGTAGCTAGATACATAAATATTAGATTTTTGAAAATTTCGAAGTTTTTATCTAAATGTGAGGTATATCGACTTTTGGGGCAGTAATTCAAAAATGGGTAGAGATATAAACTTGGTAGTAACATTAATAAACAAGAGAATGTTACGTAAGTGTAAGCATTTTTAGAGTATTTGAACAACTGTGTGAATTTTTAGAAATAAAAGTATTGAAATAAAAATGGATAAATGCTAATAAAAAAGTTCCTTGGAAAAGACTCTATACCTACATATATCCAATAAAATTATAACAGATTAAATATTAATATTATATTTCATAAAATAGAAGTTAAGAAGTTATTCTTTGGCAGTAAATTTGACGTTTTGCTCAAATTATAGCAACAAACTTGATTTGTTCAATTATTGCATATCAACTTCAAGGTATAATGTGCTCCTGCAGAACTCTAAATAATATTTAGGACATATAAATTTATGATTTACATAAATATTAGATTGATAAAAGTACAATATCGGACACAGCTTTAGAAAGTTCTATGTATATACTTAAAAAATATTAATTTAATACAAAGTTGGGGTTGAACTTTTTGGTGTGAAAATTAATATTAAAAGAAACAACCACTTGATTCTATTTTTTCAATCACCTGTATTTATTGTATATTAACTTATACTAACTAAAGTATTTAGAGATTCATTTATTTGGAACAAGTTAAATAAAATATTTCTATGAATTAATATACAAAATTACAAATTGTTGGTATCACTTCCTTTAAATTTTTTTTCATACAATTGCGAATAACGCCAACCCCGCAGTCTGCGGATGATTTGGTGTAATCTGTAAAATTAAAACTAGTTATTAGAGGCGTGTTGAGCTGTCATTTGTCGAGATCAGGCTGCAGGCGTGAAACGTCGGGACGCTGTGTAGGCGCCGGAGTTAATCCCGTGTAATCGCCGCTTGTTGCGACGCTGAGCGACGGCAGATCATTGTAATATATTTAATCCCATTTTAAATATAAAAGTATGTAAATGTCAAATTTAAAAATATAAATAAAATGACCTATGAACTTTTAATATTATGGGACAGTTATATTTATTATTGATTAATATTAATACTCTATCTCTCAGGATCAAATATAACACTTATTTCAAATGATGATGCCACACCAAATAGAAATCTCGTGTGTTTACATATAAAAATGAAAAATATGTTGGATGACATATGAAGGCAACCAGTGGCAATCAAAACTTGAACTACAACTACGTTTTTATAAAATTGCTTATTATTCATCCATATCTAATTATTATTGAAATCAAAAGTTATATTTCATAAGCGTTGCAATACAGCGTGTTCAAAAAAAATCCCAATTCGGAGTAGGCTAGAGAAACGTATGTCTGATCGTTATTCAATTCAAAAGTCAAGTTGTCAAAATTAAAATGTAATTTTAAGAAGAAAAGATAATAAAGAAGGAAACAGATATTTTTAATCTATTTTAGGAAAAATAGCAGTCTAAAACGCAATATATTTAATTTTCTTTTAATCCAAAATGAAAAGCATAATGTTACTTTATTATAAATAAAAAGTAAACAAGTAATATAGATATTTTATGGGGCAAACATGGAAAGTATCTATTCATAATTTCATGAATAAAAAAGTCTCCGTACGATAACCAAAACATTTAAATAATAAACCATTTATGTATGTTCCATAAAGAAATATTGGATTGGTTTTCTTTGGGTTTTCCATCATTTTACTATCTATGGGGTCAGTTCTACCATGGATTGTACACTTACTTACATATCACCCTCTATTGCTTTTTGGATTTTAAAAAATTAAGTACTCTTGCTTTCTGGACATGCCTCATATTTTTATTTTATTTTATATTATAAACAGATATTTTATCTAAAGAAGATGTTAAAAATTTTGTCCATTATTTTTAAGGCACAAATGCACTCATCGTTTCATGTTTTCGGTTACTCTAATCTTGTGTCAAATTGACATTTAATTAAATTTAAGACATACGTTTTTTTGTTCATAGCCTACTCCGACTTGAGTTTTTTTAACACTCCGTAGATCAATATACATATGTAACTCCAAATATTAGCGAACTTCATTGTTTGAAGACTAATAACTTCACCATAGAATTTTAAAATACTTATTACTGCTTAATGAACATCAATTAAGGCCCGGCATTTCCATCTCCGGTTAAGCAGCCTGTTAATTTAACTGTCAGTTATAAGATGAAACAGCATCGATATTATAGCCTAAATTGAACAAATTACACATGTATCAATTTTTCAATCATATTGTTATTATAACCGACATTTAACTTATCCGCCAGTTTAACCAGAGATGAAAATATCGGGTCTAAGACTTTCTAAAACTACAGCTTTCAATTTAGATTAAGTTAAATACATATATTTTATTTTTTCTTTAATTTTCAAATAATAGACTGGTAGTATTTACTCTTAATCAGGGGTGATTATACTATGACTAAAATAACAAATTCAGTTGGTTTTTAATCATTTCAATGTAATATTTAAAGCATGTTCCAAAATTCCCAAATTTTAACCATGGTTAACCGAAAGTGTTCCAAAAATATCAAATGATGTCAAATGTCATCGGATATAACTGTAAAACTGCTTGATATACAAAACTTTTTCGTTCATTGTAAGAAATATTTCGTCGGATTTCTGGTAAAAAGACTTAACCGCCAAAAAATGATAAAATGAGTTATGCACATAAACGAATACGTCTCTTCACGACGCATGCTCTAAACACAATATCTGAGCGCCAAAAAATTTATGTTAGAAGGTAATTCATTCTAAAGTTTCGTAAACGCCATCTGACACTATTTGATGCGCACAGAAATTTTATATAAATGTCTTAAACGCCATTCTGTGTTAATGTAATGGGAGATGTTAACGAGTTGTGTTCCACAAAAGTTAATTTATTTTGATATTATTTATTAATCTGGTGTTCACAACTATATAAATATTAAAAATTTAGGTATTAAGCTATTTTGAACAAAAAAAAAACATTTTTATTAAATATTTCATGATATATGCTTCAAAATGTTGCGAAAGTATGTTGAAAAATGTATAAAATATTAATCTCATCGATATAACACAATATCTTGTTAAATAAATCAATATTGTAAATAAAAACAAGTTTTTCCTGTTTATCTCAAAACTAGTCAAATGGCGGTTAAGTCTTTTTACCAGAAATCCGACGATTTGTGTTTTGACAATGTCCGACGTTTAGAAACACACGTCAAAATTATTGAGAATGGAATTAAACCAAAGTATTTCATTAAAAATGACAGATGACAACTGTCAGTCGTTACCAAAGTCGTGGTTTCGGTTTTTATGGTTCATTTTTGGAATATGCCCTAAAATAGTTAGGGTAGCTAAAATTTTGAGTAAATACTACCGGTCATTGTTATTATGTAAACCATTTATTTCTTCACGTTATTAATTAAATTATTTAATAATTATTTTATTTTTATCTATAATTTAATTTGAATACTTATTAGATAATTCTTAAACTACGAGTATGAACAATTTTATCAGTAGTGCTCAGAGAGTCATACAGTGAACATTTATATTTTGCGTTGCTTCAAGAGGAAAATAGGTATGATTTGTAAATTTAGTAGCGTTATAAATTATAATATAGTTTAATATTTTTCTTGAATGTATAATAATAATTTGAATCGTATCAACATTAAATTTAATTTCTACAAATAGAAACATATTGGCACACGGGTAACACGCCGTGATATACAGTCATTCAAAAAAGTCTCCGTACGACAGTAGTTTTAATGTATTTTAGGAAAAATAGCAGTCTACAACCCAATATATTTAATTTCCTTTTAATCCAAAATGAAAAGCAATATATTACGTTATTATAAATATAAAATAAACAAATAATTTACTTAATTTATTTATGTTATGGGGAAAACATTGAAAGTATTCATAATATCATAATTTCATGACAAAAAAGTCTCCGTACGATAACCAAAACATTTAAATAATAAACCATTTATTTATGTCTCATAAAGAAATATAATATTTAGAGGGTTTTCCTTTGGTTCTTCCACCAGTAACTAAGCGATGAGTCATTGAATCTACTAAATTTTTGGTCACCGATGGCATTATATTTTGCCATTTTACTTGTAATTAATTTGAAAGTCTTTTTTGCTTTATATTCTTATTTATTTTAAGAATTTTCCGCACTTTCTTAATCTGGTTAAAGTCTGGAGACTGTGAGTGATGATTAAGCATATTTTTAATATTATACAGTACGCATTCTCTTATAGACGCGAATTAATTTTCGAATTTTTCTGATGCATGAAATTAAAATTGTCTGTTAAGGACCTATCTTTCGGTACTTTGTTTTAAATTTGCTTTTAAAATATCGAGGTAACCTTTGCTATCCATTGTTGCAATAATTGCTAATTTTCGTACACCCGCTGAGAAAATATAGCCCCTAGACATATTGCTGTCACCGCCGTATTGCTGAATATTGCTTTTTCGATTTTAAAAAATTGAGTAGGTACTCTTACTTTCTGGACATTTATATTTATATTTTATTTTACATTAAATGAACTGAAGAAATATTGTTTTTAAAATATGTACGAGCATTCATATTCATCTCACCAAACGTTTTCAGGGACAGTAAATATTTCTAATTTATTAAAAGTAAAAAGCAATTTTATTAATTCTCTCCACAATTTTCCAAAATTTATACTTCATTTATAAATTCAAATATCCAAATTCATTTTAATCGAATAAAAGCCATATTTTTCTTTCTTTCTCTTTCTTATACATTCTCCCTTTTGGAGAGAGAAACAGAGCTACGTCTGCAGAATATTCACTGAGGTAGCTCTTCCACGATACCCCACAATTTGTGAATATTAATCCATTATCGGTGGACTAATAAAGTAATCCATTAAACACGAAGTTCCTGCTCTTGCTTCCCTCGAGTACAACCCTGTGCAGGTCTCGTGACCCCGGAAATATTCCGGGTGCAGAAGAACCGCACATGGCCCAAATCTATATTGATAATTATAATTAGGAAAGGTTTGGTATTGAAAAATGTCTTCAATAAAACATGGGATATATCGCAGGGTAAATGCTTAACTTTAAATTATCAGAGGCGGGCTGAAAATTTACATTTAGGGTTAGATTATTATTATACAGAGGAAAATAAGAATTAAATATACTAGCGGTCTTTGAAAATGCAACATCAAAAAATATTGGGATTAAATAAATGAGATTCATATCGTTCAGCATACAAGTACTAGTAAATTGTTAAAATTTCACAACTCTAAACAATAAAGAACAAGAGAAAATTAATAAGAACTATGTCCTCCGCGTGAATTAACTACGAGCCCTGCGCCAAAAGAATTCGCCCACATCTATTTATTATAATTTTTCATATAAAAGGAAATTGTTTACTCTTATTCAATTATTGTTCCTTGTTATTAGAGTTAATTAATTGCTTACATAAAATGCGCTGTCATAATTAACAAATGTGTAGCTACCTTGTAAAGAGAAGGGATGTAGGCGAATTCTTTTGGCGCAGGGCTCGTATACACGAGGCATAAACTCAATAAGATAGAGAATAACATTTTGTTGTATTTTATTCCATCCTTTCAATTGCAGTCCACTTATCTTTAAGCGTTTGCACCAATGGCTGAGTACGCATCACTGCTCTTCCTAAGATATCCCACGTGTATTGTAAAATTCTTTATTACGGACGTTTCGGGCTTATGGCAAGCCCATCTTCAGCTATCGTTGAATATACAGGAACTATTAAATTTATTATTAGAAAATTTTGAAGTTGTATTAGACGCGACGATCTATATGAACTACGTCGATAACATTTTAAATACAGTATTTCAGTAAACCTCTGAATCAATCCGGAATTGGTGAGATAGTCACCAACTCCAAATTTTAAACGTTTACACTGAGTGTCTGGTCGCGAACCCGGGGAACCGGGTTCGATCTCTACCGACGCCTAATATTTCGAATTTTAAATGGTACAAAAGTGACCCCAGTGGTGCACTCTCCACGCCAGCAATGAGTGCCCGTGAGGTGACGCCTGGTAAGCGCCCGCACGGTATAAATATGTCATCATTACCGCGATCTGTGAAAACAGACTGGCACACTCGGAAATGGGTAATATGCCGTGATTATATATTTATTTATTTATTTTATTTTACACTACTAATAATAAGCAATTGCTTGTACACTGAATCTCATTTATTTCATTATTTCTAATATTTTTGGTGCTGCAATTTCAATCTAGATAAATGTATATAATGTATGTCTCAAATATTTTACATAAATTGCAATATAAAATATAAAAAAATTCTTTAATGATAATGTAATTTTCTGAGTTTTAATGTTTAGTTTTCTTCATCTTAAGCCCGTATTACACTTCACAATAAATCGTACAATATTTATCATACAATAAATTCCACAATTTATGATGAATTTCAAATAATAATTTATTAATATTTTATATAAAAACTACATTCTGAATTAGCGTGCTAATATCAATTTTTACCTCCCGCTACCCTTGGTAAGGGAGGTATAGGGATCGTGCTAAAAATGTGTACGAATTTTGTTTGCACTCTAACTCAAATACTATCATTCAGAAAATTCTGAAACCTTGTATTTCTACCCTATTCTAATAGAAATAGAAGCCATTAGATTTTGGTATAAATCGGATAAACGGAAATGGTACTTCACTTGAAGCTCATAATGGTTTTTCTTCAAAAAATACCATTAAATGCCATTTTTTCGCATTTAATGTCATTGGAAAATTATAGATTATTGAATTTTGTACAGGTATACATTAATACTTTTTCTATATATTTTACAGAGAAATTTAAAAATCATTTTTCTTTTTCTAATCCCGAAGCCTAAGATAAACACAATTCCTTTGTTACACAGTTTATTTTTCAAATGAATGTAACTGACAGGTAAACGTCATTGTCAAAAAACTAATCACTTCAAATTAATAATAGTGACATATTAAATAATAAAGAAAATCGTAAATAAAGCAGTAGTTATATGCAATTGAACATAATATAGTTTGAAGCATTACTAAATACGCAGGTATGTATTTAAATTAATAAAAATTAAATAGCGGGAGGTTTTGTGTTGGCCACATCAGATTTTTAATTATTAATAGAAGCTGAGATTTAACACTTTCAATTTTTTTAATTATTATAAACAAAATAAAGATAAATCGAAAATAAATTAACATTCAAATTATTCACAAAGCCTATGGTTACAATATATTAAAATTCAAATTTTTTTCATTTGTACATTTGAATATTAGACATCAATTAAGTTGAGCATTTCTTCAAACGCGCTAAAAAATGGGGGTCATTTTTTATAAGTCTTGTCATTATTTTTATATAAATTAATTTAAAAATATAAAACAGTATAGTTAGGTACGTAGAAATGAATAGTCCATAATTTAAATTGTATTTCATAATTTTTGAATTTTGTTTGAAGTAAGTTATTGAACTTCAAACTCAACTGACTATAATTCTGAAATGGATAGTAAATAATATCACCTGATAAAATTCAAAATGGGATTTCCTACTTTTTTTTTCGTGTGTCCCGGATATAAGAAAATAAACGAAAATTGCCGTGAGTCTAGAGACCTAGATTCAATCCACTTCAACTACTATTAAAATAATTTGATTTCACTTATGTATTACATTCTAAACATTACACCCAAAATTAATAGTCAATCCCAACCGACCCAACCCCAGTCTACGTCACTGTTTCCCTGCCTCCTGAGATTCTCTCCGAAGCTGATGATGGCTCCTGAAATGCTGAACGTGGAAAATTATAATGAGATCAGCTCCCTTCTGCCTTCTGCTTTCTGCCTTGGCCCGCCTCCTTCACAACAGATGAGTGCTTTGACTTTTAGCTGCGAGCTGCGTTATAGTTTACGACCTAATACAAGATGTTTCTCCCCGAGATAAAAGACTACAGCGCCAAATGAAGTGAGGAAAGTGTAGTCGTAGCCATAGACATCGCATAGCCTACCAGCGCAATATTACTCGTATAAGCAAAATTGATGAATAAGCGTAATAGCACGAGTGTGCTTCATCAATATTTGCATTTCAGATCAAAAGTTTCAAGACAATGCTTTGCTTAACTCGCAAAGTGAACAATGGCCGCAGATTTTCATTTCATATTTAGATCAGCCCAACACTCATCAAATATTTTAATGAAAAACATTTAATGTTACACAATGTATTGATAAATATGATTGAAATTTATTTTGCAAAATTGTAAATTACGAACAATGTAATAATTAAAAACTAAAATGGAGTCTTAAGGTGAAGTTATAACTAAAAAAAAAACTCTTAACCTTAACAATAATTTTAAAAACTATGTACGTATTTCGAGAACGACGTTCTCATCATCAGTAGAAACTAAAAAGTAAAAACAAAAGTTAAGATTTGACCTCTGGCATGGTTTACATGCTGAGTAATCTTAACTTCTCTGTTTTTACCTCCCGCTACCCTTGGTAAGGGAGGTATAGGGATCGTGCTAAAAATCTGATTTGAGATTTTAGTAAATGACCACGTTTTAAGGTCCCTAGAATCCATTTTTAACATTTTCACTATGATGTATGTATGTGTGTATGTGTGTATGTATGTGTATGGATTTTGTCTTCGCTCTAACTCAAATACTATCATTCAGAAAATTCTGAAACCTCGTATTTCTATCCTATTCTAATATGAAAAGAAGCCATTAGATTTTGCTGTAAATCGGATAACCGGAAATGGCACTTTACCTAAAGCTCATAGTGGTTTGTCTTCAAAAAATACCATTAAATGCCATTTTTTCGAATTTTATGTCTTATGAAAATTAAAGATTATTGAATTTTCTACAGGAATACATTAATACTTTTTCTATATACATATCACAGATAAATTTAAAAATATTTTTTTTTATTAGTCGCGAAGCCTAAGATAAAAACTATTCCTTTGTTACACAGTTCATTTTTCAAATGAATGTAAGTGACAGTAAATGTCACTGTCAGAAAACTTATCACTTCAAATTAATAATAGTGACATTTTAAAAAGAAAATAGTAAATAAAGCAAAAGTTTTCTGCAATTTAACAGTTTGCTGCGTTAGTAAATACGTAGGCAGGTATGTATTTAAATTAATAAAAATTAAATAGCGGGAGGTTTTGTGTTGGCCACATCAGATTTTTTTACTTTGTAGTTTTTACTGATGATGAGAAGTTCTCGAAATATGTATATAGTTTTTAAAATTATTGTTAAGGTTAAGGGGTTTTTTCTTTAGTTATAACAATGTAATAATTGAAGCATTTTCAAAGGAACAAAAATTATTTTTACCTCTCGCTGAAAGAGGTGTTGGATTCATGGTAAAAATCACATATCCAGATTTTAGTGAATAAGCACCATTTAAGGTCCCTACAAGCCAATTTTAACAAATTTACGATGGTATCTGTGTGTGTGTGTGTGTGTGTGTGTGTGTGTGTGTTTGTGTATGCGTGTCAATATGTGTGTGTGTGTGTGTGTGTGTGTGTGTGTGTGTGTGTGTGTGTGTGTGTGTGTGTGTTAAGTATGAATTCCTCAATCTGACATTCCTGGGAAAAGATGAAAAGGTTTTGGTAACAATTGAACAACCGAAAGTAGTACTTTCTTAAAAAAAATCTTCAAAATATTATTTTTTGGAAATTTATGTTATTATAGATATTGAAGAATATAAAATTCTCTCCAATACATGGAACATTTTTATTATACCTCTATAGATTTAGAGATAGAGAATAATAAATATATAAAATAATTCATTTTATAATAAATCAAACTGCCCATGTAATCCAGTTGAAAAATTTAAATGTTTGTAATTCACTGGATAAAAGTCACTGTCAAAAATCCAGAGACATTACTGAATGCATTTTCTGGGAAGTACATTTATAATTAATTAAGTATTTAAAATTACAGATATACTTGCCGCACGTTAAGTTGACACTGTCCTTGAATGTGGAAAACCTAAAATTGGTACTTGGACAAGTCGAGATGTAATAGTAATTATAATATGCTACTGTTATAACGAGGAAAAGACTCCATCAACTTCTAAAACTGTTATAAAAACTAAACACGCGCTTGCTATACATATATTTCATCATATACCCTTCAAAAATACCGCCAATCTTGCCAAAGATTTGGAAGAATCTCGAGCATTTAGAAAACTTGTTCATAAAATGTATTGAAAAATAAAGAGTAAATGTAATTAGAACTTTTTGTGTATACCAGAAATGTTAAATAGCAGAACTCAATTCGTCCCTTTAACGAAAGGTCTCGTAGAATAGACTATACTTATAGGTTCGTTTATAGTTCGATTTTGATTTATATATAAAAATATAGGGTTCTTTTTTCAGACGATTACAAATCGATCTTGTTTGTTGAAAAGTAGGTAATAATGTTTTTCTAAATGGCTGATTCGTGTTACAAAATTTATTATTCTTTAATTTCCATATTAACATTTCTTTGTTTCTTGATCATTATTAATTTCACTAATTACGAAATAAAATACGACATATTAAGAGACCTATAAATATTTACATTTTATGTGCCTGGCCATTAGAATATTTTGTCCCTTCGTTATGTTTAGAGTAATTTCCATTAGATTCATATATCAGCGTTATATGCAAACAGGTAAAACTGAAACTCATTAATTTCCACATAAATATCAATGCAAACTGTATGACGCCATTCATTATTTTCACTACAGCTTCATGAATCTGAATAAATGTTATTAAATAACTACATAGGCGCATCAGGAATTATTACGACACGTTTTAATAAACTAATTAGTACAGATTCGTTTGCATCATAAAATAACAAGATGAAATGCAACATATTAGAATAGAAAATTTAATAATAAATAATATTTTATTAAAAGTGCCATTTTGATACGCTAACTAGTTTAATATTTAACTAGTGATATATTTCTTAGCAACTTTTTTTGTAAACCTTCTAGATATTGTGTTAAAAATCTTCAAAGTTTTGTAAAAAAAATCGTTATCTGTATAAAAATACTAAAAAAAATTGAGAATTCAAAAAAATGTTACTAATGGCCGTTTGCACCAACGTAACTTAAATATTAAACTCGGCTTAAATTGACAATATTGCATCGAAATTAAATGTCAAATGAATTATGATGTATTGCTGTCTAAATTTCGATTTGCATTTTTTATTTAAGCCTAGCTTAAAATTTAAGCCTTGTTGGTGCAAATGGGTATAAGAAATATTGTTGCTCTCGACGAGTTCTGTCAATGTCACTTACTTTTTTCTGTTTCGCCAAGTATATGACTCGAAAGTGAAAATATTGTTTCCAAAAAATAATTTGCGATTGCGATTTCGAAAAAAGTTACTAATGCCCATTTACACCAACAAGACTTAAATTTTAAGCTAGGCTTAAACAAAAAAAAATGCAATTCGATATTTTGACAACACTATATTATAATTCATTTGACATTTCATTTCGACGCAATATTATCATTTTAAGCCGTGTTTAATATAAGGTGCGTCCGAAAAATGATTTTTATTCACTCTGTACACTCCTAGCACCGTTCGGTAATTTCATAGAGTGATACGCGCCTTAAAATGGAGCGTTTGAGAAATGCAAAATGGAGTCAAGTAGAGTGAAAACGTGAAAAGTGTTAATTCCATAAGCCCAACCATGATATGCAAGCTACATGAAGATTTTTTTTTTTTTTGTTTTATGTGACATCTGTCAGATCATTTAGTATTTTTTGTTGAAATATTTTATTATATACAATTATTTTATATTTATAATACTGTTTTGTAATATAACAAAACACAGTATATCGGAATGGTAAGAATTTTCTACTTTTTCTAATATATACTTTCTTCAGAATCATTAAAGAATAATAACAAACTGTACAACTTTTGTATGATTCAGTGGTTATTTTTTTAGGAGTGCAGTATATCAGATTGTCATAAAAGGAGGTTATTATATTCGTACACCAATCCAACTCCAGCTCTACTCCCACTCCACTCTCCGAACGCACCTAATCAAGTTACGTTGGTGCAACCGGCCATAAGAAATATTGTTGCTCTTGCCGAATTCTATAACTGGTCAAATTCAATGTACTTATTTCTGTTACATCCTGTATCGACTTTTTCCAAGCTAGTAGGCTTTATTTACAAATCATCAGGAGGCGGAGGCGGTAAGTAAATAAAAACAATGATCAAAGCTTACTTTAAATTTAAATCTTCTAGAAGGAATAATTTATAATAAAAAAATATGATTTTCCTTATCTTTCCTAACTTTTACTATTTTTGATTACTGTGGAATAGCCTATTATAAGTTTTTAATATGTCAAAAAAAAATCCATTCTTATTAATTTTATTATTGAGTCGATCGTCAAAAAACGTAATAAGCATTGCGGTCAGTATTAGAGATTCGATCGGTAGGAAGCACTTACTGCCCTTAATACTTAAATAAATATATCCACATTAGATTGTAAAATACACATTTTTAATGTCTCTGACTTTGAATTTTATTTTTTAAACTCAAAAGATCGTCATAGAACGATAATATGCTTCTGAAAATAAATTAAAATGTTTCATATTATTCACATAATTAGTACGTTTCCGTTCGCCAATAGATGGTGTATGCAAATATGAGAATATAATTCATTAGTCATGTGACATGTTTCCCGCCAATCTGCATTCAAAATCTTCCTAGTTCCATGTTTATCACGGCGATGATAAAAAAACAAAGCAATGGGGTCATACAAAAAAAAATATATATTGATTTTTTTTATATAATTTAAAAAAATACATAATTTTATACATATATACATGAAAAATATTTAATATTCTTATACTTTTCATTCATGATTTTGTTTCTAAACATTTTGAGTCTTATTTTGTGACGTCATGGTTTTTTACACACATACAATGATAGTCACACACACATGTACTCGTGCACGTACTGTACATGAATGTCAGCAGAGTTGTCACATGTCACATTTTTCGAACATAACCAACATTTTCAAAGTAAATATCTTTGCAACAAGTTGTTTTTGTTTAAATGTAAGTACAAATAACGAAATGTTCTAATAAATGTAATAAATACAAATTATGTGCGATTTAGATATTATCATGGTTGTATAATATTATTCTGTGCCGTCTTGCGAGAACATCTCGTTGAGAAGCAAAAATAAAGTTTTTGTTCGTATTCCTAAACCTCGAGATATACGGGAAAGATGGTATAATGCAATAAATACTCCAAAAATTTTAAAGGGTAGTCTTGCTTATGTTTGTGAAGATCATTTCAACGTAAGTAGAACTTAATAAAAAAACAATTTTTGTTGATATACATTTGTTTATTATATTCAATAGCTTGAAGAAGATGCCGAAAATTAATTTTCTGCAAATTATTTGAATTCGCTTCTTCAAAATTAATACCCATAATCAAATTATTTAATATACAATAAAAACAAAAGCACGAGTACAAAATAACTTGCTGTCACGTTTGCTTTCAAGTCAAATAACATAAACGTCAAACGTAGTTCCATTTTTATTCGATAGGAGGGACTACGGTCACGGTCGCAAAACCGTGACGTCATTTGAAATTTAATATAAACTTTAAAAAATTATTTCTGTAAAACTAGAAACTTATGTGACATAAAATATATATTTTTATAAGTGGTTTTAAGTATATTTTCAGAAAAAAATTAAATTGGAAAATGTGGTATGACCCTTTGAATATATACATCTGGAAGTAGCTACCAACAAAAATCGTGTACCAAAGAAGATTGACAAGGATGGAGATACAATTGAGACCAATCCATTTTTCCCTTAGAAAAATAACCTTCGCACACTTTTACAGGCGCGCTCGTGTGGTGCTCGTGGTTTTCCGTTCCGCCTCGTTGAAAACGGGAGTATCAATTAGCAGGAGATCTTTGTCCAACTAATGTTTATACATAATTCTATCCTTCTCAATCTACTTTGAGCCAACAAAGTCTTAAGGAACATTTAGTGTACGCTACTTCCATCTACGTTAGTAGATATGTATATTCAAATGTATGACCCCATTATCATCTTATTTATATTCGTTACTAAGGGATTTTTACAGCAATGTGGTGCAGTTTTTCTGGATATTTAAAACTTGTGAGATACATATGTCAAAATAATTTCTGGTGACTTAAAATGTGCCAAAGCTATCAAACTAAGTTGAGTAGTGTGTTTAGGATACTTAAAAACTGTCAAATTAATTCAAGACAATCAAATTATTAAACATGTATAGAAAATGCTGTCTGGTTAATTCATACTTTTACGCACAACAATACTTTAGAAACTAGATTAACTAAGTTCTAAATAAATTGTTGGTAAACTCTTCTTTAGTTAATTCAAATAAATTTTATTCAAATCTAATAATATATCACAGTCTAAATTTTCGTTTTGCCGCCTCTGGTTTTGCGCATGGTTTGCAGTGAAACAACCATTTTCCCCATGTTATAATGTATACTAATTACTTATTAGCCGCAGCAAAATAATGCGGACGATATATTTCATTTCATTCCAGTCCATTGCTAATGCATTCATCATGGACAAGGATTCGGAAATTACAAATTACATACACACAACTGTAATTTTCTATTTCAACCTATGTTTTGTGGTAGTTTTCGGGACCAGACCATAAATAAGGATAGTACGCCACTATCGTTTTAGCATAAATGGATAATAATGTCTATACTGAAACCAAACTTTATTATTAATAAAATATAGGTTCTCTAACGTTGTGATAAATGTAGGAACATATATTTTCTTAGAAGTTGGCCTAATTTATTAGTTATATTTCATTCTACTACTACATCAACCAAATTTTATTTACACGCCATCAATAACAGCTATCAAAAAATAACTTTGAAGGGAAAATAAGTTATCATTTTACACATAGGGTGTTAATAAATTGAAGGTTGTTAGTTTTCACTATTATTATTTGTCTTTTGAATTTAAGTTGTGAAAAAAATAAGAACTTAGTTAATTATTTTTTAAAGAATCGCTGTAACTGAAACTTGAACCTAATTTGAGAGGAATTATAATTCAACTGGCGCCTAACACGAATAAAGAAAAACATCCCTTATCAACCCGCCCTAATGCACTTAATTGGTAGTATTAAAAAGTCATAATTGTTTTTAGTTAACTGCATTTTATTTTTAGCGAAACCATTCTTATCTTTCTTGCACCAATTTCTGTAATAGGCTGCGGGAGAAAGATAGCAATACTATGACGTCACTATCGTACTGAAAACAAATTCAAATATCTCGCAATTTATTAAAAAAATGTTTTCCTACAACCGTGCGTAAAGTACATACTTTATGAACTCTTTACTATATGGAAAGTGTCACTTTTCAAACACTAGTGCGCGAAAAGTTCTTTTCAAGCTCTAATGCGTAAAAAGTAAATACGTTGCTAGGCAACAAGCAAATTTGGTTAATTTACTTGTCAACTAACACTAACAATATTTGTAGATGCCTGTATACTCACACTCAGTTTTATTAGAAATAGCACTAACATTTTTTTCCGTTGTAGGAAAAATATTATGTGCAACTCGTGTGTAAATATAGTAAAACAGCACTCGAGCCAAAAATTACTACTTTACACACTTATTACATAAATAATGTTTTTATCTTAATCGTTATTTATTGTGTAGTACTTTAAATATAAAGTGTACATTTTATTATTTTTTGTTATGGTGGAGAATCCCATTGTCAACAATTCGTAAAATATGCACTTATTTTATTTTGCACATGCATTATTCGATTTTCTTAAAAATATGCAAGCATGAACAGTAATTACAATATCAATTTGAGACGAGATATTGTCAAATATGTTATTCAAAGAAATCAAAACTTTTCTTCTTGTATCCTTATTTTCGAAATAGAAACAAATTACAAAACGGCGAATAGCAATATTATGTAACCTCCTTTTTTATCTTTTCCCCTTAAAATTACATTTCACAATCAATTTTGATAACTTTGCATTTGAATAGGGCTGTTGCAGGAATTTTTATATGACTTCTAAGTATTAAATTTTAAAAGATATTGTTCTTTAAAGAGCCTCAAATTTGAAAATATCACGAAATATCTTTTAGATATTTTACAATTAATTTTTGAAATTTGGATAAAATTTTGAATAAGTCACGTGATCTGAAACAGAATGTGACGTCAGAGTACATACATCTTCAGCGGTTCTAATTGGTCCGTTTATAATGCAAAAATTTTTGTTTGGTGTCAAGCGTATTGTCAAAGTTGTCAAACAAGTGTAAAATTTTTAATATTGGTTCAAGTTGTATAATATATATATATAAAATGAGTAATTTACGATATTGTATTGTGCCTTCTTACAAAAATACTGTTAGGAACAAACCTATTATAGAGTTTATAAATTTGTCAAGAATAGAAAATTGTGGCTAGAAGCAGTAAGTCGAAGAGCTGATAATTTGTCAGAAAAATCGTGTCTTCATGTTTGTGAAGATCATTTCAACTTTCATCCACCTTCAAGATAACAGTATATTTTTAGTAACTTTAAAGTAAAATATATTATCAATTTATATAGCAAATTCAGTTTTTATATTTTATTTCACCTCAACTCTTTAACATCCCTAACTTCGGTAAAAGTAAAACAATCGTTCTCTGATATAAATTCAGCCACCATCCAGCTATCGACCTTCGGTAAATTGTTTGACTTAGCTTGAATGTAATTTGAATTAGCCATTATTACTTTATTAATCATTTAAATAAGCAATGTCAGCGTCAAATGTCAAATTAAAAGATTTTTTATTAACATATGACAAACCATAGCCTACGTTTATTTATATAAATAATATGAATAAACGTAGGTGATAGAAATACTATTTTGTGCTTCTGCGTCACAGGAGTGGGGGGTAGTTTTCCAGGACGCCAATCTTTTTGTTTCATTATTTCCATAAATAACAACAAATTATTAAAATAAAAATTATTACTAAGAAAATCATTGCATAAACTTTCATTTAAAATAGTTTTTGAAAAATGTGAAACAGGCTCATTGAATAATGATCAGACCTACGTTTCTGTGTTCTTACCCTACTCCGAATTAGCTTTTTTCTGAATACACTGTACTTAGTACTAATTATTAATTTGCAAATATTCCGAGCTCTAATTATTACAGGTATTTATTTATTTTTATTGCCAAATTTATAAATATTACAACCACTTCGTAGCCATAAAATCAACTTTCAATTATTGTCTTTTTTATTCTTTGCACTCAAATTTTATTACACCGTAAAAAATAATGAAAAATATTTAAATTCTTTTGGCAACCACATCTGCAAAGCTCTTGCACTGCACGTACTTTATGTCTGTTGCTGCTTGTGATAGTACACTTCTCTTTTGCCCCTGTTGCTATGCTACAGTAGCTGCATCTGTCAGTTATTGTCGTTTGTTATGAACCAGGGTGGGTGGCAATGTCTTCACTGTATTTACATTTATATTTACGTGCACAGGGGAATGATATGAAACAACGCCTTGTTGTTTAATTAAAGAAGCAAGACACAAGAAAGCGCATGAAATGAAATTGGATTGTTAAATTTTATTCAGATTTGAGGTTTTTAAATTAACCCTTTGTTGCCCAATTTTTTTCCTGTTTGGCGTTACTGGATTTATAGTGTTGTATCCCCTTCCATAAAGTAAATATATGCCTGTATCTCTACCTATTTTTAAGTTACACATATTTTAAATATTGAATATATTTTCAAGTATATACCTCTCGCTCAGGGAAGTACTGGATTCATGCCAAAAATCGTATATTCAGATTTTAGTGAATAAGCACTTTTTAATGTCCCTTGAATCCGATTATAACATTTTACGACGATGTCTGTGTGTGCCTGTGTGTGTGTGTGTGTGTGTGTGTGTGTGTGTGTGTGTGTGTGTGTGTGTGTGTGTGTGTGTGTGTGTGTGTAGGTGTGTGTATACACGTGTGAATGTTTGAAGGACGATTCCCCAAAAACTATAAGACTTAAGACCTGTTTAACTATGAATTCCTCAATCTGACATTTATGGGAAGAACTGACAAGGTTTTGGTATCAATTAGACAACTGGAAGTAGTAATTTCTTAAAAAAAATTCTTCTAAATATTATTTTTTGAAAATTAGTGTTATGACTATTATTAAAGAACATAAAATTCTACATCTGATACATCTTTAATATGCATTTTTCTCAGTTATTTTGTTATATTAGTACGAGTATATACAGAGAATTTATTTTAAAATGCAACATTATGGTTCATCACTTCCATGGTTACTCACTATTGTCAAAAAATGACAGCAATGTAATATTTGTCCATTTTAAAATGCAATATTATAAATAGTATTGC
This sequence comes from Ophonus ardosiacus, assembly GCA_943142095.1. Taxonomy (NCBI): domain Eukaryota; kingdom Metazoa; phylum Arthropoda; class Insecta; order Coleoptera; family Carabidae; genus Ophonus; species Ophonus ardosiacus. Next base: position 46,306,076 of record OW964827.1, on the reverse strand, counting down.
AGCACAGGAGATACCTACAAAACACATCACAAATGGTGTCAATTCTTATTACGACCGACTAGAATATTGCCAGAGTGTGAATTGGGATATTTTTTAACATTTATTACATGAAAGTTATGAATTTTCGTAAGTTGAAGTTTGTGTGCAACATTCATGTTTTGATTTTTTGTTAATCGTATGTAGGCTAATTTATTGGAAATTAGTTTTGATAATACAAAACTACAAATTTTGTATGTTGCATTTTAAAATGGACAAATATTACATTACTGTCATTTTTTGACAAAAGTGAGTAACCATGGAAGTGATTGACCATATGTTGCATGTTAAAATAAATTCCCTGTAATATGTTTACAGTAAAATTTTTGAAAGAAGTCCGATCAAGGCCATCTACGAATTGTATCTATGAATTAAGATTTTGTGCTGTCAAATTTAGTAGTGACTTTTACTTAGTTTTTATGAGGGTACATAATATCTTGTGTACCTCATAAAAACTATGTAAACGACACTACTAAATTTGACAGCACAAAATCTTAATTCATAGATACAATTCGTAGATGGCCTTGATCGGACTTCTTTCAAAAATTTTACTTTATATCGTTGAATTCAGAAAAAAATACTCTATCGCATAACCTAAAAAAAAAATGTTCCCATTTAAAATAAGAAAGTTGTGTCCCGTATTTTGAGAACCACTGGTCGCAAAAAAATTTTTTTTTGCTCATTGTAATAGTCTTGTAAAATGGTGGTTCTTTGCTAATTTAACCAGCCTCGTAGCTCTTCTCGAGATAGCAATGGTGGCACACTTAAATGCAGGCCATCGAACCTGAACCTAAACCGAACCAAAACCGGAACCAAACCGTAACATTTTAGGGAACACAAACCAAGAACCGAACCTCAGATATATTTTTAATTGAACCTGAGTCGAAACCGAACCGAGTATTAAAATTCAGGTTCGGGATTCAACTCCGGTTCAGGTTAATTTTTAGTACGAAAAGTAAATACAGCCGATAATCGACGTCTTAGGTTTCTGCGTTGCGTCTGGGCTGACTTTTCGTGAAAATTGTGTTCGTTTCTTGTTGCCTTTTGAGTAAAATCCGGCTCTCATTTTACATTATTTCGAACCTGAACCGCGAACAAAACCGCAAATTTTATTAATGCTTAAATCAGAATCGCACCCGAACCCATCTTTCAAAAAACAAATTAACCTCAACCTAAACCGAACCCAGTTTTTGGCGGGTTCGATGCCCTGCTTAAATGGAACACCCTGTATATTACACAATTTTAGCAAATGAAGAGTTCACGAATAAAACACTGTAATTTTAATGAAATTTCTGTAACATATTGATCATCTTCAAATCTACGAACTACTCATCAGAAACAATTTGCGCGAAACATGACAGGAAAGAAAAATTCATATCGAATTCATACTGCGTTATGTCTTTAACGGTGTTGGAGTAGTGGATGAAAAATGAAAATGAATTTTTCTAAAGATTATGGAGAAAATGAATATAATACCTGGATTTTGAGGGCTATAACCTGACTGGGACAAAGTATGAACATATTTATAATACTTATATTTTCCACGGGGCGTTTTTACCTTCCGTCACCTTTAGGTAAGGAAGGTATTGTCTTTGGTCAAAAAATTCGGTGGTGAGTTTTTAATGAATAAGCACGTTTTAGGGTCCCTACAATACGAATTTACTATTTTTAAGATGATGTCTGTATGTGTGTGTGTGTGTGTGTGTGTGTGTGTGTGTGTGTGTGTGTCCGTGTGTGTGTATGTATGTCCGTGTGTGACAAATTTTTCTCCGACGATATCTCCAATACTACAATTCTCAAAATTATAATTCTTTCGTATTCCTCTTCTGTACATCCATATGAAGAGTTGATTAGATTTTGGTTATAATTGATCCACCGGAAGTACCCTTATTTGAAGTTTTTAACAGTTTTCCTTAAAAAAACGCAGTTAAATATTGTTTTTTGACATTTTGTTATTATACATATTAAAGAAAATATAATTCTCTATACAGTTTGATTATACATTTTCCTTCATATTCAATAGATGTAGATTTAAAGCATTATAAAGAAATTAATTTTCAAAAATTAGTCAGCTCTGCTATTTATCATGGAAACAGCTGATGCTGATATATTAAAAAAAATCTAATTGACAAATGTCAGTTGCAAGTGCAAAACCAAATATGGAAAGTGTAGGATCACAAAATTGGTATGTCATAGTGCTGCTCGCAAGTGACATGCGGAGAAAGGCCAAAGAGAAGATGAAAGGACTGTATCGCAAAAAACTGAAAGAAATGCCTGTGTCAAGAAGATGTGTTGGACAGGAATGATTGGAAGAAAAGAGGAAACAGCTACCTCTAATAAAATAGGGGAAGCTGAAGAATAAGAAGAAGTGTCAAGTGTATTTTACTTAGTGTAATTATAATTTTATTGGATTTATAGAACAGAAATAGTATGTGTTCGTATTTGATTTTACATGATATTATATAGAATCTGTTCCAAGGACCTTTTGGTATGGGATTTGTACAAATACATTGAATTGACGGAAGGTTTTGTGCTGGCCACAACAGATTTTTTACTCTAGTTCAGGACATTTATGACCCATTGAAACTCAAAGGGTTAAGCAACATAACAAACTATATTATTAAATGGAAATGGTGAAAACTAAAATAGTGAAATGCAATACGAATTATAATCGGACAGGGTGTTTTCTAATTAACAAATAATTTTCGAACTCGCATAATATGTTCTATGTGGCTTGTGGTTACCACATGGTTTGTAGTTGGGCACATTATAGTAATTTATGTTCATGATTTTATTTATCTATTAAATCACTAGACATCAATGCTATGTGGTTATTCTAATTACTACGATCGGTATTCTGAGCTTCCAACTAAATATACAACTGTAACTATATTCACCCAACCAAAAAATACGAGTTACGACATTACGATTGTCGGATGGGTAGGTAGTCACAAACTCAAAATACCAGTCAATATGTTTCTGTTTACGAGTATTTTAATTATCATGAAACTTCAGCTGAGAATCTAACATGAACTACCTTACTATTAATATACTTTTACTATTTCGGTATTTTTATGAGTCTATAAAAGCACTGTTATAGGAACTTATTATAGAATCTGCCTATTGTCCGTTATAAAGTTTTATGGGACTTGCAGTAAAGGATCCTTAACCCAGGTAATTTTTTTGTCATGAACCGTAGCTGAAATTTGCGTTCAAGATAGTTCCTAATTATATATTATGTTACTTTTAAATCTGAATTATAGTATTCCAATAATAATGCGTTTTAAATCAACTTCTTCTAACATTGAAAAGAAAAAATGTTATAGGGATTACAATATATTCAAAAGTAAATTTTAAATAAAAACAGTTATTATAAAATAATAATAATAATAATAATAATAATAATAATAATAATAATGTGTTTTAAATGTACAGGTGCCTCATTTTCGATGATTTTAAGGGAATCTTGGGAAATATTACTGATAGAGCAAAATAGTTTGCACATTCCTGGGTCAACTTTTTAAGAAAAGTGTCATAGTCACCACAGGAATTTTCGATCTTCTTTTGTTTCTGTGCTACAGGCAATAACTCGTTTTTCGCTTATTTTGAAAATTTCTCATAACTTATTTATTATGGTAGTTAGAGAAAAATTGTTTTAACAAATTTTGTTCCGTTTTTTAGGTAAAATAAAATGGGATAATTAGATTTTTTGAAAATTATCTAATTTTCGAGATATAACACAAACTTATGATTTTTTAAATGGCAACCTATGTTGAAAATAGTCTCATCTTTTTGCTTATTTTAAAACCTTTTCAACGATATATAATAAGTCTATATTCTTTTGTTTTACACGTGAATAAAATATGATTTATTAATTTTTTGGGGTGAAAAAATTGAAAATTATTAAGAAACAAATGAAAAAACTATTAGAGTTCATAATTTGTTTATTTCTAATATTATTTGCTTCAGTTTTACACATATTTTTAATTAATTTATTTTAAAAGCATATTAAACCATTTTTTCGAATTATGTCAAAGCCAACTGTGACGTCGATATATAATAAATTAACTAATCCAAAATAAATGGTTTAGAATGATTTTGAGAACATTATATGGAATCAAAATAAACAAATGATGAACTATTATACATTTTTTATTTGTTTTATTTTCAATTTTTTCACCCCAAAAAAATAATAAATCATCTTTTATTCACGTGTAAAACAAAAGAAAATAGACATGTTATATATAGTTGAATAGCTTTTAAAATAAGCAAAAAGATGAGACTATTTTCAACATAGCTTGCCATTTAAAAAATCATAAGTTTGTGTTATATCTCGAAAATTATAAAATTTTCAAAAGATCTAATTATCCCATTTTATTTTACCTAAAAAACGGTACAAAATTTGTTAAAACAATTTTTCTCTAACTACCATAATACATAAGTTATGAGATATTTTCAAAATGAGCGAAAAATGAGTTTTTGCCTGTAGCTCAGAAACAAAAGAAGATCGAAAATTTTTGTGTTGACTATTAAACTTTTCTAAAAAAGTTGACCCTGGAATGTGCAAACGATTTTGCTCTATTAGTAATATTTCCCGAGATATCCTTAAAAAACATCGAAAATGAGACACCTGTAGAGTTATAAGAAATATTTTCCAAATTTTATTATATTGTGTTGTTTATTTTGTTATATGTAAATATTTTTTATAAATCTAACTTCACTGTACTCAGTACTAAATCTCATTTTTTAAAAATATGTTATTCTTTTGTTAATATATAAATATTTTTCGCGGTAAATATACCTATTACAATTTTGTATTTACTGTGTCTTATTTCTTAATATTTTCAGATTACAAAATTTATGGAAAAATTCAGTATGATTTTTTTTATACTGCCTTCAAGTCAAGCCCTTTCGTACGAATAATTTATGAATTCTGACCGCTAAGCTACCCAATCCAAACCCAATCCAAAAGGTTCTAAACTCTGCATAAGTCAGTTCCTTTAGATCGCTTCATACAACTATAACAAGTCCTTGAAGATCCACAAGCACACTGTTTGATTCAATATCAATCAGACAAAATTCGCTACATATAATCTGCCAAAATATGAAATTTCAATTATTAGCGGGAAGCACTACAACATAACTGACAAAAAAACACCAAGTCCTAATTTGACAAGCCTCATTTTTTAAAAATCTCATTGTAAATTACCTCTATAATAAATATTGTAAAAAACATGTTTCATAAGGCCTGTTAACGCACTCGTTCTTAATAAAACACGCCTCGCGGCTCGTTTTCCAAACTTAGACTCGTACGTTAACAGATTGCCTTATGATTCTTGTTTTTTAATGTACAATTTTGAGTCTGCCAATAAAAAATTGAAGAGCCCTTAGCAAAAACAACCATAATCCAAATAATGTAAATATAAGTTACAGGTTACAGCGACATGTATTTACAAGGATACCAAAAAAGTTTGGTAACACTGTTTCTCGCAAAATGTTTCTTACTTACATACATTTTAAAGTTTGAGCGTTTCTACAAAAACAACCTATAAAAATGTCTAATTATTATGTAGTTGCTCATCAATGCTTATTTTTCTATTTCTTAACATCCAGTAAATAATTTTCAAATATTTAAACATAATCCCGAGTTAAATTAAGTTACACAAATATATAAAAGTAAAGTTATTTTTTTTTCATTATCTCAAATTTAAAAAAAATGGACTAGGGTTGTTTTGTCAAAAAGTTATTCCCAATAAAATTTACAATGCCATTAAAAATATATAATAATTTTAAATCTTTTGAGAACAGGAAAAAAGATTTTCATAATCCTTATTTTTTTTTCTGAAATAAATAAAATAAATATATCATCACGGCATATTACCCATTTCTGGGTGTGCCAATCTGCTTTATCGCAGATATCGGTAATAATGATGACATATTTGTACCGTGCGGGCGCTTACCAGGCGTCACCTCACGGGCACTCATTCTTAATACTTATAATTTTATCTTACCTATTTTCTACGTCCTATATTTATCCCTTCCGGAATTACTCAGTAGAATGCGTGCTGCCACCTGTAGCATTTCCTGTGAACTAAATCAATACTGCCCCAGATGTTCGTCAATTGTAATAGGGGTTTGTATCTGGGATAAGCGCAACAATCAAAGCAACAGTCAAATAGAAAAACAAACAGTTTATTCATTATATTCAAAGATACAATAATAAATATATGGCACAATATTACAAAAATATTAACATGTTTTTTTTTTACTTAATATTACAATTATTTAAAAGTTGGTAACATTGTTTCATTCACATTTATAAAAACTAAAATATTGTAGATGATTTTATCAGTAAACATTAAAAATGTTATGTACTTGAAGAAGAAGAACTCGTATCACTTTTCTCAGTTTTAATTAAATGTTCTATCGTGAAAAACGTAGAATTTTTAACTTTTTGAATATTTCTTGAATTTCCATCCGATGACAAGGATGTTGTCGGTGACAATTCTGACTTAATACTGCACTGCTTTTCAAATATTGATAATGTGGTGTCCTGTACAAATATTAGATATTTGTTAAATAAATATGATTTTAAAATACATTTGTGTGGGAGTGGGACTTCCCACATTTAAATTGGGCAACCAATGGAAAAGATATATACTTGTAAATGTGCCAAGAACTGTTTTTAAAAAATAAATAATATTCCTGGAAATTTATATGTGGAAAAATAAATATTCTGGATAAAAAATGTATGTATAACTATTTTTTTAAACAATAATTTATATATGTATTTACTAATTAACCGTATAATACAGAATTTATATATTTTTTCATTTCTATTTGATAAATTACATCTTTTCTATGGTCGGTTTTATAAACGACAGATAAATTTACTTAAAGAAATATGTAGGTGAATCCGTGAATAAACGGAAAAATAACTACGAACTGTCACATTTCATTTGCACTACGATTTAAAATATACTGGTTGTGCCACTCTGCACAAAACGAGGGTCCAAAGTCCAAAGCTATACGTGTTTCCTCGTTTTTTCCGCTAGAGGCGCAACGTGAGAACGTCCCAACTGACACCTGTCATTTGCATGTCATTTTGAAAATATTACATGTTATATCTTATAGAAAAGTAAATAAAACAGGTTTTGAAGTACATATTCGTATTATATGTAATGTAATATAAATATTTTGTTGAAAGATATTGCAATTAATGCAAAATGAAAAGAAAATTAAATAGAAAATATTTCATTCCTGGATGTGAAACCGGTTACAAGAAATCCACTGAAAAAGAATCTCTGTTTGCTGCTCCACTCGATATATCACTTTTTAAAAAATAGCAATGTGCAATTAGTAGAGATGATCGCGAATTAAGATTGAATGATGTTTGTCGAAAACATTTTCGGGAAGAAGATATTATTACCGAATGGAAATCTGGAAGCCTACGGTTCTATCAATTTATTTAGTTTTCCAATTTTAAATTCTAACAATGTATATTGATTCAGGTTTCCATTAAATATATAAATTTATATTAAAAATAAATTCATTATGCATTTCATTTTTTATATTTTATGTAAAAATAGTTTTAAATAATCGAATTTTTACCACGACGTTTACTCGGGTAACAAAAGCATAAATTTAATATTTTGGCGCGCAAAAATTTAGCATTTTATTCTCCAAATATCTATGATATGAATAAAATTTTGTATAAAGTTGTACTGTAGGTACAGATAATTGAAATAAACTATTTTCCCATGTTAAATTCCTATGTCACGCGTGTTCACCATAATAAAATACTCATAAAATGTTTTTCTTTTCTAGATATACCTACATGTAAGGACTGTAAGGAAGATTCTGCAACTTCCGATGACGAAGTTTCACTAACGCATCGTTGTCGTCGCGTTTTACGGCGTCGGTAGTTCCCCTTTTCGAACATGTTCAAAGCTTTGGGGTCCAGAGTCCAGTAACTTCCTTTACCACCTGCTTGTTCTGGACCAATTGGACACGTCTTGTCTCTGGGAATCTGCAAAGAAAGGAGAAATAGTAAAGTAGGACAACTTATTCAAAAAAAAAAAAAAAAATCTGATGTGGCCAACACAAAACCTCCCGCTATTGAATTTTTATTAATTTAAATACATACTTACTATTGCTTTATTTACTATTTTCTTTTTCAAATGTCTCTATTATTAATTTGAAGTAATTAGTTTTTTGACAGTGACATTTACTGTCAGTTACCTTCATTTGAAATATGAATTATTGTGTTTATCTTAGGCTTTGCGACTAATAAAAAAAAAATATTTTTAAATTTATCTGTAAAATATATAGAAAAAGTATTAATGTATTCCAGTAGAAAATTCAATAATCTTTCATTTTCATTAGACATAAAATGCGAAAAAATGGCATTTAATGGTATTTTTTTGAAGAAAAACCATTATGAGCTTCAGTTTATCCGATTTACATCAAAATCTAATGGCTTCTTTTCATATTAGAATGAAATGGAAATATAAGGTTTCAAAATTTTCTGAATGATAGTATCTGAGTTAGAGTGAAGACAAAATCCCTACACATACACACACACATACACACACACATACACACATACATACATACATACACACATACACACATACAGACATCATCGTGAAAATGTTAAAATTGGATTCTAGGGATCTTAAAAAGTGGTCATTTACTAAAATCTCGATATGTGATTTTTAGCACGATCCCTATACCTCCCTTACCAAGGGTAGCGGGAGGTAAAAATCATTTTACTAAATTCTTATTCTTAACACTTTTAGAAATTTCCACTGGAAGAAAAGTTGTAACCAAAAGTTAAAATTTTGTTTGTAAGTCGAAAACAAATATCTGAAACTATTGAAATTGTCTCAAAACATTAGCCCATAAAAAATGAAGAAATATAATCAGAGGGACATATATTCAAATTTTCTTGTAATTATAATTGTAGTTTAACAATTACTTCGTAAATTTAAAATTTAAAAAAAATCAAATTCGGGCCTCAATCATTGTCTTCGGACCTTAGGCAAATACTTTAATTGCCTTGTCTTGAAGAAGATAAGGTCTTAACAACGGCATGGGCGGATCTAATCTAAGAGTTTATGGGGGTTATGATATAATGTACAAATATGGGTAAAAGAACACAAAAATTGAGTCCCAGAAGTAAAAGTCGGACTTGCTTTTGTTTATTGCAGTGTACCACAAATTGCATTGGGTTTGTTACAATACTTGCAATTCTCAGGGTTGGATTAAAGGAAAATTTAAATAATTAATTAAATTTTAATATCCAAATATTTCCAATTTTAATTGGCACAAAAGTGATCCCTGTAGTGCACTCTCCACACCAGCTATGAGTGCCCGTGAGGTGGCGCCTGGTAAGCGCCCACATAGTAAAATATATCATCATCATTACCGATGTCTACATGTGTTGTAGATACTGGCACACCCAGAAATGGGTAATATGCCGTGATGATATATTTATTTTATTTAAATATCTTATGAGATATTACACTTATGTAATCCATAGTCCTACCCAAAAACGCAAAGATACGTATTACAAAAATAAGAAATTATGATAGAAAAAGTTCCTTGACTGGATATATTGATGAGGTAATAAAAATTTCTGGATTGCAGTCACAAAATTTTATTTAAATTCTCGGGTCGACCGGTTTCGAGCTCCACATGAGCCTTCCTCATTTTCTTAATTCTCATCTTCTGAGGAAGGCTCATGTGGAGCTCGAAACCGGTCGACCCGAGAATTTAAATAAAATTTTGTGACTGCAATCCAGAAATTTTTATTACCTCATAAGAAATTATTTTTGGTGTATTTCTATGGTTCGAATTTAAGTAAATTAGCCTGGATTAACGTAGCCAATTTTGACTGTCATTGTACCAACAACATATTATAATTTAGATATATTTAAGAAACAGGTAAAGTTTTCTAATTAAATTAGCAACTAACCCGGATTAAATTTTCTCCTACTATTTCATACTTCCCCCATATAAGATTCAATAAAAGAAAAACTTAGTTTTGATACAACTTCTCTACTAGAAAGTTCACATAATTTTTTTAAAAAATATCATGTGGTAACCGTGGGTTTCAAATGATGATGACGTAGTTGGTGCAAGTGATAATGTTAACGAGAAAATTCAATGTTTGAAATTGAACCACAGGAAGATAGGATTGAAGTGGGACATCACAATGAAGTCATAATATTTTTGTTATTAGGGTCCAACTCTGTGTATAATAGTGACAGCATTCACAGTTTTATTTATGAGGGATGGAAATTTGGGTTTCTTTGTCAACTTAAGTGAGAGGCGTTTCAAAGATTTATGGCGATCCTTTGGGTTTCGATAAGACAGACTATATCATTGATTAAGTTATAATATGGAATATTCGAATATACAAAATTTCGTATATTCGTTCACAATGGTTGCTTATATATACGTACTTTACTTATTTTGTTTTATGTACTTAGAACTGTCAGTTTCTTTTTGAAACCTGCGAAAAGAATATCGAGTAGGTACATAAATGAATACTTTGAAGAGAAAAACATGTTGTGTGTTTATGTAGACATCTGAAACGACACTGATATCTCCGAGTGTACCGAAACAAATAGTTAAACGCACAACGCACCTATTATTTGACAGTAACGCATTATTGAAATAAAAATTTGGCAAGAAGACATAATTATTTAATCACTACACGAATTTCAATACCATGAGTATTTTTTGACGTGTGACATTGGGTTTGTCATTTCCATGGCTACGACTTTATATTTGATTGACAGCAATATATTTGCCCGTTCCGTTTAAAATGAAACATAGGGAACGAATCTGACAGAAATATTATATTTAAATATTGCACAAGGTGCACACAGTATTTTTCTATATCTAAATTTAATTTTTAGAAAACAGATATAATTATTTAAAGAAAATTAACCTCTAATAGCATCTTGTCAATATGACAGATAACCGTTGAATTTTCCTATAAGTTATGATTTGACATTTGATTGACAGCAGTGTATTTGTCTGTCTCATTCAAAATGACACATGGGGAATGAATTTGACAGAAGTATTATATTTAAATATTGTAAGAAATTTAGACGAGTCAGAAAACCACTCGGGCATAAGGTGCACACTATATTTTTTCTACAACTAATTTTAATTTTGAATAAATAAATAAATAAATAAATATATCATCATGGCATATTACCCATTTCTGGGAGTGCCAGTATCTACAACACATGTAGATATCGGTAATGATAACGATATATTTTACCGTGTGGGCGCTTACCAGGCAGGTATAATTATTTATACAAAATTAACCTCTATTGACGTCTTATCAAATGTCAAATTCGTTCCTTATGTTTCATTTTAAATGGAACGGGCAAATACATTGCTGTCAATCAAATGTCAAGTCATAACCATGGATATGACAAACCCAATGTTTCACGTTAAAAAGTACTCACGGTATAATATTACATAACATACAGCTATATATAAAAAGATAGGTTATGTAGCAATGTAGCATACAATTTGACAATACTCACAAAAAAAAAAATAGACGACAGGCCAACGTTAAATTTTATATAGGTATAGGTTATTTTTACCTCTCGCTAAGAGAGGTATTGGATTCATGCTAAAATTCGCATATCCAGATTTTATTGAATAAGCACGATTTAAGGTCCCTAGAATCTGATTATAACATTTTTAAAATGATGTCTGTGTGTGTGTGTGTGTGTGTGTAGATGTGTGTATGTGTGTGTATGTGTATGTATGTATGTCTGGATGTTGTAGTCACGATTCCTCAAAAACTATAAGACTTAAAAAATATTTAACTGCAGTTTCCTCAATCTGACATTCCTGGGAAGAGCTGAAAAGGTTTAGTTAACAATTGAACAACCGGAAGTAGTAGTTTCTTAGAAAAATTCTTCTAAATATAATTTTTTGGGAGCTTTTTTTATTAAATATTGAAGAACATAAAATTCTCCATCTAATACACTTAAAATTTTTATTATATCTTGTATAGATTTAGAGATAAAGACACTATAATTTATAGAGTGAACTAATCGCAGAGGCCAAGGCACTAAGGAAACCAGTTGACAAATTCCAATGTTTATAACATGACACATGTCATTGTCAAATATCAACATTTTTAGTGACATTGTGAAAGCTTTTTCTGGGAAGTATATTTAATTTTTCTTATTATTTTATTAACTATATATTTGAAATTATAAGTAAACTTGTGGTAAAATGCATATATCCATCAGAAATACCGCCAATCTGGTTAATAAATTGGAACAATCTCTGACATGAAAATGATATAAAATAGATATAATTAGAATTATAAGTGTGCAGAAGACATGTTAAATACAATAAAAAACAATATTTGGGTAAAGTACTGTAATATTTTCTTATAAAACGACAGTTCGAAAGCGAAGTGCAAATAGCCTAATATAGAAATGGCGAGAGGTCTTGTGTTGGCCACAACAGATTTTTTATTCATGATATAGTATTCCTGTATACAACTCGACAATCGAAAATTCTCGAAATACGTGTTGCCTGAAAGAAATACCACTCGACCTTCGGTCTCGTGGTGTTTTCAGGCAACGCGTTTGGTATAATCGAGAATTTTTTTCTTGTTGTATAATATATGCCTATTCATACTCTATTTAAACAAAACAGAAAAAATATTCTCACCTTCACGAAACAATCATTCAGGCTCAAATTATGCCTGATAGAATTCTGCCATCCTTGCTTATTCTCCCTATAATACGGGAACCGCTCCATTATAAACCTATAAATTCCGCTTAACGTCAGCCGCTTCCTTGGACTGGAACTTATAGCCATGGCGATGAGAGCGATATAAGAATACGGCGGCTTCTCCGGCCTTAAATCCTGCCTAGTGGGTAGCGGAGGCAGAGGTAGTGGTAACCAGAGAGGCGCACCAGGTCCTGCTGGGCCTTGGGGTAGGCAGAGAGGGTAGTAACGGCGGTAGCGAAGGGCGTGCCAGTGTAGATAGTCCAGGGGGAGGGTCGAAGAGTATGGGTAGGTGAACATATTTAGGGGGCAAATTTTCAAGTTGTATTATTAATTATTTATAAATTATAACGAGTACGTCACGCACTTTATTTTATAAATGATTTAATGTAAATATTAATATTTCCTTCTATTGTTCAAACAACTTTTATATAATATTTACGCGTATTGAGTACTTTAGAATAATGTTTGCCATTCATAATTATTTATATTTTTCATTGAGGTCTATTCGCATATATTAATTTAAAATAAAAAGTCTATAAATATTTTCTCATATTCGCACTTTGAAATTATGTACTTTAATATTAAATATTGACATATAACTGATTTCATTCAACTATTAAACAATACCTTTCACAGTATAATTTTAAATAAAAACAAATGATATTTTGGTATTGTTACGTATTTAATAATTTGTCTTTGTAGTTTCCTTTTCAAATATTCAAATATGTAAAGCACATAAAATATGTTATCAATAATTAAATAACTATTTAAATAAAAATGTATTGTTTTCAATAGCAACTTTTAGCTGTCGCATAGATTATTTTACTATTATACTGATTTGCCCTATAAAGGTTACACTTTTAATAATTAACAATTAATAAATTAATTCGCTTATTTTTAAGAAACATACATTTGTATTATTATTAAGCAGGGTAAAAAACCGGTTCTTAACTTGTTTTAAAAATCGATGAACCTGTTTTTTAATTCAAAATAGTTGTTTTTTTTAACTTAAACTGTTATTTTATTTAATAATAACCCAGTAACTATTAACCGAAATAAATTATACCCAATTTTTAAAACTATTTCAAAATAAAAGGGGAAACTGCATTTTTTTCAATAATTTGTGTTTTTTAAATTTAAATAAATCAATACTTTTTACGATAAAATGATTGAAAACTGGCGAAAAAAAGACTGTTTTGTTCCTTGAACTATTTTATTAACCGGTTTATTAAACCAGTTATTTTAATCGATTTAAAAACTGGTTAAGTAAAGAGTAAACAGGTTTTTGTATAAAACCGTTTAAAATATTATGTTCTCGTATTTGGGTAACTATTAACAGTTATTTATTTTCAGTTTGCTCTCTTGTTATTAGGGTAAACGAGTACTACCTTAAAATAATTGGTTTTACAATGAACATAGATTTTTTAGGTTACAGGAAAATATAAGGTTTTCAATGAGAAATATCTAATTATGCAAATAATGGTGCACAGAATTTTAAGGAGCAAATAACTATTTGATTTTATTTGTTACACTAATTCACTATTTTAGTAATATATCACTGTTTTTTTATTTCTACGTTTAAGTTATAATCGTTAACTTATATCTTATTGTTGGTATGACTTATTGCCTTACCTATTATTAGGTTCGTTATTATTTATTACAATTGGTTTGTCACACATTTAAATAATTATTTATTTGCACAGTCAACAAAAATTCACTTAATGTAACTTAAACTGTAACATTGATTCGTCACTGTCTAATTCTTCACCGGTGAATATCTTTTCGCACACGTTTTGTTCATAGCTCACATGATCCAGATAATCTTAAGTCTCATCAGCCCCCACTCTTCTTTTTCTTGCCCCGCCTACTTGAGTCAAATCGCGTATAGGCGTGTTTGCGGCACACTGAATAAACACACCGACACCTATATAATAACGATGACAATATGTAAACACGAGAAACCTGCAAATGGCTTCAAAACAGCAATAAATATCCACTCTGTCATCGTTAAAGGGATTACGGGCGTGTTTTGTTTTTAATACAAGCATAGCCAACTAGAATTATGAAGGCTCCGCGGATGGATTTTGTTGTTTCAATGCTTACTAGGATTTATTTTTGGGAAGTAATGTTTTGATTGCGAGGGAAATTATTAAATTTGGTTTAAGATGTTTTTCTTGATGTTTAGAAGGAGGTTTATAGATGCAGATGTTATTGGAAGTAAAAACTACTTATTTGATATTTAAGTAAACTATTTTTATTTCTGCTCATCAAACGAAGAATTTTGGGATGTGTTTATTTAAGAAAATAATATCATTTTAGCTTTGATGTGAAATAAATAAGAAAATAGTATCACAAGTTCAGGTAAATTAAAATAAATACAGTAATCATTATAGTCCTTGTATAGTAAGGATGAATTCATGTTTATACTTCAATTTGTAAACAGTAACAAATAAATTTATCTGCATTATTATACAGAGTGTTCTGAAAATGGGTGAAAAGCTTCAGGTAGAACGATTCTTTGATTAATTCTAAGTCGATAATCCTAATGCAAAAAAAATGTACGGCCCTTCGTAAAGCCACACGAGCTACGTACAAGAAATGTAAATTTGGCAACACCCAATCAAACTGTTATAGTAGTTATCAGGTAGCTATGCAAATCAGTATGAATTTTATGTCAACATTATTTTGACAGGTACATTCAGTGGAAATTCAAATTGGGAATTGAATTTATTTACTTAAGATACCAGCTTTGCTTTATTAATTAAAAAAAAATCAATGTAAACGATATTTTGAGTATTTATGTAGTAATAAAAATAACAAAAATAATAATTATTATAATTATAATAGTCAATAACTTGCAAATAAAGTCAATTTATAATAAATGTTCAAACTGATATCCATCGGTGTCCAGACATAACTGATAAACGTCGAAATTTTATTTATAATTTCTATTTTATACATGGTTGTCGTACGTATTCAAATTGTTAAAAAATCGCTTAGTTCTAGTAGTTGCACATTTACAAGTTTGGTGGCTTCGTGCGGCTTTACGAAGTTTTTAGTGTCGGTGGTGTAACTGGGCATTAAAATTTGTTTGAAGTCTTTCCAGAAGAAGATTAGTTAGGAGCTTTTAAGATGGAAGGAAATAATGGTGAAGGTTCACATACTTTAACATATTGATGGTGACCTGGCAATACCTGTTATCAATTTAGCTAATTTTTACGGGAAACTTTTAAATAATAATTTACAATTTGAGGACACGCAGAATAGGGTCCTCCACCGTAGTTACAAATTAGAACAAGGGTCAGTTATATTAAAACTAGACCTTAAAACTGTATATTAAGGACTCTCAAAGTTTAAAAATAGTTATTAATTTCTAAAATAATCGAATTTTTATTACCATTTCCTCATCTATTCTATTCCAAATTCTTACTACTTAATAATAATACGGAATCCTTTTTGCAACTATATAAATGCAGAAAATAACAACAGAAATAAACCAAATAATACTAGTTTAAATTTATGATGCCATGACAGATTACAAGCGTTGGTATTAAAGATATGTTGAATGACATAGGCTACCAGGGTTAATCAAATCTTGGACTATTACATAGGTAGTATTTTTATTAATTATGACATTAAATTACTTATTATCCACCCATATTTCCAATGGGCTACTTGCGTGGTACTGAAAATCCGATTTCTGTCACTATATACTTAATTTTACATTGAAAACATATATAAAAATATAAATTTTATTTTTAAATAATTATTTGTTTTTTACTAAATTAAGAAAGAAAATTTTCTGTGACGTCTTTATATTGAACTGGGGGAGGGGAAGTATGTATAAGAATGTTATCAATAGATGGCATGGCGTGCGAAAAAGTTTTAATTTGAATTTGACATTAGTTCATTTTTCTCTCTCTCTCTGGTCTCTCAAATACATTAATTACTTAATAAATAAACACATGGGTAGTTACTTGTAATTTAAAATATCGATACCAAAAAGATAAACTAAAATACTAACCTCCAAATTATTATTGAAACGTCAAACAGGTGATCTACATTACCCGCACAAACATACCATTACTATGGGACGGCACCACGTTGTGGCTTTACGACTATTCATTGGTGCGGCGTAATTCTACGTCATACATTCAAATAATCAAATTTCATTATTTTTTTTTCTGGCTAATTAATAAAAATTTTGTCAAAAGAAAAAATATGGGTAGCAAGTTTTTAACTTCCCTTCAAAAATATTAAATAAAAAAAAAGGTATGCAAGTAGCCCATTATTGACCACATGGGTTATTTTACATATTTATACATTTTATAAGTGCTGAAAAAAATAAATTTATGTGACTTCAATTATTAGCGAAATCCACTGTTTGAGAACAAAACCATCTCTATATCTAAGTCACAGAATATTTAAAAAAATATTACGACTTAACGAATAACAATAAAGACCTACTAAAATTACATATCACTTTCAGTTTAGATGAAGTTTTGTAAAAAAATATTTACAAAATATAGTGGAGGACCCTATTCAAATTACTAATAGCTGGCAAAATGGCAAATAGGAAATATTAACTGGACACCCGTGATATTTAAAATAAATTTCTAAAACCTATAAAGCATGTGTCTATAACAGTACTATGAAAATTTATTTTAGTTAAATCCGTTATTTTCTTCCAAATCCTTTGCATTCTTCCTAAAACTCTTTCAAAACAAAAATACCCAATTGCTATAAAATCAAACAAACAACAACTCTTCGCTACCAGTAAAAAATCTAAAAGAACCCTAAAAAAAGAAATCCAAACATCCATGAAAATTTCAACCACAGTTTACAAAAACTTTAGCGTCGTACGCTTACACTCCGCTACCAAGAAGAAACAGTTTTAACCCATCATTCGCATTTTATAGTCACCAGCAACAACGTGTGTGGTCCACAATTAATTTGTCATCTGGCTGCTAGGCAACAGAGTTGCCAACAGATAGATGTAATGGTTGCCATGTTCGCGTGAAATATCGCCCGGCTCTGCTCATTTGTTCGCACTTTGTGACAATCTAGTGGCTTCTGACTCCAGGCAGTTATTTAAAAATATTTATTTATTTGACATGTTTTGAATTTCCTTCTGGTTCTCCAGAAATGAAATGGTAGTTAGTGGTTATTAATGTGATAAAGGATTAAATGTTTTGAGTTATATTTCAGCGGTATTAATAAAGAATTCGGAACAGATCAGGATTCTAAATTTTCTTTTCCGACGACCACTACGAAAAGTACATAAATTCACACGCTAAACTATTACTGAAAGTTGGTCATTGCACATCACCAGCAAAGCTGTGTGATATGAAATCTCGTTAGCCAATCAGATGCGTCCGCAACTGTGTGATATGATTTTATCACACGCTGCGATAAGTGAGCTAACTAACCTAAAAATTTGTATTTACAAATTTGATAGTTGCAAATAATTTGCTGAATTTACACGGATTAAGAAGGCTGGACCCTGATTTATCAGATTTTAACATAATTTTTGGTGAATTCCGAATTCCGATAGCAATGTTAACATTCTGTTTTAATATTTTTATGTAAATTTTATATTGTTTTTACCTCCCGCTACCCTAGGTAAGGGAGGTATAGGGATCGTTCTAAAAATCGGATATAGAGATTTTAGTGAATAAGCACGTTTTGATGTCCCCAGAATCCGATTTTAACATTTTTACAATGATGTCTGTAGGTATGTATGTGTGTGTGTGTGTGTGTGTGTGTGGATCTCGTGGACACGATTACTCAAATACTATCAATCAGAAAAAATTGAAATTTTGTATACCCACTCTATACTAATATGGGAAGAGCTCTAGTTTTTAGTGTATATCGGATAACCGGAAGTATCATTTATACAAGATTTTAACAGTTTTTCTTGTAAAAAATTCATTGAATATAATTTTTTAGCAACTTTTACCAATACAAATTGAATATAATGTCACAATCTTCAATTCTACGACAATAGCATTTAGTAAATAACTTGAAATAACTTTATATTATATTATAAAATAATTTATTTGTGTACATCACTTTGCCTCTGCTACTTTAATAACAAATTTGACATATTTAAACAAATGTCACTGTCACGAAGCAATTTTCAATAAAATTAATAATGACACCGTGTTAAGAAGAATTTAGTAGTTTAAATATGATTCTAATGAAATTAAGGTTTGTAAAAATAATATATTTTCCATCATAAATAAATATTAGATATACAGGATAATTCAATTTAAGTTTGATGTTTGGAGCATTATATATCAAACAGCTCTCAATAGGAACGTGATTTCAAAGTGCCAAATAATAGTTTGCAAGTACACATTTACGAAATGGATAATGTACGGCGAAGAATTTACACAGATTGCCTTTTAGAGCATATGAGCATAAGGAAGTTGGTGATGATTTTGACAATAATGTGTGTGTGACGATTTTTCCTTAAAATATATTAATGATCCAAAACTTCGCAAAGTTGGAATTTAATACTCTTATATAATTTGAAACAACATATTAGATTTTGACTATATATTTATGATAAACCGGCTGTAGTACTTAATTTGAAGCTCTAACAGATTTTTTAGGAAAAACATAGTAAAATATAATCCAAAATTTCGTATTACAAACTTTTCTATTTATTAGAACAACAAAGTAGATTTTGTTTACAAACGATCAATCGAAAGTGAAACTTTACTTAAAGCTCATTGCTATTTTAAACATGGAATTGAGTGGGAGGTCATGTGCTGGCCACATCAGATTTTTTTTTTGTGGTCGTCGGAAAAATATCGTGTACAACACTTTCAGCTGTTTCGCTGTTTCACTGAACTATGCACTTTTCATTTACAGTTTTTGTGTTTGATCAAAATTTTGCAAATACGACTATAAAATAAAATGTCATGAAAACTGTTGATTCAATTTTTAATTTTTTTGCGCCATCATTACAAATTATTTTTTACTCGTTTTAATAGTTGTAAACCTTGTTGAGAGTATTTTGACATCATATATTTTGACATTTGAAAATTTTAAATCTGAGTACAAAAAAAATGTAAATGAAGAATGCAAAGTTTTGGTGGAACAGACTCAGCTCAGAATTTTGGAAATAAGTACTTTCTAAAGCCGCCTTGGTCATATCCTGTTTTGAAACTCGAGATCATTTTATTTATTGTTCGGAAGTGGATAATTTTCGAACCGGACCAATAAAATGACTTTGGCTCTATACGCGAATTAGTTCAAAATTCTTTCGCTATCGTGAATGGATTATTGGGGAAGTAAATTAAAAAATTATCTACAATAAATTTAAATAATTATTAAACTTCATTACCGAATATAATCAATGATTACGAGAATTATTGTTTTTAATTTTGGAAATAGTACAGAAAAAATTCAAACATGTAAATCATTTCTTAAAATAGCTAGATAACAGATAATACATTTGAGTTTGGTGTAAATAACAATAATAAGGCCGGTTTTATAAAAGACAGATAAATTTACTTCTAAAGTAAATAAAATTTATTCTTTCAAATGACAGATGAACTTTTGACAGTATTGTTATATATACCATAAAATTGATTCAAATTTGTTAATTTAAATAAAATTACTATGGAAATTTATTCTGTCCTTTTTGAATTATTGTCCCCAATATACCCCACATTTTGATGTTTTTATCTAAATGTGGGGTAATAATTCAAAAATGGGTAGAGATATAAGCTTGGTAGTAATATTATTTGATTGTAAAGAGAATGTTACGTAAGTGTATACATTTTTAGAGTATTTGAACAAATATGTGAATTTTTAGAAATAAAAGTATTGAAATAAAAATGGACGAATGCTATAAAAAAGTTCCTTAGAAAAGATTGTATATATTCAATAAAATTATAATACGAAGACATACTATTTTTTACAAATTGTATACCAAAAGTTCCTTTGAATTTCCACTTCGCACTGACATCTGTCAATTAGAATTTTTTACATAAATGTATAATCAAAACGTATAGAGAAGAGCATTTTCTTTAATATTTATAAAAAAAAATATCAAAAAATAATAGTTAACTGCGTTTTTTTTAAAAAACTATTAAAAACTTAAAATAAGAGTACTTCCGGTGGATCAATTATAACCAAAATTTAATCAACTCTTCATATGGATGTAAAGAAGAGGAATACGAAAGAATTATAATTTTTAGAATTGTAGTATTGGAATTATCGTCGGAGAAAAATGTGTCACAAACGGACACACATACACACATACAGACATCATCTTAAAAATAGTAAATTCGTATTCTAGGGACCATCAAACGTGCTTATTCATTAAAAACTCAACAACGAATTTTTTGACCAAAGACAATACCTTCCTTACCTATGTGACGGAAGCTAAAAATATTATACATTATAAAATATTTAAAAAAATTTTATAGTTTATCGAATAACATTTAAGACTTTTTAGAACTACAGATCGCTTTCAACTGAGATTTTAGGTATTCTTAAAAAAAAAAAAATTAAAATGGTACGTACAGGGCTCCATTACGTCTGAAATTTTTTGGCATATGAAACCTTTTCATGTAAAAATTGTAAATAAATTTGGAATTTAGTTCCCTTTTAAATAAATAGTTCAATTCAATTTTAAGAAAAAAATATAATATTTCGAAAAATATTATTAAAAAATCTGTTGTGGCCAGCACAAGACCTTCCGTCAATTCCATGTATTTAGTACAAATCCCATACCAAAAGGTCCTTGGAACAGATTCTATATAATATCATGTAAAAACACATACTATTTTTTACAAATTCCATACCAAAAGTTCATTTGAAAAGGTTCTATAAATCCAATAAAATTATAACATAAACTACACTAAGTAATGTCCTTCCATCTTCCCTTTGGCCTTTCTCTGCGTGTCACTTGCGAGCAACACTATGACATACCAATTTTAGATCCTATACTTTTTTTCCATATTTGGTTTTGCACTTGCAACTGACATCTGTCAATTAATTTTTTTTGAATAATTATGTCAGCTGTCTCCATGATAAATAGCACAGCTGACTAATTTTTGAAAATTAATTTCTTTATAATGCTTTAACTCTACATCTATTGAGTATGAAGGAAAATGAATAATCAATCCATATAGAGAAGAGTATTTTCTTTAATAAATATAATAACAAAATGTCAAAAAATAATATTTAACTGCGTTTTTTTAAGAAAAACTGTTAAAAACTTCAAATAAGGGAACTTCCGGTGGATCAATTATAACCAAAATCTAATCAACTCTTCATATGGATGTACAGAAGAGGTATACGAAAGAATTATAATTTTTAGAATTATAGTATTGGAGTTATCGTCGGAGAAAAATTTGTCACACACGGACACACATACACACACACACACACACACACACACACACACGGACACACACACACACACACACACACATACATACAGACATCATCTTAAAAATAGTAAATTCGTATTGTAGGGACCCTAAAACGTGCTTATTCATTAAAAACTCACCACCGAATTTTTTGACCAAAGACAATACCTTCCTTACCTAAAGGTGACGGAAGGTAAAAACATCTTTATCTAATGAACAAACAAATATTGGCTTAACACATAACACAACTTTTTATCACCATATTAACGCTACTTTTAACGTGTCTCCTTATTTATTTCAATTATTGTACATTAATTTCAAATTTATCAAATATTTTGAAAATTTCTTAATACGCCTCTGTTAGACCCAGAAATATTGTACATAAATATTATTATATGACAGATACAGCATATAAATACAAAGAAAAACAAAATCATTTACGTTTACATGACACTAATTTAAATCATAATAATTATGTCTTATAATATCTAGTGTGACAGCTTCCACATCCCTAAATTATCAAAACAAAAATCTTTTGAAAAATTGAGCAGCTATATAAATCCAAAGTTTAAACTATAAAGCATAACAAAACACAGTAAAAGAGTTAAAAAATCTGCTCTCAAAACAAATGCTTGCGATTTTTAGTTCACAATCGGACCACCCGCACGCTAAAGTCGTTTTCCAGCCAATCACAAACCTCCATAGAACATTAACAGAAATAGATAACACGCAAGTTTAGGTAATAAAGCTCTACATAAATAAGTAAATAGTAATGTTCTAGAAATTCGAGTGTTTATTTGTGATTTTGTGGCAACATTAAAACGCTATGAAAACAGACAGGCGATGTTTGTTATGTGTGTGGTAAAGCGCATGCGTTCAAGCTACGGTGATTCGCTGCTCAGCTGCTAGATGGAGCGTGAATTCGCTATTCGGTAATTTGTAATTTGTGTCATTTCCTTTGAGGTTTATTACCCGTTGACGTATGTTTTAACGCATTACTGGTACATTTCATACACAAACATTGATTCTTGTGACTTGTGAATGTTTTTTTAAACGGTGTTTCGTATCAAAGACTTAATATATAGGTTTCTTTACATCTAGTTCGTGGAAGTTGATATTTGAAACGTTGCTTCCGTTTTCGTAAGTGCTAAAGAACTCAGAAAACATTTTTCGTAAGTTGCCAATTTTAAAATATTACAACATAGGGTTTCATTTAATTTATACTTTAATAAGCGTATAACATTATGTTTGTTTACAAAATTGATGTATAATACTGACCAAAATGGGTAAAAAAAAGCATAATCAACATGGGTCTGATATTCAACTATTTCTGAGAAAGAGTAAAATAAAATTTTGTAGGAAATATTTTTTTAATTTCTAATAGCTACGAAGTTATTTGAAAATTAAATATTGGCCTAGTTCGCCACATTGGTCTTAGTACAATTATTTGATTTTTTTGATGTCCTCTGAAAGGTAAACAAAAAGTCTCATTTAATCGAAGTCGTAGGTAACGGTTATAGTTATCGAAATAGCAAACTCAGTTTTCATTACCTTATATCAAAACTACTGAAGATCGGATCCAAGTTGATTAAGCTTTTTTGCACATTTTGGCAGGCCCGTATCCAGGATTTCATTTCGGAGGGGGTTCTGATTATATAATTATATTATTTTTCAAGGAGATTAACATGAGCAGTTTTTTGCAGACTGTTATCCTTGTTTTGACTGATAACCATGGTTGTGGTATCAAAAGAAAGATAAAAAATTTCTGCATCAAATGACAAATTTAATAATTTATGGGACTAAAATATTACATAATTTACATTTATTTGTTGTCATTTGATACAATTTTTATCTTTCTACTGATACCACAACTACTGTTGTCAGTCAAAACGGGGCGCAACAGTTTGCAAAAAAACTGATTTCCCGTTTTAATCATCCATGTACACCTTTAAAAAAACACCCGGTATACAATTCTCGGGGAAATAATAAAATAAAGAGTGTCTACTGCACTGTCCACAGACCAGCAAAAAAAAAAAAGAAATTAGTGAACCAAACCCAAAACAATACCTAACTGACAATTCTTAATTGGTAGACAGTGGTTTTTAGGTAGATTCTAGAAGTGGCCGCTAGAATTATCCGCTAGATTCCGTTCAGGTGCGACAGTTCACAAATTTTTATTGCGGCTCTGTCTGGACAGTACAGTAGAAACTTCCTAAAATAAAACAATATTTTGGCCTTTACGTATATCTTTAATTAATTGTAAAAAGCAATTGGGAATGTTATACTCGCGGTTTGGGATGCGTGCTATGATAGCGCTAACATCTTGGTTAGACTTCTTTAATTTTTTTAGTATTTTATTTTACGTTTCAGGGGGGGTTTGAACCCCCAAATCCCCCCTCTTGGATATGGCCTTGCATTTTGGTCAGTACTGTACTAACTATACTTCATTTCACGTAAGAAAATAGCAGAGAGCCGACCGTTTTTACATGCATCAAATAAATCTTTTAAATTCGTGAAACCAAACTTTTTACCAATACTAAATACTTTTATCTGTAAAAATGTAAATGACCTGACTATTAAAAATTAAAATAACACATAATTATGGCACACTCAGAAATGGGTAATATACCATATACCGTGATGATATATTATTATTATGGTTAAATATCATTTAATTCTGTCGATTTTATTTGATAATTGACAGATGACAGGTGATACATTTTTAGCTTTTGTGAACTAGGTTTGCATTCTAACCAATCAAAGGGCAGAATTCATATCCCATCTAAACCAAAGCTATTTTCTTACGTGACATAAACTAAAATGTTCTCAAAACTTGTTTCCCTTGGTTTTTATCAGCCTGTATGCCGCCTCTTCTTAAAAATAATACGCTGTTAAAGTAAATTATTTATAAAATTCAATTTTGTAGATTCTTGTCATAAATATAAAGAAAAATTTTAATTTGCACTCCATTTTCCATAACAGGGCTTGACCCGAACTTGAAATTTAAACCAATAAAAGACAATCGTCTTTGTCATTTTATTGTTTTTGTGTCCATTTTTAATTTGTGCCATTCAATTTCGGCCCACTCTCATATCCGTGTTTACCTATGCAAGCAAAAACCATTCCCGCGTTCCCAACATTCGTCAAACGGACCGTTTTGAAGTGACACCCAATATGTTTATCCAGCCGGTCGCTCATTGACGTAAAGTAAGAATTATTGCATTTCCCCGAAACTCGGCAAGTAAAACTCGGTTTTTTACACATGCCTCCTTTGCGTGGTACGTTCGTTGTATGCCACCGTTACATTTCAAATGTGCCGTGAAGAACAACAAACACTGTAGTGCTGATAATTACACCACATGGTCGTTTACGACTACATTTCCACGAGTTCTTTTCATGTTCTGTAGAAAAAACAAGAGAGAAACGCGAATGACAACGTAAATCAATCAAGGTATTTGCTTTTATTTTGCACTGTGATTGATTGTTTTATTTGTTATGATTGTCGGACGTTTAGTTTTGAGGTTATGATTCTTTGTTTTGTTTTTTAGATGTTTATGTAATATTTAATGAGAAACTTTGTTTGATCTTGCCGAAAAACTGTTTGGTAAAGCTTGCAGATTGTTTGTAAGTCTATTGAAAAAGAAGCAAAGTGTTTTATGTATCCGCAATATTAAATTTAAAATTATAGCAACTGTTTTACTCGAAAAAATAACTACTTTCCCGCCAAATAAGACTGAAAATTATAGGTCTGTTCGTTTGTATGGTTCCAGCTGCACTAACTTGTAATTTTTTGAAAAATATGTTCGTTTGTGTGTTCGAAGTTGTCTGCACTGTGTTCGTTTGTAGTCGTGCATGTTGCACTAACTTGTCTTAACTGTACTACCTCCCGAGCTAGTACACTTAGTGCAGTGCTCAATGTTTACAACGATGTCACAATTTGTCACATAAGTTGTCGTGTATACTTATAACTATAATTTTTTCATTAATCTGCAAAATCTTATTCTATATTCTAAAAATGAATCAAATGAAATGTGTTTTAAGAATACCAAAGAAATAAAATGTAAAAATAAGTAATATATCACTGCATACAAAATATTTATTAAAAAAAAGTTTTAATTTAACTGAAAACTATTAAAATCGATATAGATATGTGTAATTCACATTTAGTACAAAAAATAAGCATAAGGATTTTTCATATTGAAAGAATTGCAATAAATTTTAACTAAATGGAAAAATCATTATACATTATATTCATAAATGGCGTTGCTAGTTAACCTACAATCTGCACTAACTTGTCTAATTAGTGTTCGTTTGAATTTCGAAGACAAGTCTGTACTACGTTGCACTAAACTACACTGTGACGTATTCTCGGTACATTTTGTACAAGTTAGTGTAATACAAACGAACAGACCTTATGTTTACGTCATTAGTGCCTTGAACATTTTATTTGTTTCAGATTAAGAGTATTGTGCAGTAAAATGGAAGAGCATATTATTCGTATTAAACCAACTAATACACTAATAGAAAAGTACGTTGAACTATTAGAAAATAGAGAAAACATAAATGAAGAAAAATTGAATGATATATTTCTAACATCAGAAGATTATAATTTCATAGCTTCTTTAGAAGAAAATATAAATGAAGGAGAAATTTTAAACAATACACAATATAATTCACTTGATTTAAACAATCCTAATGTTTGTTTAACAATTAATAATTTAATGTTACTAAATGGAAAACTACAAACTCTTCGTAGAAATGGTACCATTATATATCTTCATGAGTTACTGCTAGGTAGCGCTATTATCTTACCTGAAACTCAAAAAGTGGAACGAAACCCAGTACTCGAAGAAAGATGTAAAAAATTAAAAATAGAACAGGATAATTTATTGTACAAAGCTATGATTAAAGGTATTGATAATCCAAGGCAACAAAAAATGGAAGATACATTTGCCTATCAAATGAAACAGATGAACAAAGGATTGATACTTGTTTTTCAATTCGTTGTATCTCTTTTATGTGCATTTGCGTTTGGATTTCTTGGACTTATGGTGTTCTTTGGAGAAATAGACACTGGAGTACGAATTTTGTTGGGAGTATTATGTGCTGTTATTATAGGAATTTCTGAATTGTATTTTCTAGGTAAACAGCTACAAGAATTGTTTTAAAAGTATTTGTGTATATAGTTTGAATAAAATATAATATGGAATAGAAAACCATATATTATTAACTTTTAATCGTTATAGGTTTCTAATTGTTAATAAAATTAATCTACTTCTTTATAATAGATCTTTATTTCATTGATATAATATATAAAATATTACAATACTTGTGTTTATATAGTCATTATAATTGTTCAATTTTTCTACCTACATATAATACACACTTGTATTAAAGAAATAATAAAAATAATACATTTGAAATATTAAACACACGGAACGTGTATACACAGGCTATTAATTAAGTCTTTACACCCGAAAAAGGCACTAAAGGCAGTTGGAACTCATTAAAACAAACAAATTTACTTCGTTCCAATTTTTGATTTGGTGCCTTGGTTCGTACTTACTGGAGTTCTTTTGTTTTTCGAAAAATCGTCATAACTTCCTTATTACAAGGACTCTTGAAATTTTTTTCAATTAAAAAAAACCGTTTATTCATTTACTTGTCTTACAAATAAGTATTAACAAACTAAAAAACATTTAAAATGAAGTAGCTTTCTTCCAATGAACAAGAAACAAAAGAAGATTAGATTTGACAAGTACACTATTTATAATACATTTTCAAAAAGGTACCATTAAAAGATTAAAACACGCCGCCGGGGTTGCGTTGTTTTTTTTTGAAATTTTTGATGATCACCATTTTGTCATTGGAAAAAATAAAAAATAATTGTACATGCAAATGTTTTAGAGAGCCGAAAGACAATATTGAATTTTTTTTTAATAGACCTTAAAATAAGGGAGTTATGACGATTTTTCAAAGAACAAAAACTCCAATAACTACGAACCGGGACACCAAATCAAAAATTGGAACTAAGAAAAGTTGTTTTTATCTTGATGAGTTCTAACTGCCATTTTCGGGTGTAACGTCTTTATTAACACCCTGTATAATATAAACTTTTAAAACAATAATAAAAATGGGGTCGTCCACTCTTATTTTTCAAATTCAAATAACTGGCAAAATATTTATTTAAAAAACGTTGTTTTTATCTTAATCGTTATTTATTAAGTAGTACTTTAAGTATAAAGTGTATATTTTATTATTTTTGTTATGGTGGAGGACCCCATTATTTGTGCACTTTTAAAATACACTCATATATTCATAAGTACGAGCTTAATGCCCGGTTGCACCGCTAACGCTTAAATTTTAAGAGTTTCTTAAACTTACAATATCGTATCAAAACGATATGTTAAATTACTAATTTAATATTACTACCATATTTCGATTTGCTTTTTTTTGTTTAAGTCTAGCTCTATTACTGGCCAGTCGAGTATGTTGCCATCCTACAGGTAAAGCATACATTACACTCAGTGAAAAAAACTGAAATATTCAAAATATTATTTGTCACCTCGAACGAAATAAACCATTTAAGAAAGAATTAGAACAATACTTGCTAAAAATTTAATTAATTTAGTTAGTGAACAGTTATTTACCATCTAACAGGATTTTTATTAAGAAAAAATATTTTTTTTTCATATTACGCAATAATTTTTAATATTTTATATATTTTTAATATTTAATTTAATAATTTTTAATATTGTAATAAATTTTGTAAATGTAAACACATTATTCTTTGTTGTTTCAACACACCTTAAATGATAAATCCTTAATGTCCAGTTACACCAACAAAACTTAAATTTTAAGTGACAAACAAAAAATGCAAATCGAAATTATGACAGCAATGCATAATAATAGACAAAGAATAGACACTTACAAAATTGCAATTTGCACGAGCGCCTCTAACGGCGAAGCATAGAAATCAAGGTTGCTATGGTTACCCCGTACAAACAAAGACCTGTCATCAGCCGTAGACTTTACACTCTAGCCATCGTTTTAGTTGAATAATCGAATGATCTTCAATATTATCAAAAAAAAGTTACCCCAGACACATCTTCTGGTTTTAAACTCATTTTTATTAAACACAACGTACACATCACAATAAAGAATTAGGTTTAACACTGAATAACAGATGTGAATACAATGACAGATGGGAACAGGGAACGGGACGCAAGACAACGAGGGAGGTTTGTTTGTATGCATGACCTTCTATATCTCTCTTGCAGTGACGTCAATTTTGTAAGTGTCTATTGACATCACATGCAAGAGAGAGATAGAAGATAATGTTTGCATCTGCCGTTCAGTGTTAACCTAATTCTTCGTGATTTGTTCGTTTGTGTTCAATAAAAATGAGTTTAAAACCACAAGGTGTGAGTGGAGCAACTTTTTTGTTTGATAATATTGATCACTCGATTATTCAACTAAAACGATGGCTGGATTGTAGAGGTCTATTGCTGACGACAGGTCTATCCATTTGACATTTAATTTCGATGCAATATTGTTAGTTAAGGAACGCTTAGCGTTGGTGCAACCGCCCGTAAATACTCATTTGAAACGCACCCTTAAGTGTCAGCGGTGCAACTGGGCATAAATCTAATTTCATTGTCACTCCAAATTCGAGATAATTATTGTTTCCCATGAGGAGGCCATGTTTAATGCTGGCGATTTATCAAATAGCAAGAAATCAGGCTGCTGGATTTTGCCTCATTAGTGCTATATCAGCTTGCATCATATCTTTAACAAGTTCCGGGAATGTCACTTTTGGTTTCCATCCGAACGTTGCATATGCTTTCGATGCATCGCCTAGTAATAAATCCTGCAAAGAAAGACATTGTTTTTCGCTCATTTTGAAAATACCTCATCTTATATGTCGCTTATTACGGGAGGCAGAAAAAAATATTTCGATGATATTTAATATACTGTTAGAATAACGTGATATGATCAGATTTTTTGAAAACTTAATAATTCTGGAGATTCGACACAAATATAATGGCCCGTATTACGAACGCAATGTTATAATAATAGCATTTTATGAAACGCAGTTTTACGTTATATTCTTATGAGTTTAAACATTACTTTAAAAACTCTCTGTAGAACTGAATTCGTAATTCAGGTTTTATTTTTTAAATGGGAATCTATACTTCATTTCACGTAATAAAAAATAGTAGATGCCGCTTGAGAGCCGACCATTTTTACATGCATTAAGTAAACAATTTAAATTGTTAATAATAAATATTTTTGTTTGTAAAAATGTAGAAGACCTAAATATTAAAAATCACGGAAAACATATTTAAATTTCACAATGATTTCACTTAATCCTGTCGATTTTATTTGATAATTGACAGTTGACAGGTGATATTTTTTTCGCTTTTGTGAAACAGGTCTGTATTCTGACCATTCAAAGAGCAGTATCCCTATTAAAACCAACACTATTTTCTTACGTGAAACGGAGAATATGTTGAAAAATGAAAATAGTCTATGTCTATGTACGTGTATATTCTTTTGTTTTATACAATATTATTAAGAAACAAATGAAAAAATCCATTACAAATCATTTATGTCTAATATTATTTTCTATTTTTTTTACTTATTTCTTCAATTTAAGTCTAGAAAGAATATTAAACCAAATTTTTTCAAGCCTACTATGATGTTGGTATAAAAATAATTTAATATATTTAAAAATGTTAATAATGGGGGATTACGGCTCAATCGAATTAAAGGAAAATAGTAAAATTACGAATGTATATGCTGAATAATGAATATTAATAAAAAAATGAAATGGTACAATTTAGATATTTCGGAAATAAGGGGTTTTATGTTATAGCGCTTCGACACTAATATGAAAATATTTTGATTGGCGACCGAGAGACCACCTATACATGCATTACAAACAGTATGTTAGGAGGTGGGGATTACTACCAATGGAAGTTATGAAATTCAAATTCGAAAGGAACATTCCTGTACAGCAGTTTTCAAACAGTTTTTATTTTAACATAAATATTCATTTATTTTTATATAAATATTACTTAAAATAGCATATATTTCAAGAACATTTAGGTCCATGATGAAAACAGTTTGATATAAAAACACATAAATGTGACGTCACGTCAATCTTTTGAAAATTCGAGAGACCATAACGCGCTTATTTATAGGAATTTTTTCACCGGATTTTCATCAATAGTCTTAGTTTTCCTAATATTTTCAGATGAAATTATTAAAAAAAATGGTGTAATCCCCCATTAATAAATACAGAATCAATGAACAATCGAAAATGTGATACGCTGTATTACAAATTTAGTAAATTTTCAATTTCGAATTTTAAATACATTAGTTTGTATTTAACATATTTACATTTAACTTTCCACAGTAAGGTACTTAAAATGACAAAACAAAAACATCCATAAAACAAACACTCCAAAAATACTTACAACTTCCGTTGGCCGGAAATACTTGGGATTAACCCTGACTCTAACAATTCCCGTCCCCTTTTCCTTTCCTACTTCATTTATCCCTTCTCCACTCCACTCAATTTCTTTTTCTATATACTTGAAGGCCATCTCCAAGAACTCCCTTACACTGTGCGTTTCTCCCGTAGCTATGACAAAGTCTTCGGGTGATTCTAGTTGAAGCATCATCCACATGGCTTCGACGTAATCTTTTGCGTGGCCCCAGTCTCTCTGGCTGTCGAGGTTACCTAACTCAAAGCTATCGAGTTGCCCCAAGAAGATTTTGGCAACTGAGCGAGTGATTTTTCTGGTGACGAAGTTTTCACCACGACGTGGGGATTCGTGGTTGAAGAGGATGCCGTTGCAGGCGAACATACTGTAGGCTTCGCGGTAGTTGACGACTATCCAATAACCGTACATTTTGGCGCAGGCTGGGAAAGTCAATCTTATAAGTTTTAACAGAACTAAACTAAAAAAATTAATTTTTCGGGACTTGTTCATAAAATGCCCATTTTTCAGTCAATAGGGGATTCCATTCCACTCATATCTATTTTTTATATAAATTACATATAGAGTGTTCAAAAAAAAAAAAACCTAATTCGGAGTAGGCTATGAACACAGAAACGTATGACTGATCATTATTCAATTCAAAAGCCAAGTTGTCAAAAGTGATAGTGAAATGTAATTTTAAGAAGAAAAGATAAAAAGAAGGATAAAGAATATTGCCTTTCACCGTTTTCTAATTTATTTCTAAAATAAGGATTCAAGAAGAAAATTGATTTCTTCAGATATCATTTTTGACAATACCTCGTGTCAAATTGACATTTAATTAAATACTTTAAAATTGTCATGTTTTTTTATTCATAGCCTACTCCGAATTAGGATTTTTTTGAACATACTGTACATAATTATCTTCCCATATACCTGTGTTATTGGCGCAAATTTCTTACATATATGTTTTATCACTTTTTTTATAAATGCTAAAATATATTACATACTTTCAAAACGCGCGGATTTTTCCGGGCTTGATGACACAACCGAACCCGACTTTTTTTTTATTGGTCGACACTATAAGTAGGCGTAGGCGTGCCCATCATCAAACCAGTGACTGCCAGACTGTTCCACTGGAGTATTTGTTTATGGTGGTTATGCGGCTACAAGCTATTATTTTTACAAATACTAATAAACTATAATTGCAATATACTAAATTTAAAATAAGTAAAAGAAAAGAAAATAAGAACAAAATAAAATTTTCAAATATAAAACGATATAACCTCAGCCGCACAATATTGACAAATGGTTTAGAACCTCTGATAACAGCAGCCAAAACAGCAACTGCTAAGAGAGAAAGTATATAATACCATTGCTCTCCACCACTGGGTTCGCTTATGTCGTAAGGCGGGAAACGCTGGATACCAAATATTTCCCATTTTTTTTCTTCCATAAGAAGCCGAATTTTTGGAAAAAAGAAAAAATACGGAATATCTGAATTTAAAAATACTATAACATATCAAAAAACCGTGGAATCCCCTATTGCAGATTATTAAAAATTGGA
This sequence comes from Ophonus ardosiacus, assembly GCA_943142095.1. Taxonomy (NCBI): domain Eukaryota; kingdom Metazoa; phylum Arthropoda; class Insecta; order Coleoptera; family Carabidae; genus Ophonus; species Ophonus ardosiacus. Next base: position 46,272,810 of record OW964827.1, on the reverse strand, counting down.
CATCCAAGAATACAGTGTTCAAAAAATGGCCAAACTTAAGGTGGTTTTATCATGAAGTTTAGTATGTTATTTTTCACGATTTTTTACACATGTATGCAAATTTTTAAAAAGGTTTACCATTCGTGAGCTGAGATATTTGACACCAAAATAGAATGAAATTATATTGGCAACATGTAGTGTCTCACAAGAACTTAACGAAGTGAAGATAGCGCGTAGCTACGACTTTACTACTGAACCATGAGCGCAAATAAGAATTCTAGAAAATAGTGTTTATCGCGCGAAAGTCCTTAGCCTCTATTTCTAGGAAGTTGAAAATTTTGCAAAAGACTGATATCAGCTTTCAAAAATAGCTAATTTTCAAGCAGTCATAACTTGGCCCAAAAAGAAAAATCAAAAAGTGTATGGTTAGTTTGTAGATTTTACTTTCTTCTTTCATAATATGTATAGTTTGTAATCTCATGTTTTACATCATTTCGAGGAGTGCTATAGGATCATTTTAAGTTTGGTCATTAAAGTTTTGAATATGAAAACAGAAAATCAAAAATCTATCCATTTTATTTGATCCATATATTATTTTGAAATATTACAGATCTAATTCGGAAAAAAGAATTTTCTAAACTAGTCGTGTGAAATTTTATTTTCTTATTTAAAAAAAATCCCAGAAAAGGCTATTTTTAGTCGAACACAGGTTCTGAAAATTTTCAGTGACTGCATGCAATATTATAAACTTCATAATTATATTACTGTATTAAATTTGATACACTGTATTTTTATCTACGAGCGTTAGGTTGCAAAAAAATAAACCTTTCTGATAAGAAAAATGAGTGTATAAATAAAGCAAATATTAATAAACCTAATATTTGTTTCACAAATATAAAATAATTCCAAATATAATACTTGAATTTTTTAATTTTGAAAATTTTTCTAGTTAAAAAATATAAGAAAAACTTACCATAGGGAGACCGGGGATAAAACGGCGTTTTTTCATTTTGCGGTGTTTCAACCACTTTTCCATATAACTCAGAAGTAGATGCTTGATAAAATTTAACTTGCTTTTCTAGCCCACAAGTTCTGATTGCATCTAATAATCGTAACGTACCTACAGCATCTACTTCAGCTGTATATTCGCTTAAATCGAAAGACACTTTAACGTGACTTTGGGCAGCCAAATTGTAAATTTCGTGCGGTTTTACGGCTGTAAATATTAAAAATTTAAGTTAGTTAGATCAGTTGTACAATATTCTAAATTATGTTTACCTGAAATAATTTTAACTAAACAACTGCTATCAGTCATATCACCATAATGTAATCGCATATTTCCTTGTCTATGTGATTTGGAATCTGCATATAAATGCTGAATTCTAGATGTGTTAAAAGTACTTGCTCGTCTGATTATTCCATGAACAACGTAGCCTTTCGATAATAAAAATTCAGCTAAATATGATCCATCCTAAAAATATAAAAGAATTCGGATGATTTTCAGGTGCCACTTTTACAAAAGTGTATTCCTGGTTGCTATTTGCGAGTTTTAAAATTGGCGGTAAATTGGAAGATTTTGATTGGTTAGCGAATGAGAAACAAACAACAAACAATAATGGCGAGATGGTATGCCTAAATGCCACGGTGTATCAAGGTTTTTTTAAATAAGTGATATTTTAATTTACTGATTTGTGTATACTTAAGCACAAAATATCAAATGGAAATTACAGATATTGTAAATAAAGTAATAAGATAAAAGTACGTACCTGACCAGTTATACCAGTAATCAAAGCAATCTTTTTTGTTGTTTCTCCTTGTTCATTTGTACTAGTCATGTTGTTAGAGGTGGTGTTTTATAAAATGCAACAAAATTTGATCTAAATTTTAGCTTAAATGTGCTGTAATAGTAGTTTTTAATGCAAGTCGCCACATATATGCTCAAATTGACAGCCGGCTGCAGATTACTGTTTTATCACCGACATACGTGCGTTATCAATCTGTCACACAAAACTCAGTGTAAAATACATAAATGATAACGATAATCGCATTTTGTAGGTGAAAGTTAAAAATGTTACCGCAGATATTTTTATTTTTTATTCTTTGCTGTACACCGCCTTTGATACAGGTAAATAAAGTGACATTTCTATATAACCTTCAACTTTGACAGTTCTGTTATTAAGTAAATTGATTATTTTCAGGCTCAATCATATGAAAACAACAGATGTAAATGTATATGCCCCAGTACTTCCGTATTAAATAATACACAGAATTCTCATTCCACTCGCAATTTATATATTGCAAATGTTCCTCCCAATAAATGGTAAAGTAATATTCTTTTTTATACTCATTATTTACGTATTTAATTTTAGCAATTGTGACGGTGTTATTCTACCGAAAGTTATTAACGAAATAAAAGGAAAAGAGGAGGAATATTGTGCAAAATGCGCGTGTAAATATGAAAATCGTAACACAGCTATCATTAAAGTAAGATTAATACGCCTGATATTATTTAAATAATTTTTTATCTTATTTCAGGTTGTCGTAATCATAGTCATATGGGTAATATCATTATTAGTAGTGTATATGTTATTCCTTATATGTTTGGATCCGTTATTGAACAAAAGGTCCAAAGGAAATTATCAGGAACATACTAATGAAGAGGTAAAATCTTATGCAGAAAGGTTCAGATGTAACAAACTTTAACATTTAGTTGGAATGAAAAAGGGAAATAAAATTTCTTTGTCTTGTTCACATTATTCTATAATTTATTGATTAGAATTAATATAGAACAGTGTGAATAAGACAAGGAAATTATAGTTTGATGAGAGATTATTTTGATTAAAAAAATGTCATTAACATAGACCCGATTTCGTCTCTTGAAAAAATACCAATCTATTAATGGTACATATATTTTGGTCTCTAATGGGGATCCTCCATTATTTTTTTTTTAAAGTAAATTGGAAGCGATCTCTAGTTCTTGAAAGTCTATTTTTATTCATTAAGCCATAATAATTTCTTTTATTATTCTACGACGTAGATATAAAAGATTTTGTTAAATATTTTAAAAGTTTATGCATCATAAGTAAAAAGTAGTCTTATTTCACCAAACAAAGTGAAATAAGTCTTTTTTACTTTTTTTTTACGTCCACAAAAGCGTGTAATACTTGTTTTACGCTTTTATTGTGTAAAAAAATCTGATGTGGCCAACACATTACCTTCCGTCAACTTTATGTATTTTGTATAAATCCCATACCGAAAGTTCCTTGGAAAATATTCTATATATCCAGTAAAATTGTAACACGAACTTATGCAATTTTTTTACTAATTCCATATCAAAAGTTCATTGGAAAATATTCTATATATCCAATAAAATTATATCACGTACATAAACTATGTAAATTGCACTTGATATGTTCATAATAACATGAAATGTCAAAAAATATTTAACTGCGTTTTTTTTTTTTTTCAAGAAAAACTGTTAAGAACTTTTAATAAGGGTACTACCTGTTGACGATTTATAACCAAAATCTAATCAGCTCTTCATATGGATGTAAAGAAGAGGATTGTGAAAGAATTATAAATAAATAAATATATCATCACGGCATATTACCCATTTCTGGGTGTGCCAGTATCTACAACACATGTAGACATCGGTAATGATGACGATATATTTTACCGTGTTGGCGCTTACCAGGCGTCACCTCACGGGAGAGTGCACCACAGGGGTCACTTTTGTGCCATTTAAAATTGGAAATATTTGGCGTCTGTCGGGATCGAACCTGGTTCCCCCAGGTTCGCGACCAGACACTCAGGCACACGGCCACGGGACCCCATGGGTGAAAGAATTATTATTTTTAAAATTGAAATTATCGAAGGAGAAATTTTTGTCACACACACACACACACTACATACATGCAGACAGACATCATCGTAAAACTAGTAAAATTGTTTGCTAGAGACCCAAAAACGTGCTTATTCAATAAAAAAAACAATCGAATTTCTAACCAAAGAAAATACCTTCCTTACCTAACCTAAAGTTGACGGAAGGTAAAAATTATTATGTAATTTTTCAGATTTATGGCAATACTGCTTCATTTGTTATTTAGGAGTAATAAAATTACAAAGGAAAAATTTTATTCTTCGGATTTCATTTTATAAAAAAAAATACTAAATTTGAAAGTCCTCTCAATTTTAAAGAAAAAAAATCTCTAATTAACATTGGATACCGTTTTCGAGATGATTGAAGTTAAATATTTTTTTTGTTAAGTTTGTTATACCAGTCTTTGAACACCTGTATATTATTTTAATTGTTTGCAAATCTAATCTTTTCGTAGGATGAAACTGCAGCAGGTGTTCCTGGTGCATCCTCTCATCAAATGGGGGTTCGGGGGAATGTATTAAATAGGGTTGGACACCAACAGGATAAGTGGAAGCGACAAGTTAAAGAACAGCGAAGAAATATTTATGACAGACATACAATGCTTAACTAAATGTATTATACTTAATTTTGTACTGTATTAACTTTCGCAATTTTAAGTACATATTAGTATTCATTTATATAATTAGCAGTAAACACTAAAACTATTTTCTTCAGACATTATACATGCTTTAATAGGGTTATTTCAAACAAAGAATTGACGATTTTTTTATGTAATCGTGAAATCCATCTCATTTAATAAATATAGCAATATAAAATAATTTGAAATATACTTTTCATTCATAAATTTGTGACGTCACGGTTTCATACATAGATATATCTTCGTCTTCCACACATTACGCTTCTTGAGATTTCCGTTTTAGCCGTTGTATACTTCTTTTCACGTGAAAAAATAGTGGCGGAAAGATAGGTGCAGTTTGATCTTGTGTTTTGATTGGATAATAACGGAGTATTATCCAATCAAAAAACAAGATCAAACTGCACCTATCTTCCCGCCATTAGTTTCTTACGTGAAATAAAGAATAACATAAAACAGCAATCTATCAAAAAATTGTGACAAGTGACAGCAGAGTATACAAGAGAGAAGATATTATTATTGCGTATTTCTTTAAAAGTACAAGTACAGTAGAAAGTATGAAATAAAACATTTATTTAAATAAATACCAATCATAGTTCCAAACTAAACCGTTAGAGCTTGACTGCCGTATCCGTGAACTTCTGACGCACGCCTGTGCAACGCAATGTAGTTTCCCTATCCTAGCTATGTCTCACAAATTTATCACGATAGAAAGAGAGAGCGGTGAGAGAGATGAAAGATCGGAGGCCGATGAGCGTATCGATTTACCTTTACATTCCCTTTGACATAAGGTTGTTTTGACGTTTGTGAAGTGTTTTGTATTCTAATTTAATATAAAATGGGGAAAAAATGCTTTGTACCGAACTGTAATAGTGGCTACGCGGCGTGTAAAGAAAAAGTTTCAATTTTTGGTGCTCCTAAAGATAAAGAAACATTGAAAATTTGGGTACGAAAAATACCTCGCAAAGACAGAGCGTTTTCTAATAAAGACTTTGTGTGCGCCAAACATTTTAAAGATGAGGAAATATTGAAAGAATGGACTGACGGCTTCAATCATGTTTGTACATTTAATCATATTTTTTACATTAATAAATTAAGTAAGAAAGAAAGTGGGAAGTAAAACGAATGTTTTCAGATTCCACACAAAATATTTCACTTGAAAAAAGGTGCTTATCCTACCATATTTCCAAACTGTCCAAATTATTTTAATGTTAATACCCCTAAAAAGAGACGTGAGATACTTAAATATGATACAATAAACAAAAAACGTAAGACAACCGACACCATGCTCGTATCGATGAGGATAATAATGAATCATTAGGTCTGTTCGTTTGTATTACACTAACTTGTACAAAATGTACAGAGAATCCGTCACAGTGTAGTTTAGTGCAACGTAGTACAGACTTGTTTTCGAAATTCAAACGAACACTAATTAGACAAGTTAGTGCAGATTGTAGGTTAACTAGCAACGCCATTTATAAATATGTATAATTATAATGATTTTTCCATTTAGTTAAAATTTATTGCAATTCTTTCAATATGAAAAATCCATTAATGCTTATTTTTTGTACTAAATGTGAATTACACATATCTATATCGATTTTAATAGTTTTCAGTTAAATTAAAACTTTTTTTTAATAAATATTTTGTATGCAGTGATATATTACTTATATTTCCATTTTATTTCTTTGATATTCTTAAAACACATTTGCTTTGATTAATTTTTAGAATATAGAATAAGATTTTGCAGATTAATGATAAAAATATAGTTACAAGTATACACGACAACCTATGTGACAAATTGTGACGTCGTTGTAAACACTGCGCACTGCACTAAGTGTACTAGCTCGGGAGATAGTACAGTTAAGACAAGTTAGTGCAACATGCACGACTACAAACGAACACATTGCAGACAACTTCGAACACACAAACGAACATATTTTTCAAAAAATTACAAGTTAGTGCAGCTAGAACCATACAAACGAACAGACCTATTATTAACAGGTATCCGAGTACATCATGGTACTTTTATAAAAAAAATGTAGTCGTATCGACATGATCTCTATATTTTTTAGAAACAAATTTGGAAACTCCAACGACGTCTCCTTCACTTTTCAATTTAATTTTGAAAAATGATATTGTAATCACATTGCCTAACGAATTTTGGTCCTTGGGCAAAATAACAAATAATGGGAAACCATGCCTTGTATATTTAAAATTAATATTTTCGAATACAGAAGTTCCAGTAATTGAAAAGCAATTATTAATTACGGAATCTTTAGATGTAAAAATTGTTATTTACGGACAACAACTATTTAATAAGGTATACAAAATAGTTTTACTAAATATTTCTAAAATTTTAGAAGAATTAGAAATATTAAATGTGTGCCAAGGCGTTAATTTAACAAATAGAAATATGATTATTAATGCTCAAAAACGAAAAAAATTATAACATTCTTTTATTTGTAGATATATTTGGATCTATTCAAGCTTACGATTTATTTGTAACAAATAAATTTTTAGAAACTCTTATGCCCATTTGCACCAACAAGGCTTAAATTTTAAGCCAGGCTTAAACAAAAAAATGCAAATCGAAATTTTGACAGCAATATATTATAATTCATTTGACTTTCATTGCAACGCAATATTGTCAATTTAAGTCAAATTTAATATTTAATCTACATTGGTGCAACCGGCCATTATTCAATTAAAATGTATATGTATACAGAAATCGAAATGTCCATATTTTTAAAAAAATAAATATCATACTATAGGAATGTAACTGAACTATAAAGTCTTAAAATTAATTATACATTGTCCTTTAAATAAAAATCAATAAAATATACACCGAAAGTCTTTTTATTTGAGAAATATTATGCATGATCTCATATAAACTACATAATCGCCAGCCGTACGTAGGCCTCCGATCTTCTGTCTCTCTCTTCGCTCGGCGATAAGAAAGTGTGCCGCTTTCCGCTGCTTCGTTGCAACTCCTCTAATAGTAGTTATATTATACTCCGTGTTCTGACGTCAGCGTTGAAATATTTGAAATTCAATGCAACTATGAAAAAATCGTATCTCTGATTCTAGACTTGTAAGGTGTTAAAGTTAAAACATATACCTCCTACATATTAAATTTGACCTATTCTTTCAAGAAAAAAATAATATGTGAAATGACTCCATTTTCCTATTACATAATAATTATTGATCGTAGGTATCTATTAAATGGATCTTAAATCAAGAACTTAACTGTATTGTCCTATTTCTTTTTCACATTTGTATTTGAGCTACGTTTTATCATGTCCAATATTTTTTGACATTATAGTCATGGAGAACAACTTTTCAGTTATTTTCATTTTTGTTTTCAAAATTATGTCGTGAATTTATCTATCGTTTCCATTTCTACATTCTTAATGGGTGATAAGTTAAAAATCTCGAAGAAATATTTTCATATTCCAATACATGCCATTGAAGTTCCATTATAATTGGTAAAACTGACAGACTACACCATTGTAAATTCCAACGGACGCGAAAACTACATCTTTCATTCATTTCAATTTTAACGTCGGTGCGAATAGTTAACCAACAAAATGGCTATCGCAGATCCTATGTCATTTTTTAAAGATTTCATGGCTGGAGGAGTTTCTGCAGCCATAGCAAAAACTGTTGTGGCTCCCATAGAACGTGTGAAACTGTTATTGCAAGTACAACATGCTTCCAAACAGATTTCTGAAGCCCAACGGTATAAAGGTTAGTTTTCACAACATCTATTTTTATTTTGTTTGATAACATTACATATGATATACATTAATAAGAAGGCATGAATAAAGTTTAACTTTAAAAGTTCTGTATTAAATTCATTTCTTAACACTTTTTAAATTTTTATTTTAAAAATGCTATTTTACTCTTTGGCCTGAGCCGGCTATTTATATTCATTTAGAGAGACTTGTTAGAAAATTGGTATGTGACAAAATATTCCAAGTACTAGATGCTGCTAATATCGTAAATAAACCTGTTTGCATTTTTAAAAATATACTCTTGTATAATTTTTCACCGAACCCGTAGAAGGTTAGCATAAACCCAAAATGAAACATTTATGCAGTGAACATCCTTTTTTAGGACATGCACAGAAATTCTCCTTTCTTTTTGCTAAATAGTGAGGGAAAACTAATTTTTGTCAGTATTTCGCGCGAAGAAAGTTGAGTTTTCTGTGTATATCGTGAAATTTTTTCGTATCTAAAACGAAAAGAAAGCACTTGTACTCTCGAATGACATATTTAGAGATCAAGTGAAAAAAGCGCATTCGTCTCTAGTTAAATAAATAATTATTTCCTACTATGTTTAGAAAATTCTTTTAAAAATTCAAAAGATGGGAAAAGTACTTTTTCCGTAAACTGTGTTGAAAAGTATTATTTTTTTCATACAAATAGCGGTAGCGAAGAATGTACAAAACTGAAAGTTTTATAGTGTAATCAATGAAGAAAACGCAACGAAAGCTGCCAATTTTATGTACAAGTATATATAAATCAATAAAAAATAGATGTTTTTGTCAGTTTTTACAGATTTGTAAGACTTAGTTTTGTACAAAATACGGCCATAAGTACGGAAAAATAGACTATTATTTTTGTTGTAACAAATATCTTTATTTGTTATAAATATTAAGAGTAACTTTCTTACACTTATTATAATTGCCGTCAAATGAGTATGGACTGATGCTCATCTTTTTCCCTTCTCCGCACGAAAAAGTAACACTTTTCTTTTTTTCATAAATATGGTTATGTCACACATTTCTATTCAAGCACACTTCTTTCATTCCACATTCATAATAGGCCATTCCATATTTTAAAAAATGTGAGTTCAATCCTATGAGTGAAATAAGACACTTTTTGCTTGAGTTGCATACAATTTTTTTACGTCTGCAATAAAAGTGTGAAAAAAAGTGCCGTAACGTTTCATTATTTCATTCCGTAGCGTTAAAAAAGTGCACTTTTCTCATTTTACAAAATCAAAGAAAATAGAAAGTTCAGGCGGAGCTTCACAAAGTAGTTCATACTTGGATCCTATTTGCTCAAATATGTTTTGCTTTTGATGACGCAAAACACCCCGTATATTTTAGAGGGAGTCATTTATAATGAATAAAAAAAAATGGAATTTTCCGTATCCTTTTAACTCGTATCCTTCATATTTTCAATAAACTTTTACTATTTTTGATTACAGCCAAATAGCCTAATCGCTTTTTCTTTTTTCTGTCAAAATTTCTCTCCCTAGCATTAGTACATTACTCATTACATTTAGCAACTTAAATTTAATTATGAAATATTAATGATTTTGTTCTCTTCCAGGGTTGGTTGATTGTTTCGTACGTATCCCTAAGGAGCAAGGGTTCCTAAGCTATTGGAGAGGTAATTTAGCAAATGTGCTTAGATACTTTCCTACGCAGGCTTTAAATTTTGCCTTCAAAGATAAATACAAACAAATTTTTATGGCTGGTGTGGATAAGAAGACAGAATTTTGGAAATGGTTTATGTGTAATTTAGCTTCTGGTGGTGCTGCTGGTGCAACATCGCTTTGTTTTGTATATCCTCTGGATTTTGCCCGAACCCGGTAAAGAAGAAAATTTATTTGAAAATTCTTTGAGTTCTAAATGATGGTCCACATGAATGAGTCTATTGTGATTACATTTTCACTGCCCACTATTTCTGATAGAACTTTTGTTTTAAATTGACATTTGAAAGTTGTTCTATAAAAATGTACGTAGTCGTGCCATAAATTCTGTCCCTAATACAAGTGCAGGGTTGTAAATGATCCGTTTTTTTTTTTTTTTTAGCAAAGTTTTTGTAGGGTGGGCTTTTCTGTACTATTGTTTTATTTACTATATGTCCCGTAAAACATAGAGTGATTTATACATAAAGATTTAGAGAATAAAATTCTAAATTTTCGTGTGCTTAAATTATTAATTTTAAAATTTTAACTGCCAGAAACAATATTAAGGGCGAGTTTTACAATCTCTGGTTAGAATTTTAACTAAGTTAAATAAACAATATTGAATCGAATTATTGACAGCAATGATCAATTTGTTATTTGACGGTACATTTCATTTCAGTTTTGTTTATTTAACTGTCAGTTCAAATTTTAACCAGAAATTGTAGAACTGGCTATAAATCGGATTATTGACAGCAATGGGGGATTACGGCTCAATCGAATTAAAGGAAAATAGTAAATATATATATATATATATATATATATATATATATATATATATATATAATAATTATTTTGGCACTAAACAACGTTCCATCGACATGTTTACTTTCATAAATTTCATGTTATCTTTAAATGCCACTTTGACGTTTAAAACGGTGTGAAAATTAAAATGGTCGTTGCTCCAAACCTGTGACGTCACTGAGCAAGAGACGAAGCGGAGGAGGTCTAGCAGCCCCGTTTTAAAGAATGTCATTTTCAATTACAATTTTTTCATGATTACAGATGGATTTAAAGAAAAATAAAAAATAGGGGTCTAATGTTTTTCACTACTCTATCGATTTAAGTTATAAAAAAAGTCGTACATAACCTCATTAAATAACATTCGTTTGTGTTTACGTAGAATAAGCCTCCCTTGTATTAGGGACAGAATTTATGGCCCGACTAAGTATTACGACATACTTGAAATTTTAAATGATTTTTTCAGGTTGGCTGTCGATGTAGGCAAAGGAGCAGGTACACGTGAATACAACGGTTTGATAGACTGCTTAAAAAAGACAGCAAAGTCAGATGGTATATATGGTTTGTACAGAGGTTTCAGTGTGTCCGTCCAGGGAATCATCATCTATCGTGCAGCCTACTTCGGCTTTTACGATACTGCTAGGGGCATGTTGGCAGACCCGAAGAATACACCGCTATATATTCAGTGGGCTATTGCACAGGTCTGTACAATTTTCACTATTACAATGGTTTTTATCGGGATCGTCGGTGTCCAACCTGTTGTGTTCTTAATGAGGTGCGGGAGGCCACGTGACTTTGACAAGTGCTTGTGGGGCCCAACATGGTTGCCAAGAATACGGCTTGTGTACGTTGCCTGAGTTGTAAAATAAATTTGAGTGTAAAATTAATAAATAAAATTGTAAAGCTAGTTATTATTAATGAATATCATGTTGTTTTACTTTTTAACACATAAACTTAATTTTTAAAATATTTTTTAAAAATTATGCGATTTGTGCTGCCATCTACGATACAAAGATTTCTTGGCGCACTAATTTTGAAGAAAACCATCAGATGAAAGTTGAACGTCTTGTATATTTTAAAAATTAAGTGTATGTGTTAAAAAGTAAAACAAAATGATATTCATTAATAATAACTAGCTTTACAATTTTATTTATTAATTTTACACTCAAATTTATTTGGCAACACAGGCAACGTACACAAGCCGTATTCTTGGCAACTATGTTGGACCCCACAAGCACTTGTCAAAGTCACGTGGCCTCCCGCACCTCATATACTTTTATTATTGACCCCTAACGGAAAATATTCACGTCGAGATAATGAAAAGAACAAAGAATCGTAAGATACGAAGATATGCCGAAACAATCCGATTTTATCCGATTAGCCCTTTAAATTTGTTGGCATACTCTTTCTTAATCTAATTTTCGTTTCTCTCTCTGTCGCTTCTATATAGATGTTTATTCTGTGACTACGTTGTAAACGTATATTTTCGCACACGTGATCAGAAATACAAAGATTCAATTAGATAATTTTTTAACCAAAAATTCACGAATCGCGAGTTGGACAACCTTGATTAATATCAGCGATTCAAAATGATGGTCCTTCTTGTATGAGTCTAATGTGATTTACAACATTTTCACTACCCACTTTTACTGATTGAATTTGTACTGTAAAACGAAACATAAAATGTCTGGTTACGCATATAGCTATAGAATATTTTTTCTTTTTGCGTTTCAGGCAGTAACTACGACATCTGGTATTATATCATACCCGTTTGACACTGTGAGAAGACGTATGATGATGCAGTCGGGTCGAGCCAAAGCTGACATGCAGTATAAAAATACTCTGGATTGCTGGGTGAAGCTAGCAGCCCAAGAAGGTCCCCTGGCCTTCTTCAAGGGCGCGTTCTCCAATGTCTTGCGAGGTGCTGGTGCTGCTATCGTGCTGGTCCTTTACGATCAAATTCAAGACCTTATAAAGTAATATTAGTATTATGGAGTTGATATTATGTCACGCATTTGTATTTTCTTTCCATTGTGACCAAATATTCCCAAACTAGAGTTACATTTACGTTAATTTGTTTGGGTGACAAGACTGAGAAGTTATTATCATTATTCATTTAATTTAATGTTTTCGTTGCTATTTATTTTCCTCGTATCTACGAGTTAGCAATATTTTTAAGAGAATTATATTTTTGTTACTATTTTATACATTGACATTAAAATGTATCGAAATATCCTTTCCATGTTTCATTAAAAAAAATCACTTGTGTTCATATTAAAGTAGGTATAGATATTCTGGACATCTTGATCGGAGTTAAGGTCGACAATTATGTAAGTCTTAAAAACTGTATTTTTATATTTATTTTTTGCACTTTAGTTTGCGGGGAATTCCACGATTTTTTGATTTTTTTTAAATTCGGTAAAAAAAGGTAAATATTTGGTAACGTGTTTTCCGCCTACGACGTATGCGAACCTAGTGGTGGAGAGCAATAACATTATATCGTGCTTTCTCTCTCAACAGCTGCAGTCTTGGCTGTTGTCATCAGAGGTTCTAAACCATTTGTCAATGTTGTGCGGCTGTTAAATTTGAAAATTTCAATTTGTTCTTATTTTATTTTCTTTCTTATGTTGTAGTTGCAGTTTATTAGTATTTAAGTATTTGTTAAAATAATACCGAGTAGCCGCATAACCCCATAACCAAATACTTCAGTGAAACAGACTGGCAGTCACTGGTTTGATAATGGAACGCTTACTTCCAGTGATCCAGTGTCGGCCTGTCGGCCAATAAAAGAGAGCCGGGTTCGGTTGCGTCATCGAGCCCAGAAAAATCTGCACGTTTTGAAAGTGTGTAATATATTTTAGTATTTATAAAAAATGTGATAAAACATATAGAAAAGAAATTTGATGTTCTTATAGTTTGCCAAAGGATGAAAGAATAAGAGAATAATAAAATTTAATTCCAAATATAAAAAAAGTATTTGTTTGTGTAAATCATTTTGAGAAAAATGAATATTTAATTATACAACTGTTAAAAATTATAAAAATTAACATTGTTTCACGTGGATTTGCCTGCCTGCTCCCATTTATTTATTTTTATGCTGTAATTATTATGTCGTTCTTTGATATTTGTTTGTTCATCTATGTTTTCTTGTTAAATAGTTGCTAAGAACACGTAGGTTTTTGCACTAAAGTTCGGTGCAAATGTCAACAGGTGGATGATCGTCAGAAGCGCGCCAAAATGGAAAATTTAAATTTAGATGAAATTTTTAAAAATGTTTATATTCGGTTCGGCTTCAGGTTGATGAAAAATTCGGATCCGTTTCAGGTTCCTGTTCGGAAGTTTATTAGGAGATGGAAATCACGGGCTTAAATAAATTGTTTTTTGTATGAATAAAGTATATTTATTATTAATATTGTAGTCATTTTATTATTTACTACAGTGCTTGTCACAAACTCTGTATATGGGTATGATAAAAAGTCGGTTAGCGACAATAATGGTCAATTAGCCACGATTAGTAATAATAAATTGTAAATTAACGATACTTTAAAGAGTTCTGTCTTTACTAAAAAAAAACTCCGTTTGGAAACAATCGAAAAATGTGTTGCGGTTGTGCTGTTTTGATTAGCAGAGCCCGCAGAGCCATCCAACAACAGAGTTAGAAAGTAGTTTCTGTCATTGATCTGGAAAGAGGTGTGTCTGCTTATAAACTAATTGTTCAAAATATTTAACAGTTCATTTTAAAATTCTCGTACAATGGCTACAATAGGAGAACCATTAACTCTTTCAAGAGGTACATACACTCATGTATTGTAATTTATACAAATCTAACCTGAATTATCGCTTTAGATATTAAACGTTCAATAGAACTGTTGGAAAAACTTCAGAAAAGCGGTGAAGTTCCCGCAACAAAACTCGCTGCTTTGCAGAAAGTACTTCAGAGTGATTTTTTCAACGCAGTGAAAGAAGTGTACGAACATGTTTACGAAACAGTTGACATTCAGGGATCTCAAGACATAAGAGCATCAGCCACTGCGAAAGCAACTGTTGCAGCTTTTGCTGCAAGTGAAGGACATGCTCATCCCAGAGTGGTTGAACTGCCAAAAACTGAAGAGGGATTGGGATTCAATGTTATGGGAGGAAAAGAACAAAATTCGCCCATTTATATCTCGAGAATTATCCCTGGGGGTGTTGCCGATAGACACGGTGGATTAAAAAGGGGAGATCAATTATTGTCTGTTAACGGTGTAGTAAGTTTGTTTAAAATAATATAAATGTAGTTATATAGAATTATATTTTTGTGTCTTATAGTCCGTGGAAGGTGAAAATCACGAAAAGGCTGTTGAACTCTTGAAACAAGCCCATGGATCAGTGAAATTAGTTGTGAGATACACACCTAAAGTTCTGGAAGAAATGGAAATGCGTTTCGACAAGCAGCGTGCCCGTAGACGTCAACAATATCAGTAAATTTATAACTATTGCATTTAAGAATTTTAATTATAGCTATGAACCATTTTAGGTATGATATATAGTTTCATTTCCTAATAAATAACTATTCGTTATATGAAATGAAATCACCGTTGTTATTTTTTATTTTTTTTATTTATTGAATTGTCGTTTTTCATTACTCATATTTACATTTCTTTTAATAAAGAATATGTATACTACTATAATAATTAAAGGAAATGTCTCAAACTATATCTTGTCATTTTCTTTCTGCAACTTATATTTTAGCTTTAATGAAGATGTTAAATCCATTTCTGTACAGGGTATAAATCGAAAAAAATAATCCTAGATGAAATATTTAATTCGCTTTTATAAAACCGGGTATTAGAGATTTAAATTCTGCATCTAAATAATTTGTAACGGTTATTCGAGCTCTTCTTAAAAAAACGTAAAAATGAATTATAAAATTTCAATTTTTATGAGCGTAGTAAGTAGTAAATTAACACAAACAGTTATACCCGAGACAGACGACAAAAATTAATGATCATTAACGGTTAGATATAGTATGCACATGTGAATTTAAGACTATTGACAGATGTCAAAATTACGTCAATTAACAAACCAGAAAATATTGACTGTAGTGAGCACGTGTTACTTATTGTTTTGTACTGTACGAGTACAATACAATAAGTAGCACTAGCTTACTACATTCAATATTTTCTGGTTTATTAATAAACGCAATTTTGACATCTGTCAATAGTCTCAAGTTCACATGTCCATACTATATCTAAACGTTAATGATCATTATGATCTCGGCTATAAAACTGGTTTTGTTCTAATTGACATTTAGAAACAACGCATTTGTTTATATTTTGTCATGAATCCATGGCTGCCTAGTCTACAATCTCAAATTTGTAATTATAAATAATGTTTACGTTTATGTGAAGAGCTAGAATACTCGTTTCACATTATTTAGATGTAGAATTTAAATCTCTATTAATTTTATTTGAATTATTTTTACACAAAATAATTTGATAACGTTTGTACAAAGAAAAACGAAGTTCACATTTAAACGCCTATGGCCCTCTGTTTGATTTACACCTGTATATAGATTAATGGCTCGACTCTATCAACTGATCTATAAAATCCCCTTGAAGTCCGTGAATTTTTCACACTTGCAAATTAATAATAACAGAATAAAACTTTTCCTGTTTTTCTATCATGAAAAATAACTTAATATTCAAACAAATTTTCAAAGTGCAGTAAATAAGTAAAATGCATTATATAAATCCCGACAATCAAAATAAGGTAAATCATACACAACAAAATAATGATCGTAATACTATTCCGAAATTAAATCTAGATCCATCGTTTTGTAAATCGATCTCCAAAAATTAATTTGTTTGGAGGTTGTAAGGTCACAAGGTACAAAAAACAACTATCAAATGAAGGGAAGAAAATTACTGGATTTCAGTCAAATATTAAATATATTTTCCGCCTCTACCGGTTTCTACACCTCATGTGTCTTCTTCAGGAGCTACAATATTACAGATTTTGAAAAAAATATTTTTCAAAAATACAAACGTGTAACTTACGTGAAAATTTTTAGATTGTAAAATATGGATAAATACATAAGACAATAATAAATAACATATAATACATACAATGGTATTATTGTCTTATGTATTTATCCATGTTTTACAATCTAAAAATTTTCACGTAAGTTACACATGTTTGTATTTTTTAAAAATATTTTTTTCAAAATCTGTAATGGATGCATTGCACAAAGTGAGAGAGATAGTAAAAAATGAGATGTTTTCAAAGCGCAGTTGTTTTTCTGCGCGTAGAGATGATGAAATGAAATAGTTATCAGTTTTAAATTCAAAAAGCTTGGTATGAAATCAGATTCCTTAAAATGTTTACAACAGACAAATGCGAATTACTTTACTCCTGTATTAATTTTTAATGAAATTAACAACTTTTTTCTCATATCATTTTTCATTACGAAACAATATTTTCGAAATAATTTGTGTTAACACATTTTACTTCTATTTGTTCCATAGTTTTGAGATATTTTTTGAACTTATAACATTTCAACAACGCTTCACAAACTAAGCACAAACATATTTCATTACATGACAGATAAATCATTGTTGCCAGTTGCGGTTATTATTAAATTTTACTATTGTTTAAAACTTAATTTTGACACAAAATTCATTTTTCTTTATTGGATATATCATATGTAAATTCAAAATTGCAATAATTCATTTGTTTTGGCATTATTAGAATAATTTTTAATTAATACAATCTGATTTAATTATATATCAATTATGTGGAAACAGAGCATCATCTCTACAAAGCTTTACAAAAATATCGCTAGATGACAGACTTAATATGACGTCAGAGGGCGATTACTGTGCAATGTATCCATATTATTGTAGCTCCTGAACACATGAGGTGTCGAAACCGGTTGAGGCGGAAAATATATTTAATATTTGACTGAAATCCAGTAATTTTCTTTCCTTCATCACCTTTCCAGTCAAGAAGTTCTTGTAGCCATTAACTATCAAGTTAATTTGTTACTGAGAATCAGACTACTATGTTTTTTTAGATGTTTTTAATTTAGAATATTATGTCGCAAAAAAAATCAAATTTTAATACTAATATAAAATACGAATAAATAGTATACGCACCGCATATATTGTTCAAAGTATAAGTTATTTCAAAACATTGAACAAGGAAATTAAAGTTTGTATTTATTATTTGAAACTGACACTAATTGTAGCAAAATTTATTTTTAATAAAATTTGTAATTTATTATTACAGATTTTATGAGTTTGGTGATTTTCAAAAGAAAATATGGTAAATTTAAGGATAGTAATAACACAGGACAGGTAAAAAGCACTATATTAATTTTAAATTGCCGAAACTGATGAAACTAAAGTAAAATTTGTAATAGTTTATATAAAAAAAGATACAGAACTAAGGTCATAAAGAAAAACAAATATTGACTTAAACTAGACATATTTATATTAAAATATATTTACTTTATACATCTCTGGTAATATATTATGTACAACAACCATGTAAAAATACTTAAAAGGTACATCTCTTGACGAACAGTTCGTACAATCAAATATCGCGTACAACAAAAGTTAAACACGATATTTGCAAAACATTGCATTACATGTCCCTATAGCCTCATTCGTTAACAATACCTTACAGCTTTAGACACAACAAAGACACTACGTGCCTTCAATGTGTTTTGCAGTCTTAATTTTGTCCGTAATCTAATGTTAGAATTAATTTTCATCAGCAGTAGAGCAAGATTTAGATATGAACTACACTACTAAAGTTTTCAAATGTGAAATGGTTGTTGTATGCATGATGACGTGTTGAAATGTTTAAATTAAGAGTGAATTGTGAGTATGAAGTGCGGTACTTAATGCAACTCTGTTCGAAGTAGGGTTAGTATAGAACTAAAAGCGGTAGGTGCAATATAGCGAACAACATAAATATCACGCATTTGTTCCAATACGAAACAACAACGTAATTTTTTTTAATAAGAAATAAAAACTACAGCCGAACTTGTCTATTACGAGCACGGTTATTACGGGGGTGACGATTTTCCTACAGAATTATTTTATCTGTAAACATTATTAAAATAAAACTTTTTAACATGTGTTTTTAAAGTTAAAAATATATTTTTTTTTGACAAATTTCAATAATAAAATAATGTTTGTTGACAATAAATTGAATGATTAAAGGCCGGTTTCATAAATCATTTTATCAATGATTAAAATTTAGTTCTTAACTAAATTTAATTTTCTGTGTTTATTAGGGCGAGGACTTAGAACTGGGTATTTAGTTGAAAAGAAAACAACCAGTACACCCGTTCGAAATAGAATACGGGTCACTGTCAATTTTTCACCCATAAGAACCGGATAACCTATAAAAAACGTATGACCCGTATAACCCGTAAGAACCTTTTGGTAAGACTTGACGTTAGGTGCAAAGCGTACGACTGCCTGTATAAAGGAGCATACTTCGCCACACCGAGAATATACATATCTCATTATTACATTACATACATATATTTAAATTATTCATAATGGTATGAAGAGATCGAGATTTTTTTATTTCTTCTATTATTGGACAAATTACTAATTTATCTTTTAAAACTAATTGTATTGAGAAATTGTTTTTCAACAGTATGATATTTAAACGGATAATTAGCAACGTAATAATACGTCTTACGGACCATACGATTCTTATGGATCTTTCGGTTCTTATGAGGCTTACGGGTCTTACAAGTCTTACGGGTGAAGAATCGACTTTTTGATCTATCGGTCTTCCGAGCACTAGGGTTAATGTATATAGTAAAATTTTAATATTAATTTTTTTATGAAATTGGCCCTAAGTGTTAAAAGGTGATTTATTTGGTACGATAGGATAGGCCACTCCGCTACACGTCGTGTCCAAACTTCTTTTCATAAAATAAATTGACGCTTTTCACACTTATGATATAAATAGCTATTATAATACTTTATGATATTTATTTTTTAATAAATGCATAAATGTAAATTAAATGTTATCGTTTGAATTTTTGCTGTTATAAAGATTAACGCTTATAACGAGCATATATTGTCAATTCTTTCAATACTTTATAAATATAATTATAAACAATTTCGACAGTATATTTATTTTAAACGTATTTTTTTATTGTATGCATATTTCTTATTATTATTGTTATTATTAATTGTATAGACAAGCAAATTTTATATCTGTGAATATTATGGAAAATAGATATTTAATTATTTATTACTTTGTTTCGGAATTGAAACTCTGGATAATCTAGGAAAAATAGGCCCGTATTCTCACTCTCCTCTTGACGTAATTAGTGTTACTTTCGAAGAAACGCTATTTCGATTTTCTAAATTTAATTTTATGAATAGACAAGAATATATTTCATTTTCTTCTAAATTAAACCTATATTTTTAAACTAATTAATATTTATAACATAATTTATATTTATTTCTTTAATTTTTAAGATTTAAGTTGATAATCGGCAGTTGATGCAAAGTTTACATGGTTTAGTCACGAACGAAAGGCGAATGAAAATGAACGGTTAGTAAATAATATAAATGTAGTTAAATGAATGAAAATGTGATTTTTTATTGACGTCTGGTGTGTAAGTTAAACTATTTAGCTGAGTAATGACGCGAAAAAGCTGTAAAATGTAAATCGTCGGAAAGCTTGCATGAATGCGGTTATGATTGTGAACAAAGTAATATGATTATTGCATAAATGAATTATGAGTTTGTTCAAACCAACAATGTGAATAATAGCATGAAAATGTATGCAGAATTATTTTTCTACGATCAAGGTCATTTGGTTACATTGCTAATAATATTAACAATCTATAAAGTAGGTACTTTACAGATCAGTGTATTGTTTTTCTAGTTATCTACGTTCAAAATTTTTGCTTTCATGGATGTGATAAGTGAAAAATAACAAAAATTTTATTAATAACAATTAAACAATCGTTTAATCTTTATGATTGTCTAAAAAAATTGTTTGTGCCTCAACCCTGATATACACATACCTATACAATTTTATTTTAACCAACAAGATAACAATGACGTGAAAATACGTATGAAAAAAATATTGATTCAAAAGCAATAATGAATAATTATACCTATAGTTTAATTAGATAAAACGAAAAAGAGGATGAATGAAATTTATGCTTAAAGTTAAATGATAATCACGCTGTCCGCCATACTGCAAATTTGAATGTTATGATGTGTAATGAAGTGAAATGATCATATAATGAAAAGTGAGGTACAAAGTAGCGTTCTACTGGAACGTGCACTGAATAAGTTCTAACCTACATCAAATAACGTAAAAATAAAGATAATTACGTTAAATAAATCATTAGTAGACGAGCTTTTATATACAAATGAATCACTGGAAATAATACTGGAATTTCTTAACCGCCATCTAGTAAAAATTCATGGTAACTTCTATACGATGGCAGAGAAAGAAATCGGTAAAAGGAAAAGTGATTGAAATCTTATACACTCTCGTCTGTTAAAACATTAGTGAAATGTATGATGAGGGGTGATAGAATCTTGCTATGCTACTGAAAATGTAATTCGGTCCTCGATACTGCATTCAAGTTTGATTTTCTGATGAATTTTCTCTGGATTATGTTGTTGTTACTGGTCCTTTTGGTTTGATCATCATCGTCGCCTTCTTCAGTGTGTAGTCCCATCCTCTCCAGCGGAACCATACGATACCTACAAGAAGGAATTAATTTCAATCTGTTTTCTAATATAAGGAATATAAATTCTATTTGCTTAGGCTAGAGGCTAGACGAAAGTTTTGGCGGGAATGACTATAGAATAAATACATTTAAGGATCCTAATAATTAACTTTACGGCCAGTTATAAGAAATAATTAAGGATTATACTAAAAAATTGGATTTTTGTGAATAAGATTGTTTTAGTTTTTTTTTACGATAAATAAAGTCTTCGGGTTGAAAAAGTAAACCAGAATGGGGTATTCCACTCAATTTTTTTTATTATTTTAAATAAAACTTTATTCAGTTTTGAAGAAATTCATAGTATTAAAAAATTTTAATTGTTCCTAGTTTAATAGTATTTTATTTTCGAAAAATCAGTATAACGTCACATTTCCTCTATACTTGTCTCTCTCACACACACTGCTCTGAGTACGCTGCGAGAGAAAGATAACAATTGTATGACGTCAATTTTCCCTTTTAGCAAATGTGAAATATCTCGTAAAGTTATTATTTAAAAAATGTTTTCATTGTTTTAACTATTATTTATTGAGCCATACTTCATGTTACATTGAATTTTTTTAAACTTTTTTGTTATGGTGGAATACCCCATTGTATTGCATATAAATAATATGCTTTTTTTTTAAAATGACTTTTAATCTTATTTTTCAGTGATTTATGTTGCTATACAAATTACATACATACATAAAATCACGCGTTTCCCACTTAGTGGGTTAGCAAGAACCCGAAAATAATAAGAAACGGGATGAAAGTAAAAGCTCCACTGAATCACTTAACTCTTTAGAAACATTCTTCTTTCGCCTTGCCCAAAATCATAACATTCATACAAAGAACATATTAATGTGACCGATTTTCGGTAGCGAATAACCGCATCCGGACCACAATAATAGTTACGCAACAATCATCCTTCCTATCCATGCACACTTCTTTCACCTCAGCCACATATAAACGTAATCATACATAATAACATATTAAAGCGACCGATTTTATAGTATAGATAATAGTTACACAAAAATCATCTTTCGCTACACATTCCTGTACAAACATACTTCATTCTTCTCGTCCACATAAAAGTTCAGCTGTCTCTTCATCCTCATAAAACATTCTTACTAACCATACATCTTCACACCGCAATAATTACGAAACAATCATCCTTCGCCACACATTCCTATCCAGGCAAACTTCTTTCGCCTCAGCCACATTCATAATCGTATTCATACATGCTCTTCTTCTCTTTCCACTCGGAAACTTACGCTCCTTCAAAACACTACCAATCACATCCATCCACTTACACACTGGACGGCCACGCAATCGAACACCCTCAACTTTACCAACAAATATGCGTTTTACAAGTCGTTCACTCATCATTCAAAATAATAAGAAAAAAAATAAAAATAAAGAAAAAATAATTTTCTGCAGTTTATTACGACGCATTTTTTTGAAAAACTTGTTCCTAATTCTGTGGCCGAAACGAGGGTAAAACTAGAATTATAGGGAATAAAATATTTTATTTTAATTATTCAAAGTAGGCACTTTTTTTACCTTCCGTCAAAAGGAAGGTATTGTTTTTGGTCAAAAAATTCGGTGGTGAGTTTTTAATGTATAAGCACGTTTTAGGGTCCCTACAATACGAATGTACTATTTTTAAGATGATGTCTGTATGTGTGTATGTGTGTCCGTGTGTGTGTCTGTGTGTGTGTCTGTGTGTGTGTCTGTGTGTGTGTCTGTGTGTGTGTCTGTGTGTGTGTCTGTGTGTGTATCTGTGTGTGTGTGTGTGACAAATTTTTCTCCGACGATAACTCCAAAACTACAATTCTAAAAATTATGATTCTTTCATATTCCTCTTCTTTACAACCATATGAAGAGCTGATTAGATTTTGGTTATAACTGGTCAACCGGAAGTACCCTTATTTGAAGTTTTTAACAGTTTTTCTTAAAAAAACGCAGTTAAATATTATTTTTTGACATTTTGTTTTTATATTTATTAAAGAAAATACTCTTCTCTATATGGTTTGATTATTCATTTTCCTTCATATTCAATAGATGTAGAGTTAAAGTATTACAAAGAATTTAATTTTCAAAAATTAGTCAGCTTTGTTATTTATCATGGAAACAGCTGACATAATTATTCAAAAGAATTTAATTGACAGATGTCAGTTGCAAGTGCAAAACCAAATATGGAAAAAAGTATGGGATCTAAAATTGGTATGTCATAGTGTTGCTCGCAAGTGACACGCAGAGAAAGGCCAAAGAGAAGATGGAAGGACATTACTTAGTGTAGTTTATGTTATAATTTTATTGGATTTATAGAACCTTTTCAAATGAACTTTTGGTATGAAATTTGTAAAAAATAGTATGTGTTCGTGTTCGATTTTACATGATAGTATATAGAATCTGTTCCAAGGACCTTTTGGTATGGGATTTGTACAAAATACATGGAATTGACGGAAGGTCTTGTGCTGGCCACAACAGATTTTTTTAATAAAACTTTCAACGGGATTAAATCGCAATTACTGCCTTAGTGAGATTTGAACTCAGAACTTTGAGCGCACTCATAACTTAACATTCGCAACTTAATTAGTTAATGGCCGATTTTTTTGTTTAAACGTAGATTAAAATTTGTCTTGTTGGTGCAACTGGGCCTAAGTATTTATGCGGTATTTATATTAGGTAATTGTTTTTTAGAAATGTTGGAATAGTTGGCGCAAAATTAAAGAAAACAAAAAATATGCAAAAACAAATTAGCGGGAAGGAATATACTGACTACATTACTAGTAAAAAGCAATTTTTTTAAATAGATTTTTAGGTACGCCTTTAGGGTACCAAAGATAAATCAGTTAAAATAATTATATATTTATTGTCCTCGGAAAATATAGAAATGTATATTGTTATTGGGTTTTTTCCTAACCTTGGCGCGCTGTAAGATCCTGCGGGTCATTGAGATACAACCCATTGAGCCCTCTTCCACAGGACTTCCACCACCAACCTCCCTTCAGCATGGACGCGCAATTTAGACTCGATCTGTCGTTATCTCTGTAACACAAACATTTATTGTTAATATCTTAACTTTATTACATCTATATTGCTAAGAATCGCAATGTTTTTGTATATCTAACCTGTTGTAGGTGGAGAAGGGACTGTTGTTGCTTCCGTACCACGGGTCGTTTAAAGAGTCACCGGCGTTGCCTTCGTATCCGTCGATTTCTAGCTTGTAGTATTCGGCCTCGGAGTAGATCTTGAAGTGAGAGTATTGTGCAAATCTAAAACAAACAAAAAATAACATTATTACTATTATTTTGAGAATATAATTAGTCAAGTGCATGTTTTCCGCCAATCAATATTCAGAATTTCCCTAGTTACAAGTCCATCACAACGATGGTAAAAAACAAAGAAATTATCACCTTATACATTCGTTTCGTTACTAAGGGATTTGTTTTCTTTATTAATAACATTGACAGTTAATTTTAACAAAAATTCATTATATTCTCTCATTAAATATAAGCTCGTGATATGATTAATAATCGAAGAAATTGCTTGCGAAACCGAAGCAGCACATTTCATTCGTCCTTCTACAACTCTGTTTCACTCGAAAATATAATCGATGATAATCATATCACTTGTTATATTACGTATGACTATATTATTGTTGGAATATTCCAGCAGTTTTTAACATATTTATTATGTCTTACAGGATCTTAAATTTTAATTGTAATAATTTTCAATCATATACATATTGCTAGTTTAGTTGAATATTTTAATATGATGATATTATGATATATGTCATAAGATTCATTTAATATGAAATCAATTTTGTATAGCCTTTCACTGTTCTCAGAAATATTATTTATTATACATGAATTATTATGAAATGACAAAATTGATAATGTCGTGGATTAAATAACAGTAGCATACATAGAATACAAAATTAAATGGTAAATTTGTAATATAATATTTAGCAAGCGTGTAACTTTCATTGAAATTACAATTTTACTTTGAATATAGCATAATTTTTTCTTTAAATTTATTTAATTCTCTTATAGTAATAATTTATGTTTGTAGAGATAAGAAATTTTACGAAGCATCTACTATAATATGAATATGAACTTTTATCGTTTATCTACACAGTAAAATTTTTTGTAGCTATAGTACGCAAGCGTAAGAGTAAAGGCGGCTGCACAATAGCCCGGGAACGAGAACTGAGAACGAAAATCTGTTGTGGCCAGCACTATTTTGTATATTTTTCTATATAATTTATAGAAAAAGAATGAATGCGTACCTGTAGAAAATTTAGTAATCATTAATTCTTATAATAACACAAATCGCTATTACCTGACTTGAAACAAAAACTAATGGCTGAATGATATTTGAGTTAGAGCGTTGGCAAAATCCATGCACACACACATACAAACATAAAGACATCATCGTGAAAATGTTGAAATCGGATTTTAGGGACCTTACAACGTGGTCATTTACCAAAATCTCGATATGCGATTTTTAGCATGATCTCTATACCTCCATTACCAAGGGTAACGGGAGGTAAAAAGGTAACGAAGATTTTGCAAAGACAACAAAATTTTTATCTAGTTATGAAACAAGCTGAAATTTACAGGAAACTATAAAATTAACAGCAAATCATTTATTTGTATTCAAAATTAGTCTAAAACATTAATGGTATATGAAAATATTTGTTTGACAGATAAATATGAAGTTTGAATTGTTCTTTCCATTGCTATTGTGTAGCCACCTTGAGCAATACATATATAGATTGCCTATCGGATAATATATTTTATAGCAATCTATATGTTACTTTTCATTAGTTCAATAATTAATGAATATAAATACGTAAATATGTAAACATGCTTTATTTTGTTTTAGTATACTTTCAACTCTTAAAAAACAACCTATTCATTAGTTTTGAAATGCTGGTTATCGCAGTTTAATTAATATAATTAAATTTTACTAACATCTCAATAATATAGACCTGCCTTTAAATACATACACATTCTTTCATAATATCTATATTACACTTATATGTAATTACAACAATATTAATCATCTGTACTAGTAATTAAAAGCACATTTCCAAAAATTTCTTTAAGAAAAAAATCCATATTGTTGGTCTGTTTAATTATTGAACGTTTAATTGGATTTGCTCTAGGATAATATCACATTTGCTTGAAAGCAATGTCTTTGAACTTTTAGAGGCTAGTATAATAAAGCCTTTTTAAAATGTTAATTTTTAATTAATGAATGTCCGCACGTATGTTGACCGATTGTTTTGACATTTGGTTGTTTGCGAAATGATTGACTATGCGACTTTTATAGAAAAAATAATGTGTGTTGTGCGTTTCTAAATTTTGAAACTGGGATTATAAATTCATAAATGTAGTTTATTAAATAATTAAAAATACAGTACACATAATTATTATTAAATTATGGATTTAATAAATTTGAAAGTGAATTCTAATACCATAATCAATATTATAATCAAATCAATAGCTAGATGTTAAATTAACGCAAGGTCGAAATATTCCATATAATCTGGTATAGCTTTTTAGAATGAAGAATTGGTTCAAATAAAAATAAGGTAAGGATTGCAAGAACTAATAAATAATGAATTAAGGTCTCCATTTACATAATTTCCAAAAATATTGTTCAGAAAGCAATTTTAAATTGTTGTAACTGTTATTTGTAATTCATTGTAATAATTCAATTGAACTTACATTTTACTAGTACAAGTACTTTACATATTATGTACAAAGTGTTTTGTAACTGATTGTGAGTGACTTTAGTTACAACTGACGGGTAAATGAGATGAGTATGATTTCTCTTCAAGTTCTTGCTAGTCATTATGGGTGACCTTATCTTATATTGTGATGTGTAATGCCTTGATTTTTGTTATTTTGACCAACCAGTTGAAGATCCTATTTGGTCTATGCAAATGTTAACTTCTCTTAATTGATCTAAGAGTATGTACTTTTACTACATATATGTAATTATATATGATATTTGCAATTTTTTAAAGTCTAAATACCGTTACATTTAATGATCATAATTAGAAAAATCTGATGTGGCCAACATAAAACCTCCCGCTACCTATTTAATTTTTGATTTAAATACATACGACATACCTACGTATTTACTAATGCTGCAAACTGTTCCATTGCTTATTACTATTTTCATTTTAAAATGTCACTATTATTTATTTGAAGTGATTAGTTTTTTGACAGTGACTTAATTTTTATTAATTTAAATACATGCCTACATATTTACTAATGCTGCAAACTATATTAAGTTCCTTTCCATATAACATATAACTATTGCTTTAACTACAATTTTCTTTTTAAAATGTAACCATTACCAATTTGCAATGATAGGTTCTTTGACAGTGATATTTACCTGTCATTTACATTCATTTGAAATATGAACTGTGTAACAAAGGAATTGTGTTTATCTTAGGCTTCGGGATGTATAAAAAAAAAGATTTTTAAATTTATATATAAAATATATAGAAAAACTATTAATGTTATACCTGCAGAAAGTTCAATAATCTTTAATTTTCATAATGACATAAAATGTATGTAGAAGAAATCATTTTTTTTGCATATTTATATAGCAATTTTAATTTCTATTCAATATTATTATTACTGTCCTGTTTGTTGTATGGGTACATATGACGCAACGAAAAATCGACAATGTGAACTTCAAATAATAGAAAGATGTTTCGTGTGGGTTAAAGAACGCCTACCCATTTATCTACAAGTATTACTGCAGGCTATATCTTTAAACTATGGCATTAAACAAATAGCTACGTATTAAAGTAATCTTTCATAAAATACAAGCTGTAATTTCGAACTCTTTGACATAAACACATGAATGTAAAATGACCAATTTGTAATATAATAATGGTTTCTAAGTATTGAGATGTTTAGGTGCCCAAAGGAGTTATTTTCTTGAAATATAAATTAGGGTAATGTTATTTCACAAAATTGATTTACTTGCTTCTAGCAACCTTAGGTAATATGTAGTTCCATTTTTATACACTAACAGCTCGATTCTCGAAAAATTTTAAGCTAATCCTTATTTTTGGATTAGTGAATTTTACTCTAATTTTAACAGTTTATATCTTAAAATATAGTCTAATCTATTCCTACCTTTTTTGATAAATTTTTGAAGATCAAATTATAAATACCGGAATAGAATAGAATTCACTAATCCAAAAATGAGGATTAGCTTAAACTTTTTGAGAATCGGGTTGTAAAGATCTAAAAACTATTTATAATATTTGGGAAAATTATAAGTTTCAATAATGAAATTAAAAAAATAAAGCGGAATCAAAATTTATAGCGATTTTGGCATTTTTTCTGAAAAAAATCTGTTGTGGCCATCACAATACCTCTCGCTATTTCCGTTTTGTTACATAAGTATCGAATTTAACATTTCTTGTATACCTACACAAATACTTCTAATTACATCTATTCTTTCATTCTATAAGGAATCTTGGCCTATTCTTCTAAAATGTTCAAGATGGTTCCAATTCATTGACGGTATTGGCGGTATTTCTTAAAGATATATCTACCTACAATTTTAAATATTTATTTAATAATTCAATAAGAAATATTAAATGTATTTTCCAGTACAAACATATGAATTTGACAACCTGTTTCTTTAGTGTAATTTATTGCCACAGATTATTCTAAATATATTATATTTTCTTTATTTCTAAATCTATAGAAGATGTAATAAAATATTAGGTGTATCAGATGGAGAATTTTATGGAAAAACAAAAGTTATCAAAAAATAATATCTAGAAGATTTTTTTTGAAGAAACTACTACTTCCAATTGCCCAATTGTTATCAAAACCTTTTCAGCTCTTCCCATTCATGCCAGATTGAAGATAAGTAGTTATCCCAGTTCTTAAGTATTATAATATTTGAGGAATTGCCCTTCCAACATCCACACACACACGAATTTATCGTAAAAAATGTTATAATCGGATTCTAGAGACCTTTAAACGTGCTTATTCACTAAAATTTGGATATGCGAATTTTAGCATAAATTCGATACCTCTCTTAGCGAGGTAAAAGTAGTAGAAGTTTCGTCTAATTGAGCTCTGTGCGTTAGTATTATTTGAAAATTTGCAAGCGAAAAGTCACATTTTTTACAAATAGGTACAACCTACAAAACTAATAATCATTTTGCCGTGAAATGCATATAACAACCACCCGCGAACATAGATAAAATCTATTTACATTACATTATATACCTGAATTTCGTCAAATTGAGTTCTGTGCATTAGGATACCGATATTTTTTGAAAATTTTCAAGCGAAGAAGTCATAATTTTCACAACAGCATGCAGCCATAATAAATATAAATACTGAAACTAGAAATTAAAAAAAAAAATCTGTTGTGGCCAGCACAAGACCTTCCGTCAATTCCATGTATTTTATACAAATCCCATACCAAAAGGTCCTTGGAACAGATTCTATATAATATCATGTAAAATCGAACACGAACACATACTATTTTTTATATATTCCATACCAAAAGTTCATTTGAAAAGGTTCTATAAATCCAATAAAATTATAACATAAAGTACACTAAGTAATGTCTTTCCATCTTCTCTTTGGCCTTTCTCTGCGTGTCACTTGCGAGCAACACTATGACATGCCAATTTTAGATCCTATACTTTTTTCCATATTTGGTTTTGCACTTGCAACTGACATCTGTCAATTAAATTTTTTAAAATAATTATGTCAGCTGTTTCCATGATAAATAGCAAAGCTGACTAATTTTTGAAAATTAATTTCTTTATAATGCTTTAACTCTACATCTATTAAATATGAAGGAAAATAAATAATCAAACCATATAGAGAAGAGTATTTTCTTTAATAAATATAATAACAAAATGTCAAAAAATAATATTTAACTGCGATTTTTTAAGAAAAACTATTAAAAACTTTAAATAAGGGTACTTCCAGTGGATCAATTATAACCAAAATCTAACCAACTCTTCATATGGATGTACAGAAGAGGAATACGAAAGAATTATAATTTTTAGAATTATAGTATTCGAGTTATCGTCGGAGAAAAATTTGTCACACACGGACATACATACACACACACACACACACACATACACACACATACATACATACATACAGACATCATCTTAAAAATAGTAAATTCGTATTGTAGGAACCCTAAAACGTGCTTATTCATTAAAAACTCAATTTTTTGACCAAAGACAATACCTTCCTTACCTAAAGGTGACGGAAGGTAAAAATAATAAAAAATCACAAAAAAGATTCTAAAAGTATTGTAGAATTTGGCGAGAAAGTCTAGGTAGGTACCTAATATAAAACAGGCTACAGAACTGATATAAGAAAATACAAATTTGTTCTAAACGTTTAGGAAATTATAATTTAAAATCTATTCCTTATAATTATCTCTAAAAGCCCGTTTCGTTCAACACGAAATATAAAATCTAAGTCAAATGCATTATCTAAATGCAATTACATCAACTGCATCTCCATCGTAGCATGCCACGACAAGACACGGTCTCATGCAATGAAAATACAATTTAGTAATGCTTGTTGCGATGAGAACAACTAGTGATGGATTGCTGTTGATCTGAGGGCTTTGGGAACCGAACAAGTGATTAGAATGAGATGAGAAACGCGGGAAACAGTGGTGTAACAGCCAGTTGGGAAATGGGGTAATTTCTCATTTTGATTATTAGAAATTGCAAATTACAACATGATGATTGGGACAGTTTTGATTGGATTAGCCAATCAGTTAAGAATGTTGATTTAGGATTAAATTCAAATCAAATAAATCGTTGTAGAAATTCATGTTTCTTTAGCATAGTTAGTTAAAATTTCAATAAATAATGAAATTAGTCCGTATTACAAGAAGGAACAATGTATAAATTATTCATAAGAAAATTTATAAATTAGCAGAAACATAAATTATATAAGACTATAGAGTTTTCCTTCTTGGCAATGCGATAATGTTCAAGAAATTTTATGTTGGAACACTAAATGCACACTGCGCATGTACTCGACAGTTCGCAAATTGAAGAAGGATAGTCTAATTTATCGTTCAGTATTATTAAATTATTTTTTATTTACATTTTTTGTTGTATAAAATCGTTTTAAAGTATGATATTTTTAAAAAGTTGCAAAAACCAGCCATGTTTTGTCGTCACAACGTTCCGAACGAAGTTCAGACTCATTTCAAACAGCCATTTTATATGGACACAATTTCTAAAAGAAAAAAATATATATATAAACTATAAATTGAGGATTACATATCTGAATATGCTATAATATATTAATATAACATCGTTCTATTTATTTATATAAATATAATTTTCATTTGGCATGAAGTTATCTACACCTTACATCAAATGATTCTTTCTCTTTTGTATTGAGATTAGATGGTAGAAGGTTATAAACGCATGTGAGACATTGAATATATTGCAGAATATTATTTTATTCTTTATTTTGGCACGAAACAACGTTCCATCGACATGTTTACTTTCATAAATTTTAGGTTATCTTTGACGTTTAGATTAGTGTGAAAATCAAAATGGTCGTGCCTCTCACTTTGTGACGTCATTGGACAAGGGACGAAGCGGGGGTCAAGCAGCCTCATTTTAAAGAATGTCATTTTCAATTACAATTTTTTCATGATTAAAGATCGATTTGAGGAAAAATAAAAAATACGGGTATATTATTTTTCATTACTCTAACGATTAAAGTTATAAAAAAAGTCGTGCATGACCTCATTGCACCAACATGAAATTAATTTTAATCACGTTTAATCTACGGTTAAACAAAAAAATGCAAATCGAAATTTTGACTCTAATGTATTATAATTCATTTGACATTTCACTTCGATGCAACATTGTCAATTTAAACCATGATACGATATGATAAGATACGTTGGTGCAATCGGCCATAAGTGTACGAAATGCGCGGGTCGGGCATCTGAGATATCGGACGTGGAATTTAAAATCTGCAACATTATAATAGCAAACTGCAACAGTAATATTTAACACTCATTAACATTTCGTTTCGGTATGATATTGTCAATTTAACCAGAAGTTGAAATTTAACCATAAAGGGAAAACTGTGCAACTAGCCATAAATGTTTTGTTACAATTCTCTGGATTTCAGGGGTAACAAGTTTGAAATTGCCGCACTGACAGAGACAGCATCAACTATTTCTCGAGGTTCTTTAAAACTGAACAAGGAGGATTAAGCCCTCAGCAGTCGCATGGCAGTAAAACTTATTAAAATTATTTAAATTTCTATCGCGATTTAATTTGGATCCGTCCCTGTTCTCTTATATATGTGTACATACAGATCTCGGATTCGGTTCGTTGCATCTGATTCGGATGCCGTTCGTTGATGTAACATGCATGCACGGCTTGCCGCGATCACCGAGAGCGAAACAAGTGAAAGTGAATGAAGATGATACCGTTTGTTTTTAACCTTGTTGTGTCCACGTCCAACGTTACTAAAGTGATGCTGCAGGCTGCACGGCTGCAGGCCTCATGCAATATACGTATATGCATGCGCCAGATTTAACTGATTCAGTGGCGTACAAGATAATACTCGTAGACAAACAATCTGTTGTGGCCAGCACCTTCCCCCAATTCAATGTATTTTGTACAAATCCATACCAAAAGTTCTTTGGAAGATTCTATATATTCAGTAGAATTTTAACACGAATATAAACTATTTTAAACAAATTTCAAACCGGAAGTTCCATGGAAAAGATTCCATAAATCCAATAAAATTATAACATGAACATACACTTGACACTGACATCTGTCAATTAGAAATATTTGAATAAATTAGCTGTTTCCATGATTATAGCAAAGCTAGTTGATATTTGAAAGTTAATCCCCTTTTAATTCTTTAATTCTATGTCTATTAGTCTATTAAATATGAAGGAAAATGTATAATCAAACCGGATAGAGAATCAGATATTCTTTCATATTGGTAATCACATAAAATGTCAAAAAATGATATTTATCTGCTTTTTTTTGTCCCGTGGCCGCGTGCCTGAGTGTCTGGTTGCGAACCTGGGAGAACCGGGTTCGATCCCGACTGACGCCAAATATTTCCAATTTTAAATGGCACAAAAGTGACCCCTGTGGTGCACTCTCCACGCCAGCTATGAGTGCCCGCGCGGTGACGCCTGGTAAGCGCCCACACGGTAAAATATATTGTCATCATTACCGATGTCTACATGTGTTGTAGATACTGGCACACCCAGAAATAGGTAATATGCCGTGATGATATATTTATTTATTTTTTTATTTTTTCAAGAAAAGTCAGGCTCTTCATATGTATTTAAAAGAAGAGGAATACGACAGAATTATGTTTTAGAATTGTAGTATTGGAGTTATCGTCACATACAAATACACACACATACAGACATCATCGTAAAACTAGTAAAATCGTATATTAGGGACCCCAAAACGTGCTTATTCACTAAAAACTCTCCATCTAATTTTTTAACCAAAAACAATACCTTTTCCTTACCTAAAGGTGACGGAAGGTGAAAATGTCAGAAACAGTGACAACTTATTTTAAATATTATTATTTTAATGCAAAAAGTAATTACTTTTGTTTGTGAATTTCCTTCAATTCCCTAGATAAGGTAAGTTTTATTTAGTAAAAAATAATAAATTACAATTTATTAAAAATTAGTAAGTACATAGTTCAAAGCCGCTATGTTGACAATGAAAGTAGCGCCACCATTTTTTGCTTCAAATATTTGCACTAGTATAAAAATATATCTGAATGAAGGTTATTGAAAAGATTAATTTGAAAGTGTGAAGAATATAGATTTGTATAAATGTTATTATAAATAAGGATGATTCTTTACGGAGTACCTAAATAATCATGCAAAGTTCAATAACATTTCAATATGTCGTAACGATGATGGCATTAATTTACTGCTTTAATTTATTATACTTGTGCATGCAATTCTTGATCTTGAAACACTTCTACTTACAACGGAATATTATTTTCGTAAACTATTTGTAGGAACATATCTAGTTATTAAACGTAATCTAAAGTAATTTAATTCGGCACATTATAATTTTGTTGCTATTACGGTTTGCGTGTTTCGTGTTTGAAGATGATTTTAGTAAAGTTCATTGCGAGTAATGAAATCGTTTGAATAATTGAGAAGACTTAATGGATGGACTAATAATTGATGATAGTGTCTTAAGAGATATTGGCACACTTTATACCAATAGCCAACAGCAAGAAATTATAAACTATGAACGTTTATGGTATGGTAGATTTAGTTAAATTAATAAGTAGGTATATATTCGTATTCAAGAAATGTACAAAAAATGAAACTTTTATTATTATTATTATTATTATTATTATTATTATTATTATTATTATTATTATTCAGGGAGAGACCAGAGATCTATCAGATGACGTCACAGATTCACCTAAATTTTTAAACTTAGGAATGTAGGTACAAAAGTAATCTTTTTATTACATTACGAGCATTTTTTTTTTTTGGCTAAAACATTTTTACATATTTGACATAGTTATTGACTTATATTTGACGATATATTTTTAAACAAAAAAATTTGAAGTGGTACTATACTCTCTGCACAGTACGCAGGTTTATAGTGCGTTTCATTTAAGAAAATAAGAGATGGCGCTGGACAGCCGATTGTTTTACATGCATTAAATAAAAAAACTTGTTGTGGCCAGCACAAGACTTCTCGTCATTTCCGTATTAGGCTATATAACTACATATTGTATTTAATATTTCTGGGGTACACACAAAATTTCTAATTACATTTATTATTAATATATTTTTATATTTTTTAATTCATCCTATAAATAAGTTTCCTCCTACTCTCCTAAATGTTCGAGATTTTTCAAATTCAATGACGAGATTATTGGCGGTATTCTGATGCGTATATGTAGATAATATATGTATCTATAAAATTTAATTTAAAGAAAATAAGAAATATTCAACCATTAAATGTACTTCTCAGAAAAAGTCGTCAGTAGTGTATCTGAATTTTTGACAGACATTTTTCTGTCAATTACGAACACTTTAATTTTTCAACTAGTTTCCATGGAGTTGTTTGGGCTGTGAGATTCATTACAAGGAATTATTTTATTATATATTCTCTATCTCTAAATCTATACAAGATATAATAAAAAGAATTATATATTCTTTAATATTTGTAATAACAAATTTCCAAAAAATAATATTTAGAAGATTTTTACCAAACGCTTTTCAACTCTTCCCATTAACATCAGATTAAGGAATACGTAGTTAAATTGGTTTTTAGTCTTATAGAATACACACACACACACACACACACACACACACAGAGTGATATCATTGTAAAAATGTTAAAATCGCATTCTGGTGACCTTAAAATGAGCTTATTCACTAAAATCTGGATAAGCGATTTTTAGCATAAATCCAATAATTAATAATTTAAATTCGTGAAATCAAACTTCGTCAATATGAAATATTTTTAACTGTAAAAATGTACAATATCTGAATATTAGAAAATACAAAGTCGAAATCCAAAACGTGGTTAACACTTATCTTCATCGATTTAATTTCACAACTAACATATATGTAGTCTTAAAAATATAAAGTAGAGGTATAAGATTTTGAACAAAGTTTTAAATATTAAAAAAAAAACAAAGCCGAAATACAAAACGTGGCTATCACTTAACTTTGTCGATTTAATTTCATAACTGATACATATTCTTAAAGATATAGAAAAGAGGTATAAGTTTTTGAAAAAGTTAATTTTTAAGATTGTATGTGATTGATTTTAAGGAATCTAGAGTACAATAAAAAGTGAAAGACATCAAGAAAGACCTTAGAGATTCGAAACAAGGTTTGTATTTTTTAAATGTTGCACAAGAAGCTAAATATGTATCGGAATGTATTTAATTGCAATGTGAATGTACTACAAATGTATTATAAGAATGTTAATAAGATACTATTGTTTATGTATGTCAAATGACCTGAAACTATTTTTGTTCAGTAACAGTTGTATACATAAGTATTAATTTCCTGAATTCTTTTGTACTGCGGAATATTTTACTTTTATTCACACTAAATTGTATAAGGACAAATTTAGAAAACAAAAAAAGTGAGAGTATATAGACTACTATCAGTCTACTATATATGTTTGTAGATGTAAAGAATGCATTTATCTTTGCAGTATTTTACATTGTGCACAATTTCCAAACGATTTCACGCTCGGACGATTTATGGTCCATCTAAGGATATAAAGACGTCCGCCATTATCGGATCGATGCTCGCATGTTTATCGTCACGGCACATTTGATGCGACATCCAACAATGCTCATTAATAACTCTTTTATTTACACTAATTATATCAAGTGATGAAATGCGATCGTTAGAGATAATGGATATCAAATCATGATGTGCAACTCTCGCAAGATAAGAGCTAATTATTGTACTTAATATTTTATTACAGTTTAATAACAGTATTAGCAATAATATCAAGGACAAATATTATATTGGAAAACCTTTTGAATCTGCTCTATTTATTCATATACAGTTCCTTTCTTTTAATAATAAATAAATATATAAATCATCACGGCATATTACCCATTTCTGAGTGTGCCACAATTTGCTTCATGACAGATATCGGTAATGATGATGACATATTTGTACCGTGCGGGCGCTTACCAGGCG
The DNA here is from genome assembly GCA_943142095.1 of Ophonus ardosiacus. NCBI lineage: Eukaryota > Metazoa > Arthropoda > Insecta > Coleoptera > Carabidae > Ophonus > Ophonus ardosiacus. Next base: position 46,235,580 of record OW964827.1, on the reverse strand, counting down.
TCACCTAACGAGCACTCATTGCTGGCGTGGAGAGCGCACCACAGGGGTCACTTTTGTGCCAATTAAAATTCGAAATATTTGGTGCCGGTTGGGATTGAACCCGGTTCCCCAGATTCGCGACCAAACTCTCAATGTAAACCTTACAGCTGAAAGAGCCGTTTCACATTTATTTAAAAGTATTTTAAATGAAAGTTTATGCAATATTTTTCATAGTAATAAAAAATAACAATAATTTATTGTTATTTTCGTAAATAAGTTAAGTACCTAAATTAAGATTTAAAGATTGGCGCAGAAATAGTCATGAAAATTAACCTCCGCCCCACTCTCGGAGTCCATACATTCATAGCCAATGGGAAAACAGTTTACGTTATTTATATAAATAAAAGCATGCACAGATTTCAATATTTAATTGTAAAATATCTAAAGGATATTTCGTGACATTTTCAAATTTGAGGCTTTTTAAAGAACAATGGCTAGTAGCACAAGTCTTGATTTAAACAAACACTATTTTAAAAAATCTGATGTGGCCAACACAAAACCTCCCGCTATTTAATTTTTATTAATTTAAATACATACCTACGTATTTAGAAATGCTTCAAACTATATTATGTTCTATTGCATATAACTATTGCTTTATTTACGATTTTCTTTATTATTTAATATGTCACTATTATTAATTTGAAGTGATTACTATTTTGACAATGACGTTTACCTGTCAGTTACATTTATTTGAAAAATAAACTGTGTAACAAAGGAATTGTGTTTATGTTAGGCTTCGGGATTAAAAAAAGAAAAATGATTTTTAAATTTATCTGTAAAATATATAGAAAAAGTATTAATGTATACCTGTACAAAATTAATGGTATTTTTTGAAGAAAAACCATTATGAGCTTCAAGTAAAGTACCATTTCCGTTTATCCGATTTACACCAAAATCTAACGGCTTCTATTCCTATTAGAATAGGGTAGAAATACAAGGTTTCAGAATTTTCTGAATGATGGTATTTGAGTTAGAGCGAAGACAAAATTCATACACATACACACACACACACACACACACACACACACACACATACATACATACACATATACAGACATCATCGGGAAAATGTTAAAATTGGATTCTAGGGACCTTAAAACGTGGTCATTTACTAAAATCTCGATATGTGATTTTTAGCACGATCCCTATACCTCCCTTACCAAGGGTACCGGGAGGTAAAAACGTCAAATTCAAATTTCAATATTAATTTTCACCGTTATGGATAACGAAAGATTTTTTAAATTTTTTTATTTATGTTCTACTTTAAAATTATATTTTGATAATTTGAAATTTGACATTTTTTAAAACAACGTTTTAGTTAAAACAAGGCCTGTGCTACCAGCCAATATCTTTTAATATTAAGTACCTACTTAGAAATGCATATCAAAATTCTTGCAATAGCCCTATTGGACTTGACAAATTTTTATAGTAAGATTCTTTGAAGTCATTGACTCCAATATATAATTCCTATAATAAAATTGTCATAAATTCTTGATGATGAGATTAGTCACTAAATTGCTCTTTATCTCGACTAGGTTTCTCTTCTAAGATATCAATTAATTCTTTAAGTACCATCTACTCGTATAATTATAAAGCCCATTCGATAAAACTATCATCAAAGGAAAGAGAAAAAAAATCGAAAACTTAATTTTCATAGTTGTAAGAAGATTACTAAATAATTTCCTATGTAACTACATACTGTGAAATTCCTATAAATTATCTTAAAAAATACGATTCATAAAGAAGCAATCAATATCAAATGACCACGAATGCTAATAAAAATGTCAATAATTTAGGATTTACCGATAAGTCGACAGCATATAAATCATAACTATAAAATATTGGTATATGACTACATATGAAGATGAATAAGTGCAAGAATGAATATTTTTAACGAGCGTTTTTACAGAGGTAAAATTTAAATAGCTTTTCTCATTACTTTTATGAATAGAAATAGACGTAGAGTAATATAAAATTATGTATTCTATTCAAGTTCAAATTTTTCTTTACCTTTAAAATGAAAAGAGGATTAGATTGATTATAGGATTAGCTTGATGTTTGATGTTAACTTATTCTTTTTATTATACTTACTTTCTTAAAGGAACAGAACATTAGAGATTTAAAAAATTGATGTTATTTAAGAAAGAAACGACGTAAAAATGATGCCTTGCATTTTGTTTAATCTACAGATAACAAATTTAGACCTAATGTTCTCAATTTGTTATTTACAATTTTGAGAAAGCATTTTAATTTTAATAGGTTTAAATCGTAGTTCGTAGCTAGAGATGCACTCGATTTCGAGAATTGGCCCGGCCCGGCCCGAAGCCCGCCTCGATTTCGAGTCGATCATCGAGCCGGGCCGATGATATTTTTTATCGGGCCGAATCGGGCTAATCATTTTCAAAAATCGAGACGAGTTGGACTTTTGATTTTGGCCCGGCCCGAAAATTCGAGCTTTTCGGGCCGGCTCGAAAAATCTTATAGTTCAATCAAATGCACAGTTTCCTTAATATTTTAATGAAAATGGATGAAGTTAGAAAGCATCAAAATGATTTAATAACAACAAACTTCACATATTAATAAATGAAAATGTAATATTTTACTTCAAGAATTCAAGGTTATTCATTAAAGCATAATAATTATATTGTGATGTTGCTATTATTATTGTTATTACTCGTATACTTAAATAAAAGTGATTTTTGTTCCAACCATAATGATTTCATGTCCTATTTTTGAGCAGAAACAAATTTAGATAAAAAATCCTTATGTAAAGTAAATTATATTTTTTTATATAAGATTTGTGAAAAAGTTGTTTAAATTCTTTGGTAAACAAAATGTTAAATACTTGTAGGTCTGTAATTTTTATAACAAACTTACACTAGAAGGGTTTCTTTTTAACTGCTTATGTTAGCTAATGTTGAAAGTTATAAGAATGTAGAGGTTTTTTATAAGTTTGACACGAAAAAAGTTAAACATTTCGCCTTAACATAAAAATCAACATTAGGAATGCCGGATGCACTCAATTTCGAGCTTTGGCCCGGCCTGGCCCGAAGCCCGGCTCGATTTCGAGTCAATTTTCGGGCCGAGCTAGCTAATTTTTTTGTCGAGTCGATCTTCGAGTCGGGCCGGTAATTTTTATTTTCGGGCCGAGTCGATCCAAACCTCAAAGCCCGGCCCGAATGCATCTCTATTCGTAGCCAAAATTTAGTCATGTCATATGGTTGGTAGTGCGAGTTCGGTTTTAACTAAAACGCTGTTTTAAGAAATGTCAAATTCAAATTTCAATATTTAATTTTAAAGAACGATTTTTAAAAAAATATTTGTTTGAATACAAATTATGTTCTGCTTAAAAATCATATTTTGGTAAATTTGATATTATTTATTTTTATTATTAAATAATGAAATTTGACATTTATTAAAACAACGTTTTAGTTAAAACCGAGCTCGCACTACCAGCCAATATGGCGGCCAATTGCGATACTTTATATATCTAGTGACTTTAATCCAAATGTCAACCATTTAAGTTTTCAAATCGGACGTGCGGTCTTAAACACACATCTTATTTTTAGCATGCCATAGAATAAAATTTTAAAAAAGTATACAAGACTTTATTACTTGATGATATTAATTGTAATAATGAGAAGAAATGACTGACCTTTTATTTCCTTCAAAGTCCTCTAGTTCTACCCTGAGAATATAATCTTCATTATTCGTCAGCATGTATATGTTTTCATTTCCGAGCCAGAACTCCTTGCCGGGGTCTCCAAAACCGTTCTTGTAGTCGTTCCAGTCTCTGTTGAAGTTCTCTCGCGGATCGCCGAAATCGTCTCGTCTCTGGATCACCTATATTTTAATAACAATATATGTATAATGTTATTGGGCATTTAAGTATACAGTATTAGGGTAAACGAGGAATATAAAATTTGTTTTCTTACGGTCCAGCCACCTTCGGCTAGTTCTTGTTCACAGAAGACCTTGAGGAACCAGTAAGTTGTGCCTCGGATTTGGAGGTAATATACACCGGAGTTTCTCATACCGACGTTCAGGAGATCCACGCACGAATATCCCTAAACAAAAATGATGATATTCGTATTAATGTAGTTTGGGCAGTGAGATTTTTTAAAACGTATTATTTTATGTATGTAAAGAAACAACCCTTTTTCCATATTATTTTATACACTGACCACTGACCGTCACAGAAAACGGATAATTTTTTACCTTCCATCACCTTTAGGTGAGAAAGAGAAAGGTATTAATGTCTTTGGTCAAAAAATTCGGTGGTGAGTTTTTGATGAATAAGCACGTTTTAGAGTCTCTAGAATTCGATTTTACTAGTTTTACGACGATATCTATACAAGGTGTTGAAAAATAAGTGTCACAAATTATGAGGGCATATAGTACTGACCAAAGTAAGTAAAAAAGATTAATCAACATGAGTCCGATCTTCAATAGTTTCAGAGATAAAAGGCAACGAAAAATGAGTTTTTTCGGTGCTTACCTCTGCTATTTCGAAAACTATAAGAGTTGCGATTTTGATAAAATGAGACATTTTGTTTACCTTTCAGAGGTCATCTTAGATGGGTTTTTGTCTAAAAAAAATAGAATAATTGTACTAAGACAAAAGTTGTGGCGACCTTTGCGAATATTTAGTTTTCAAATAACTTCGTAATTATTAGAAAGTGAAAAAAATGTTTCATATAAAATGTTATAGTTTATTTACTGGCATAGACAAAATTTTGTTCGACCACTATCTTAGTCAGTTTTTCTTCGATTCTAATACAAAATGGCCTCTTTCTCAAAAATAATTGAAGATCGGACCCATGTTGATTAAACTTTTTTTACTCATTTTGGTCAGTACCATGTGCCTTCATAATTTGTGACACTTATTTTTTAATATCCTGTATGTGTATATATATATATATATATATATATATATATATATATATATATATATATATATATATATATATATATATATATAACATTAGATAAATCGTCCTGACAACAACCACCCACACAAATCATCATAAAAATATTAAAGTCGTATTTTACTAATTGAAGGGTCCTAAAACATCTTTATTCACTAAAATTGACTATGCGTTTTTACCATAATTCCTATACCGGAAAAATATCTATTTTCCAGATGATTGGAGATAAAGAATTTTTATTGCTTTACAGAAATAAATAATTGCTATTATTAAATGAAATAATATAAGCGTGCAACATTTCCGGCATTTTCACTAAACGTACATAAAAATAATTAATAAAGAAATTGTTGAGCTATTACTTATAGAACATTTTGTATCAGCATCGTGGTTGTTCGAAAAATAGAAGGTAATATTTAGGGAACGCATCTGGCATCTGTCATCTGTCATATCAAGGTAAGAAAAAAATTCTTATATGTATTACTGTCGGGAAACAAACAGTTTCTGAGTTAAACACTCTTTAGTTTAAATTGTTTATTTTTTTTATTAATTTTCAAGTTTTACATTAAATTGCTACTGCCGGGACAAAATAAAGGTAAAAAGTACCTTCCGTTACCTTTAGGTAAGGAAAGTATTGTCTCTGGTCAAAAAATTCGATGAATAAGCACGTTTTAGGGTCCCCAGAATCTGATTTTACTAGTTTTACGATGATGTATGTATGTATGTGTATGTGTCCGTGTGTGTGTGTGACAAATTTTTCTCCGACGATAACTCCAAAACTAGAATTCTAAAAATTATGATTCTTTCGTATTCCTCTTCTTTACAACCATTTGAAGAGCTGATTAGATTTTGGTTATAATTGATCAACCGGAAATAACCTTATTTGAAGTTCTTAACAGTTTTTATTGAAAAAACGCAGTTAAATATCATTTTTCGACATTTTATGATTATCAATATGAAAGATAATCTTATTCTCTATACGGTTTGATTATACATTTTCCTTCATATTCAATAGATATAGAGTTATAGAGAGATTAAGAGATTAATTTTCAAAAATCAGTCAGTTTTGCTAAAATTATGGAAACAGCAGATATATTCAAAAAATTCTAATTGACAGATGTCAGTGTCAAGTGCACAACCAAAGTGGAAATAGGATCAGAAAGTAATATAAAGTGACAGAGTGTCCCTCGCAGGTGACTTGCAGTTTCCATGTCGGAAGAAGATGCGTTGGATAGGAATGAGGAAGTGTCAAGTGCAATTTACATAATGTACGTTCGTGTTATAATTTTATTGGATTTATAGAATCTTTTCAACTGAACTTGCGATATAGAATTTGTAAAAAATAGTGTGTTCGTGTTACAATTTTATAGGATGTATAGAATCTTTTTCAAGGAACTTCTGGTATCGAATTTGTACAAAATACATCGAATTGACGAAATGTTTTGTGCTGGCCACAACAGATTTTCAAGTATTGCATTGAAATTAAATTTAGAGCCTCAAATTACATACATTTGTCTGAGAAGCTTGTCTTGGAACTTTATGGGCATGTGGCATGCATAATATGGTTGAAAGGATCTATTCGTAGCCGCACGTTTTATGTATCAAATTTAATTCAAACACAATAATTAAAAAAATCAACTTATGCCCTTTTATCCCGGCAGTAGCGAAATATTCACAATGCTCTCACTGAACTTGTATGCAACATTACAGTCGTCTTCTCATGGATTGTTGAACTGTCTTTTAAGCACAACAACGATAATAAGTTCTTGTCTTTCTTTTCCGTTGTCCACCCAAGTGGTTCTCATATTTGTATTCCTCGCATGTGCTCTTATATCGGCGTGACGGATTCGGCTGACACATCCGTCAACAAGGCATCACAGCCCGTGGTGTGTGGTAGGTAAAACACATGAAAGGAACCGCACCGCGCACACGTGCATGTGTATGTGTGGTGAGAACGGGACCAACAAGCAAGACGTGTATGTCCGATTTCGGATGCTGCTTTTAATTGTTACTTTCTTGACAAGTGAACAGGAACACCCAGTGGCGTACAAGGGAATACTTACAATTTTAATCTTAAAGAAATTATAGGTATTTCCGTTCAAAGTTTCTGATAAACTGCAGAGTAAATTTTATTCATCAATTAGTTAAAATTTCGTTTCACCAACAAAAATCGTTGAATAGATGAGAATGACGAAGAATATCTTATCTTAACATTCTAATATTGAAGGAAATATTAAAAAAATAAAGATCAAAATACCTTTTTTACCTCCCGCTACTCTAAGGAAGGGAGGTATAGGGATCGTGCTAAAAATCGGATATAGAGATTTTAGTCAATAAGCACGTTTTGATGTCCCCGGAATCCGATTTTAACATTTTTCAATAATGTCTGCAGGTATGTATGTGTGTGTGTGGTGTATGTGTGTGTCTGTGTCTTTGTGTGTAGATCGTGCAGACACGATTACTCAAATACTATCAATCAGAAAATTTTGAAATTTTGTATACCCATTCTATACTAATGTGGGAAGAACTCATTAGTTTTTAGTGAATATCAGATAACCGGAAGTATCATTTATATAAGCTTTTAACAGTTTTTCTTGTAAAAAATGTATTGAATATAATTTTTTAGAAAGATTTACTAATTAAAATTGAATATAATGGTACAATCTTCAATTCTACGATAATAACATTTAGTAAATAACTCTAAATAACTTTAAATATGAATATATAATATAATTTATTTTCATATATTGTGGCCTATGCGTCAAACAAAAACATAATTTTAATAACAATTTTGACATATTTAAACAAATGTCACTGTCAGGAAGCAATTACATTAAAATTAATAATGAAACCGTGTTAGGGGGAATAAAATATTTAATTCTAATGAAATTAAGGTTTGTAAAAATAATATATTTTCCATCATACATAAATATTAGACGTACAGGATGATCTGATTGAATTTTTTTCTATTTTTGCAGCACTATAAATTAATATTAATTTACAACTACACATTTACGAAATGAATCATGTACGGTGAAGAATTTACAAAGATTGCGTTTTAGAGCGCCCAGAAGTTGATGCTGATTTTTATAAAAATGTGTGTGTGACGATTTTTCCTTAAAGTCTATTAAAATATGATCCAAAACTTCTGAAATTTGGTATTAAAAACTCATATATAATTTAAAACAACATATTAGATTTTAACCATATATGATAAATCGGATGTAGTACCTACTTAATTTGGAGCTCTAACAGATTTTTGACGAAATTTTATTCGGCAAATAGTTTAACTGATTAATAACTAATATTATTATTTTTATTATTAGATACTTATTAGATGATCAGCAACTATGATAAACTGGGCGAAAGTGAAGAAATAGTTATTTAATTATCAAGTGTATTAAGGGCGCAAAATTGACTCGATTATTAATCGCCGATTAACATACGCGATAAATACAATATTTTTCCGTTGTCGTATCTTCTTAAAATGGAGATAATCTACTTTATACAATTAAATAATTAAAGATTAAAGAAAGAAATAATATAACAAAACAAAAACAAAATAAATTTTAAGATTTAAAATTTTCCTGTCTAGATCAATGCTCGCCTATGTATTGTATTAGTAATTTATGTGTATTATTAATTCCAGATCTAATTATTAAATATGCAAGAATAAGATCCGAATACTTCATATATCATTCTTTGTCTATTAATTAAATCTTGCTTATTGTAACATTCCATATCTTATTACAATAACCTGCAACATTTCACATCTACCTTCTGGTCAGTTTAACACACTATTAATTCAATCTCATGCATAATAATGACCAACTACACTCCTCAGATCGCATTGCCTAACATACTCGTACGTCATTTAATGAAATAATTACTGAGTAGGATTACAAATACTCTTCTAACTACCGAAAACTATAATTACCTTCCCACTAAACGTACTAGAAAGTTAAATTTCCTTCGATATTTAGATGCTATCACAACCTTCTAATTTGATCCTTGTTACGAATTAAATGTACATGGCGAGAATAATATCATGTGACCACGAGTAAAAATGCATTATTTCTACTTGAGAAAAAAAAAAAGAAATGATATATAATGTGTACTATAATTACATAGATTATTTATTTCAAAGTGTATGCTGAAAAGACGTGATAATTACGCATTATACGATTTCTCTGTTCTCTGTGATATAAAATAGAAATTTGTGAGCTTTTGGAAAAAAACAACCATAGTATAAATATTGTAAATATGAGTTACATAATAATAACTAAAATTTTCAAAAAATAATATTTAAAAGATTTTTTTTAAAAAACAACTACTTCCGTTTGTCCAATGGGGTCATGCAAAAAAAAATAATTGTACCTTTTTTCAGTTTAAATCGAAAAAGGATAGTCTAATTCATCGATCAGTATGATTAAATTATTTTTTATTTATATTTTTTGTTGTATAAAATCGTTTTAAAGTATGGTATTTTTAAAAAGTTGCAAAAACCAGCCATGTTTTGTCGTCACAACGTTACGAACGAAGTTCAGACTCATTTCAAACAGACATTTTATATGGACACATAATTTCTAAAAGAAAAATATATATAAACTATAAATTGAGGATTACATATCTAAATATGCTATATTATATTAATATAATATCGTTCTATTTATTTTTATAAATATAATTTTCATTTGGCGTGAAATTATCTACGTTACATCAGATGTTTCTTTCACTTTTGAATCTTTGAATTAGACGGTAGGATATTATTTTATTCTTTATTTTGGCACGAAACAACGTTCCATCGACATGTTTACTTTCATAAATTTTAGGTTATCTTTGAATGTCACTTTGACGTTTAAGGCAATGTGAAAATCAAAATGGTCGTGCTTCTCACTCTGTGACGTCACTGGACAAGGGACGAAGCGGGGGTCTTCAGCCACATTTTAAAGAATGTCATTTTTAATTACAATTTTTTCATAATTAAAGATCGATTTGAGGAAAAATAAAAAATACGGGTCTATTATTTTTCAGTACTCTATCGATTAAAATTATAAAAAAAAGTCGTGCATGACCTCATTGTTATCAAAACATTTTCAGCTCTTCACATTAATGTCAGATTGAGGAATATGTAGAAAACAGGTCTTAAGTGTTATAGTTTTTGAGGAAACGACCTTCCAAGATCCAGATACACATATATCCACACAAACACACTCACATCATTGCAAAAATGTTATAATCGGATTCTAAGGACCTTAAAATGTGCTAATCCACTAAAATCTGGATATTCAATTTTTAGCATGAAACCAATACTTCTCTTAGCGATAGGTAAATAACGGAATTTTCTATATCCTTCAACTGTTATTCATATTTTCAATAAACTTCTACTAATTTTGATTACGGTAAAACAGCTTACTGAATTTGTTTCAGAAGTAACTTTTATATGCAATCGACTAGAAAATAGATACTTATGGCCGAATGCACCAACATAAATCAAATATTAAACATGGTTTAAAATGGGGTCCCGTGGTCGCGTGCCAGAGTGTCTGGTCGCGAACCTGGTGAACCGGGTTTGATCCCGACCGACGCCAAATATTTCGAATTTTAAATGACACAAAAGTGACCCCTGCAGTGTTAGCACTCACTTTAGAATTCTATCAAAAGAGGCATTTGTTTTCGGCTTTCGCATCGAAGCGAAAATTTGGTAGCATGCGTGTCTCAAAATATTCGCCTGCAAGCGTTCGACTTGAGGCGAAAGTGTCAAAGTAACGTCATTATTTTGCCACAGTTCTATTCAAAGCCAATTTATTTATAATTTATACATTTATTATATACAACTGTCGTAATATTTTTTATTTTTATAGTATAAAATCCAATAATTTTCGAATCAAAAAGCGAATATAGAATGAGCCTGTTTCACATTTTTCAAAAACTATTTTAAATGAAAGTTTATGGAATGATTTTCTTAGTAATAATTTTTATTTTAATAATTTGTTGTTATTTGTGGAAATAATTAAATAAAAAGATTGGCGTCCTGAAAAACTACCCCCCACTCCTGTGACGTAGAAGCACATACATTACATCATTAATAGCCAATAGGAAAATAGTTTTTCCATCACCTACGTTTATTCATATTATTTATATAAATAAACGTAGGCTAAAGTTTGTCACATGTTAATAACAAAATCTTTTAATTTGACATTTGACGCTGACATTGCTCATTGTAAATGAATAATAAAGTAATAATGGCTAATTCAAATTACACTCAAGCTAAATCGGACAATTAACCGAAGGTCGATAGCTGGATGATGGCTGAATTTAGATCAGAACGATTGTTTTACTGCTACCGAAATAAGGGGTGTTAAAGAGTTGAGGTAAAATAAAATATAAAAACTGAATTTATTATATAAATTGATAATATATTTTACTTTAAAGTTCTAGTCTTGATTCTTATTTGACGCTTGTTTGACAACTTTGACAATATACTTGACAGCTTAGAACCGCTGAAGATGTATGTACTCTGACGTCACATTCTGTTTCAGATCACGTGACTTATTCAAAATTTTATCCAAATTTCAAAAATTAATTGTAAAATATCTAAAGGATATTTCGTGATATTTTCAAATTTGAGGCTCTTTAAAGAACAATATTTTTCAAATTTAATACTTAGAAGTCATATAAAAATTCTTGCAACAGCCCTATTCTAAAGTGCGTGCTCCACGCTATCAATGAGTGCTTTTTTTTAAACGTAGATTAAAATTTAAGTCTTGTTGGTGCACCTGGGCATTAATTTTTAATGAGAAAGTAATATTTTACTCAAATGAAATCTAAAAAAATATTTGTGCGCCTCTGTGAGGAATGATAAGGTATGCAATTATTGGGCATGTCCGCTGTTGTGCATGCGTGTGTGTGTAATTTCATTGAAGAGAATTAATTTCGGGAAAGTCGGGGCCGTTTTCAATCTGCCCGCGATCTAAAGACTCTTGATGCAAGATGATTATGCCCGACCCGAACATCTGTTCTCTGATTTATGAGAGTTTAATTGTAGTTCTGTACAGAGTAATTTGACAGTTATTTGTTAAAATATGCACCGGGATCTTCATATTAAAGCCTATCTCTCTGCCACGATTATGATGTAAATCAACACGATTTTGACGTTTCCTACCGAAAGCAATATGTTTCCCAAATACAAATGTGAAAGACAAGTTTTTAATATACATATATTGTTTATTAAATTTTTACATATGTATTGAATTGAACTGTCAAAATAAACTACACCCTCCCCCCCCTCCTCCAACCTTTGAATGTACTATTGGTATAAGGGGTCGTTTTAATATTCACGGACCAGGCAATTTCAATTTTAATTAATGTACTTTTTCATTATATCACATATGCCTTGGTAACGTGTGTGACAATTTACAAAACAATTGCTGCAATAGCTTTGTTCACAGAACGATTTGCAAACGGTTGGAGTTTGAGATCGAATGCGCATGCCCGGTTTCAAACTAGTTGCAAATCAAACGGCTTGAATTCTTCTGTGAACACAAATGTAACGTACTTTCAAAAAAGTGCTATAAAACAGTAGATATCTATAAAATCAACTACTATCATCATAACCTGTAGCGAGCGTATAAAATGAACAAAATGGAAAGTAAGTAAATTTAAAAATTGTTTCAAATAAGTAACAGATCAATTTATTTATTTATTTATTTATTTTTTCAGATATTAGAAGCGAAAATGTTTCGTGGTCACAAAATAACTTATATATTTATATAAAATTTATAGAAAAGATGTGGGGACTCTAAGAATACGAAACATGAAACGAATGTGGGAAGTTATAGCAGAAGAATTTAGAAAAAAGAATGTAGAAGTATCCGCAGGCCACTGTGAGAATAGATGGAGGGTATTAGAAAGGAATTTTAAAAAAATTGTCGACCATAATAATAAAACTGGTCGCGATAGAAAAGATTTTGAATTTAGTGAAGAAATGTCAGAAGTATTAGGAAAAAAAGAAAAATATATGCCCGCAGGTGTTATTGAGTACAGAAACAATTGCAATTCCTTGTGAAAACATAGAGACAGTTTTAGAAACAGAAATTCCTTCTATATCAGAAGTAGTAGTAGCACAACAAGTTTGTGAAGCTGTTGAAACTGCTGCGTTGGTGACTAGCGTACCAAAAAGTCGACCAAAGAAAAAATTAAGAAGAGATATTTTAGAAGATATAAGAAATGAAAAAGTAGAGTATTACAAAGAAAAATTAAAATTAGATAAACAAAAATTAGAAAAATATGTTGAATTGCAACAGATAAAATTAGAAGACAATAAACAAAAACTATTACTTTTAGAAAAGAGAAACAAACTCTTAGAAGAGCAAAATGATTTATTAAAACGATTTATTTTTAAAGCTTAGTTGTTATTATAATGTTTAAAAATAGTATCTCTATAATGTACGATTTTTTTGTGTTAAATTAAACAATTTATTTTCCATGGACATACGGATATTATTTATAAATTAATAATTTATTACATTATAGAACAGTAGGAAAAGATAAAGAAATGAGAATACTACATGTATGCAGGTATAAAACAATATGGAATTTTAAATTGATTTTGCTACGATACAAACAAATTATTTACCTAAGCATATTACGAGCTACATGATCTCTTATTTGAATACCATCCCTATCATCTAAATTCTCGTCATCTTCTATATCAATTTGTTGTACATTGTGATGTAGATGAGCTTCATTAAGGTTTTCATTTATTTGAAAATAATCATTGACTGCTATGTTGTGTAGAACGCAACTTGCACGGATGAAATGCACAATATCTTCTATTTTTCGTAATTTTAAGTGATACAGTTGTCTAAACTTCTGTTTCAAAATACCTATTGTGTGTTCTATAATGTACCTATTTTTAGCTAATTTGTAATTAAAATTTCTTTGCATATTTGTCAAGTATCCTCTATCCAGTGTTGTATAAAATACTTGCAAAAATGTATTTCAAATAGAAAATACAAAATACTAATCAAAAGTACTTCATATGTTTGGTGAAAAACAATTATTTTTTTAGTATTTCAAATATACCAATATTTCAAATACTTTCAAATATTTCAAATACATTTACTTTTAATTTTTTGAAAATAAAGAAGATACGTTAAGGCATTGTAAAAATGTTTTTCGTATTCAACTTATTCTTATATTTTTATTAATATTAAAAAGAAACTCCTACATTAAAGTAGGCGAGTGTTTATTTAAGAAAAAAAAATAAGAGAATTACTCCATGTTATATTACTACGAGACAACACTTAACGGAGGGTTTCTATTCCAAATACATATATCTATTTCAAATACTTGTGTATTTTAAATACAAAAACGTATTTCAAATAAAAAAATGTATTTCAAATATTGAAAAATAGTATTTTGTACAAATAATAGTATTTTAATGTATTAAAATATAAAATACTCGTGAAAAGTATTTAAACTAAAAATACAAAATACTGCTATTTTCAAATATTTCAAATAGTTACTTAAAATATTTTATCTAATTCAAATACTTATTTCAATTACTTATATTTCAAATACTATACAACACTGCCTCTATCTCTATATGGTGTCAATAAATTTCTTAAACAAGGGTATCCACTGTCACCCAATACGTAAAAATTTCTACATTTTTCATGTAATGTATTTGCCAGTGGAGAAGCACGGAACACTCTACTATCGTGTACAGATCCAGGAAAACCGACGAAGATATCCAATATTTTTCGTTTGTGGTCACAAACAATTTGAGCCTGAAAATATTATGTTTTTTTATTATTATTCACGTATTCCTGGTAGTGTTACTGATAACAATGATGTTTACAATAATCCACAAGATATAGTCAATGCTTTTGCTACATCTTTCTCCAATTACTACATTACTAGTTCTTCCTTCAGCAATAATAGTAACATATTTTATAATAACAATCCATCATTCACACTAGATAATGTCACTGAAAATGAATTAATTATGTTAATGGCCAAATTGCCTAATAAATGAACTTGTGGTGAAGACAAAATACCTGCATTTTTGGTTAAAGACTGTCGATTCTGTCTTGCTGCTCCTGTGTCCGTTATTATAAATTTAGCCATTACAACTTCTACATTTCCAGAACGATGGAAACAAACACGTATTACTCCAGTACACAAGAAGAATGACAAATCTAATATTGCAAACTATAGGCCTATATCAATTTTAAATAATTTTGCAAAAATTTTTGAAAAAGTTATATATAATTCCTTATTTACAAATATAAGATCTTTAATTTCTAACGATCAACATGGGTTCATGCGTGGAAGGTCTACTGTTACCAATTTAGCATGTTTTTCACAATACGTTTCAGAAGCATTAGATGACCGTGGACAAGTCGACGTAATGTATAGCGACTTCTCCCGTGCTTTCGATTCTATAGATCATGGCTTACTCTTAACCAAAATCAGTTCATTTGGTGCCTCTCCTGCTTTTTTAAAACTTTTAGCTTCATATCTCTCACATCGAAGCTGTTATGTTTACTATAATGGGTTTTCCTCATTTAAATTCATTTCTACTTCAGGTGTACCCCAGGGGTCTAATCTGGGTCCTTTATTATTTGTTTCTTTCATTAATGAATTGCTAATTTCTTTCACATGCCCAGTTTTGGCGTACGCAGATGATATTAAACTGTTTAACAGAATATCCTCAGCCTCTGACGTACATCTTTTACAAAATAATATAGATAAACTAGCATTTTGGTGCAGCGAGAATAAATTACCTATAAATATCAACAAATGCTTTATTGTTACATATACACGCAAAAGTAACAACTTCATTCATCATTATGTAGTAAATGATACCATTCTTACACGCAAATGTTCTATTATAGATTTAGGTGTTACTTTCACTTCAAATCTCAACTTCAATGAGCATATTGTTAATATATGTTCATCTGCCAGTAAAACTTTAGGTTTCATTATTCGTATATGCAGAATGTTCAATGATATTACAACTTTAAAATCATTATATTTTGCATTTGTTGTAAGTAAATTAGAGTACGCCAGCCTAATCTGGTATCCTTCTTATGTCAGTCAAAATTTGCAATTAGATCGCATTCATCGAAGATTCCTGAAATATGTTTCATTTAAAATAGACAATATTTATCCTGACAGAGATGTTGATCTAAATTCTCTTCTAGAGCGTCATTCCTTACCCTCTTTAGTTTCCAGACGAGAAGCTTCGTGTTCCAGATTCCTGTGGATGCTTCTTCACAACTATATAGATGTACCATATTTACTGTCATGTGTGCCATTCCATGTCCCAAGGTTGGCTTCCAGACAAGGTGGATCGTTTCGCCTACCAGTCGCACGTACAGTTATTTTGCAACGCTCACCTGTTCATTTAATGTGCCTCAATGCTGACAAAATGTATGAAGATATATTCATCTAACTATGTATATATATTTTATTTTGTTAAATTGTAACATTTAATTATTTTTTCATTGTTTATATTAATTTTACCCTGTAATTGGCTTGCTGTTGGGTAAATAAAGCGTATTATTATTATTATTATTATTATTATTATTATAAAGTAAATACAGAATTTTTATAATTTACCTGAATAGAATAAAAATGTTTACGATTTAAATATGAATCCGGATCTTCAGCCGGTTTATCAATTTTTATATGAGTGCCATCGACTACACCAATGACACCTGGAAAACTATTCTCCCGGAAATATTCTTCAATTTCTACTTTTTCCTCTGCACTAGGCCATTTTATAATTTGAGGTGAGAGATTACTTAAGAAATATATCATTTTATGGATGATTTTGTATAG
This sequence comes from Ophonus ardosiacus, assembly GCA_943142095.1. Lineage (NCBI taxonomy): Eukaryota > Metazoa > Arthropoda > Insecta > Coleoptera > Carabidae > Ophonus > Ophonus ardosiacus. Next base: position 46,218,763 of record OW964827.1, on the reverse strand, counting down.
AGCTCCTATAGAAATACAAAATCTATCGGCAACATCCCTATAAGAAGCTGCTTCATGACCAGCAAACCATAGGAAAACTATTGTGCATTTATAAGCATCTACTTTTCCGTATTCTCCAGCTTGATGATGAAAATACCGCGAAGCTGCAAATCGAACTGCAATATCGTTTGCAATTTGCTTGCTGACACGAAAGTGTTCAAAAAAATCCTCTTCCGAATACTGAGGTATTGTCACTTCAATATAATTCTCATTCTTGGGTTTTTTTCTAGTGGCTATTATTTGAAAATCTTCATCTTCACTTGATGAATCATTCAAGAAATCAAAATTTCCACTGGACATGGTGCTATCAGAATCCGTCATCTATTATTAAGTAAACTTTAATATTACAGATATCTTATTACTTTGCAATATACTCACCTTAAAATATTTATTAAAATTATTATATTAAACGCCAAAGAAATTCCAGCAAGTTCACGAATAACCTAATTTTTGTAAATGTAAACAACTCGAACATGTGGAAATGTTAGGTTAAAACATTGGAAAAACGGCAACGGTTGGAATAATTTTCAACTCAGTTGGAAATTATTCCAACCGTTGCCAACTAATCCCCAACCAGTCAGAAAACTTCTGTGAACAACCAACTGGTAGTCAGAGTTTGAAATTTGTGACTCTGTGAACGCTTTTATGTAACTGCGCATGTCTCTGACGGTTGCTGACGGTTTGAAACCGTTCTGTGAACATAAACAACGTCTATTATTACAAATAAATTTTCGCTAGAATAAGTACTCTAATGAAGGTAAGTAAAATCAAATTTGGAAATTAACTTAACCCCAGTATTTTAAACTAACCCTTTTCAGAAGTACAACCTATCTCATTAAAAAAAGTGATTTTCATTATCGTCGGCCAAAAAATTTGATACAATTCTCGTGCGTGAAGTATTTTACACACACTCGAATGTAAATAACTATTAATCACGTTTAATCTACGTTTAAACAAAAAAATGCAAATCGAAATTTTGACAGCAATATATTATAATTCATATGACCTTTCATTTCGATGCAACATTGTCAATTTAACCGTGTTTAATATTTAAGATAAGTTGGTGCAATCGGGCATTAGAGAAAAAAATTTAGGGACGATAACGAACTTATAGCGGGTGTTGAAAGGCAATTGAACAAAGTGAACATGATCAAAAAGAAAATTGTTTCTTCGTTCGTTATTCGTTATCCCCACTCTTTCATTTTGTGATCACAACATGCCATTCCCCTTTCCCTTCTGAATCAGTCTTTTCGCATGATCACTGTGATTGAAATAACAAAAGATTTGAAAATGGCGGAAAAAGCAAGCAATGAAATATTGGAATATGCAAATCATCCGAACTACTAGAACTTGAGTCAATAGATTCAACATTCATTATTGGTTTCGATTCTAATATTAGATCCTACAGGTAAAAACAAAAGTTAAAGAAACTTGTTTTCATTTTTCTTCACATTTCATACCAAAAATATTATTTCGGCTTCAGCACAAACCATCTTTAAACTATTTTCGATTTGGGTATTACTTCAATCAAAACAGCTGATTTATCATTTGACGTTTGCCGCTAGTTCGTTCAACGTTGTGTAGGTTTCGCGTCAATCGAGTTAATTTTGTTGTTTCTTTGGAATTAAATTTAATCATGATTCGAAGGAATCATTGAACAAATCATTATTTAGAAAATTATAATCACAGTCCGAAGAAACACGCCTTATAAATGTTCATATAATCCGGGAATATAAAATCGACCTCTCGTATCTGTAAACTTATTACCAAAAATGTATTTTCTGCTCATTGTTCCACTTAAATTAAATTAAGTTATTAATCATCGTTTCTCGCAAAATTACAAAAACATGCGGAATTTTCATCCTTTCCTTCGCTCTACTTTTATAAATGAGAACTTCTTGTAAAAATGATCACGCTTATAGGTGTTAATTTCTTCAAAATGAAAAAGTATGGTTCAGCATTAATAAATCTTGCATATTAATTTAAATAATTAATATCAGTTGGCATTATTTTCTCGCGAGTGAAACAAATAAATCTGCACTCGCCAACTCGAATTTCACTACAATTTTCACCTAAAATGAAATGAATAAATTGTTTGGTGAGATAATTAATTTGTTTTAATTGACAACATATATAAGGCGGCTGCCTTAGTGGATGTTAATTAGCTTCCGCGGGCGCATGCGCAACGCAGGGGTTCTTGCACGTGCGCATGAGATCATAGCCGACTTTAATGTGTAAGAAATAAATCTTGACTTATGCACTCTATCTTCTTATAGAAAAATTATTTGTAATTAACAGATTTGTTTTAGAAAAACGAATGTGTTAATTAACATCTTGCAAGGATTATGAATATTTATTATTGTCGGTATCTAATGAACAATGATTTATTTGAGGAATTTTAAATGGGCTATAAATACGATAAGAAATATGTCATATCGGTAAAAATTATTATTTATTGATGATATTATCGACGTACAATACATATGTTAGTGCAATTAAATTTTATGACATCTGGTAATTTATCGTTGCTTTTACAAAATTATATGTGCTTTTCACTGCTTTTACGGGAGTCATTTTGTTTCTTTAGAAATTTAAAAAAAAGTTAATTTTCTCCTTTCCTGAAACGAGGAAATATAGAAATATTGGATATACAGGATAATTCGATTTAAGTTTGATGTTTGCAGCATTATATATCAAACAGCTCTCAATAAGAACGTGATTTCAAAGTGTCAAATAATAGTTTGCAACTACACATTTACGAAATGGATAATGTTCGGCGAAGAATTTACACAGATTGCGTTTTAGAGCATAAGGAAGTTGGTGATGATTTTGACAATGTGTGTGTGACGATTTTATGGAATTTATTATTAATTTTTATTTATTGTATGGAATTTTGTACGTTCTGGTTGCAGAAGAATTTTATTGTTGCCGTCTTGGTTACAATAATATTAAATGATTTTCACATGGAAAAAGACTGAGTAACTGAGTACTAAAAATGGCTGCAAAGTTATTAAGCCCATTTCAAGTTTAAAAAAAGCGAAGGTAAGAAATTCCTTTAACATACTATTTTTAAACAATCTATTGTGGGCAGCACAAGACCTCTCGACATTTTCATATTAGGCTATATAAGTACATATTATTTAAACATTTCTGATAAAAAAAATCTAAATACATCTATTATGTAGGTACTTTCCAAGAAAAAGCCTTCAGTAATGTAAATGAATTTTTGATACTGACATTTTTAATTACAAACATCAACTGGTATCTATGAAGTTGTTTGGCTTGGCCTATGAGATTCATTACAGATATCATTGAAAAATGTTTTAATCGGATTCTAGTGACTTTAAAACGTGCTTATTCACTAAAATCTGGATATGCGATTTTTAACATTAATCCAATACCTCTCTTAGCAAGAGGTAAAAATTAACACATAATTTCGATTTACTGTTTAGCATAATCATTAATTTATATTATCATGTTTATATTTATACGAATATTGTAATATTAGCCAATGCACTAATGCACGCCATTAATTCCGACACTAAATTAAACCAAATAAACTTAATTTACATACAGTTACACAATTCAAAATTAATTCAATTTTTATGCAGGCTGTTTTATAATTAAACAAAAAAAACTACAAAAATTACATATTATTTTATAAAATTTGTACAATATAATAACCTTGAACACGGAAACAAGCTCGAATCGTCATTGATTTACTAGCTCAAATGGAAATATCTTTAAAATAAAACATATGTTAGAATTTGCTTACGTGATCTTGTTCACTTATTTTTAGGTCATTTATTTTAATTTTGTTGTTTATTTTTAAGCATCTGCAGAGAGATTTGTGAAATTATTATATCGGAAATAGAAAAAAATTGTATAGATTAACAACATTAACATAAATTTTCTCGGAAGCAAACATGAATTCACTAATTCGTTTTACATGTGTCATTCATGCTCAATTGCCTTTACATATTCAAGATTTCTGATTCAATAATGAAATTATGAAACTCTATCCCATTGAAACTAGATACGTTTGCTCAGTTCCGAGCTGTCAAGAACTGTAGCGATTTATTTACGATAAGTTAATTTACGATCATTTCCGACATTTTGTTTGGGCGATTTAATTATTTTCCGCAAGTAATTAACTCGCGGTCGGTACAAAGCCTTAGCGACAGAGAGTGACTTTTCCGTTTTGTGTTTACAACTGGATGTAGAAACGCAACCGAATGTTTCTCTACTTGTTCGGTGTGTTGCGACAGAATTTGATTTATGTACTAGTGTTTTAATTTTTAATTAAGAATGAGTTGTCAACTGATAGAAAAATACGCCCAGTTTTTATTCAGCGGATATTTACGAGTATATGGACATATATGAGAGTATTGGGCTTCCAAATTATCAAGAGATGGCGCTGACGTCAAACGTCAAAATTCAAACGAATGGTACATTTTTCGCGAGCTTCCATAAGAGAACAATTGGTGTGAGACTAATTTTCGTAGTTTTTAATTTAATTTCGGATTTAGTATAGTGTTTTTTTGTTAATTTCGGTAGAATTTAGTTTGATCTTTCTTATAATAACAATTTAGTGATAGTTTTAATAATATTTTAGTTAATAGGGTTAATTTTAGTAAGTCTTTGTAGGTTAAGAGTATTTTAGTCATATTTTAAGGAACAGTATATTGGTATTTTTAATAAAAAAAAAAAAACATTTGATTTCCTTTATTTAGATTGTATTTCATTGCCGTAGCTGTACATATATTAATTTCTATCTACATAGCTTTACTTTTATTTAATTGTTTTTCTTTCATAATGAACAATTTTCTTTGCTTAGATTTAGATACTATTTGTAGATTTGGGAATTGTAGTGTATCATCTAGCAATATGGTGGAAGGCCAGCAAGTAATAAATAGTGGCCACATAATATTATGTGGTAAATATTTTCGGAGAAAACTCCATCGTAACTTTAACCTATAAATTGTATATCTCCTAATTTGTTCATTAATTTTATAAAAAACAAAAACTTACCTGTTATATTAGCAGTAATTCAGATCCTACTAAGAATAAAACAATAATAGCCGAAGATAAAAGCGTATTAAAATTCGTATACAAGTAAATAAAATCCCTGAATAAAACAACCATCTTTGTACATGTACACTGCACTCAGTTCAGAAATCTGCCACCAGTGGCGCATTTTAATATTGGAAGCCCAATAGAATAGTTATTCGCATACCAAATGCGGGAACGTCTGGTTCCCGGAGGAGTGTTTGGCGAAGCGAGCTTGTGAGCGCTGCCGTAGAAGTTTTGTCTACATTGTTGTACGATCTAATATTTAGCGATAAATATTCCTTGGGATCTATTTATCGATATTAAATTTATGTCCGAGAAATATAAACTAACCTAACCAATTTTTCCGCTATCAATTTATCGACGATAAATTTTGTTAGCGATCAATTTACAGGAGACCAATTTTCTTATTGAAATGCCCAACAATTATTAAATAATCCTGCTGTACGTAAATATGTTGGTTATGTTTTTTTTTTTTTTTAAAAAAAACCTCATTATTTGTTTCTTCTTCATTTAACTGTTAAGCCGCGTACAGACCAAAATCAGCTTTCACGAACAGTTCGCGACCTGTTCGCGAGCTGTTCGCGAGTTGCTCGCGAACTGTTCGAGAGCTCAACGTCCACACCACCACAGACACCACTGTTTTCGAATCGAGACTCGAGTTCGTCATTTATAGAAACAATGTCCACGTCTTCAAGCGAGGAAGAAAATATTGTTGCTTGTGCAAGTCTCTTGATTATAACAGCATTGAAAAAGAAGAAAGCAGAAAGAACCCGAAAAAGAAGGTGGTGGAGAAAAAATTTATTTGCAAACCGTGGCATATTTAGAGCCGCACTAATTTCTTGAAGCGAGTCTTTCTTCATATTCCGCTTTTTGTGATGGGGAATTTTTGGATTCCATAAATTAGGATGCACTTTATATTGTTCGATTAAATTAATAATTTTCTCTTCACTCCACTCCATTGTTAAAAGAGCTAACTACACTTTTAAGATCGATCATCACCCATGAACGTCCACACTAGAACTGCTGTTTGCTAACACTTTCTTTGATGTTACCGCTCATGTAGCGAACTTTGGCCGAACTCGAACCCGAACACGAACTGCTCGCGATTTCTGGTACACACCGACTTCTGCAGAGGTTCGCGAGTCGTTCGCGAGCTGTTCGCGAGCTATACGCGAACTTGGTCTGTACGCTGCTTTAGATGTTACATTGTAACATATTAAGAGTGCAAACTATTACATCATTAACAGCAATTTTTCATCTATTTCTTCATTATCTTTTCACTCATAATCACTTCTCATTACTCTGATGTCAGTTCAGTCATCAGACAGTAACCTAAAGGTATCTGATTGCTTTTCTAGGAATTCGATTTTATGTATGACATGCTAATGAAGAAGTCTCAACTCATCGCTTGTTAACACGATTAATCTGTGATTTCGAGGTAATTAGTGCGAACGAAGATTATCTCTCAATATTGTTTTGATGTTTCGAAAGAGTAAACATCGAAAGAAGCGTGAAGAATTTTTTAATTTGATGCCTGTAGCGAATACTATTGGAGATTTGTTAGAAGCTTTATAAAGTGCAAGGAAAGAATGTTGAAATGTACTATTGTTGAAACTTCTTTGAACATGTTTAAAATAAAAGTCTAATGCCCGGTTTCACCAACATCAAATAAGTCTTCGAATAGCTTATTCGTCGAATAAGAGAAAAAATATCGCACCGAACCCATAACACAAATGACGGTATTTATTCTAGCTACCATATTTTGATGCGATATTTTGCACTTATATGAATAAGCTAATCGAAGATTTATTTGATGTTGGTGAAACCGGGCATAAAAAATTATTAATTAATTTATTTTCTACAATTCTAGCGTGGCTCTCTGATGTGGCCAGCAAATTACCTTTTGTCAATTCTATGTATTTTGTACAAATGCCATACCAGAAGTTCCTTAGAAAATATTCTATATATCCAGTAGAATTGTAACACGAACATATACTATTTTCTACAAATTCCATATTGAGCGTTCCTTTGAAAAGATTCTATAAATCCAATAAAATTATAATACGAACATACATGATGTAAATTGCACTTGACACTGACATCTATCAATTAGAATTATTTGAATACCGCTGTTTCCATGATTATAGCAAAGCTGGCTGATTTTTGAAAGTTAATCCCTTAATTCTTTAACTCTATATCTATAGAATATGAAGGAAAATGTATAATCAAACCGTACAGACAATAAGATATTCTTCCATACTGATAATCACATAAAATGTGAAAAAATGATATTTGCGAATTTTCAAGAAAAACTGTTAAGAACTTTAAATAAGGGAATTTTAGGTTAACCAATTACATCCAAAATATTATCAGCTCTTCATATGGATGTAAAGAAGAGGAATACGTAAGAATTATAATTTTTAGAATTATAGTATTGGAGTTATCTCGCCGAAAAAATTGTCCACACACTGACACACACACACACACACACACACACACACACACACACACACACACACACACACAAACACACACACAGAAATTAGTAAAATAGTATTCTAGGGATAAAGTTTCTTGTATTTCTAGCAAAATTATTTCACCAACATATTGTGTGAACTATACTTGACACTGCTATATGTCAATTAGTAATACCTACTAGCGTAAACTCGGCTACGCCGAGTATACCCTAGGGCTCCGCCGATAGTGTTTTATAATAGTTTTACGTACGTCCAATCCGTCTAGGAACAATTTAAATGTAAAGTGCTAACACTATGAGTCTTTCAAAATATTTTTTTCTCGCCCACCCAAACAGCCCACGCAAACTGCTCACCCAAATTGCTCACGCAATCTGCCCACGTAACCTGCCCACCCAAAATGCCAACCCAAACTGCCGCACGCAACCTGCCCACCCAATCTGCCCAAGCAATTTTTGACATTTCTGCATAGCAGCCCTTGACGAACCCTCTCATTTGATACCAAACACGACATGGTTCTAACAACTTTATGCAAAAAACAAAAGCCGAGCGAGCTGTCACATTTTTGACATTTCTGCATGACAGCCCTTGACGTTACCTTTCATTTGATACCAAACACGACATGGTTCTGACAACTTTATGCAAAAAACAAAAGCCGATCGAGCTTTCAAAATTTTGACATTTCTGCATGGCAGACCTTGACGAACCCTCTCATTTGATACCAAACACGACATGGTTCTGACAACTTTAAGCAAAAAACAAAAGCCGATCGAGCTGTCAATTTTTTAACATTTCTGCATGACAGCCCTTGACGGTACCTTTCCTTTGATACCAAACACGACATGTTTCTGACAACTTTAAGCAAAAAACAAAAGCCGATCGAGCTGTCAAATTTTTGACATTTCTGCATTTCACCCCTTGACGAACCCTCTCATTTGATACCAAACACGACATGGTTCTGACAACTTTAAGCAAAAAACAAAAGCCGATCGAGCTGTCAAATTTTTGACATTTCTGCATTTCACCCCTTGACGAACCCTCTCATTTGATACCAAACACGACATGGTTCTGACAACTTTAAGCAAAAAACAAAAGCCGATCGAGCTTTCAAAATTTTGACATTTCTGCATGGCAGCCCTTGTCGATACCTCTCATTTGATACCAAACACGACATGTTTCTGACAACTTTATGCCAAAAACAAAAGCCGATCGAGCTGTCAAATTTTTAACATTTCTGCATGGCAGCCCTTGACGAACCCTCTCTTTTGATACCAAACACGACATGATTCTAACAACTTTATGCAAAAAACAAAAGCCGATCGAGCTGTCAATTTTTTAACATTTCTGCATGACAGCCCTTGACGGTACCTTTCCTTTGATACCAAACACGACATGTTTCTGACAACTTTAAGCAAAAATCAAAAGCCGATCGAGCTGTCAAATTTTTGACATTTCTGCATTTCACCCCTTGACGAACCCTCTCATTTGATACCAAACACGACATGGTTCTGACAACTTTAAGCAAAAAACTAAAGCCGATCGAGCTGTCAAATTTTTGACATTTCTGCATTTCACCCCTTGACGAACCCTCTCATTTGATACCAAACACGACATGGTTCTGACAACTTTAAGCAAAAAACAAAATCCGATCGAGCTTTCAAAATTTTGACATTTCTGCATGGCAGCCCTTGTCGATACCTCTCATTTGATACCAAACACGACATGTTTCTGACAACTTTATGCCAAAAACAAAAGCCGATCGAGCTGTCAAATTTTTAACATTTCTGCATGGCAGCCCTTGACGAACCCTCTCTTTTGATACCAAACACGACATGATTCTAACAACTTTATGCAAAAAACAAAAGCCGATCGAGCTGTCAATTTTTTAACATTTCTGCATGACAGCCCTTGACGGTACCTTTCCTTTGATACCAAACACGACATGTTTCTGACAACTTTAAGCAAAAATCAAAAGCCGATCGAGCTGTCAAATTTTTGACATTTCTGCATTTCACCCCTTGACGAACCCTCTCATTTGATACCAAACACGACATGGTTCTGACAACTTTAAGCAAAAAACAAAAGCCGATCGAGCTGTCAAATTTTTGACATTTCTGCATTTCACCCCTTGACGAACCCTCTCATTTGATACCAAACACGACATGGTTCTGACAACTTTAAGCAAAAAACAAAAGCCGATCGAGCTTTCAAAATTTTGACATTTCTGCATGGCAGCCCTTGTCGATACCTCTCATTTGATACCAAACACGACATGTTTCTGACAACTTTAAGCAAAAAACAAAAGCCGTTCGAGCTGTCAAATTCTTGACATTGGAATATTTGTTTTTTACTTAGTTATTTATGGGATGTTTAGCAACACTTTGGAAATGTACATGAATCACGGACATGAACCTCCAAAATTTTTAATTTTTAAATATAATGTTTTAGGCCTTTTAAACTACTATGGAATAACCTCCCATTGCCATAATGTATGTTTATTAATTTAACTTCTTTCAAAATGGCCTTATTTTATAAATAATTCCATTTAAATGTTCTGATTGACATGTCAAAGAAACGTTCTTCGTCTTAAATTTTTCAAAGAAGACTAAATTTTTGATTTCAAATTGTTTCAAAAAGCCAAAATACGACCTTTAAAAATTTTTTACACAAAAACTATGCACCGTATAGAAAATTGACCTATTACCAGGAAATCAAGTTGAGTTATTCTCTACATCTGGGAAAAATTTTCATTAAAATCGCTCTTACCGTTTAGTCTGTACAGGCGAATAAAATTTCCCCGATCGTCTTGATGAATTCAATATAGAAATATATATAGATAGTGAATCTACCCGTTTAGAATAAAAGATTAAATTATTAAAATTATTTCCATGGTGATGCAAGAAAGATTGAAAAATTTATGAAAATTGATTTCTTTATAAATTTTTATATTTAAATACATTGAATTAACAGCTTTATATTAAGGTACATCCGATTGACCGATTTTAACTAAACTTTAATTAAGTCTTCATTTGGATGTAAGAATGAAGAATAGGAATTTTTTTTAATTAACACATACACACACCCGCACACACACACACACACACACACACACACACACACACACACACACACACACACATACAGACAGACATCATCGTAAAAATAGTAAATTCGTATAGTAAATATGCTTAATTAAAAACTCATCATCTAATTTTTTGACCAAAGACAATACTTTCCTTTATCTAAAGGTGACGGAAAGTAAAAAGAAAATATAAAATCAAACTCACCTTAACGTCCTTGTAGTTGGCGACCAAATCCGTGGTGAACGTTGTATTAGCGGGTGAGGGTTTGTTTTTAACACTTGGGAAAATAATACCCCCCTTTCTCTTCTCCCCTCTGGATGTGGTGTTCGTCGCGTTGTTGATCACTGGTGTCGTTGTCTGCGTCAACGTTGTGGATGTTTGTGTGACAGTAGTAGGTGGTGGTAATGTGGTGTAAGTAATTGGGATGGTTGTTTCACGTTCTGTGTTTGCTGGGATTTCATCCACTGTATACCTACAATGTGAAAGATAATATAATTAATAGTGGGAGTAAAGAAGAACAACGGCAATGAATGAAGTATTAATTTATTGAAAGATTTAAGGCAGATGTAAAATAGTACAGGAACGAGGAATAAAATACTTCTAACCTTACTTTTCAACTGTCAAACGAATAGTAAATTTATGAATGAGAGAAATAGAACGGTATTTAAACAATGCCATTGTTTTGGTGGCTAAGAACAAGGAAAGAGTGGAAGAAAACCTGGAGAAGTGGAGGCAGGTCGTCGAGGATAGAGGATCAGTAGAAAGAAAACTGAATATATGTGGTTCGAAGGAGATAGACATAACCGTGATACTAGATTTTTGGAAGAGAGACTGGCTCGAACTGGATAGTTCAAATACCTATACTCTTACGTCACTGAAAAAGGGGAACTGGACAGGGAAATTACTCACAAGATCCAAGATGGATGGATGAACTAGAAGAAGATGGCAGAAGTGTTGTGCGATAAGAGAATTGGAAGAAGGACTAAAGAAAATATATTTAAGGCGGTTGTTAGACCGGCCGTGATATACAGTCATACAAAAAAGTCTCCGTACGACAGTAGTTTTAATGTATTTTAGGAGAAATAACAGTCTAAAACTCAATATATTTAATTTCCTTTTAATCCAAAATGAAAAGCAGTATATTACGTTATTATAAACATAAAATAAACAAATAATTTATTTAATTTATTTGTATTATGGGGTAAACATTGAAAGTATTCATCATTTCATGACAAAAAAGTCTCCGTACGATAACCAAAATATTTTAAATAATAAACCATTTATTTATGTTTCATAAAGAAATATAATATTAGGAGGGTTTTCCTTTGATTCTTCCACCAGTAACTAAGAGATGAGTCATTGAATCTACCAAATTTTTGATCCCCGATGGTATTATATTCTGCCATTTTATTTGTAATTAACTTGAAATTCTTTTTTGCTTTATATTCTTAGTTATTTTAAGAATTTTCCGCACTTTCTTAATCTGGTTAAAGTCCGGAGACTGTGAGGGATGATTAAGCATATTTTTAATATTATACAGTACGCATTCTCTTATAGACGCGAATTATTTGTCGAATTTTTCTGATGCATGAAATTAAAATTGTCTGTTAAGGATTGAGAAAGTGCGGAAAATTCTTAAAATAACTAAAAATATAAAGTAAAAAAGAATTTCAAATTAATTACAAGTAAAATGGCAGAATATAATGCCATCGGTGACCAAAAATTTGGTAGATTCGATGACTCATCGCTTACATACTGGTGGAAAAACCAAAGGAAAACCCTCCAAATATTATATTTCTTTATGAAACATAAATAAATGGTTTATTATTTAAATGTTTTGGTTATCGTACGCAGACTTTTTTGTCATGAAATTATGTATACTTTCAATGTTTACCCCACAATATAAATAAATTAAATAAATTATTTGTTTATTTTATATTTATAATAACGTAATATACTTCTTTTCATTTTGGATTAAAAGGAAATTAAATATATTGGGTTTTAGACTGCCATTTTTCCTAAAATACATTAAAACTACTGTCGTACGGAGACTTTTTTGTATGACTATATGACAGTGAAACATGACATGCCCAGTAAAGAAAGTCCACAAAAAGAGGTTGGAAGTCGCTGAGATGAGAATGTTAAGGTGGATGATGGGTAAAACTAGTGCTCGGAATACCGGTGGTTCCAAAAGACCACCCGCTCATCCGTATTTCATTAAATTTGGGTCGGAGTCGATTCTTTATCCATAAGAACCGAAGACCCGTATTACCCGTAAGAACCACAGATGTGAGGTTTTTACGATTCTTATGGGTTTTACGGGTCTTATGGGTGAAGAATAGACTCCGACCCATTTGGTCCGGGTGGGTAGGTAGTTCCCATTTAACTAAATACCCAATATAAAGTCCTAACCCTAGGTAAAACACGAAGGGATAGGATTCGGAATGATGTAATAAGAGAAATGCCTGGAATAGTGGAGGTATCAAGAAAGACAGGAGAGAAGGTTACAATAGTTTAGGCATGTAATGATAAGGAATGAAAACTATGTTGGAAGAAGGGTAAGCAAAATGTGGATGATGGGTCGAAGAAGGAGAGGAAGCCCAAAGAGATGTTGGATGGATTGTGTGTTAGATTTTAGAGAGAAATGAATTAAACAGGGAAAAGCTGAAGAAGAAGAAATAGAAGGGTATTTACCTGTTGGGGTCGTACTCCACAAGTCTATCAATCGTGGGATCCAGCAATAATTCCGCTGGAACCGGCCGTTGCGCAAGAGTAGCCACATCATCTTCCTGCTTCTTTAATCTCTTCTCCACAATATCCAAATTCTCAATAATTTTATTCGTCTTGGCTCGTAGATCATGGTGAATTTCCCCAATAGCTCTTTCTTGCCTTTGAGTATGCGTCAATAATTCATCTGACTTCGGTACCAAATCATCAACAGAACTTTTTGTCCCTACGACTACGTCCCAGACTTCATCCATTTTCTCCGATACAGTGATAATGGGTCTCATTTGTTTCACGAGAGAATCGATTTTGTTTGTTTTGATAACGATTGGTTCTGGAGTGGTTGTTCTGTTTTTGAAGGTGATGTCGATTAGTTCTTCGGGTTCGACGATTGCTTCGTGGACATCTGTCATCATGTGGAGAACTTTTCCTAGATTTTCTGATACTAAATTAATATGGAATTGGAGTTTTCGGTCTACATTGCTGGTAGCTGTTCTGAGTTGATCTAATTCTTTTGTCATATGATTCATAACTTCTGCGTTCATGGATTTAGTAATTTCTAACATGTTCATACTAACTGGTTTCTTCTCGCTCGCCTCCGCATTAATATCATCACTTGGAAGCAAATTATTGTCTAATTGATTTTTCAAAATAGCTAATTTGTTGTCAATGTCACTAACTTTTTGATCTAAAGATACTAATCTCATATCGAGGGAATCTTCATCGCTTCTAGCAGTTGGGTCTGTGCTAACCCCTCGAGTACCAATAGTGGGTGTTTGGTGGAACAATTTAAGATCAAGGCGGCGAAGTTTGGCAATGACGGAATCGGTTTTGTCGATGTTGTCGTTGACTCGGGAGTCCAGAGCTTCGACGCGACGCATCAAATGTTCGACTGCCTTGTCCAAATTCTCAATTCGTTGGAGTTTGGATTCGAGAGTGGAGATGATGACTTCGAATACGTTGAAGATGTATTGTTCCCTGAAAGAAGAAAAACAAAATTGTTAGTTATACTTAGTACAGTTTATAAAAAAGTAGAATAGTGAACTCTAGATAAAACAATGTCTAATAAAGAATTAGAAACAACACTCGTTATGTTTCACAAGATTTCAGCATCTGAATCAACCTCTCGGTCATTTTTCAGATGTCAGCCGTGCCCAGCTAGTAACTACAGACGGGTTTCGCTCTTGTTGGAGCTCATCAGTGTGGTGCAACTCACCAACTGGGCACGGTGTAAGATATATCTCTCAAGCCATCTATTTTGTATGAGATGTACAGTATTGGCCATAAAGATAGCAACTTTTAAAAAATTTCTATTTCTCTGAAGTGAACATAAGAATCTCTAAAGTGAACATAAGAATATTGAAAATAAATTACATAAAGAATAACATCTTAAAATAAGTTTATTTTATGTTAAAATAATTTATATTAAATTTATAGAATTTATTTAATTTGCATAATTCTTACTTTTGTCTGGACATAAAAATAGCAACTACATAATGAATGTCTTTTTTTTCTCAATTTCAACGTTTATATCGTATAATTGTTTAAAAAATATAAATTAGTACTTCAAAATTATGGGTCGTAATAAGACTTTGACTAAAGAATTTCGCAATTTAATAATTAAATCATATGAAAATGGTGCTTCGCGGAATAAAATGTCGAAGAACTTTAATTTGCATAAATCTACAATAGCACGAATAATAATCCATTTTTGAAGGAAGGGTAATATTGAGCCTTCTACAATTTCTAGTAGACAAAAAAAAAAAAACATCAAACCGAAGCGACAGAATGATAACACATATCGTTAAAAATCCGTTGTTATCATCAAAGAAAATTTTAGGCTTTCTACTAAGTAATGTTAAAGATAAAATATCTTCAAGACAGGGAAGAAGAATATTAGTTGCCGGAGAACTTTATAGTCGTCGGCCTGCAAAGAAACCACTTCTTTCGAAGAAGAACGTGAAGGCCCGATTATTTTTTTGCAGAAAATCATGTAAACTGGACAACTGACATGTGGAAAAGAGTATTATTTAGTGATGAACTAAGATTAATTGATAGAAATGTAATAACAAAATTACTTGAATTCATGATGAAACGAGAAGTAGTAATAAATTCTCGTGGTTCCGGTTATTACACTAAATATTAGAAAATTTAGTTTTTATATTAATTTTATAAAAGTTGCTATTTTTATTTTTATGTCCAAATAAAAAATATTTTTTTGCACATAAATCAATTTTTAAGAATAAAAGAAGTATTTCGAACTTTCATTGTCTTTATTTTTTTTGAGTTACACAAAGTTTCGATTGATAAAATCTCCAATTGTTATCAAGTGAATCAATTTTTGTTAATATAATGCAAATTATTTTAATGTAAATTAAACTTGGTTCAAGACACTAATACTACAGTAATTTATTTCTGAAATCCCAGTTTTTACATTAGAGCAATTGAATTTTTTTTAAGTTGCTATCTTTATGGCCAATACTGTATATGTTACGCCGTGCCCAGTTGGTGAATTGTCTCTGCAAAGAGACGTCAGTTACACTACACTGATGAGCTCCACACGCGTCTGTAGTTACTAGCTATATTTAATTAATAAAAGTTGAATAAGTGTTACGCATATTATAAGTAATATTTGGTGTTTCACTTTCATTTGAAATGTTCTATACTTATTTTATAAATCGCATTTTATCACGAATTTCATACTTTTACTTGGAAATGACTTCATAGTTTCACGCCCTAGTAATCACAAATCAATTTCTCAATTTGTAATATATAAAAAACTAAACATTTTATACCTTTGCTACGCATTTAAAACCTGATTTAAATATTTAGATACTATAAATTTTCTTTACGCAAATTAAAATTTTGTAAGTTCCCATCAATATTATTTCACAGCAAATATTTATTACTTTCGGATATGTTAATCTGGTTTATTAATAAGCCGTGCTGTGTACCAACATGGTGTAAGGTGTGAGTGTGCTGTATGTGTGTGTGTGTGTGTGCGTGTGTTTATCACACACAGACTCTCTGGCCACTCCGATGATATAACAGGAAATCTGTTCAGTGTTATGTTTGTTGCGCGTTCACCGTTACAGTGGACATCATAAGGCCCGATACACAATTGAGAAAAAAGTTTTTTAATTGGGTCCTCCACCATGTAGTAACAAATTAGAAAATATATTATTTATATTTAAACTCTCTGATACGGACACTAAAAGTTTGAAAAAATATTGGTTTTTAAAATAATAGAGTTTTTAATACCCTTAACATCAAGGTCACACTCTATCCCAAAAACTTACTCCAAGAATTCTGCTATCGCCTTTTTGAAATCCTTTCAAATTTTGCTGGCTGTAATAAGAATAATTGCAGGAACCGTCTTCTTTACGTTCATCCGACCAAAAATATGGTGCAAGAAGAAATTTGTCATCAAGCCATTCATTAATTAAATGATTTTTACCTCCCGCTACCCTTGGTAAGGGAGGTATAGGGATCGTGCTAAAAATCACATATCGAAATTTTAGTAAATGACCACGTTTTAAGGTCCCTAGAATCCAATTTTAACATTTTCAAGATGATGTCTGTATGTGTGTGTGTGTGTGTGTGTGTGTGTGTGTGTGTGTGTGTGTGTGTGTGTGTAGGTGTGTGTGTATGTATATGGATTTTGTCTTCGATCTAACTCAAATACTATCATTCAGAAAATTCTGAAACCTTGTATTTCTATCCTATTCTAATATGAAAAGAAGCCATTAGATTTTGGTGTAAATCGAATAACCCGAAATGGCACTTTACCTGAAGCTCATAATGGTTTTTCTTCAAAAAATACCATTAAATGCCATTTTTTCGCATTTTATAAAATGAAAATTAAAGATTATTGAATTTTCTACAGGAATACATTAATACTTTTTCTATATATTTTAAAGATAAATTTAAAAATATTTTTTTTATTAGTCGCGAAGCCTAAAGAGAAGAATTTTATTTTTATTATATTATTCCCAAATGTTTAAATTTTATGTTATTACGAAAAATCTTGAACGCCACACGGCCGATATGCAAATTACGAACTTATAAACCTCAGCCGCGTTTATTATTTGCCTCATATCGGCCTAATGACGTTACTAACCATTTCACGAAAGTATGCGAAATAAATTTTAAATGAATCAACGTATGGCAATGATACTAATCACATGTCATGTACCTGTCATCATCTGTTATATGTGAAATATAGTTTTGATGAATTATGGAAAATTTATACTTCATTTTAAGCAAGAAAATAGCGTTGGTTTAGATAGGGATGTAAATTCTGCCTTTTAATTGCTTAGAATGCTAACCTAGTTCACGTAAGCGAAATATTTATCAATTGTCAGATGCCAATTATCAAATGAAATCGACAGAATTAAGTGGTATTTAACCATATTATATTGTAATTTTTAATATTTAGGACTCATATTTTTATTATTGACAAAATTTGGTTCCAGGAATTAAAATTATTAATTTAATGTATGTAATAACGGTTAGCTCTTAAACGCCATCTGCTATTTTCTTATGTGAAAAGAAGTATAAATATTGAGATTATTTTGGAACAAAAGTGGTCTTGTGTCCTTAATTTCGATCACTCTGAACTATATATTTGTCAAACAAAATACCATATTTTTGTTCCACCAACGTGAGTCAATAATTATTCGTCGAATAAATCATCTATCCAAAGATTTCGGTTAAGTGAAAAAGACTTTGACTAATCGAAAAATAAAAAAAGTCAAATTACTATTTGTAAACTTATTGAGTAATAGTGAAACCCGGCATCAGTTTATCAAATTATATTAGCAGTAACATTTGGTGCGTAAATTGTAATTTGTAATCATATAAAACCTTTATTTCTCACACCGTAATTTCTTAATAATAAATTATATAATTCTTTTAACAAGATATCAATAACAGATGTAATATGAATATGCTAACCACAAAACCACAATTACGTTATTATAAAACGTAACAAAACTATGCAAAAAGAAAAAGTGTGTTGACCATTGACATTGCTACTATGGTCCTTAGATAATTTCCGTTTCAATAGTTTTATTTTTATTTTCATTCAAGCCTCATTCACAGCTCCGAAAATAAAAATAAAATTATACATAAAAATAAAAATAGGTAACAATAGATTCTCATGAAAGTGTTCACAGCTCTCGAAAATAAAATTAAACATTAAACACAAGAATTTGCATATGCTATATATTTTGCACAAAAATAAGCACATATACAACAACTGTCATTTGAGCTGTTAATTTACTATCTGGCAAAAAAATTTTAATTTAAATATAATTTTAAAAAACTGACTTAAGACAAAGATTCGCATATATGATTGCGTACAGTGCTTTAAAAGGTACGAAGTTGTTATTATTGCTTGTTAATTATGAATATATTAAATGACAGTTGATGTTAATTTACGTTTTATCTTCGAAGCTGTGAACACCAACCATAAAGTCTTATTTATAATATATATGTATGTATAAATATATATTTATTTATTTCTTATTTTCGGAGCTGTGAATGAGCCTTCAAAGTGATGTTGATAGCAATATAAGAAATGTTAACAGAAAAAGAATGTTTAAGTTGATACTGCAAACATCCATACACATACACACACTATGAAAGAAAGCATTCCTACGTATGTGTGTGATTATGTAATATAAACAAACAAGTAAACATCGACGGGTGAATCATCTAAAACAGCTATCTTTGATTCTTCAAGCACGAAAAGAAAAAGTTAAAACTACTAGTGCATGCTTAGCAAGTTTTTATAACATTCCTTATATAGGTATAAATAAAAAACCGTAATATCACGATACGTATAAATTATTCCTCATTGTTAAGAAAATTTATGAATTAGCAGAAAAATAAATTACAGACGACGATATTGTTTACCTTCATTGTAGCAAATCCTTAATGAAACAATTGCAATTATATTTATGTACGTATTTTATACTGTCATAAAATAAAATGTCTGCATGTGGCGACTGTCTATTCATAGCTGATGATATTGAATAAAGCCATATTTCCATCGATTGTCCTAATGCATAAGAGTTATAATTAATAACTAAGCGCAATGCGTAAAAATATAATTATATCATATGGCATCGTTCATTACCATTTCCAGTTTTGCAAAAGGCTTAGTGCTTAAGAAGTATTCTGAAGATTTTGTTGAACATTTCGTGTCAACAAACAAATTGAAAATGTAGTAAGATTTACAGTGTTATGGTATTTCCATAATCAAGTTGGAGAAAACTGCAAACTAGATACTTATAAATATAAATAAATAAATAAAATATATCATCACGGCATATTACATTATCTACAATGTTTGTAGACATCGCACTTTTGTGCGATTAAAAGTCTGCATTGGCCGGGTCACCAGAATGGCAACCAGACACTATACGCCTACGGCCACGGGACCCCATACTTGTAAATAGATATTACTTTTCCTATGTGTTCACAGAAAATTCAAACCGTTTGATTTGTAACTAATTTGAAACCGGGCATGCGCATTGGATCTCATACTCCAACCGTTGCAAATCGATCTATAAACAAAACTAATAAAAATTAGCGTATATCTCTGAAATAGAATAGTTAATATGCAACCTCATTTTGATTAGGAATTTGTCATTTAATTTTGTCTATACTTTATGCTCCTATTTTTTTTTTTAAATCCTGTATAATAAATAACAACAAATATGTCATAAAAACTATAAAAAGCACTGAATGCAAGTTCAAAGGTCCGGAGACTTCAACGGTACGTTAAGACACACTCACTTTCCGCATTCACATTAATAAATCTGCCATTTCATGAATGCAACAATGCACAATAACACCCACGTTGTCAAAATTTAATGACCTTGAGATCCACGCATTCAGATGAAGTGTGGTGCGGGCCTTTACCGCGATTTCGGACAGACGCATATGTTCGTATCAGGTGTATATGTGTATATGTGTGGGTCTGAGATGTAGAACCACGAATGTTGCAGATATACGTTACACTTTCACTCAGCTTTACCGAGTAGTGTAAATTTTGATCAGAGATCTGAGGATTTAAAAATCGAACACATGTTTGGAATTCTATTTATTAATGAGAAAATAATGTCATAGTGAAGTTAAGAAATGTATTACATACCGGGTTTACACAGAAAGCCGGGCACCTAACTTTTTTATTTACAAAGATAAGTAATTGAAAATTAATAAGTGTAAACTGAAAACTGACAGCTCCTGTATTTGTTGAAATTATTTTTTTATGCAACAATTGAAATAAGTAACTATAATCAGGGCCGTAGCCAGAACTAAATATTAGACAGGGCTCATATTTTTTTAACCAGGGCTTACGTATATTAGTTTTAGTTTTTTTTCTAAATATCTAATAGTTAGGAGCGCAGATATATTAGTGCTTTTTTTTAAAGCAAATTTTGGGATCCTTAGGAATTTTGTAATTTTAAAATTGTGAATAAATCGAAAACGTAATAAAAAAATGTAAAAACAGTTTTGCATGCAACTTTTAATGCTATACAATGCTGTACAATTTTGCACTCAGCAGTTTTTGCCGCAGAATGAGCAGGCGAATAGAAAAACTAAAATCCCGTGTACACATGTAATCCGATGACGCATTTTGGCATTTAGTATTTAGGTTCTACTTCACATAAATACAACTTCTAATGGTGAACTAATGACTAGAGTTCGAAATATATGCAAACTGCCTATTAAGTGCATGCTTACATAATTTTAAGAAAATCAAATTTTGCGAAGTAAAATAAGTGCATATTTTGCAAAATTTTTGACATTTGGATAATTTTAAATTATTACTTCAAAGAAAAACAACAGCAATATAATTTATTTGACATATCATTTCAATGCAATATTGATAATTTAAGTTACGTTGGTTCAACCGGTCTCTAGATATTGTTACATTTATATTTAAAATTTTAAATAGATGAATTGAAATAAGTACTTAAGTAAAAAAAATGTATTATGTGCAATTATGTATTGGTAATAATTAAACATAACGGCCTACATGCATATAAGAACATATATACCAGCATATTTTAGTATATTTTTAATGCATCTTTTTAATTTTTTTAGTGAAAATTTTGCGTACTCTACTATTGACATTTATGGGTTTATATGGGAACACTTGAAAACAACAAAAACAAAAGTGATTTATACAATTCGATTTAACTTAAATAAATGTTAATATTAGGTATATTTCATAAAATAGAAACTATGAAACTATTCTTAGGCTGTGTCCGATGTTGCATTTTTATCACCCTAATATCTGAATCCTAAATTTATATGCCGTAAATATAGTGATTATTTAGGATTTTAAGAATTAGATTTTAGGGTTACAAATATTCGTACATTAATCTTGGTATTCGTAATTATACTATGTTTTCTACATGTAAGCCTGATTATTTTTACCAGGGCTCAATATTATTTTACCAGGGCTTAGCCCTGGCCAGCCCCCCTCTGGCTACGGCCCTGACTATAATACGATTCAATTGTTTTAAATAAAACAACATCCAACATTTTCCTCGGCCTCGGCAAATAAATTCCATATTCGTGATAAAAAAATAGAACTGCAGTGCCTTGATATACAGGGTTTCTCTCAAATAGGGGGACATGGCTTAACCACAGATTCCTGAGGCTAAAATAAGACGATTTAACTAAACTTGCTTCTACCGGAAAGTGTACCATTTAGCTAAAATTCTGCTTCAAAGTTCTTCGAAAAAAAAAAAAAAAATTAATTTTGCTTATAATAACAGAACGCTTTATTCGATTTGGATGAAATTTGGTATGATAGTTCATATGGTTATAAGTCATCTTTTAAGATGATACTTGTTGTTATTAGTGAACCACTAGTGTATGAAACTTAGGTATCCCAACATTGATTAGTCCGCAACTTTTTAATGGCCACGCCGATAACGTAAAATTATTTTTTTTTTTCAGAAAGATACATTCAATAGTAAACTTTTCTCTCTCTGTTTAATTTGTGATATCTGTTACGGTTCAAAGTAAAAGATATGAACTGTCATACCAAATTTCATCCAAATCGTATAAAGCGTTCTGTTATAAGCAAAATAATTTTTTTTTTCGAAGAACTTTGAAACAGAATTCTGACTAAATGGTACACTTTCCAGTAGAAGCAAATTTAGTTAAATCGTCTTATTTTAGCCTCAGGAATCTGTGGTTAAGCCATGTCCCCCTATTTGAGAGACACCCTGTATACATAAATAACTATTATTTCAATCAACCACGGCCTTCTATTCAGACTGAACATTAAAAGAACAGTCTTCATATGTTCGTTTTTCAATATTATACTAGATCTAAATCTAGATTTGTAGTTTTTTATTAATGTTAGTAAATAATCTCCTTCAGAAGCCTACATCCTTTACAAGGGAAACCAATTTCCATCTAATTTACATTTCCGGATCTGTCTTTCACAAAGTACACGCATCTTAGCAGTGTCGCAAACCAGTTACTGTACGACCACTAGCGCCACTGCGGCCGTATATGGTACCTGAATGGTACTTGACATGAACACTCGAAATATATTACGTTAAGTCGGAGATTTCGCGCGGTACGTGTTGAAGTTGAGTTACTTAACGCGAGCACACGTAACTCCGAACAGGAAGTGTCGGTTTCAGTTTGTGAAGTAATTTCCTGATAGCGGTGATACAGATACTGGTTATATATGTGGCAGAACTGCGCTTGTATGTGTGAGGGAAATTTTAGATGAAAATTCTAAAGGACATGAATTTATTGCAGACTTCAAAATATTGAGTGAAATAGCTTCAATATCAAGGTATAATGTACATTGTTCTCCAGTAGCACACGAGTTTCCGTATGTTAACAATGGTACTTAAACCGTTGTGACATCGATTTTGAGTACATCGTGATGTACCATTACGGAAACGAATACTTCAATACTTTGTACAAAAATTATACAATAGATGCAAAATGTCACTGCAGATTCAAGGAAAGATATTTTGGACGATATGTTATAAAGGCGGATGCACAACAGTCCAGGAAAGAGGATGAGATCGGGGACAGATATGTTGTCAATTTTGACATGAAATTATTTGAAATTTTTACAGGAAACGTGTACAATGGGTGCATTTACCATAAACGAATTTAGTGTTCATATTAATAAAATTCATTAGTTCACATTTAAATAATGATAGAAAATACTAGAAATACATTCAAATAAATATTTTAATATATTTAATTAATTTCTGAAAACTGTTATTTTTGCGCTCTATATAATGTCCTTGAAAGCTGTGACGTCCCAATCTTAGACATTAGAAAGAGACGGGAGAGAGATAGCATGATTAGTTTTGACGTTTGGGAGACAGGTGTTCAGTAACTCCGCTGTAAAAGAGAGGTTAGTTTATTTATTTTGAAGAAATAGAACTGTGCTCTTCTCGCCAGTGTTTTATAAGGTCTGCAATATGTAATTGTTTTGTAGCTGGTTGTTTTAATAAGTCTAAGGATCCATTTCGACACTATTTCAAGCAAACATGTTAAGACGTGGTTGATTAATGTCATTCCGGGAATTCTTCGTCATCAGAAAGAAATTCAAATAACAGATTCAACTTTAAAAAAATAATTTCTTTGTTATTACAAATAATTTTTAAATCGAACAAAGACCAAATACTATATATGAAGTTGAACTTTCAGAAAAAAAAATAAAAGAAATATGGTAAATGACCCCATTAACTGAACATTATTTATTTATACTCAAAGTGCAACATACTTTAATTATTTAATTTATAATATATGTTATTTATGGCCGTTTGCACCAACGTAACTATTTATAATGAATATTTAAATTCGGCTTAAATTGACAACATTGCATCGAAATGAAATATCAAATAAATTATAATATATTGCTGTCAATATTTCAATTTGCATTTTTTTGTTTAAGGCTAGCTTAAAATTTAAGCCTTGTTGGTGCAAATGGGCATTAATACTCGTAATGTACAGTGTCTTCAGAAAAAAAAACTAATTCGGAGTAGAGACATAGAAACGTATGTCTGATCATCAACGTCAATGTCAAATTTCTAATGCCAAAATAAGAGACATAAAAGTATGCCAACTTGTTAATTCATTAATGATACAGATGACCTTTATCGGACAAAAGTTAAACTGTAGATGAATTTATTTTAAGCATCTATAATAGAAAAAATAATTGAAATTAGCAGTAGTAATAATTTTGCGTGTTAGCTAGTGTCTTGTGATATAATGGACGGTAGGAAAATAATAGCACTTCTCAGGATTACGTAGATGTGTTAATTTGACTTTCTTTTAGAATTCACATTCAATGAAATGCAAATATATTCAAACATCGAATCTCATTCAAATGCACAAATATCACTACAATTATAATCATAAACAAAACTTACGTAACAGCTTAATTTCACGCACCAAAAGTAGAATGATGTATTTTATGACTATTTACTGATATAATTCAGGCAAAATTAGATCACCATTGGTTTGTGTGAATATAGTTTGGAATTAATTGAAAAAGTGTCTTCTAATACAGGATCTGGCAAAAAAACAAATGTCGATAGTTTGTAAGATCATTTCCGTGGTCGTTAAATAACATGTAAATTTGGAGATAAAGCGATATTAAAATTCTGATTTAATATAAAGAAAAACATTAAGAAATCTATGTTTGATTATGTCATTAACAGAATTGTATTGGGAATATATCACATTTTATAATGCTTGCTACAGACTATGCGTGAATTTAACCATTGATTAAACAAAATTCGGCTTTGATGCATACTATACTTGCCGTCAAATGATTATGGACTGGAGATTTCTACACCGATGCCAAATTTTTTAAGTGTCTACCTGTACAAATATCTGTAATCTGTCAATGTCATTTTATATTCTGACATTTTCCCAATCCTATAAATTGCATTATATTTAGACTTTTGAAAAGAAAATGAGTGAAACTCATGAATTAAATAGTCCTAGTTCTTATAAAAAACGTTTAGGAAAATATGATTTAAATTGGCAGGCAAAAACAATTATTGCCAATGTACATAATTTTTTTCAAAAAAATGGCTTTACATCCTGAATAAATTTATAATTTATTAAATAACAAAAAAACTTTGGATTTGACTGCAGAAACATGTTGTGTCGGCAGATCTACTGTTCACCTAATAATCAATTATTCTTACCTTTTATTTAGATTTCACAGGTTATCGCATTTTAAATCAAACGCGACCGTAGCTTGATGTGTGGAAACTTTGGTCAAAATATGAATATAAATTTTCCACACAGACAATTTTTATTTTTTATATTACGTATTACTGTCTTACCTTACTTATTTGTTATAATATTTTCTTCATTTACGATGTATTAAAATTTTTAATTAGTTTTAAATGTATTATATGACATTTGCGTTCATTCCTGGTCATGTCAAGTTACAAGCGGCAACACCGCTGGGCAAGGGACAGGGTGCGGAAAGGGATGAAAGTTGAACATCAGTCCATAATCATTTGACGGCGAGTATAATTCATTAGGGCGCAGCTAATTCGTGTAGTTATTTTTTATTTTATTAATTTTAGAGCGTCTCCAGGATCACGTGTGTGATGAATTGTTTGCTTTAATAATTTAATTAAAATGGCCCAAGAGTACTCAGAGTTCCAACAAGAATACGAGTGATTCGAACTTATTACTTGTCTCTATATTTAAATATTGATACACTCTACCATTTGCTATATTTCCGTTTTAGTTTTCATAACTATCTTCTTCTTTTGCGCCATGATAATGAAAATAGCACTAGCTATCGACAGATCATCGCCTTTTTCAGAGCAAAAAAAAAAAAACTGCGTACCAAAGCGCGCTACACACATATGCCCATATTCACAAACACTCGTAATAATTTTAAACGCTTCGTTATAATTTTTACCTCTCGCTAAAAGAAGTATTTGATTCATGTCAAAAATCGCATATCCAGATTTTATAGTGAAGAAGCACGTTTTAAGGCCACTAGAATCTGATTTTTACAATGATGTCTGTGTATGTGTGTGCGTGTGTGTGTGGACGATTTCTCAAATTCTGTAAGACTAAAGCCCAATTTAACTACGTATTCCTTAATCTGACATTAACGGAAAGAGCTGAAAAAGTTTTGGTAACAATTGGACAACCGGAACTAGAAATTTCTTTAAAAAATCAAGCCCTCTATTTGCCATACTATATATTCAGTCACTAGTTTGTACTATAATGACTGTATATACATAGTGTGACCAATAGGGGGATCGATTTTGATTGGTCGGCGCGAATTTGCCTAAATATGGCGGATATTATGCCGACAAAGTGACATTTTCAGATTTGTTACGTGAATTATACGTGAATTGAAGGTAATTATATTATATTTATATTTTAGATAGTGCAAATAATTAAATCACACGTGTATTTGTATATTTATAACTCAAAGATATATATACATATTTTTTACATCACATCTTTTTTAGGTTAACTGTCAAAATTACTAAAAATGTCTAATATTAAGGTATATATTTTAGATGCCTGGTTGCGTGGCGGTTGGTTGTGAAAACAGTTCTTCGAAAGGATTTAAAATGAAAATAAATATTGTTTCCATTTAATATGCTCTTTCATTAATTGTTTATCAAATTTTGTTTAGTTATCACATCATATAAATTCAAATTTCCCGCGCATTTTGCCTAAATATGGCGGCGGTTGGCTACACTATATATATATATATATATATATATATATATATATATATACAGTCACTATAGTTTGTACCATTCATAACCTGTGGTTTCAAGATAGTTATGTCGCCAAAATCCTTCTTTAACATTTGCACTATTTCACTGCACTTTATAGCACCTTTAACCCAAATTTGAATGCAACCATTATGAATAAAACTTGACAACACAGAAAAAGGAAACAAAAAACAACGCGCAAATTTCTTGTTACTTTTTAGCGAACTCTAGGTGAAACAATATTTAATAAAATATTTATTTATTTATTTATTTATTGTTAGTGTGACCAACAGGGTTCAAGACCCCAATTACAGGTTGACTATAATAAAACATAAATTTAACATGTTTAATGACACAAGTAGTTAACAAATAGAATGACACAAAAAAAAAACCCAGAACTTAATAATACATATAGCTGTTTAAGATAATGTATTGTAATAAATAGTAGTAGTTAATGAATATAATAATTGTATAAAGCATTTTTAAACTTTACAATCGAGCCGACGAAAATGTCGAAATATTCAGGTAAATTGTTAAAATTAAAACAAATCATACTAATAGGTGACTTTACTTCATAGTTCGTTCGAGGAGTGTTACAGTAGAATGTATATTTAAATCGGGAATTATGCCTAGGAACTAAGAAAGGAATTTTACCTAGGATTACAGAATCATTTATAATACAATGCAAAACTTTATAAAGGAACAATGATGATTGTATTTTTCTTCGAGTATCAAGAGACACAATACTAAATTCACACAACAAATCTTTGTAATCAGTATCAAAACTAGGATAATATCTGTAAAGCTTGAAGAAGCAAAATTTAATAAATTTGCGTTGAATAGATTCAATAACATAGCTGTATTTATTATATATAGGACACCAAACTTGCTGACAATATTCCAGTTTTGTTCTTACGAACGAGAAATATAGTTTCTTAAGAGTTGAAATATGAACGAAGAATTGTGTATTTCTAATAATAAAACCTAAATTTTTGTAGGCAGATTTAACAGTTTGTAATATGTGTTTAATGAAATTGAGCTTTTCATCAAATAAAACACCAAGATCTTTAAATTGTATGACCCTTTCAGATATTATATTTAATAAAATTTTAAGAAAACACTTGCCATGTTTCGCAAGATTTCGGCGTCTGAATCAATCTTTCGGCCATCATCGCGAAACGCGTCTATGGTTACTAGCTGAGCATGGCCGGTGGCTGATGATGGCCGAAAGGTGAATTCAGACGCTGAAATCTTGTGAAACATGGCGAGTATTTTCTTAATATTTTATTAAATATAATATTTTCTTAAATAGAAACACATGAGGAAGCCCTCAAGGCAAACAAAATAGAGAATGTGATAGATAAGAAAATATTTCCATAATTTTATATTAGCTCTTTAAAAATGATGGGATTCCAATTCTCATGATCCAAATTCCTCCTTCCGTCGTTAAAGTAAGCATCACATATTTCATCCATTCCTGTAATGAAATGGCTAAAAGAAAATTGCCATTTAACTAGTTGGGAACTCGTTCACATAATGAAATGTTATGAGCTGCTAATAAGAGACCGGAATGTGGTCTAGAACACTGAACGATCGACTCAAGCAAATGAAAACAAACGCCACTTTCTGTTTCTATGAAAAAATGTTACACACACACAACCTATGGGAGTTTTCCGGAAGTCAAGAATTTTCGCTTATGATTACACCGTGTTGTGTTCCAGATAAAAAATAATTCTTTAATAATTAATATTATTATAAAAAATTACTACTTAGTTGAAAATAAACATATAATTATCCTCAGTTTCTAGTCATTATTAAGTGTGCCAAACTGCTTTATACAGATTTCAGTAACAAGTATCTATGGTACAAAAGAGCAAAATAGTAATTTAAGTAATAAGACATATTCCAGGCCGAGTCGTCGGCGAGCTTGGAAGCTTGTGAGGCCAGTAAAAACACTTTCATGGTCCTGAAAAAAGAATAAATAAGAATCTATACGTATGCATTCTTTAAATAAACAACAGATCGCCATGGAAACATCCTTTATAGACGATTTTCTTAGCTTACCCCCGGTTTTATAAATGGCGGAGTAAAATTTACTTCCATTCCATAGTAAATTTATTCACACTAACAAATTCGAATCAATTTTATTCATTTTATGACATTTAATAACAACACTGTCAAATATTCGACTTTTATTTGAAAGAATAAATTTTATTCATTCGGAAGTAAATTTATCTACCGGCCATTAGTAAAGAAGGAATTTACGGTCTATAAAGTGATCAGAAATAGCTCATTTTCTGGACAATCGCGAACAATCATCTTGTTCATTAGCACACGAAGTGTAAGCTGAGTGTGTTATTTTTCGCAAATGGATAAAATGCCTTTCTTTCAGGTGGCATATTTATTTATTTAGTTACGTATGGTTACAGAAATATAAATATAAGTTATAATATAAAATATATGTGATTTTCATAGTTCTATGTCTGAAGAAATTAACCAGTTACGCTAGCCTTCTTTCTTCCAAATATTCCTCAAAAACTATAAGACTTAAAAAATATGTAACTGCAGTTTCTTCAATCTGACATTCCTGGGAAGAGCTGAAAAGGTTTCGGTAACAATTGAACAACCGGAAGTAGTAGTTTCTTAGAAAAATTCTTCTATATATAATTTTTTGGGAGTTTTTTTTATTAAATATTGAATAACATAACATTCTCCATCTAATACAATTAAAAATTTTATTATATCTTGTATAGATTTAGAGATAAAGACACTATAATTTATAGAGTAAACTAATCGCAGAGGCTAAGGCACTAAGGAAACCAGTTGACAAATTCCAATGTTTATAACATAGTTTGTAAATGACACATGTTACTGTCAAATATCAACAGTTTTAGTGACATTCTGATAGCTTTTTCTGGGAAGTATATTTAATCTTTATTATTGTTTTATTAATTAAATATTTGAAATTATAGGTAAAATTGTGGTAAAATGCATATATCCATCAGAAATACCGCCAATCTGGTTAATGAATTGGAAGAATCTCTGACATTTTGAAACTTCCTCATACAATGAAAAATAGATATAATTAGAATTATATGTGTGCAGAAGACATGTTAAATACAATAAAAAACAATATTTGAGTAAAGTTCTGTAATTAGGTATTTGTTATAAAACGACGGTTCGAAAGCAAAGTGCGATACAATACTTATATAGCCTAATATGGAAATGGCGAGAGGTCTTGTGCTGGCCACAACAGAATTTTTCTTCTGTATTTAAAAATATTAATTTCTACAACTTATTCTTTATTTTATGAGATTGTATCAGGTTGATGACGTAAGTCTTCTGCCTATTTATTTTCACTGTAATCGATTGTGTTTAAGCTGTTTTTCAACACTTATAGGTTTTTTGAAAAGAAAAAATAGAATAAATTATAAATTTCCCATACAAGATATAATCGCTTTTAAAAATAGTATTACAAGTATATAATTTAAAAAAGACAATACTATTTGTATTGATAAAGAAACATTTTAAATGTATTCCTTATACCCTTGAAAAGAAACTCAAGTCATCCATAAAAAATAAAATACCCAATTCCTTTTGTAATTAAACACGCTGTATCTTGTATCAACAATAAAAGAAAATTGAAAACTATCGACAACCTTGTATCGATACATGATAAATTAAAAAAACTAAAACATTACCTGTAATCAGATCGGCCTTGGAAACAAAAGCCACTCAACAAGACAAAAGGAAATCGACATGGACACCTATTCTCGCTTGAATTCGATGTAATTACGATAATTAAAACAATTTTCGGATCAATTAACTTGAAATTATTACTATCTACTCTGTAAATCGTCGGGTACATTGTACTTGTTGACGTATGACCTGAATTACTTGAGTACGAACCTGTAATATTTAATAATTTATCACGGTATGTTGACTGCAAACATTTGAAAGTGAATTTTTTCCGCGTAATCTACGGTAACTTGATTTATATTTGAAGTACGAGTATTGAGATAGAGGTTTTTATACCATGTGGTATTTGGTTTTGAAAAATAGCTCAATCAGAAATAAATTAGTTTTGATTGAACGAATGAGAGTTAAAAGTTTTGTGTTGCAGAGGTTAATGGCATTTAAACGGTGCGGTAGTTCATTTATTTTATGATGACAACCTGTATAGATAATGAAAATGTCAAAAAGGTTTAATCAAAGAAGGCAGTGTTCTAGATCAGTTTGATATTTTATGGCGTATGTGATTTATTTATATTTAAATACGTTTATAGTAATTATGATTGTAACATTTATCATTTATCTAATGGACAGGCTGGAACAAATTTTAGTTCGTTATATGAAAAACTTTCTTGCTACAGAAAATTGATGAAGGTCCTTATGGGCCAAATTTTTGAGACAACATTAAAAGGTACCACAGGAATTTTCTAACGTCTTTTGTTTTTGAGCTCAGGCTCAAACTAGTTTGTCGCTGATTTTGAAAATAGGTACCTCACATTTCGCTTTATTATGGGAGGAAAAGGAAAACTTGTTTAGTTAATTTTTATATTTTTTTATGTAGAATAACGTGGTGCAATTATATTTTTTTTAAGCTTAATAAAACTTAAGTTATAACGGGAACATATTTTTTTAAATACGAGCATGTTGAACATAGTCTCATCTTTTTTCTTATTTTATAAGTTTTTCGGTTATGTATAAGTTTACAATATTTTGTTTTAAACATGAATAAAACTTGAAATATTAATTTTTTGGGGGTATGTTTGTGATATAAATAAGCGAAAAACAAGTTTTGGCCTGTAGCTCAAAAACAAAAGGTGATAGAAAATTACTGTGGTTCCTATTAAAGTTGGCTCAAAAAGACCTACATTAATTTTTTTATTTTGATAACTTCAAAAAAATTACAGAAAATATTTAAACTGAAAGCCATTTCGCAAATTTCAGCTCTTTTGGAAAGAGCCGACTGTTCCACGTAACTGGTGTCTAGATATAACTTTCCATATAGCAAGATCATATCTAATTTTTCTTCATTTGTAAAGTTATGAAACATTATTAAACACAGAGAACTTTACGGGAGAAATTATTAAACGTCAAACAAACAAAGAATCAATTGTTTCCATGGCTTACTTGGCTAAACTAAAAAAACAGTTTGCAAAATTTTAATTTTTAACCGTTAATAACTCGTTTATTTGAAAAAATTGTACATAAACAACATAACCTTATTGGAAAGAGAAAAAAATACTCTTTCCAATAAGAGAATAAAAATATATGGTTGATATATGGTGATACTTTATCTATTGTAAAGCAAACCATTAATGATAAGAACAAATAAAATTACTAATTACAAGTTAGATAAAAGTAAATAGAAGAAAAGATCATTATTTATGATCCATGACATAGTAAAAAGAAGATGTTCTTAAAAGAGTTTTTTACAATATAAGAATAGCTTTTAAATAATTATTTTCTAGTACATTTTTAGTAAGTATTAAAAATAAGTAAGGAAATATAAATTTATGTACCGGTATGGGCGTACAGAATACCATACATTTTCTATATTAATTTAACATCGTTTAGGTATTTACTCTCATATTTAACGCTAGTTACTGCATCCATATTAATATAAATGCAAATTGATCATGTACAAAACAAAATCATGTTATTAAGAGCATATAATTAATAGCTAAACGGTTATCATTAGTGTAGATTTACATCTAGTGTACTTATTAAACAAAAAATAAACAATTTTAAGAACGTGCACATTTCATTTTTTTTTCTCGTCTATATAAACTATAAATTAAATGAAACCTGAAACTTGTATTTGTGAAAATAGACTTTTGTAATGCTAACTACAGCTTTCAATAGATTTCGAATAATTGCCGCACTCAGTTGAGAACTGGTATAAGTGATAAATTATAGAATTTTACGACACCAAAAGAAATATCTCGAATTTTAAATGGCAATGTGTGCCCGTAAGGTGACGCTTGCACGGTACAAATATATCACCATCATTACCGAAATCAGTGTACAAAGCAAGATGGCACAGCTATGGGTAATATGCCGTGATGAAATATTTATATTTTATTTAGGATCTTAGGTACCGTCTCCTATACTTAATTAATGCTTATGCACGGACGTATCATAATTGTACAATTATACACGAATTTCTTTGACATAATAGTTATGTATGTATTAAGAGCGTTATGTATGTATTATCCCTCGGCTTACGCCTCGGGCTCAAAATCCCGCCGCAGGCCATAAAAGCAAGTTACGCTCGTTGTACGTACAAAACTTTATGCACAGACGAAAATTTTCAAATTATGAGTGTTAGAAAAATTGTATCGAAAAGAATTTGTCCTTGTACATCCAGTATCTAGTGTTGCTATGAAAGCGGAAAACAACAGTTTATTGTATGTTTATTAGTTATGTCATTTGAGTTTTATTTTGTGTATCTCCGTGCTTTCCATATAAATATCACAATATTAATTTTCATTTTTCATTAAAGAATATAAAATTTTTCGATTTGTATATAAAATGACGTTTATGCACGGACGTATCATAATTTGACAATTATACACGAATTTCTTTGATATAAACGTCACAAGAAAGTAAATAATAAAAATTCAAGTACGAATTTGGTTCATTTCCTTTTAGTAACGGTTATTATAACCATAAAAAAAATACCTTATATGATGAATGAACTTCCTAAGAAACAAACTTATTTCTTCATAATTAATAATAATAATTAATACTCCTATAAGATTAATGATCTCGTATTATAATAACAGGATGTTGGTATTGATATATCAATTTACTGCTACTCTAATTGAAGCATTTAAATTCGAACGTGTTATTTTTATGTTTTAAAGTTAATCTACAAAAAATGTTTTCAAAGAAACAAAAACGATAGCTGTAATTATTGAAAATAAGAAATTTAGTTAGTATAACTAATTTTTTTTCTGTGCTGTAGAAAAAGTACAAATTGAAAGTCGAGTAGAACAGTTTTTTAATAATTATAACAGTAAGTTAATAATATTACTAAATCCAAATCAAAATTATGTGCAATGCAAATCTATTTTTTCAGCAATTTTAATCATAATTCTCATTTTAATGAGCAGTCATACAAAATTAGTACGAATCCAATTATCAAAAAATGTAATTTAGTGCCCTAATATATCACAGACAAGCGATATCATTTAAATATTTGATTTATGAACAACACATTGATATTAAATATTTTGTAACATCTGTATAAAATTGTTGCAATTATGATATTTCACAATATGGAACGATAAGCCGATGTCAAGGGGACCACGCGATTTTTAATTTAAGACTTTTACTTTGGATGGAAATCAATAAATTTACTGTTTTCAAATTTGTGAATAAAGATCACATTAATTTATTCATAATGTGGGAAGATGAAAAACATGAATTATGAGATTTGGAATATATTAATATTTTATTTTAACTTAATTGTTGATAACCAATTAACGTACCCATAAGTAAACATAAATTTTGACAAATATGATTTAGTAAATATCTACACGCAAAAACTATGTAGGTACCTTTGAATTTTTATTTAAGCAATTTTAAATATTTCGATTTTTTAATATTCTGTGTATGAATATACGAGGATCACGCTAAAATTATTGAGTAAAAAATCAGGTGGGTCATGTAAAACAAAATTATCATCATCTTAACATTTATTTATCTGTCATTTGATATTAAGTTACGAAAAATATTTCGCAATCATGATTTATAATTGACAATTTTTAAGTCAGTTTGAACTAATTTAACAGTTTTTTTCAAGTCTCCCAGTATTTTATTGGACAGCTTTGGCAGTTTTTAAGGCAGCGGAAATTAATTTTCAGCATTCTAAAATTTTAAGATACACCTATCTATATATGAAGCGAAAATTCAAATAAATTGTTCTTATAGTAGAACCATTAACATTTTCAAAAATTTAACACTAGATAAGCATAGGTACCTGCGACATTAACCTGCATTTTAAAAAAATAATTATTGAAATCTCGTAGTATTTTAACCTTGGTTTTAATGGAAAAACGGGAAATGCTACTGAATTTTTAAAAATGTTAATAGTTACAGGAACAATTTATTTATTCTTAAATTTTATATGTATAACCTCTGTATACATGCATACGTATAATATTCTTTTATTCTGAATAATTCTTTTTTTTTTTAATTTAATGTATTATTTATTTATTTATTTTATTTATATGTACGTATTGCCGCCAATGTGAATACATTGGCAATACAGTCAATACGCTAACAATACTAGCAATTTTGGAAATTCTTTAGCAATATTGGCATTATTCTAGTCATACTGGAAGTATTTTTAAAATACAGGTAATACTGACATTAAATACCTCAGTACTGCCAAAAATGGCAATCCCTGTAAATTTTTACTAGGTGGTTCACCCCTCGCCTTTCCTCTTAAGAAGTGTAGAGAAGGAGTGATGAAGTTTAAATTCTAAAACATGTATATATTTCTTACTGTCAAGACCTCAGTAAACAATTCTCTCTTGTCTGTTTCCTAATTTGTCGTGCATTGTTAATTAACTGTTGATTCCAGTAAAATTAAATTATGAAATATCACAATTTAGACAGTCTGTTAGTAATACCAATACCGACATTAATTCTTTATTGTGAAACATTGTTGTTATTTAATTGTGTTTATATTCAAGTAACTTTTCCATTTATTGTTAAATAAATAGCTCATTGTTTTGTACAAATTACTTAACACACAAAAAGGTCTTCAAATTTAATAACTTTTACGTAAGTTGAATATGAATTATCTGTATAAACAACATATTTAAACATTTAAATAAGCAAGAAAATGTCAAACACTAGTAAAATAACTGATAAAATGTTTTCTGTCCTATTGATAATTTTTATATACATACTTGGGTATTGGTATTGTGTTACATGCCAAGCCAATGTATCTAAGTGAAAACGCATGCAGCTTATAAATTTGATCGGTTTCAGGATATTACATTCTTTGTTTACATACCTATTCAAAAGTAGGCTGATATTGTTAATTAGAAATAAATTCTGAAAAGATCATATCAACCATCGGGATTCGACATGATCATTTCACAATTTATTTCTAACATATAGACTGTTAACTCTTCATTAATTATGTGATACTGAACTAAGTACTAACTACAAATCTGTACGGTTATTATTACCATACTGACATGTCAACATTGGTCTACAAAATGAAAATAAAATAAAAAGAAAGTATAATGCTCTTCATTAATACATACAGTTAATGTTAGTGTATTGTATTTCAGACGGTTTAATTTATTCTGAAATAATAAAAATAAGGAATAAAACACACCAGATGTAATTCAAAATAATCAATTTATTTTCAGGTTTTAATAATTATTACTCAGAGTAGTTATTTTTATTTGAGAAAGTGTAATTTGCAATTCAGACATTATTGTATTATGAAAACTTACACCTTTTTCAAGTGCATATCAAAAATGGTTCTATTTATTACAGAACGCATCACTTGCAATTCAGAATTATCAATTTAATTTCAGAACTCCTCAATTATAATTTAGAATAGTCAATTTAATCTCAGAAAGCATCAAATATAATTCAGAATAAATATTTTTATTTCGGAAATGATTAATTAATCTTGATTTAGGGCTAACCACGGTCTAATGAACCGTCTATGTTTTTTACGTTTGTGTTTGATTT
This sequence comes from Ophonus ardosiacus, assembly GCA_943142095.1. Lineage (NCBI taxonomy): Eukaryota > Metazoa > Arthropoda > Insecta > Coleoptera > Carabidae > Ophonus > Ophonus ardosiacus. The sequence continues at coordinate 46,181,860 of OW964827.1, read as the reverse complement.
TTTCTTTATTATACAAATCAGCAATAATAAAAAGAACATTCCCAATATTATAAAAAAAAATCTTATTGTTCATTATCGTTTAACAAATCCATGGCGAATAAAAATATCGTAAACTAAAATTTGAACTAGAGAAATAATAAATCAGCTCTTACTGTAGCGATCTCAACAGTTATTAATTAGGGACGGTATGAATCAAGGTGAACACGTTTTTCTGTACTAACGGCGTTCTGAATTACAAAGATGCTTCTGGAAATAAATTGATTTTTCTAAATTACACTTAGGCTATGTCCGATGTCGCATTTTGGCGTTTAGTATTTAGGATTTAGGTCTTCTTCACATAAATACAACTCCGAATGGTACACTAGTGATATCCATTGCTTTGTTTGGTAACACTTTAGAACAACAAAAATGAATTATACATGTTGATTTAATTTGATGCTTGAGAATAAATGTTAATATTATATTTCATAAATAGAAGCTAAGAAGCTATTCTTTGACAGTAAATTTGACGTTTTCTACAAATTATAGCAACGAACATGATTTGTTTAATTAGTACGCGTCAACTTCAAGGCATAGTGTGTTCCTGCAAAACCTTAAAATCTAATTCCTAAAATCCTAAATAATTAGTAGATTTAGGGTATATAAATTTAGGATTTAGATATTAGGGTGATAAAAGTGCAAGACACTGTCAAACCACAATGGGTTAATAAGAAAACGTAAATGGTACCAAACTACTTTTCAAAAGTATTGCATGATAAGTATTTCTATTATTCCATTTTAATTCATTTTATGAACATTTCAAACTTCTAAAGAGTCAGTCGACAGATTGATGGATAACAAGCCGCGCGGTTGGAAATAACAAGAGACGAAATTAATTAGGAAAGCCTGACGTCTGTCATATCATCCTGCATAGCCTTGTGTTATTGCTAACGTCTGGTAGCAAAGAAATATCGTAGAAACTAAAGCGAGGTGAAGGGGCATCACAGTAATTGATAGGTGAAAATCAAATAGATACGAATGGAAAACTTGGTTATGTGTAAAAATGTACACTTCATAAATTATACAGGTCAATTTGTATACTTCTGTTTTTAAAAGAGATAATTTCTAGGGAAAATTGTGTTCGTACAAAATGATTAATAAAATAAAGAAAATGTTAATTATAAACAGATACATGATTTCTGTACTCTGATTGGTCAAAACGTTAACTGAGTTCACAAAGAAAAGGGACAAATGGATATAAATTTCTCGACTATATTAGGGAGATAAAAGTTCAATTCTTTTTGAACAATGGGGTACTCCACTCTATTTCTTTATTCTTTTAAATGAAAGTTCGTTTAATTAGGAAGTAATTTGCAGTATTAAAAAGTCTTAATGGGTCCTCCACCATAACAAAAAGTAATAAAATGTACACTTCATACTCAAAGTAAGAACGATTAATAACGATTAAGATAAAAAAAAAACATTTTTTTAATAAATACTTTTTGTTTAACTAGGCACTAAAATACCAGATTTGCAGTAGAAGCTGCAGTTGTAAATCTGTGTTTAGTGCCGTGCTGGACACATTGCCGGATATTTGCATTTGTTTTGAGTGTCACAGTTACGTCACAGTATTCCTATCTTTCTCGCGCAGCCTACTATAGATACTGGTGCGAGAAAGGTATCAATGATTTCGCTAAAAATTAAATGCAGTTCAACTAAAAATAATTGTGACTTTTTAATAGTACGAATTGCTTCAAAATTAAACGAACTTTCATTTAAAATAATAAAAAAGAGTGGAGGACCCCATTGTCTTTCATTTAACTGCATTTGATTTTTAATGTCAATATGACGTCACGACGGTACTCTTATCTTTCTTTCGCTCGGCACTATACAGACCAGTGGGCTGCGAGAGAAAGATAGCAATAGTGTGACGTCAGAATGACACTGACAACAAATTTTAAGTATCTCGTAAGGTAATTATTAAAATAATGCTTTTTTTATTTTAATTGTTATTTAATGACTAGTACGAAGTGCACATTTTGTTATTTTTTGTTATGGTGGAAGAACCCACTGACAAAAGTGCAATGGTTAGTAGTCTTATACTCAGTTGCACCAACAAATTTAATATACGTTTAAAAAAAATGCAAATCGAAATTTTGCAAGCAATATATAATTATAATTCATTTGACATTTTATTCCGATGCAATATTGTCAATTTAAACCATGTTTAATATTAATTTACGTTGATGCAATCGTTCATTTAAAAAAACACCTATTTACATTTATCCCTGTTGTTACCAACAATACATATAATACAGTATGTACAAAAAAAATCCTAACTCGGGATAGGCTATGAACAAAAAACGTACGTTAATTTAAAGTATTTAATGAAATATGAATTTGACACGAGATATTGTCAAAAATGTTATCTAAAGAAATCAAAGCTTTTATTCTTGAATCCTTATTTTAGAAATAGAAATAAATTAGAAAACTGTGAATGGCAATATATTCTGTATCTTTCTTTATTATTTTTTCTGCTTAAAATTACATTTCACGATAAATATTGCCAACTTGACTTTTGAATTGAATAATAATCAGACACACCTTTCTGTTTTCATATTCATAGCCTACTCCTACTTGGGATTTTTTCTGAACACACTGTATAATCATAATATCATCTTAGATCCTAAATTAATTTTTGACATTCATGCTGATAGCATAATTAAGAAATCATATAGAATGTTGGGACTTTTAATTCGATCTTCGCGAAGTTTCAAAAACCCTCATACAATAAATATTTTATACGTATCGTTGGTGCGCTCACAATTGGAGTTTGCAACTGTTTGCTGGTCACCACAGTATCAAGTATATATAAAAAGAATTGAGAGAATCCAAGAAAAATTTATAAAATACATGAATATTAGATTCCCAAATTAAATACATAATTTGATAAGTTTAGAAAAAAAGAGGTTGTTTTTGGATTTGTCCATTCTTTTTAAAATTATTAATAATTATTTCGACTGTTCTATGTTATTCAATCAAATATTTTGTCGTGTACCACAGTATACAACAAGAGCTATTAATCTTTTCACACTAGAATTTAATAAGACAAATTCTGCTTCAAATTCTCCATTTACTCGTATTCCACTTTTGTACAACAAGTATTCGAAATTAGATCATTTCCCTGATATATTTCTGTTGAATTTATATAATTTTAAAAAACATTTGAAATTGTTTATAAAATCACTATGATTTGTTTTACATACTCTTATTCATTGATATAAATAAAAAATAAATAAATATATCATCACGGCATATTACCCATTACTGGGTGTGACAATCTGCTTTATCACAGATATCGGTAATTATGATCACAGATAATATATAACCTACCTATTTTATGATGACATATTTGTACCGTGCGGGCGTTTACCAGGCGTCACCTGACGGGCACTCATTGCTGGCGTGGAGAGTGCACCATAGGGGTCACTTTTGTGCCATTTAAAATTCGAAATATTTGGCGTCGGTCGGGATCGAACCCGGTACCCCCGAGTTCGCGACCTGACACTCAGGTACGAGGCCACGGGACCCCATATTCATTGATATAAGAGTATTAATATTATTGTAAATTATTGTAACTGTTAAACATAACTACTGCTATATATTTTTGTAATTTTGTACTAGTTAATTAGTGTTATTCTGTAATTGGGACAATATGTCCTGTAGAATAGCTAAAATATAAAAAAATAAATAAAAAATAAATTCGAAAATCAAGATTACCTTCATTGTTAGTTTGCTCAACAATGTGAACTGTTTTTTATGCCAACTATTCAATGTTCAAATATGTCATCAACATTACCGTTACCTGCGATAAAGCAGATTGTGGCACACTCAGAAATGGGTTATATGTTGTGATGATATATTATATTATTATTATTCAATGTTAAATTAAGTTTAGAGTTAGCTTCGTATTATTTTATTTTTATAGACACGGTAATTAACAATGATGAATAGGTTTTTTTTTTCCTAATAACAGACAATTTTAATTGAGTTATATATTTTATCATATAATAATATATATTATTATGAATTTCAGGTACATATTTATTTTATATATATTATTATATGATAAAATACGTAACTGAAATTGAAATTGCGTTATTAGAAAAGAAAAACAATTCATCATTGTTAACTACAAAGCCTATAAAAAAAAATAGATAGTATACGAATTTAATTTCAAACTTATTTCAACACTGTATAAAAATAAATAAACTAGTAAACATTGTTCCGCACACTAACAATGAAGGTAATTTTGGTTTTCGTATTTAATATATTATATATATTATTGGTAACAACAGCGATAAAGGTATATATGTTTTATAATATTGCGATTATGAATTCCAAACTTATTGTCACTATTTCTCAGGTGAGAAAGGGAATAATTTTGGACAGAGTAGAAGTGTGCAATATAGCACCTAATTCTCCAATTATTATTGGAGAAGTCGTCTATAAGAGTATTAATCATTGCACATATATCAATTCTGCATTCGATATAACAAGAAGAATCGAAAAAGTTAAGGTATTATATCAAAATGTTGTGTGAATTTCGAATGAACGTTTCATGTTCACAACAAATAAAATGAGAAATGATTTACAAACTTTATTTTCTAAAGCAAAAAGAAAATATAGATGGTATTAGTTTTGCTCATTTCAGTCCATTTTTATGGTCTAACTGTCATCTCACCACACAGGTACAGTACGACTAGGGAATGAAAGATAACGTTTAAATTATTTTATAGATGTAATTTCTTTTCATAACTTTGTCTTATGATTTGAAAGTGAAAGGAATTGACCTTTACATATTCCGTTAAAGAAGAATAATTGTAGGGGTATTCCACTAATTTTTTTTTTTTTATTATTATTTTAAATAAAACTTCATTCAATTTTGAAGCAATTCATAGTATTAATAGATATTTACACACCAAGTGAGCTAAGGTAATGTTTATTCATGAGAAGAAAAAGGGTGAGTGAGTTAATTTCTTCGAGTGAATTAACATTCTTAGCTCAAGTGGTTTGTACAATATTTTATTCAATTTTGACGAAATAGTAATAAAAACCATTATAATATTTAATTTTGACAAAACAAAAAACTAATCAGTTAGTAGACTGTGCATGACAAGCTCCACGTTCCACGTCAGGCATCTAGATCTACAAGGACTTTTCAACTCCCCCTCTCTCGTTCCGATGCAATTCAACGTTCCCCCATTACTATTATGTGTAAATATGCAAATAATTTGTGTGAAGACATATTTCTGTAATTTTGAATTTATGTTTGTTGTATCAGAAATAATTCATTATGTACATACGTTTGTATTTTTGTTTATATTGTCCTGTAATTGGTTCTACTGTTGGGCAATAAAAGTTATTATTATTATTATTATTATTATTATTATCTCTGATTTAACAGTGTAGTAGTTGGTTTTTAAATTTAAAACATTTATGGATTAATAATCGAAGTGAACGAATAGCAGCTTGTGCTGCAGCATACTATTTTTTTCAGGTAATTTGAGTAAACCTCCAAAAATTCTAATGTCATTTCTTGACTGCACTCCATCACGTCTGAACTCTACTAAATGGACAAGTGAAATGAAAATGAAACATCGAACACTCGCACTCGCCGAGCCTTGCTCGTGGCTCGGCGATCCATGCGTCGTGGGAATCCGGCTTTAGCGAGAGGTAAAAATGAACAGTGTTTTATGGTTTTTCATTTTCTTATTTTTTTTCATTACAAGATGCTCCTCAAAAGACAATTTAGACACTTGCGTAAATTTTAAACATCTTACAGTCAACGATGTTTGTCCGATAATAAAACAGAAAGGAACTTTAATATCGCCTCTTATCTATACTGCTCAGCCCCCTCTACTATGTCCATTCGAAAAAGTATAACTTATATTTATATTTTATTTTTATATATACAGTGTGTCCCATTTAGAGGTGTCACCATTGGGATCTCGAGTACTATAAGAGATACGATGTCGGTTAAATGGAACTTTTTATGCGCCTTTGAGAGGCCATCTCAGATGTGCTTTTGTTTTTCCAAAAATTCTCATAGGGCACTAGATATTGACGAAAAACTGAATATTGTTGATTTTTTCTTTTTCAAATAACTTCTAAACTATTAGTAATTGAGAAAAAAGTTTCAAATATAAAAGATAGATATTTTTATTAGCTAACCAGTGGCGGACGAAATAAATTTTTATATCTGTAAGTTTTCGAGATATAACACAAACTTATATTTTTTTAAATGGAACCCATATCTGATTTTAGTCTCAAAAATATAATTATTTTTTTCTCTTTTCAACGATGTAAGGGTTATTATGTTTTATATTTGTTTTGCCTTCAAAATTATTATTTTTTCCTTATTTTGTATTAAATTTATAATTATTTTGAAAATATTGGTAGATTTCTATTTAGAAATACTCCTTGTATTTAAATAATTTATTTCGTTAGAAAATTTTGCTTAAAACTGCACATTATAGTGTAATTTGTAATTATGAGTCTAGAATGAAAATATTAAGTAATAAAGGCATAAAACAAATTATTTCGATCAAATACAATATAATTAATAAAAATAATAATGGTTTTTGAGAAATAATAAGAAAGTTCAGGAAATTAAAGAGAAAAATTAAATTTTAGGAGCAAAACAAATATATATCATTGAAAAAAGAAAAAAATAATGATTTTTTTGAGACTAAAATCAGATATGGGTTCCATTTAAAAAAATATAAGTTTGTGTTATATCCCCAAAACTTACAGATATAAAAAATTATTTCGTACGCCACTGGTTAGCTAATAAAATTATCTATCTTTTATATTTGAAATGTTTTTCTCAATTACTAATAGTTTAGAAGTTATTTGAAAAAGAAAAAATCAACAATATTCAGTTTTTCGTCATTATCTAGTGACCAATGAGAATTTTTGGAAAAACGAAAGCACATCTGAGATGGCCTCCCAAAGGCGCATAAAAAGTTCCATTTAACCGACATCGTATCTCTTATAGTTCTCGAGATCCCAATGGTGGCACCTTTAAATGGGACACACTGTATATATTGAGTTTACAAGAGGAAAAAAAAAATTATTTTTGATTTTACGCAAAAATGCCAAGGGAAGAAAAATTTTTGCTTCAATTAAAACGCATGTTTCAGTTATTAAAACTTTTAATTAATGTAAGGTTCTTTTATTATAACATTTTTTCGTATTTTGTCCTCCTAATAATACAGTTATTACATTGAATCTAACATGATTTTAGTTAGATTTGAAATATTGACAAATGATTATTAATTCTAATTTCAGAAAGAAAAAAAACCGCGAAAATCAAAATACTTTTGTAGTTTATTCAATTAACTCCTTTTTATCTGAAATTAGAATTAATAATCATTTGTCAATATTTCAAAGCTAACTAAAATCATGTTAGATTCAATATAATAACTGTATTATTAGGAGGACAAAATACGAAAAAACGTTATAATAAAAGAACCTTACATTAATTAAAAGTTTTAATAAGTGAAACATGCGTTTTAATTCAAGCAAAATTTTTTCTTCCCTTGGCATTTTTTCGTAAAATCAAAAATAAAAATTTTTTTCCTCTTGTAAACTCAATCCGGGGACATACTGTATATATATAGGTGTGAAGCCGAAGCGCGGACCATTGGGGAAAAATAAAAGTAAAATTAATTTTTACTTTTAAAAAGTCTTCATTTAATGCAGTAGAATATCTGTAGCATTAGGAATTTAGAAAATATGATATTTTCGTCAAAAATCAGATACTCACGAAAATAAAAAAACTAATAAAACAAAATATAAATTAAGACCATAATACTCGAATATTTATTGCTGAATTATATCAATGTAGACACCTTGACTGTAGCACAAGCCTTGTTTTAACTAAAACGCTGTTTTAAGAAATGTCAAATTTCTTTATTTAATAATAAAAATAAAAATTATCAAATTTATCAAAATATGATTTTAAAGCAGAACTTAGTTTGTATTCAAAGAGTGAAATTAAATATTGGAATTTGAATTTGACATTTCTTAAAACAGTGTTTTAGTTAAAACAAGGCTTATCATTACAATTAACATTAATAAATCTGAACTGTCAAAATGAGACTTTGTTTTACTATTTGCTTTTATTTCCATGGCTATCTGATTTTTGACGGAAGTGCCATTTTATTTTGAAAAATATCTAGGGCTACACATATTCTATTGCATTAAAATAATTTTTTTCTAAAAGTAAAAATTATTTTAAATAACTTTTCATTCTTGTACTTTTACTGGAAAATTTGAACGATAACTAATTTCAATACAATTTTAAAATCCTATGTTAAACTTCTATGTTTCGCGTTTCGTTATATGTACGAGGTATTTCATGTAACAGTACCTCTGCAGTAAAAACAGGAAGTAGTACATTATTTTTTTTTTATTGAGTTATAAATACTTGATTATTAAAAGTATCTTAGAGCAAATGCTCAAAATAAAAACCATTGCATTCAATACATAACTCTGCGTGGTGAACAAACGAATATTAGAGTGTTGTATTATTACTACAATGGCTCTATCTTATCAAAATTACTTTGCTCTTCAAGTATCCCCATAAGTAGAAATCCAATGGATTTAAGTCCGGGAACTGTGGCGGCCAATATTACGCTTCACTTAAGATAAATTCTCGGTATATCCGTTAAGATGCGTTATACCAGCAATGTTCATTGGGATTTTTTCACGTGTTGGTATCTAGAATACTCAGAAGCTTTGTACTGTTACATGAAGCACGCTGAATATCGGGTGTTCAATACGTTTTTACGTCTTGGTTGCCTATGGGTTGTGAAACGGATGTCTGTCTTTATTCATACATTTTAACTTTAAACAAAACTTCATTTTAAATGAGGAAAGTGCATCTTTTAGAACATCACACTAGTTTATTATTTCTATTCGTATTACAAAGATGGAGAAAATATTCCTCAGTAAATATTTTACTGTAAAAGAGGTAAATTTGAATTACAGTATGTACAGAGAATTTATTTTAAAATGCAACATTATAGTTCATCACTTCCATGGTTACTCACTATTGTCAAAAAATGATAGCAATGTAAAATTTGTCCATTTTAAAATGCAACATTATAAATAGAATTGCAGCACAGGAGATACCTTCAAAATACATCACAAATGGTGTCAATTCTTATTACGACCGAATAGAATATTGCCTCAGAGTGATTGTTGGTATTTTTTAACATTTATTACATGAAAGTTATGAATTTTTGTAAGCTAAAGTTTTTTTAAGATGTACAAGATTCATGTTTTGATTATTTGTTAATCGTATGTAGGCCAATTTCTAAAAAAATAGTTTTAATAATACAAAACTAGAAATTTTGTATGTTGCATTTTATAATGGACAAATATTACATTGCTGTCATTTTTTGACAATAGTATGTAACCATGGAAGTGATTCGCCATATGTTGCATGTTAAAATAAATTCCCTGTATATCAACAATGACATTTGAGTTTATTCCTAAGAATAAAGTACAGACATGCGTTTCACAGCCCACAGCCCATCAGGACGTAAAAACTTATTGAACAATAATATACAGGATGTTGAATTTAAATGGGACACTATTGCTATCTCGAGAACTATATGATATACGAAGTTGGTTAAATTAGCAAACAATTTATATATCAGACTATTAAAATGAGTGAAACAATTTTTTACTAGTGGTTCTCAAAATACAGGATACAACTTTCTTATTTTAAATTGAAACCTACACTTTTTATTCGACTATTCGATTCAGTATTTTTTTTCTAAATACAACAATATAATATGTTTATCATCTTAACAAAAACATTGAGAAAAATACGTATAAAAATTATTGTATTTCATATAATTATTTGAGTATACGTGAAGATATAAATTAAATCAAATATAATAATAAACCAGGGATTTGTTAACTACTGGATGGAGCAAGTGTATATCGATATATGTATTTCTTGTGTACCCGGCTAGATTAAGAGAGAACACAGGAAGTGTGAGTGAGAAAGATATAGATAATTCCACTTTAGACAAGTGAATTTGATATTCATATTTGTCATATTCACATCTGTCAAATTCACGTCAAAAATTAATTGTGTTTAAGTATATTTGATCATGAAACGTTAATTAAGTACGAATACAATCAATGCAACGCTAAATTAGAACACATATAAGAATAAGTCATGTTTATTTGTCAAATTATATTTTAGAAGAAACCATAATTTTAATCATAACTTACTAATGAAACGACACAGCGCCGTTCATCACATATTTTGAAACACAATTTTCAACACAACACCTTCGAACCATTGTCATATATTAAAAGAATTATATTTCAATAATGATATCAAGAATAACCTAAAATCTGTGAAACCTGTCAAACAAAAGATTTGACAAGTAACGGAAACAAAAACAACAAATCGGAATTATGTATGACTATCTCTGTCGATCTGGCCGGGTACATGGTAAAGATTTACTCGCTCCATCCAGTAGTTAACAAATCCCTGTAATAAAACTTTCTTCACAAATTATTTTTTTTTTATTTTCAAATTGTGACTGACTTAAAAATTTGAAATAATTTTGACATATTTATAAATATTATGTTTATTCTATTATTGTAGTACAACTGACGATGATTGCATTGCAATCGAAATGTACATTTTGAAAATAAAAAATAATTTGTGAAGAAAGGTTTATTATTATATTTGATTTATTGTATTTCAGTTTAAACCGAATAGAAATAAGAGTACTATGACAGAAACAATTTAATTTAGTGTTAATTATATTTATAAATATTGTTCAAAATTATTTCCATTCTGATTAATACATAACTCTATTCTTTTCAGCATATTATTTCTTACTTTTCTTAAATTTCGATCGTCGATATTATAAATTATCCGTCCAGTTGCAATTGATGAACTTGAGCGATAATCTACTGATGAATGGATGAGGGGTCCCGAAGGAAAAATAATCGGACAAGCAGTATGTATCTGTAGTGAAATTATTTATTTCAAGCCAACGTTTCGAATACGTTAGTCTTCTTCAGGGCAAGAAATGTCTAATTACATAAGGTTGCCACAAAAACCGTCACTTATTAGCAAAATGACATGTCAAATAGTATTTCCGCTTTCATCTGGTGTTGTGTAAACTGCGGAATAAAAAGATCCCCAGAATTGTATTGCCAACTGCATCATTTCTCTTTGATCACTCTGTATAATATGTCGTACTTCCTACACTACCAACATTGCATTTACTTGATATCGTTGTGTAATGGATTACTTTGGTGCCGATTTCTGAACTTTTAATGAATATTTTTATGCAATTTAGTGGCGATTTCAAATAAAGGTATTTTAAAAATAAAACGTAAACGTCATACATATGAACTTTTTCTTCGTAAGCAAAATTCATTTGGCACCAAGAAAGCATATGAAATATTCATTTTGTCATTTAACAACAAAAATTTCAATTGTTTCTGTCATAGAATTCTTATTTCTAATAGATTTCTCAATATCTTTGTTATCTAATCTAAGACTATACTTGAATTATATCGTTATATTCAGAAAAAAATACTGTATGGAATAGGAGAATAAAAAAGCCAGGTTTCAATTTAAAATAGAAAGTTGTACCCAGTATTTTGAAAACCACTGGTTTTAATAAAATTGTTTTGCTCATTTTAATAGCCTTATTATAAATTTTCAAAATTCTATTTCATAATACAACATAACCCTGATGATGATTCAACTGGAATCGAAATGTCGGTATTGCCAATAAAAAATATACATTTTAATAAAATCAATCTACATCAAATGACTGAAACTCCATTAATTATTCCGTTTTCATAATCATAATATAGACATTGTTCGCTAATTTAAACAACTTTATACATCTTATAGTGCCCCACTTAAATTGAACACCTTTATAATATGTTATGCAATATTTTAGGGTCATTACATACAAGACAATGGAATTTTGGATCCAAATTCGGTCCAATTTTTTCCGTTGGATAGTTGGTACTGGAAAATTAAGGCGGATTTTTACGACAAGGAAGAATATTTACTTAGTGCTTGTATAGAAGGACAAATTGTTCCATATTATTTGTAATATAAATAATAATTATTTGCAAATTGAAGAGTTTCTTCTCTTTATCCTAGTGCCCAACTCCAGTATTGATTCTAGTGCCCTTTTGTCGATTTACAGTTTAACAAATTCGAAATTTTGATTTGTTAGGTCATTAACTTTTATGTGGTAAAATTTCAGCTTGTAACACCGATTCCCCCTCAAAACTCATTTTTAACGCCTTTTGTAGCGCGGAGCACTCTACTATAAAGTTGCACCCAAGATATACTTATACAATTAGATTAATTTTTATTTTAATTATCAGAAAGGTTAAATAAAAGCCCCAAAAAATGGATAAATAAATTTTAAGAAATGGGAACACAAATTGCCTCCTTTTTAAAATTACCATATCTGGAAAACTACACCGGCCACTCTTTTTTTTTGAAAATCGTTAGCCACTCTGTTTGTTGAAGCTGGTGGAGATATTACTGCTCTAAAGCGACATGGTAGTTGGAAATATATTTCGGTGGCCGAAGGCTACGTAGATGACTCAATGAAAAATAAAATAGATACCGCAAAAAAAAAATTATTCCATCCATAAATTTCACTAATTGTTCATATACATATAATGATTAGTTTCTCTAATAATAAATAAAAGAAAAAGTTATATTATTGGTGGTAATTTTCCATTAAATAAAGTTTTTTAAAATAGTATATTGTCTAACTTATTTATAATATAACACCACATATTTATATTTCAGTTCATAGTCATAGGAAAAGTATGGTATTCTATTCACATGCAATGGTTATTGCTTATTCGAATTAGTTACAACACTCGGTTTCGGTCATCTTGCAAACTACATTCTCTTGAGTAATAATAGTACACATATATGCTCGTGGCCTTATGCCTGAGTCGCGATCCGGGGACCTGGGTTCGATCCCGTCCGACGCCAAAAGTTACATCGAATATATACAGAGTTTTTTTTATCAGTAAACTTAGTATAGTCAGACTCGTCAATCACATATCAAAATGGTTTTTTATACAATTGAAGAAAAATGCAGATTATTTCTAGGTATAATTGAGCCTTAGACAAGTTTCAGATGTACTTGCTGCTACATTTAATAATTGATGTGTCCATTCGAAAAATATATAATAATTATAGGACAATAGGATGCGTTGATGGACGACACAAGAAGAAAGTGAGAAGACAGTAGCCACAGAGGATAAGAAAAATGAAATTTTAGAGTTAATTGATAAAAATTTCTGAAATTGCAAATATTAGTAAAGGTACGTCACACAAGATTTTTTTGGTTTTTTGTTTTTTTTTTTTAAACAAAAAATCTCTTAACAGGATTAAATCCCAATTACTGAGTAGGTTCACATACACAAACATCCATGCCTTAGTGGGATTCGAACCCAGAACCCCAAGCACACTCATGACAAAAGGCATTGCTCTAATCATTGAGCCACCGGAGTCGAATTTTACGGAATGAACATTTTAAAAGTTTTAAGACAGTTATAAGGCGATAATGAAAAGCGGAGAAATAGTTTTTGCGAAACGATGATGGAAATAATAATATAATTAAAATAATAATAATGCTACTGAACAGAATTTTATTCACGGGAGAAACGACATTTCTTATTCACGGGGAAGTAATTTCACTAAATTGTAGTGACTTTACAAAATATTGCTTCCGAGGAAATAATGAATGCTATTAATTCTTTTTATAATCGATTAGGATATTGTCTAGAAGTTAATGGTGCCAGTTTTGAGCATTTGTTAAGAAAATAAAAATTCCTCACTAATTTAAAGTAGTTCTTAAGTGTACATACATATATAAATATTTTCTTATCTCTTTAATTCATATTTAATATTTATTTTAGTCTATGTTAATTATCCCAATGTTCAGTTATAAAATAAACGCTTTACAGGCTCATTCATAGCTACGAAAATATGAAATATAAATAAAATTATAAATAAGACTTTGTTGTAGGTGTTCACAGCTTCGAAAATAAATATATATTAACATGAGCTGTCAGTATGTTCATAATTAACAAGCAATAATAACAATTTTATACCTTTTAACGTATTGTATATATGTATACGCAATCATATATGAGAAAATTTTCCTTAAAACAGCTTTTTTAATTATATTTAAATGTAAATACTTTTACCAAAACGTAAATTGACAACTCAAATGACAGTTGTTAAGTGTGTGCTTGTGTTTGTGTAAAATATTATATTAAGCCTCATTCACATTTATACATAAAAATTAAAATAACGATATAAACAATAGATTCTTATGAAAGTGTTCACAGCTCTCGAAAATAAAGTTAAACATAAGACATAAACGCAAGGATTTGCAAATGTTAAATATTTTACACAAAAAGAAGCACATACATAACAACTGTCATTTGAGCTGTCAATTTGCATTCTGGCAGAAGGATTTCAATTTAAATATACTTTTAAAAAGCTGTCTCAAGACAAAGGTTCGCATATATGATTGCGTACAGTGCTTTAAAAGGTAAGTAATTGTTATTATTACTTGTTAATTATGAATATATTAAATGACAGTTGATGTTGATTTAAGTTTTATTTTCGAAGCTGTGAACACCAACCACAAAGTCTTATTTATAATTTTATTTATATTTCTTATTTTCACAGCTGTGAATGAGCCTTAAAGGCAAATCTTTGTGTTTAGGTCTTATGTTTAATTTTATTTATGAGAGCTGTGAACACTTTCATAAGAATCATAAGGTCGAGCGCGTTAAGGCAGCACTCAAGCGACCATCACCGCTCTGCTCTGGGGTCGTGGGTTCAATTCCCACCAGGGGCTTGGATGTTGTGTTTGTTCCAAAATACTTTCCTTACAAATAGCTCCGGGCCAATGTACGAAAGTACGAGGCCGAACCCAATTAAAAAAAAATTGTTTATATCTTTATTTTAATTTTTATGTATTAATTTATTTTTAATTTCGAAGCTGTGAATAATACATTGTTGTCAATTATTCATACTGTAACTATGGTAATGATATACCCCATGTTTGCTGATAAAATAAATTCCCAGATATATTATTATTATTATTATTATTATTATTATTATTATTATTATTATTATATGATTATATGTATCTAAAATTAAAATTACCCGTTATTTAAAAAAAGCCAATTCCATTGTTAACTACCATGTCTATAAAAGTAAAGTAATAATACGAAAGTAATTCTAATCTTATTTTAACATTGAATAATTCAAATAAAAAAATAGTAGACATTATTCCGACGCTAGCAATGAAGGTAATATTGATTTTCCAATTTATTATATTATATGTATTGTTGATGACAACAGGGATAAAGGTAAATACGTTTCATAATACTGCGATTATGAATTACAAAATTATTGTCATTATTTCTTAGGCGAGTAAGGGAATAGTTTTGGACAGAATGGATGTGTGCGATTCAGCACCTAATTCTCCGATTATTTTTAAAGAAATCATCTTTAAGACTATTAACTATTGCACTTATATCAATTCTACAATCGATTTTACAAGAAAAATTGATAAAATGAAGGTAAGACACATATATCAAATGTTGTGTGAATTTGGAATGAAGGTTACATGTCCAGAACAAATAAAATGGCAGAAATGGTTTACAAACTTTATTTTCTAAAGAAAAAAGAAAATGTAGGATTTGTTTTGTTCATTTCAGTCCGTTTTTATGGTTTAACTATACGGCGGTTCACCACGCGGGTACAATACGACTAACGAATGTTCTTATTCTTTCAGGGAAATGTGAGTATTACAAGATGCTCCTCAAAAGACAATTTAGACACTTGTGTAGATTTTAAACATCTTATAATTAACAATGCTTGCCCGATACTAAAACAGAAAGGAACTTTAGTATCACGCTTTGTCTATACCGTTGAACCTCATCTAATATGTCCCTTCGAAAAAGTATAACTTATATTTGTATTTATATTATATATAGGAGTGTAACGAAGCGCGGACCATAGGGGTAAAATAAAAGTAAAATTAATTCTTACTTTTGAAAAGTCTTCATTTAATGCAGTAGAATATCTGTAGCATTAGAAATTTAGAAAATAAAATATGACATTTTCGTCAAAAATCAGATGGTCATGGAAATAAAAAACTAATAAAACAAAATATAAATTAAGATCATAATACTCGAATATTTATTGCTGAATTATATTAGTTTAGACACAATGATTACAATTAACATTAATAACCCTGAACTGTCAGAACGAGATTTTGTTTTACTATTTGTTTTTTCTTTCCATGGCTACCTGATTTTTGATGAAAGTGTCATTTTATACAATTTTAAAATCCTATCTTAAACTTTTATGTTTCCCGTTTCGTTGCATACATTTGAAGGTGTTTCGTGTAACCCTACAAGGGTTTAGAAGTATGAAGTCTAGATACCAAAACGAGAAAAAAAAACCCCAATAAATATTCGTGCCATAACGCTTTATAACAGATATCGAAGATTAAAAGAAAAAACAAAAAAAAGTGGGGAATAGTACGTTAGTTTTTTTTATTGAGTCATAAATACTTGATTATAAAAAGTATCTTAGAGCAAAGACTCAAAATAGAAACCATTGCACTCAATACGTCTCGTAACTCTGTGTGACGAATAAACTTCTTATGTATTAGTACAATAAGGTTTTCTTTAACATAGCACCAATAATATGCGAGTGTTGCATTGTTACCATAATAGCTCTATTGTATCAAAATTTCTTTGCTCTTCAAGTGCCCCCATAAGTTGAAATCCAATGGATTTAAGTCAGGGGAATGTGGCTGCCGAATATTACGCCTCACTTAAGATAAATCCTCACTACCTCTGTTACGGAGCGTTATACCACCAATGTTTATTGGGATTTTTTCACGTGTTGGTATTAAGAATTAATTATCATTATTATTTAATTAATAAATTAAGGATGTTCAATTTAAGTGGGGCACTATTGGTATCTCGAGAACTATAAGAGTTATAAGTTGGTTAAATTACAAACAAGTTATATATCTCAGCGATAACCCTAGGAAAATAAGAATTGTTTACAAATTTTCAGCTCTAGAAATTTATATATCATTAAACTATTAAAATGGGCGAAACATTTTTTTAAACCAGTAGTTCTCAAAATATCGGATACAACTTTTTTATTTTAAATTGGAACCTACATTTTTCATCCCCCTATTCGATTCAGTATTTTTCTCTGAATACAAAAATATAATACATGTATATTCTATTTCATAATAAAACATAATCCTGATAATGATTCAATTGGATAAATAAAAATTACTTTTTAATAAAATTAATCTACATCAAGTGACTGAAACTCCATTAATTATTCTCTTTTCATAATCATAATATAGAAACTGTTTGCTAATTTAACCAACTTCATATATCTTATAGTTCTGGAGATAGCAATAGTGCCCCAGTTAAATTGAACACCTGTATAATATGTTGCTCAAAATTTTAGGGTCATTATGTACAAGTCAATGCATTTTTTGATCCAAATATGGTACAATTTTTTCCGATGGATAGTTGGTACTGGAAAGTTAAATCGGATATTTACGATAAGGAAGAATATTTAATTAGTATTTGTGTAGAAGGAAAAATTGTTACATACTATTTGTAATATAAATAATAATTATTTGCAAATTGAAGAGTTTCTTCTCTTTATTCTTATGTTCCTAACTCCAATTTTGATACTAGTGCCCTTTTGCCAGATTTAGAGTTTAACAAATTCGAAATTTTGATTTGTTAGGTCATTAACTTTTATGTGGTAAAATTTCAGCTTGTAACACCGATTCCCAATCAAAACTCATTTTTAACGCCTTTTGTAGCGCGGAGCACTCTACTATAAAGTTGCACCCAAGATATACTTATACAATTAGATTAATTTTTATTTTAATTATCAGAAAGGTTAAATAAAAGCCCCAAAAAAGGGATAAATAAATTTTAAGAAATGGGAACTCAAATTGCCTGCTTTTTAAAATTACCATATCTGAAAAACTACACCGGCCACTCTTTTTTTTTGAAAATCGTTAGCCACTCTGTTTATTGAAGCTGGTGGAGATATTAGTGCTCTAAAGCGACATGGTAGTTGGAAATATATTTCGGTGGCCGAAGGCTACGTAGATGACTCAATGAAAAATAAAATAGATACCGCAAAAAAAAAATTATTCCATCCATAAATTTCACTAATTGTTCATATACATATAATGATTAGTTTCTCTAATAATAAATGAAAGAAAAAGTTATGTTGCTGGTGGTAATTTTCCATTAAATAAAGTTTTTTAAAAAGTCTATATTGTCTAACTTATTTATAATATAACACCACATATTTATATTTCTGTTCATAGTCGTAGGAAAAGTATGGTATTCTATTCACATGCAATGGTTATTGCTTATTCGAATTATTTACAACACTCGGTTTCGGTCATCTTGCAAACTACATTCTCTTGAGTAATAATAGTACACATATATGCTCGTGGCCTTATGCCTGGGTCGTGATCTGGGGACCCGTGTTCGATACCGACCAACGCCAAAAATTACATCGAATATATACAGAGAGTTTTTTTTTATCAGTACACTTAGTTACAAAATGACAGCAATGTATTGAAGCGTTTACTGAGTAAACATATGGAATAGTCAGACTCGTCAATCACATATCAAAATGGATTTTTATACAATTGAAGAAAAAGTGCAGATTATTTCTAGGTATAATTGAGTTAGACAAGTGTCAGATGTACTTGCTGCTACATTTAATAATCGATGTGTCCATTCAAAAAATATATAATAATTATAGGACACTAGGATGCGTTGATGATCGACACAAGAAGAAAGTGAGAAGACAGTAGCCACAGAGGATAAGAAAAATAAAATTTTAGAGTTAATTGAAAAAAAATGCTGAAATTGCAAATATTAGTAAAGGTACGTCACACAAGATTTTTTTGGTTTTTTGTTTTTTTTTTAAACAAAAAATCTCTTAACAGGATTAAATCCCAATTACTGAGTAGGTTCACATACACAAACATCCATGCCTTAGTGGGATTCGAACCCAGAACCCCAATCACACTCATGACAAAAGGCATTGCTCTAATCATTGAGGCACCGGAGTCGAATTTTACGGAATGAACATTTTAAAAGTTTTAAGACAGTTATTAGGCGATAATGAAAAGCGGAGAAATAGTTTTTGCGAAACGATGATGGAAAAAATTAATATAATTAAAATAATAATAATGCTACTGAGCGGAATTTTATTCACGGGATAAACGACATTTCTTATTCACGGGGAAGTAATTTCACTAAATTGTAGTGACTTTACAAAATATTACTTCCGAGGAAATAATGAATGCTATTAATTCTTTTTATAATCGATTAGGATATTGTCTAGAACTTAATGGTGCCAGTTTTGAGCATTTGTTAAGAAAATAAAAATTCCTCACTACTTTAATGTAGTTCTTAAGTGTATATACATAAATAAATATTTTCTTATCTCTTTAATTCATATTTAATATTTATTTTAGACTATGTTAATTATCCCATTGTTCAGTTATAAAATAAACGCTTTACAGGCTCATTCATAGCTACGAAAATATGAAATATAAATAAAATTATAAATAAGACTTTGTTGTAGGTGTTCACAGCTTCGAAAATAAATATATATTAACATGAGCTGTCAGTATGTTCATAATTAACAAGCAATAATAACAATTTCATACCTTTTAACGTATTGTATATATGTATACGCAACCATATATGAGAAAATTTTCCTTTAAACAGCTTTTTTAATTATATTTAAATGTAAATCCTTTTACCGAAACGTAAATTGACAGCCCAAATGACAGTTGTTAAGTGTGTGCTTGTGTTTGTATAAAATATTAGTCATTGCAAATCTTTGTGTTTAGGTCTTATGTTTAATTCTATTTTCGAGAGCTGTGAACACTTTCATAAGAATATATTGTTTATATCTTTATTTTAATTTTTTTGTATAAATTTATTTTTAATTTCGAAGCTGTGAATAATACATTGTCGTCAATTATTCATACTGTAACTATGGTCATGATATACCCCATGTTTACTGATAAAATAAATTCCCGGTATATATTATTATTATTATTATTATTATTATTATTATTATTATTATTATTATTATTATTATTAAATGTCCATTATTAACTACCATGTCTATAAAAGTAAAGTAATAATACGAAAGTAATTCTAATCTTATTTTAACATTGAATAATTCAAATAAAAAAATAGTAGACATTATTCCGACGCTAGCAATGAAGGTAATTTTGATTTTCCAATTTATTATATTATATGTATTGTTGATAACAACTGGGATAAAGGTAAATACGTTTCATAATACTGCGATTATGAATTACAAAATTATTGTCACTATCTCTTAGGTGAATAAGGGAATAGTTTTGGACAGAATGGATGTGTGCGATTCAGCACCTAATTCTCCGATTATTTTTAAAGAAATCATCTTTAAGACTATTAACTATTGCACTTATATCAATTCTACAATCGATTTTACAAGAAAAATTGATAAAATGAAGGTATGACACATATATCAAATGTTGTGTGAATTTGGAATGAAGGTTACATGTCCAGAACAAATAAAATGGCAGAAATGGTTTACAAACTTTATTTTCTAAAGAAAAAAGAAAATGCAGGATTTGTTTTGTTCATTTCAGTCCGTTTTTATGGTTTAACTATACGGCGGTTCACTACGCGGGTACAGTACGACTAACGAATGTTCTTATTTTTTTCAGGCTAATATGAATATTACAAGATGCTCCTCAAAAGACAATTTAGACACTTGTGTAGATTTTAGACATCTTACAGTTGACAATGTTTGCCCGATACTAAAACTGAAAGGAACTTTAATATCGCACTTTGTCTATACCGCTGAACCTCATCTAATATGTCCCTTCGAAAAAGTATAACTTACATTTGTATTTATATTTTAAATATGCAGGGTTAGTTAAAAGTATGGAGACGGCGATTTATTGCCGTTAATATTCATTTTAGGAAATTATGTTCAATACAAAAGTTTTTTTAAGAAATTTTGATCTACATTTGAGAATACTTGAATTTTTTTTCTTCAACTCTTTTTGAGTTAAACTTGTCCGCGTAATTTTTTTTAATTGGAAACCTGTTAATTTTACTCTACCATTCGATAGAGCGATTTTTTTTTTATCTTTACAACAGTATTTTTTTTTAAATTTATTGTAATAACATTTTTACAAGGAAAAACAACGGTTCAAGTATTTACGAATAGTAGGTACATGTAAGATAGACAAAATGATTTCCAATAAAGTTGTCGGTCACAATCTTATCAATAAAAACAAATTAATAACTAAGTAAATTATATCGCTCGAGTTTGTTTATCGCTTCGCTTTTGTCTATCATATGTACCTACTATTCGTAAATACTTGAACCGGTATTTTTCCTTGTAAAAATATTATTAAAATAAATTGCAATAAAAAACAAAACTACTGTTGTAAAGAGAAAAAAAAACGCTCTATCGAATGGTAGAGTAAAATTAACAGGTTCCCACTTAAAAAAATTACGCGGACAAGCTTAACTCAAAAATAATTGAAGAAAAAAAAATCTGTTGTGGCCAGCACAAAACCTTCCGTCAATTCAATGTATTTGTACAAATCCCATACCAAAAGGTCCTTGGAACAGATTCTATATAATATCATGTAAAATCGAATACGAACACATACTATTTTTTTAAAAATTCCATACCAAAAGTTCATTTGAAAAGGTTCTATAAATCCAATAAAATTATAACATAAACTACACTAAGTAATGTCCTTCCATCTTCTCTTTGGCCTTTCTCTGCGTGTCACTTGCGAGCAACACTATGACATATCAATTTTAGATCCTACACTTTTTTTCCATATTTGGTTTTGCACTTGCAACTGACATCTGTCAATTAATTTTTTTTGAATAATTATGTCAGCTGTTTCTATGATAAATAACAAAGCTGACTAATTTTTGAAAATTAATTTCTTTATAATGCTTTAAATTTACATCTATTGAATATGATGGAAAATGTATAATTAAACTGTATAGAGAAGAGTATTTTCTTTAATATATATATAATAATAAAATGTCAAAAAATAATATTTAACTGCGTTTTTTTAAGAAAAACTGTTAAAAACTTCAAATAAGGGTACTTCCGGTGGATCAATTATAACCAAAATCTAATCAACTCTTCATATGGATGTAAAGAAGAGGAATACGAAAGAATTATAATTTTTGGAATTTTAGTATTGGAGTTATCGTCGGAGAAAAATTTGTCACACACGGACACACATACACACACACGCACACACGGACACACACACAAACACACACACACACATACATACATACATACAGACATCATCTTAAAAATAGTAAATTTGTATTGTAAGGACCCTAAAACGTGCTTATTCATTAAAAACTCACCACCGAATTTTTTGACCAAAGACAATACCTTCCTTACCTAAAGGTGACGGAAGGTAAAAATTCAAGTATTCTTAAATATAGGTCAAAATTTCTTAAAAACCTTCTGTATAGAACATAATTTCCTAAAATGAATATTAACGACAATAAATCGCCGTCTGCATACTTTTAACTAATCCTGTATATAGGTGACGAAACGCGGACCACAGGGGTAAAATAAAAGTAAATTTAATTTTTACTTTTAAAAAGTCTTCATTTAATGCAGTGGAATATCTGCAGTATTAGAAATTTAGAAAATAAAATATGACATTTTCGTCAAAAATCAGATGGTCACGAAAATAAAAAACTAATAAAACAAAATATAAATTAAGATCATAATATTGAATATTTATTGCTGAATTATATTAATTTAGACAAAATGATTTCAATTAACATCAATAACCCCGAACTATCAGACCGAGATTTTGTTTTTCTATTTGTTTTTTATTTCCATGGCTACCTGATTTTTGATGAGAGTGTCATTTTATACAATTTTAAAATCCTATGTTAAACTTTTATGTTTCGCGTTTCGTTGCACATATTTCAAGGTGTTTCGTGTAACAGTACAAGGGTTTAGAAGTATGAAGTCTAGATACCAAAACGAGAAAAAAATCCCAGTAAATATTCGTGCCATAACGCTTCATAACAGAGATACCGAAGATTTCATAAAAAAAACAAAAAAATCTGTTGTGGTCATCACACAAAAACACATACCTTTATATATTTTTATTTTTTAATACATTCTATTCACTCTTATTCTTCTAATGTTCGAGATTCTTCCAATTCATTGATGAGATTGGCGGTATTTCTGAAGGGTATATGTAACATATGTATCTATAATTATAAATATTTAATTAATAAAATAAGAAATATTAAATGTACAAGTACTTCCCAGAAAATTTTTCGGTAATATCTCTGGCTTTTTGACACTCATATTTATTTGTCAATTACAAACATTTTAATTGTTCCACTTGTTTTCCGTGGGCTGCGAGATCATTTACAACTTATTATTTTATATATTTACGAGTATATGTGTCTATCTTTAACTCCATAGAAGAGATATATAAATTTTTTAAATGTATCGGATAGAGATTTTTATATTCTTGAATATTAGTAATAAAAGAAATTTTCAAAAAATATTTAGAAGATTTTTTTAAAGAAACTATTTCTTCCGGTTGTCCAATTGTTACCAAAATCTAACCATCTTTTCCCAAGAATGTCAGATTTAGGAAACACACACACACATACACACACACACACACACACACACACACACACACACACGCGGACATCATCTTAAAATGTTATAATCGGATTATAGGGACCTTAAAACATGCTGGATATGCGATTTTTAGCATGATTCCAATACCTCTCTTAGCGAGAGGTAAAAATATAGGAAATAGTACGTTAGTTTTTTTTTATTGAGTCATAAATACTTGATTATAAAAAGTATCTTAGAGCAAAGGCTCAAAATAGAAACCATTACACTCAATAAGTCTCGTCGTAACTGTGTGACGAACAAGCGACTTATGAATTACTACAAGTACATTAAGGTTTTTATTAGCATAGAACCAATAATATGCTCTACAAGGGCCCCCATAAGTAGAAATCCAATGGATTTAAGTCCGGGGACTCTGGCGGCCAAACATTATGCTTCACTTAAGATAAATCCTCACTACCTCTGTTACGGAGCGTTATACCACAAATGTTTATTGGGATTTTTTCACGTGTTGGTATTAAGAATTAATTATCATTATTATTTAATTAATAAATTAAGGATGTTCAATTTAAGTGAGACACTAGTGCTATCTCGAGAACTATAAGAGATATGAAGTTGGTTAAATATAATTAAACTATTAAAATGAGTCAAACAACCAGTGGTTCTAAAAATACAGGATACTTTTTTACAACTTTTTACCTCTCGCTAAGAGAGGTATTGGAATCATGCTAAAATTCGCATATCCAGATTTTTGTGAATAAGCACGATTTAAGGTCCCTAGAACCCGATTATAACATTTTTACGATGATGTCTGTGTGTGTGTGTGTGGATGTGTGTATGTGTGTGTGTGTGTGTGTGTGTGTGTGTGTGTGTGTATGTATGGATGTTGGAGGGACGATTCCTCAAAAACTATAAGACCTAAAAAATATTTAACTGCAGTTTCTTCAATCTGACATTCCTGAGAAGAGCTGAAAAGGTTTTGGTAACAATTGAAAAACCGGAAGTAGTACTTTCTTAAAAAAAAATTCTAAATATTATTTTTTGGGAGTTTTTTTTATTAAATATTGAAGAACATAAAATTCTCCATCTAATACACTTAAAATTTTTATTATATCTTGTATAGATTTAGAGATAAAGACACTATAATTTATAGAGTACAATAATCGCAGAGGCCAAGGCACTAAGGAAACCAGTTGACAAATTCCAATGTTTATAACATGACACATGTCATTGTCAAATATCAACATTTTTAGTGACATTCTGATAGCTTTTTCTGGGAAGTATATTTAATTTTTCTTATTGTTTTATTAATTAAATATTTGAAATTATAGGTAAAATTGTGGTAAAATGCATATATCCATCAGAAATACCGCCAATCTGGTTAATGAATTGGAACAATCTCTGACATGAAAATGATATAAAATAGATATAATTAGAATTATATGTGTGCAGAAGACATGTTAAATACAATAAAAAACAATATTTGTGTAAAGTTCTGTAATATTTTGTTATAAAACGACGGTTCGAATGCGAAGTGCAATACAATACATATATAGCCTAATATGGAAATGGCGAGAGGTCTTGTGCTGGCCACAACAGATTTTTTATTCTAAATTGGAACCTACATTTTTCATTCGCCTATTCGATTCAGTATTTTTCTCTGAATATAAAAATATAATACATATATGTATATTCTATTTCATAATATAACATAATCCTGATGATGATTCATTTGGAATCGAAACATCGGTATTGTTAATAAATATTACTTTTTAATAAAATCAATCTACATCAAGTGACTGAAATTCCATTAATTATTCTCTTTTCATAATCATAATATAGAAATTGTTTGCTAATTTAAGCAACTTAATATATCTTATAGTGCCCCACTTAAATAGTACATCTGTATAAAATGTTGTTCCAAATTTTAGGGTCATTACGTACAAGTCAATGCAATTTTGGATCCAAATATGGTACAATTTTTTCCGATGGATCGTTGGTACTGGAAATTTAAAACGGCTGCTTACAATAAGGAAGAATATTTATTTACTTTTTGTGTAGAAGGAAAAATTGTTCCACATTATTTGTAACATAAATAATATGACTAAAATACTCTTAACCTACAAATACTTACTAAAATTAACCCTATTAACTAAAATATTATTAAAACTATCACTAAATTGTTACTACAAGAAAGATCAAACGCAATTCTACCGAAGTTAACAAAAAAAAAAAAACACTATACTAAATCCGAAATTAAATTAAAAACTACGAAAATTAGTCTCACACCAATTGTACTCTTATGGAAGCTAGCGAAAAATGTACCATTCGTTTGAATTTTGACGTTTGACGTCAGCGCCATCTCTTGATAATTTGGAAGCCCAATACTACCAAAGATGTGGAAGGATAAAAATGATGATTTAGGTTTTTAAGCGAGGCAACAAAGAATGTCCCCTGAAAGTCATTTGAAATAAACAATTCTAAGAACGGATGTAGCGAATGCAAATTGGGCATGAACTAAGAACTAAGTGTAAAATGCTGAATTACGTCTGAAAGAATAGTGAAAAACAATTCTAAGAATTTTGAAAATCAAATACAAGGTGTTCTCACCCTTGGAACAAAGAAAGGTTAAAATAAAATGGTATCATAAACATGAGTGCAAATGAACTCTGAAATTTAGGTTCATATGAATGACAAATAACTAATACTCAGAATTTATATTATATTCAGCACTTTAAAGTTTAAACTACTCTTACAACAAATAAAATATATATTATCTTAATCATAACTAAAATGAATTACATATATTGATTATTGACTAATTAATATTGATTGATCTTAAATTAGGAAAGTATGGACTTTACTACAACTGAAAGAAAAAAATTATATTGTTGGTATTAATTTTCCATTAAATAAAGTGTTAAAAAAATTATATTGTCTGACTTATTTACAATATAATACAACATATTTATCGCATTTCTTACTCGTAGAAAAAGTATAGTATTCTATTTGCATGTAATGGTTATTCATCATTCGAAGGATTTACAACACTCGTTTTCCTCATTCTCATGAGTAACAGTATACATTATATGCTCCTGGCCTTTTGCCTGAGTCTCTGGGGTACGTCAGGTAAGCGCTCGCACGGTATTAATATGTTATCATCATTACCGATATCTGTGATAAAACCACTGAAATATATACTAACTGGAATGCGCGTACGTACCGTGACTGTGAAGGCACATTGAAAGCTGGCTGCTGGAGTAGTCGACACACATCGGGACAGTTCGTGAAAAGACGGAAATTATTTCGTGTGGAGCAGGTTTAACTAAAATGTATGTGCGTAGCTTAAACATGAAAATAAAACGATGAGCTATGACCATATACCTATTAACTAATATATTGCTAATGCTCGTATCTTTCCCATAAGAGTAGGTGAAGGAAACACTGTGAAATGGAAATATCATTTCTGCATAAGTCTATCTCTCACAAATACCCAACCGGCAATTATGCGCATGCTCGGAAATCTTGACTACTATTGGCTAACGCTGCCAGCGTCGCTGGTTGGGCTGCGTTCCAAAATCCTACTCTTAGAGTATAAAATTATTCAAAGTCGTTTCAAAACTAATAACCTTACTCTCAGAGTTTACTCAACCTGTTCCAAAACAGCCAGAGTTTACTCCAAAGTGATGTTCCACTTACTCTACTAACGAGGAGGGTATAGAAATTACTCCACAATATTTTCAAACGTAGATGCTCACGATTCTCAACATATGAAAGTAATTAATAAAAGCGCTTTTATGGAGCGTACTTTCACATTATATTGAGGAGAGTGCTCCATAAATGCGCTTTTATTACGGGCTTGACATTAATGTTGTAATTATAAGTAGTTTTGTTAGTTTTATAAAATTATTTTTAATTTAGTTTCAATTTTTTACTTCAACAAAACTCTCATTCGTTCCAAAACACAACACATCATATTCTACGCCAAAACTCGGTATTCTTGGTTTTTGAACGCTGCCCTGGTGATGCAGCGAGCACATGGTTTGACTTTGACGTTTGATTTCATTTCTGTTTGTAGTTGCACTTCGAAAGCATTTGCTTTGTGTTTCATACAGTAATTTATTGTCACCCAAATAAATTGATCCTGACCAGATTGTATTCCTATTATTTTTACAGTACAACAAAGTAAATTATTTAATTCAAATTTAGCACTAGAATATGTCAATGTTTTTTATTATTACTAATATTTATATTCAAGAATTTACATACAAAATAAATAGTAGGTACATTGTTTAATTTCTCAAATTTAAATTTAAAATTTCTCGCGCTAGTCGTTAATAAACAGAACTCTGTGATTCGCAAAAAATGATCATGATCCTCGTTAGCCAATAGTAGTCAAGGTTTCCAAGCATGCGCATAATTCGCGGTTGGGTGTTTGTGTGATATAGACTTATGCAGAAATGATATTTCCATTTCACAGTGTTTCCTTCAAGAAAAGCAGAGGATCCGCAATATATTAGTTAATAGATATATGGCTATGACACGAATTATTCGGCTACGTTCGGTTCGACACGAACGTGCGCGAACAGGACCAGCCATTATTGTTCAATAGGGCTTTAGTGCAGCATACGCTGATAGGTAGAGTATGCGAGTTCCAGGTAGTATATATTTCAGTGGATAAAACAGATTGGCACACTCAGAAATGAGTAATATGCCGAGATGATATATTATTTTATGGGGTCGCGTAGCCGTGTGCGTACAGTGTCTGCTTGCCAATCAGGTGACTCGGGTTCGATCTCGCCCATTGCAGACTTTTAATCGTACCAGCAATGAGTGTCCGTGAGGAGACGCCTGATAAGAGCACACACGTGTAAAAATATATCGTCATCATTACCGATGTCTACATGCGTTGTAGATATGCCACACTCAGTAATGCATAATATGATGATATATTATTACTATTATTTATAAAATACAGATGAGATCATAAACATTTGATATTATTCTAATATAATCTAATTTATATAATAAAATATGTAACTAAAATTAAAATTGCCCGTTATTAGAAAAAAAAAAAAAACTAATCATCATTGTTAACTATCATGTCTATAAAAATAAAATAAGATACAATAATAAATTAATTCTGAACTTATATAATATATAATAATTCATATAAAATAGAGTACATATTGTTCCGCACACTAACAATGAACGTAATTTTGATTTTAGAATTTATTATACTATATGTATTGTTGGTAACAACAGGGATAAAGGTAAATATGTTTTATAATATTGCGATTATGAATTACAAAATTATTATCACTATTTCTTAGGCGAGTAAGGGAATAGTTTTGGACAGAGCGGATGTGTGCGATGTAGCACCTAACTCTCCGGTTATTATTGGAGAAATAGTCCTTAAGAATATTAACCATCGCACTTATGTCAATTCTACATTCGATACTACAAGAATAATTGAAAAAGTTAAGGTATGACACATATATAGTCTGGACGATTTATCTTGGCAAGCCTTAGGAATGCAGGTCGATTCACAATTCCTACGATGCGGTATGTTAAATATATATATCTCCCCTAAATTTTAGAAACAAGTAAAGCTATTTTGTAAATGGCATAAATTTATAAGCGGCACATTTTTCATTTCTAGTTCAAATTAAGCAAAATCTAAAGTCTAAACTGATTGTGAATGTACCTACTTTAAGTATTTATTAAACAATAAATTAGAACACAATAGTGTTTTATGGTTTTTCATGTTTTTATTTTTTCAGGTTATTATAAGTATTACAAGATGCTCATCAAAAGACAATTTAGACGCTTGCGTAAATTTTAAACATCTTACAATCAACAATGTTTGCCCGTTACTAAAACAAAAAGGAACTTTAATATCGAGTTTAACCTACTCTGTGGATCCTCATCTAATATGTCCCTTCGAAAAAGTATAACTTATACTTGTATTTATATTTTAGATATACATATACAGGTGTAACGAAAAGCGGACCATAGGAATAAAATAAAAGTAAAATTAATTTTTACTTTTAAAAAGTCTTCATTCATCATTCATAATGCAGTAGAATATCTGTAGCACTAGAAATTTAGAAAAGAAAATATGCCATTTTCGTCAAGAATCAGATAACCATGGAAATAAAAAATTAATAAAACAAAATATAAATTAAGATCATAATTCGCGATGCAAGTTTAGTCGCCAGCGCCAGCGTGCGCGATTCTGAACAAAACAAAACTGTAAGTCTTACAGATCTGTAAATCTATAAATAACGAACAAAATCGCAACGAAACCAGTCACTCTTATATATAATTTTATATTAATCAGCAAAACTAGATGTGTTTTTGTAAGCTTTTTTTACAGATTTACAGATCTGTAAGACTTACAGATTTGTTCAGAATTGGCCTATAAGATCTGTTAATCTCTTGTTTACTTTAATATTTTTACGTAATTTCTCTTATATTGGTGATATTATACAAATTTAAGTGCTTTGCGGTAAGAATATACAATACTTTTGTATATAAGCATTGTTTTCATCTATCTAGAATTATTGATATTGGAACTTTTATGGTAGTTATTACTTACAAGGTTATGTAATGATTTCATTGAGATATTTTTATATCATTTCAGTTTCATTGACTATTCAATAACATCGTAGTTGTTAGTATATTATTATTATAAACCAATGTTTATATAATAATTAAAAAATGAGGCGAAATTACACAAAAATATGACAAAGTAAACAGGAGATTGACAGATCTCAACACCCACCAAAGAAGTTCACTATTTAGTCGCTAGCGGCGCTGAAGTCTAAACTTGCATCGCGAATACTCGAATATTCATTGCTGAAATATATCAATGTAGACACAATAACTGGTAGCACAAGCCCTGTTTTAACTAAAACGCTGTTTTAAGAAATGTCAGATTTCATTATTTAATAACAAAAATAAATAGTATAAAATTTATCAAAATATGATTTTAAAGCAGAACATAGTTTGTATTCAAATAAATATTTTTAAAAAAATCGTTCTTTAAACATAAAGGTGAAATTAAATATTGAAATTTGAATTTGACATTTCTTAAAACAGGGCTTGTGCTACCAGCCAATGGTTTTTAGTATGATCACGGTTTTAACTAAAACACTGTTTTAAGAAATGTCAAATTCAAATTTCAATATTTAATTTCATCCTTATATGTAAAGAACGATTTTTTAAAAAATATTTGTTTAAATACAAATTATCTTCTGCATCATATTTTGATAAATTTGATATAATTTATTATTGTTATTAAATAATGAAATTTGACATTTCTTAAAACAGCGTTTTAGTTAAAACCGTGATCATACTACGAGCCATTGATTACAATTAACATCATTAAACCTGAACTGTCAGAATGAGATTTTGTTTTACTATTTGTTTTCTATTACCATGGCTATCTCATTTTTGACAAAAATGTCATTCTATTTTCAAAAATATTTAGGGCTACGGATATTCTATTCCACTAAATGAAGACTTTTTAAAAGTAAAAATTAATTTTAAATAACTTTTCATTCTTGTACTTTTACTGGAAAATGTGCAGGAGAACCAATTTCAATACAATTTTAATAACCTATGTTAAACTTCTATGTTTTGCGGTTCGTTATATGTACGAGGTATTTCATGTAATAGTACAAGGATCCAGAGTATGAATTCTAGATACCATTTTGTCATTTCCATAGCACTGCATGCATTAAAATATTTTATTCAATTTTGACGTTTTAAACTGTCATTATTAACTCCATAGCAACAACTATAAGTAACACTTTTTTCACATGTGAATTAAAATTTTTTTTAAATCACTCTCACAAAATTTTAACTCAATCTGGCACTCTGCAACAAAAAATGCATTTAAAAATAACATCAAGAACAAAAATAACACTTACCACATAATTTGTCAGACATTATCAGCCCTTTTCATTATTTTTTACGACATAAGTGATAGACAATGAAGATTGTCATGCTTAGCCTACTAACTGATCAATTTTTTATTTTGTCAAAATTAAATATTATAATGGTTTTTATTATTATTTCGTCAAAATTGAATAAAATATTGTACAAACCACGTGAGCTAAGAATGTTTATTCACTAGAAGAATTTAACTTTCTTCTCATGGATAAACATTATCTTAGCTCACTTGGTGTATAAATATCTAATAAACTATTGTTTCTAACTTTAAAACGGTTTATTCACATATCAATTTATTGACATGCCTGTATATTATTTTTCAAGAGCATTCATTTGATATGTCACAAGGAGTATATTGCCATTTAAGATTTAAAAGTTGAGAGTGGTGGGGGTGAGATTAGTGAATTAAAAAAAATATTAATAAAATGTGGCCCCCACATGTTAAAATATTTAGGGTAAACCGGGTATGTCTATCACAATTCGTTTCAATGTTATTAAGGGTGGATCGTCTTAAGCGCGCCACCCTGTATATTAATACATTACGGTTTTCATTAGTATAGCACCAATAATATTCAAGTGTTGTATTGTTACCTCAATGGTTCTATCGTACCAAATTCTTTTCCTCTGAAAGTGCCCCCATAAGTAGAAATCCAATGGATTTAAGTCCGGGGACTGTGGTGGCTAAATATTACGCTTCACTTAAGTTAAATTCTCGGTATCTCTGTTAGGAAGCGTTGTACCACCAATTTTTATTGAGATTTTTTCAAGTGTTGGTATCTAAAATTAATACTTAGAAGCTTTGTACTGTTACATGAAACATCTTCAATTTCGGGTGTTCAATACGTATATACGTCTGATTGCCCTTGGGTTGTGAAACGGATGTCTGTTTTAATTCATACATTTTAACTTAAACAAAACGTCAAACGACATTTAATTAGGAACGTGCATCTTTTAAAACAAGCCAATACTTTATTAGTTCTATTCGTATTACAGTAGACCCTGAGTTTAAAAAATACAGACATGCGTTCCACAGCTAACAGCCAATTAAAACGTAAAAACTTATTGAACACCCGATATTCAGGATGTTCAATTCCAGTGGAGCACTATTGCTATCTCGAGAACTATAAGAGATACGAAGTTAGTTAAATTAGTAAACAATTTATATATCATAAGACTATTAAAATGAGGAAAATATTTTTTTTAAACCAGTGTTCTAAAAATTAAGGATACAACTTTCTTATTTTAAAATAGAACCTACATTTTTCGTTCGGCCATTCAGTACTTTTTTCTGAATAGAACGATATAATACAAGCACATTGTTTCATAATCTAACATAACGCTGATGGTGATTCAATTGGAATCAAAAAATCGATATTGTTAATAAAAATTACTTCATATTTCTTATAGTTCTCGAGGTAGCAATAGTGCCCCAGTTAAATTGAACACTTATATAATATGTTGTTCAAAATTTTAGGCTCATTACGTACTAGTCAATGCAATTTTGGATCCGAATATGGGACTATTTTTTCCGTTGGATAGTTGGTACTGGAAAGTTAAGGCTGAAGTTTACGATGAGGAAGAATATTTATTTAGTATTTGTTTAGAAGGACATATTGTTCCATATTATTTGTAATATAAATAACAGTTATTTAACTCTTTAGCGTTCCGAGAGAAATCTCGAGTGCGCTAAAGGATTTCGCAGACAAGGTGTACATAGGCCCGATGAGAGGGGGGGCAAAATCCCCGGGGCCCCGTAATATTAAGGGGCCCCGGAACTAGGCTTATTTTTTTCAAATGGCCAAATATTATTATATTTTAATTTTTATTCTTTAAAATATTTATGCTGCTTTGTATTATATCATTTGACGGAATTATACAAGAATCTATTGTTGCAACTTAAAACGAATTCTCTTTTTTTCTTAAACTATCTTCTGGTAAAAATATTAAACATTGTAGCTGCAAGCTGCAGTGAGTGAAGATAAATCTTAAATTTAATTTTTGTTTTATATTATGTAATATTTGAATGGACATGTAAATATATTTTTGCCCTCCTGAAGTGTAATGGGAACTTTACAATTGTATACACAGCAAGTGCAACTTACATTTTACGGTTACTGTGTTGTAACTTGTCTAACTATGCGGTAAAATAATGAAAATACACTGGACGTTTATGGGATTTAGAAAAGAAATCATCTTTACTATAATAAAGTTCATGTACTACCTACGTAAGTTATTTTTTTTACTTTAACGTTTCCTATATTTAAAACTAATTTATATAAACCAAAATTACGGCAGCGACATATGTCATTATTGTAAAAATCCGCCGTTACCGACATAGTCACCGATCAATATAACTGTCAAATACGCGAGGCGAACATTGCTGAAATGTCAAATATCGACACCTACCTATTATTTATTACGAAGAAAACATGAGCAAATAAATATATTATCAGTCATAAACAACGTCTATTATTACAAATAAATTTTCGCTAGAAGTACTCTAATGAAGGTAAGTAAAATCAAATTTGGAAATTGACTTAACCCCAGTATTTCAAACTAACCCTTTCCAGAAGTACAACCTATCTCATTAAAAAAAGTGATTTTCATTATCGTCGGCCAAAAAATTTGATACAATTCTCGTGCGTGAAGTATTTTACAGCGCTCCAGCTAATAAGGCACTCGCCTTAAGGGCACTCGAATGTAAATGAATAAACACATTTCAAGGTCGAAAAATTTAACTCTAAACTTTCTTCACATGTATGAACATTATCTTAGCACACTTGGTGTATAAATATCTATTATTATTGCCAAACTTTGGTTTAACGAATTTAAATTATTTATTTAATGCATGTAAAAACGGTCGGCTCTCAAGCGCCATCTACTATTTTCTTTCGTGAAATGAAGTATAAGTTGACACACTGCGCATACTAGCCAATCTAAAAACATCGACTACAATATCTTTGGCTTATGAATGAACCCCCTTCCCCTTTATACCAACTTTAAATGTTGATAGAGTGGTTTTCTCGTTGTTATAAAAATATTTACTAATAAATAGGTAACAATTATTGTAAATATTCGGCTAAACGTCAATATACGTAACCCCCCTATTTTTACAATTTTACAGAACCTACTACATAGATCAGTCTCAACATAACCCGCACCAGCTATATGTATATTTATTTACTAATATATATTAGCATATGCCTTACTTTCTTTATCTGTCTAGACAATGTTTAAAAAATATTTAACAATAAAAAAAAACAGAAAGAGAACACGGAGTTTCAAATTTCATTTGTGATTGCGCAACTCAAAAAAAAACAACTTCCATAATAGAAAATATCGCGTTACAGATTATCTATTAATCCATAGCATGTTGTATTAATGCAAAAGCTGCTACTTTGGTAAATTAAAATATCATTTCAACTCCGATTGTCAGAATCGAAATTAACTTCTATTAATCATGCGTAAATATTCAGCGGCCAATATTAAAATAATTTCATTCATAAATCCGACGAAGTCACGATTCGAATAAAAGAAAGTCGGAGGAATTTGATCATTGTGGAGATATTAATGAAAATATTTAGATTTTGAAGTTGGAAATAAATAAATAATTAATAAATCTAAAGATATTAGATAGATTCAAAATTTCCCACAGTTAATTGGTAATATAACGGCAGGAGAGTATCTACAAATCGCAAATAATCTGCTAACAAGACTTTACAATTTATAGCGACAATGTAAATTTATTCAAACACAAGTATCGTAACTTGGAGTCATGTACGATTCTACACAACGACTTCACACTATATTTTAAACAGTTTATAACTTCTGTTAACTGTTAATTGAATCGAAGTAGCGACATCTGAGAAAGTCGAATTTAATTTAATTAATGCTAGTTAATCTTACAGGGTAATTGAAAAATAAAAACATACAGCTAGTTTATTATTAATTTTACTTATTTACCTAAACTATATTATGTGGCCTATTCAGAGAAACACAGTCATAAAGGTTGTTACGGATATAAAGATTGTTATCATGAAGACATTTGTAACAATCTTTATGAATTTGTCAATTCAGAACCTACGTCGGTATTATTGACAATCTTTACAAAATAATACTTGTGAATGAACCAGATTATTTGACAATAGCTAACTTCATTATGCATTTATGAACTTAACCTAACCTTATATGTCAACGCTATATTGTTTTAATAATGTGTTGCCAATTATATTTAAAATGCAAACATTCTGCCAAAACAACTAAAGAAGAATATGACATTTGTGTCATATTTGAAAACTTCTAAATTATATAGAACGGGTATGTTAATTCCTACCACTGATCCCAACGTGACTGAAAAGTTATGGAAAGATTTTTTTTTATTTTGATTGAAGAAAAAGCACACATTAGCACCAAAATAAATAACACGGTTTTCACGAATACCTACCACAGAATAAAATATTTTCAAAGAAATATGTATTTACGTCAAAAGTAACTTTCTTCCACGACGGTTTTTATCGTTCTTATTATCATTATTTAAGTCGAAGCAGGATCCATGCGAATAATCAACTGCATCCTGCTAATATTTAGCAGAAAGACCATTATTAATAATATTTGATTGATGTAATAATGATGATTTTGGACAAGGCGAAAGAATAATGTTTTTAAAGAGTTAAGTGATTCAGTGGAGCTCTTACTTTCATCCCTTTTCTTATTGTTTTCGGGTTTTTGCTAACCCACTAAGTGGGAAACGCGTGATTTTATGTATGTATGTATGTATGTATGTATGTATGTATGTATGTATGTATGTAATAATCTGTCACATGTCAAATATTAGAAATAACAACATAATAACAACCATAAATACATAGTTTTATCAGTCGTTATGATAAAGACTGCCAAAACACGTAACAATTGTTGACGGTAACCATCTTCAGTTCTGAGAATACCAAATTTGATTTTAACAATCTTTACAGTACATAACAACCATAAATACCATAACGACAACACAAATATTGAGTTCTGAATAGACCCCTATGTCAAAAACAATATTTGCTCTTTCAGTTTTCAGTCACAAATTTGAACATCTGACTGCTAATTGGCTGTTTACAGATGTTTTCTTCGTTGGCAGATGAAATTCGTTACGGCGGGAAGTTTGAATTATCAATGTTATTAACAAATTATTATTACTGAAAATAATCGTATTTTGGCATACAATTATAATAGTTAAATCGTACGGTTGGTACCACTGAATCGGATTCTGTTTCAAAACCACATCAAACGATTTCGCGCACAATTAGCCGCTGTTTCCCTACGGCTAATGAAGACAAGGCCATAAGTCTAGCATAGCAAAGCATCGCATCGCATAATCCTGGCATTGTTACTCTTGAATGCAAATAGCCCGACCAGCCGCCTGCTATCTGCGATACCATCCAATGCAGCCGCTGTCAAGGATACCAATAACGGAAGCCGCCTTTTGTTCTAAGCGGAAGGAGAGGCGCTGATGTCATGCAATGCATTGTAGATGAAGTTAAGATGGCTTAATTATTCCCAAATGATTTACGTTTTGATGAGTAATAAAAATTTCTGCTGTTAAAGTATGCATCACTTATTTTGACCTCATAATCTTTTAAACGTCTCTGTTAACTTCATTTATACTTGCTATTCCGTACTGTCGCAACATTCTTCTACTTCTTTAACGTTTCAACGTCTTCCAGTCTTTCATACATGTCTTTTTACCTCTAGCTAAGAGAGGTATTGGATTCATGCTAAAAATCGCATATCCAGATTTTAGTGAAAAAGCACGTTTTAAGGTTCCTAGAATTCGATTTTAACATTTTTACGATGATGTCTGTATGTGTATTAGATGGAGAATTTTACGTTCTTTAATATTTGTAATAACAAAAATGTTTTTAATGAAACTATTACTTCCGGTTGTCCAATTGTCTTCCAATTAACGTCACATTAGGGAATACGTAGTTAGGTCTTAAGTATTATACCAGACACACACACACACACACACACACACACATCGTAAAAAATGTTATAATCGGATTCTAGGGTCCTTAAAACGTGCTTATTAACTCTCTTAACGAGTACTTAATTGGTTTCGTTTTTTACTTCTCGCTAAGAGAGGTACTGGAATAATGCTAAAAATCGTACATCCAGATTTTAGTGGATAAGCACGTTATAACATTTTTACGATGATATCCGTGTGTATGTGTATGTGTGGATGTTGGAACCACGGTTTCTCAAATACTATAAGATAAAAAATATTTAACTGCAGTTTTCTCAATCAGACATTCCTGGGAAGAGCCGATTAGATTTTGGTAACAACAACCGGAAGTAATAGTTTCCTTAAAATAATCTTCTAAATATTATTTTTTAAAAATTTCTTTTATTACTAATATTAAATAATATAAAAATCTCTATCCGATATATTTAAAATTTTTATTATATCTTCTATGGAGTTAAAGATAGACAAGTGGAAAAATTAAAATGTTTGTAATTGACAGATAAATGTGAGTGTCAAAAAGCCAGAGACATTACTGATGACGTTTTCTGGGAAGTACTTTAATACTTCTTATTTTATTATTAATTAAATATTTATAATTATAGATACATATATTACATATACATTGCAGAAATACCGCCAATTTCATCAATGAATTGGAAGAATCTCGAACATTAGAAGAATAAGAGTGAATTAAAAAATATATAAAGAAGATATGTGTTTTTTTGTGTGTCAGAAATGTCAAATATGTAGTATACTTATATATTATATAGCCTAATATGGAAATGGTGAGGTCTTGTGATGGCTACAACAGATTTTTATATATTATTTGTTTTTGCCTTGAAGAAGAATAAGGTATCCTATATGTTGCCAAAACTTTTGTTTGGATTAACATAAACAGAACTTAAACTAAAATATTGTTTTATTTAGTATTTGTGCTATTCCTGTTGCATAGCCTCTCTTAGTATTAGCATACATTTTATATACTACGTAGTAAATAAAATCAATGGTATTAGTGTATTTGTAATTATAACTTTTTGTGTCTGCGTAGATTAGTAAATTAATCTACAATTATCCTCCATTTATCAAACACTTTATATTAGCTCTTGAAGAACTTTTTTTCCAATTAGTCGATGGAGTGCGTGTGGCCACGCATTTCCACGCGTTTCCTGTTTTACCGGCTGAGATCTCCCGCGTTGCCCGGTAATCTTGAAGACCACGCCTCGTTCACATACATATGTAGCGTAACATATAATGCCTCGAGATAATGTGGAAAGCTTGTTCACTTTGTAAATCTACAAAAGACAGTGGAGAATACAGTATATAAAAGTAAGTCATGGGATGCTTTGAAACAGCACAGCCCGAATGAGGATATGTGGATGGATTCTTTCGTATTCCTCTTCTTTACATCCATATGAAGAGATGATTAGATTTTGGTTATAATTGGTCAACCGAAAGATCTCTTATTTGACGTTCTTAACAGTTTTTCTTGAAAAAACGCAGTTAAATATCATTTTTTGGCATTTTATGTGATTATTAATATGAATATATTATACATTTTCCATCATATTCATTCGTGTTATAATTTTATTGGACTTATAGAATATTTTCGAAGGAACTTTCGGTATGGAATTTGTAGAAAATAGTATATATTCGTGTTACAATTTTACTGGATATACATGTGTTATGTAAGTAAGTGTACAACGCTTAACCCATGGTAGAACATAGATGGTAAATATGGCAATAATTTTTGTTTAACATGCTTTCTACAAGAACTGGAGGCCTTTAAAACTGACCAATCGCGTCCATAGTTCAAAATTTTGTAAAAAAGTAAAAAATCAATGTGTTCTCTGGAAAAAATATTAATTGTCAATACTGAGGTTAAATGTTTTACAATATTGTGTTTTTTTTATATATTCTCAAAATGCCATTTACCTTCTCCAATCAAGATGAAGAGTACCTATGGTTTATAGCGAGCCATTACAAAATAGTCGTTCAGCAAGACGGTACACTGGTACAGAGAGTTATTTCCAAATAGACATATACCGCATTAACCTGCTTTTTTTATCCGAACTTATTCACATCTACGCGAATAGACCATTCCAGAATGACGTCACCTGCCCTCCACAGGAGTGATTTTAACCTCACTTTTGAATATTTTTAAAAATTATTTAATTATATATCTTATGATAAATATTGAGAAATTTTGATTTTGATACAATTCATTCATAAAATTAAACCATAAATTTTTCCATGGCTCCATCATTGAGTAAAGTATGTATGAAATTTATTTCTGATAGCTGCCCTCACGAAATTCATTTGTTCTGGATTGATCTATTCAGCAAAACAATTGAGATCTTGGTAGGAATTCTGATGCCAACGCTGTTGATCTTGATGAAGGAATTTTGGAACTGATTCATGAAAATCCAAGCCATATGGTAGGAACATCTATGGACTTTATTAAAAAAAAAAAATTACATCTTTACCACTACTATCTGTACTGTGCTCACCTATTTTATTTATTTGTTAGTTTAATTACTAATAATCAGTGCTCATAATCATGTAGAGCACACATTGATTTTTACTTTTTTACAAAATATTGAACTATGACGTGATTGATTAGTTTTAAAGGCCTTTAGTTCTTGTGGAAAGCATGTTGAACAAAAATTATTGCCAAATTTAGTATCTATGGGGTTAGTTCTACTATGAATTAAGCGTTGTACACTTATTTACATAACAACCTATATAGAAATTTTCAAGGAACTTTTGGTATGGGATTTGTACAAAATACATAGAATTGATGGAGATTTTTAGTAATAAATTAATACTTGTCTAATTATTAACCTGTTAAGTTATGGAATACAAAAGCCCATAACCATTAATTAATCACCAAGAAAGTTCTTGAATCATCATTGATTTATAACCTTATCGTTCATCTTATTCATACTTGAGTTGTGAAAATATATGGTTTCTAAACATATCAGTATATGTCTTGTATTTTTCCTCATGAGTAGAAATCCCAGTTTCCTATTCCGGTGAGGCATCAAGCTGTTGTTGACAGTCGTACATGTTGAAGTTGAGGCCTTGTGTGTTTGCCATTTGCCGCTAAGTTAAGAATAATCCGCAAAGCGAGCTTAACTTCAAATAATGAAAGTGGGGAATTATCAATAGTATTTTCACTTGTAATACATTTTTCATTTTGCCATTTTAGGATGACTTTGCGGAAAGATTACAAATTGGTTTTCTCCTTTAATCTGCGATTATAAATTGTAAGATATCAATATTGTATGATTTGCAATGATACAACACTAATAGAATATGTACGATTCTCGTATCAAAAATATTAGTAGCAGCTGTACAAAAAATTCTCCTGCATTATTATATAAACTATGGTGATCGAACTGATGAACATAGGACTTACCATGTGCAATCATTAATTGCTGCTTCTCTAATTATATTACTTAAAAAAATTATAATAACAGTTATAGAGCATAAAATTATGAATATGAACCAACAAGCAGAGTTAATTTTGCATTGCTTTGTAACGGCAGAAATTACCTATGTAAATGTCGATTGTGATATCTACAGAATTGAAACAAATTAACAAATGTTACATGAATTCTTCTAATTCATTTTGTCACTCTTGTGCGTAAAATGTTTTATGTTCTCAGGCCGAAAGAAAATTATATCCGCAGGCGTAATCATCCTTCTAAATATAATTAAGTATTGTAGACTCTAAACGGGTATTTATTAAAAAATCGTCATACAATATGGTCTTTTACCTTCTGTCATCTTTAGGTAAGGATTTGGTCAAAAAATTCGGTGGTGTGTTTTTAGTGAATAAGCACGTTTTAGGGTCCCTAGCATACGATTTTACTAGTTTTACGATGAAGTCTGTATCTCTTTCTTTGCATGTGTGTGTGTCAAAAATTTCTCCGACGATAACTCCAATATCACAATTTTAAAAATTATAATTAGTACTCCTTTTCTTTACATCCAAATAAAGGGCTGATTAGATTTTATTTAATTAAATTAATTAAATAATTAGTCAACCGGAACTTCCGTTATTTGAAGTTCCTATCATTTCTTGAAAAAAATGTAGTTAAATAACTACCATTTTTTGACATTTTATGTGATTATCAATATAAAAGAATATCCATCATATTCAGTAAATATAGAGTTGAATAAATATAGACTAACTTTCATAAATCAGTCAGCTTTGCTATAAGCATGGAAACAGCTGATATATTCAAATAACTCTAATTGACAGATGTCAGTGTCAGTGTCAAGTACAATATACATAGTGTAGTTCGTGTTATTTATCGGATTTATAGAATCTTTTCCAATGAACTTTCGGTATGGAATTTGTAAAAAATAGTATATGTTCGTGTTACAATTTTACTGGATATACAGAATCTTTTTTCTATTTCGGTGTTTTTATAAGACTATAAAAGCACTATAAACACGTCGTTAAGAAAATCTATAAGCGCACTCTTTGATACAATGTATTAATGTATGTTTAAAAATCTCATTGTAAAATTACCCTAATAGAAAAAAATATATTATGAAAAACATGTTTCATAAAGAGTTCCAAACTTGAATTCATACGTTAGTAGATTACCTTATGATACCTACTTGTTTTTTAATGAACTATATGAATACGCTTTATGTCCTGTACAGAATCTATTTTTACACAATCCTTTAAAGTAATTCACTGTAATGTATAGTTAGAAAGTAAAAAGTCTTAAGGACATATTATATACCTTAACACTTCATATAACATTTACGTTTATATGTTGATAATTAGAAAATGCATTCTCTTAGCTACTATAACTCAATCACGTATCATGTATTTATAACAATGCAAACAATTTCTAATGTAACTGCAAACAAGAGTTACATAATTACTGCACATAATACTAGGCAAAAAAGAGTCATGGTTGTTCTAGTTTGCCTAAGGTGTTGGAATCGCTATAAATCCAGTCTATTATCTATTATATCAGAGCCAACGCGATTTGTAGGACTCGTTTGTTTGCAAGCTATCTGATATCACGTGCGGCATTTGTCAACACAGTGTTCCTTAAACTGTACACGAACGAATTCACAAGATTTATTGTTGGTACAGTTACTTGTACAATATCAGATCGATGTCAAATGATGTAAATTTAATGGCGTTAACATTCGTTCGTGTATAAGTGTATACATAATAAATGTTATGTTTTCTTTTGTTATGTATTTGATTTATCTCTAGATCGTATTTCTACGGAGGAAATTTTTATGTAATTTTTCATTTTCAATCACTAAATCTTTTCTTTCTGCCAAAAAAACTTTAATTTTTTTTACCTACCGTCAACTTTGGTCAAAAAATCGATGGTGGGTAACTCCAATACTACAATTCTATATTCTTATAATTCTTTTGTATTCTA
The DNA here is from genome assembly GCA_943142095.1 of Ophonus ardosiacus. NCBI lineage: Eukaryota > Metazoa > Arthropoda > Insecta > Coleoptera > Carabidae > Ophonus > Ophonus ardosiacus. Next base: position 46,138,608 of record OW964827.1, on the reverse strand, counting down.
CTTCTTTCCATATGAAGAGCTAATTAGATTTTGGTTATAATTGGTCAACCGGAAGTTCTCTTGATCGAAGTTCTTAACCATTTTTCTTGCAGTTAAATATCAATTTTTGATATTTTATGTGATTATCAATATGAAAGGATATGTTATTGTCTCTCTCTCTCTCTCTCTCTCTCTCTGTGTTTGTGTGTGTGTGTGTGTGTGTGTGTGTGAGACAAATTTTTCTCCGACGATAACTCCAATATTACAATTTTAAAAATTATAATTATTTCGTATTCCTCTTCTTTATATCCATAGGAAGAGCTGATTAGATTATGGTTATAATTGGTAAACCGGAAGTTCCCTTATTTGAAGTTCTTAACAGCTTTTCTTGAAAAAAAAATCTGATGTGGCCAACACAAAACCTCCCGCTATTTAATTTTTACATACATACATACGTACATAAAATCACGCGATTCCCACTTAGGGGGCTAGCAAATACCCGGAAACAATAGTAACAATAAGAAAAGGGATAAGAGTAAGAGCTCAGCTGACTAACTTCAATCTTTAACAACATTCTTCTTTCGCCTTGTCCACAATCATCATAGCATTCCTACATAAGAACATATTAAAGTGACCGATTTTCGGTAGCGAATAACCCCATCCGGACCACAATAATAGTTAAGCAACAATCTTCCTTCGCTACACTTTCCTATCCATTTTTATTAATTTAAATACATACTTACGTATTTACTAACGCTGCAAACTGTACCATTGCATAAAACTATTGATTTATTTACTATTTTCTTTTTAAAATGTCACTATTATTAATTTGAAGTGATTAGTTTTTTGACAGTGACATTTAATGTCAGTTACATTCATTTGAAATATGAACTGTTTAACAAAGGAATTGTGTTTATCTTAGGCTTCGGGACTAATAAAAAAAATTATTTTTAAATTTATCTGCAAAATATATAGAAAAAGTATTAATGAATTCCGGTAGAAAATTCAATAATCTTTAAGTTTCATAAGACATAAAATGCGAAAAAATGGCATTTAATGATATTTTTTGAAGAAAAACCATTATGAGCTTCAGGTAAAGTGCCATTTCCGGTTATCCGATTTACACCAAAATCTAATGGCTTCTTTTCATATTAAAATAAGATAGAAATACAAGGTTTCAGAATTTTCTGATTGATAGTATTTGAGTTAGAGCGAAGACAAAATCCCTACACATACACACACACATACATACATACACACACACATACATAAATACACACACACATACACACATACAGACATCATCGTGAAAATGTTAAAATTGGATTCTAGGGACCTTAAAACGTGGTCATTTACTAAAATCTCAATATGCTACTTTTAGCACGATCCCTATACCTCCCTTACCAAGGGTAGCGGGAGGTAAAAAGTGGTTAAATATAATTTTTTAACATTTTACGTGATTATCAATATGAAAGAAAATCTTATTGTCTATATAGTTTGATTATACATTTTCCTTCATATTCAATAGATATAGAGTTAAAGAATTATAAAGAGATTAGCTTTCACATATCAGCAGCGTTGCTATAATCATGGAAACAGCTGATATATTCAAAAAATTCTAATTGACAGATGTCAGTGTCAAGTGCAAAACCAAAGATAGAAGGTATAGGATCAGAAAGTGGTATAAATGATAATGTTCCTCGCAAGTAACATGCATTTGCAGCGCCTCAATGTTGGTAGTACGAGAAAGGCCAAAGAGAAGATGAAAGGACTGTGTCGCAAAAGACTTGAGAGAGGAAGAACTGTGTGAAGAAGATGCGTTGGACAGAAATGAGTGGAAGAGCGACCCCTAATAAAATAGGGAAAAGCTGAAGAAGGAAGGAAGTGTCAAGTGCAGTTTACATGGTGTATGTTCGTGTTATAATTTTATTGAATTTTTCAATATGTAATTTGTAAAATATAGTATGTGTTCGTATTACAATTTTACATGATATACAGAATCTTTTCCAAGAAACTTTTGGTATGGGGTTTGTACAAAATACATCGAATTGACGGAAGGTCTTGTAGTGGCCACAATAATTTTTTTTTTATCAAGTTTGGTAATCACTGCTCTATCGTCTATCTGTCTATAATAAATTACATCCATTGCTTGTATCTGTGTTACTATTGTGAACGCCCACGTTTTTACTCTACAAACAAAACAAAAGTATCTACCAGATGTTAATTGTTCTGGTCTCCGCGGCCTTCAGTTGTTCTTATTGTTTGAATAATTTCGCTTGTGGGTGAATATTACGTTACGATGCTAACCACGAAGACTATGAATTAATTTATTGTATTTTAATAAGTATAATTTTCTCCCAGAGGCAGATAAAATAATGTAGTATAGCTTTGAAGGGGTGTAGTGAAATTTAATTAGTTTGTTTTATGGTAATTTCTTGTTAGAATGTTGGCAGTTTGACAGTATTAGTGCGAATGGAACATCCCGGAAGGATTATAAAAATAATTTCTCTGATGTTTATATAAAAATGATTGACAACACAATAGCTACTTCTGACAACTGGAATTGTTTTCAAAATTCAATTCATAATGTCTAAAAATAGATATTATAGAAATTTGCATTTATAAATCTATGAGTAATAATAGCATAGGTTAGCTATGCATTTCTAATATATTATGAATTTAAAATTTGCAAAAATATCAAGAAAATATTATTCTATTCTAATGTAACAAATATGAATGTATAAATAATGGTTCAATATTTTATTCAAAGTTATAATTAACTGTTTAAACTGTATTAAAAACAATACGTAAATTATACTTATAAAAAAAATAATATAGGTGAAGTTATGATATCAGAATATGACAGAAGGAATATGAGTAATAATAATATATTTATATATTCTGTTATAAATATTAATTTTCCTAACCTTCGATAATTATGAAATATATGGTTTATACAAGGAATGGATTCAGTAGAGTAAAACAAATAGAAAATTAAGAGTGGAAGTTTTTCTAAATATGTTTTGTTATTAAAAACAAATGATTTAGAACACTGTATATCATTACTGCCAGGACAAAATGTCCTAAGTCGATTTTTACCTTCCGTCACCTTATATAAGGAAGGTATTGTTTTTGGTCAAAAAAATCGGTGGTAAGTTTTTAAAGAATAAGCACGTTTTAGGGTCCATAGAATACGATTTTACTAATTTTGCCTGTATGTGTGTGTTTGACAAAAAATTTTCCGACGATAACCCCAAAACTACAGTTCTAAAAATTATAATTCCTTCACATTTCTTCTTTACATCCATGTGAACAGTTTTTATTAAAAAAACGCAGTTAAATATCTTTTTTTTCATATTTTATGTTAAGATATATATGAACAAACATTTGATTGTACGGTTTCATTACACAGTTTCCTTCATATTGAATAGATTGAGTCAAAGAATTTTAAAGATATTAACTTTCATAAATCAGCCAGCTATGCTATAACCATGAAAACTGGTAATATGTTCAAATATTCTAATTAACTGATGTCAGTATCAAGTGCAATTTACATAGTATATATGTTCGTGCTATAATTTTAATGGATATATAGAATCTTTTCCAAGGAATTTTCGGTATGGAATTTGTAGAAAATAGTTATTTCATGTTAAAAGTATACTGGATAGAATATTGTCCAAGGAACTTTCAGTAAGGGATTTGTGCAAAATACATAGAATTAAAAAAAGGTAATGTCTTGGCCACATCAGATATTTTAAAATTAATGGCCGGTTTCATAATAAATATAAAGTCACTTTACTTTTAAAGTTTCATCTAAAAGTAAAAAAAAAGGTTTCATAATTTCACTTTAAGTTAAAGTTGTCAGTTTAAAGTCCTTTAAAATAATGTCATCTGACAGTTTGTTTAACCTAAAGTTAAAGTGAAATTATGAAATGCTTTTTTCACTTAAAACTTTAAAAGTAGTGACTTTATATTTATTATAAAACCGGACGTAATTTCTGGAAGACTTAAAATCTGTTAAACCTGCTACATTAATTTTTGGTGATTTAAAAACTGCCATAGATGTTAAAATAAATACTGGGGGATAAAAAGCCGCCAAATTATAAATCAATCAAATTAGTTGCATACGCATAGATCGCACTAGAGAAATTTATTTATTGTTTATCAGCAGAGTAGAATGTTATATTTTGTACCTCATTTTACTTTCAATTAAAACCAAAATGAGTTCTGTTATTTATTTCACGCACTTACATTTCACTGGGTAATTTATGAAAAATTTACTCGTCGTAAATTTAGCCTTTAACCGAAAGCGTTCTACAACATAATTACCTTTATTTACACCTTCATAAAATCTCATTTCCAGTCAGCAAACATTACCGAACATTACTTTTACAACTTGCTTTAATGTTTTAATTTTAAACTTCTTTTACGAGCTATAAAAACCTGACATATCCTCCTCATATGGTAAAAAATCGTGCATTAATGTTTTTATTTCATCGCAATTAATATCAACATTTTCGTAACAATATACTGTCCATTTCCTTTTAATGTATTGTTTATCTATTGATCTTTTTATGTTTGTTGGATTTATTACACTTTCAGGTGCCTTACAAGGCCACCTAAGCGTAATAACAATGCTAAGTTTCGTAATATTGAATCGAGTGTGTAGCTCATAGGAAAATTGATTTATGTTAAATAGAGATTTATGACTAAACAAATTTACGTGATTATGTATGAGTTTTATTTAATGCTTTTATAATTATATTTAATCGAGTGAACAGTACTGATTTGCATATGTGAATATGTAAGAGAGAAATAATATGAATGAGAATAGGAAAATCAAATAGGATGAACAACAGATGTGGTAATGAAGAGAGAAACAATAAATACTGGCTATCAAGTGATAAGAGGAGTTGCAGGCTATGCGGGAGAGAAGAGGAAACTATCAGGCATTTAATGATTTCGTGCAAGGAAGTTACGAGAGAAAGAAGAAAAGAAACGGTTCTATTAGACGATATAGGTTTGGGACAAGATTGGATGAAGGAAGTCATCGAGAAACGGGGGATTAATTTATGATATAGTACTACAATTTATTGTAAAATATATGTAGATTCCAAGCCGGTTAGGCAAGAATAAATATAATAATAATAATAATAATAATATGATGAACAAAATGGAGTTTTTTTTAAATAAAGTTCAATTTTTTTGTTCATAATGTAACTTTGTTATTTCATCATTTATCATACAATATTTCTCAAAAATATTAAACTTCTCAAACATTATTTTGTTAATAAAGTTTCGCGGCATCAAAATACGTCACCTAGCGATGAGTCCTATAGTTCAACCAAGTTAGATAATATGTATAGCTGATATATCTTTTACTTTTCGTTTCGATTGTTGTTAATATAATTAATAATTATTTAATTTCATAGAGGTGTTCAACTATAATTAATATAAGTTACTGTTTTTTTTTACCCTCCGTCACCTTTAGGTAAGGAAGGTATTGTTTTTGGTCAAAAAATTCGGTGGTGAGTTTTTAATGAATAAGCACGTTTTAGGGTCCCTACAATACGAATTTACTATTTTTAAGATGATGTCTGTATGTAAGTGTGTGTGTCCGTGTGTGTGTATGTGTGTCCGTGTGTGACAAATTTTTCTCCGACGATAACTCCAATACTACAATTTTAAAAATTATAATTCTTTCGTATTCTGCTTCTGTACGTCCATATGAAGAGTTGAATAGATTTTGGTTATAATTGATCCACCGGAAGTACCCTTATTTGAAGTTTTTAACAGTTTTTCTTAAAAAAAACGCAGTTAAATATTATTTTTTGACATTTTGTTATTATACATATTAAAGAAAATACTCTTCTCTATATGGTTTGATTATACATTTTTCTTCATATTCAGTAGATGTACAGTTAAAGCATTATAAAGAAATTAATTTTTAAAAATTAGTCAGCTTTGCTATTTATCACGGAAACAGCTGATGTATTCAAAAAATTCTAATTGACAGATGTCAGTTGCAAGTGCAAATCCAAATATGGAAAGTATGGGATCAAAAATTAGTATGTCATAGTGTTCCTCGCAAGTGACATGCAGTGAAAGGCTAAAGAGAAGATGGAAGGACCATATCGCAGAAGACTTGAAAAAGGAAGGATTGTGTGAAGAAGACGCGTTGGACAGGAATGACTGGAAGAGAAGAGGAAACAGCGACCCCTAATAAAATAGGGCAAAGCTGAAGCAGAAAGAAAAATGTGTCAAGTGCATTTTACTTAGTGTATGTTTATTGGATTTATAGAACCTTTTCAAATTAACTTTTGGTATGGAATTTGTAAAAAATAGTATGTGTTCGTGTTCGATTTTACATTAAACTGTTCCACGGTCCTTTTGGTATGGGATTTGTACAAAATACATCGAATTCACGGAAGATCTTGCGCTGGCCACAACAGATTTTTATGAATTATAAATAATATCGTATTCATTGTTTTTTTTTTTACTTTGTCGCTCTATACATAGGTTTGTGAAATATCAAATGGAGGTCATATATAATATGTCATATGTAACCAAACATGTTGTAAGTTCTTCTTTGTTATTTGACTGTTTGATCATTGTTAATAGGTAAACTTATAAATTTATTATAATGGTGTGTTTAAATATGTATTAAAAACACTTGTAAAAAGATTGCAACATATTAAATAATAATTTCAGATTTGGCTACTAGAGGTAGTGCTACCTCATTGCTAAGTGAAAATTTAAATTTTATTAAAAATTCCAAAAATAGTTTAAATACTATGTACTTCTGGAAGGTAAAATATGTTGTAGGCAAAAAATGATTGTTAAATATTGTACAAAAGTTTCAGATTTGACCACTGGAGCATTGCTAAGCGACAGGAGAATTAAAATTTTATTAAAAATTTCGAAAATTCGTAATTTAAAAATTGTGTATTTCTACATTAATAACATTGCTTACATTATCAGAAAAAAAAATTGTAGAAAGACCCCATTCCAGCGTGACCTTCGTATTTGACAAAAAAGTTATGTACTTTCTCCATATTTCAAATTTATTACATTTTCCTACATTAATATTTTTTAGTAATTTGCAGATTTTTAATAATTAGTTTCGATACCTACGTATGTGAGTATTCAATTAATTTTCCTTCCCAAAATGAAAACCTAAAATTAAAATATTTGCATATTCCTACATAACATTAATTAATTAATCGCTTGATTTACATTTCTTTCCAGTTTTCAATTAATTTTACTAATTCCAAACCTACCATTATACATTCGCTCGTAAATAACAAATGCCAAAAATTCCTCAAACCACAAATTATAGTTGTGGGTGTTCTTTAGTTATACCGGAAGTAAGAAATAACACGTGACTGCTGAACTTTGTTATAAAAATCGGAAAGTCGGAAAAGATCTATATGATGAATAGCTTAACACTGTCCGAAACAGTGAAATCGATAGAAAATATCACGTTGGCATGGTTGGCGATTGTTTGACAAATGACAAACTGTTTATTTGACATTATCGTAAGCATGTAGGATGCGTTATTTATGGTTCGTTTGCGAATTTTTGACATTTAACATTTTTGATATTTGTAAATGATGAAATTGGTATTGTTTACTTTGTAGTAAAAGTATTTATTGTAGTTCATCCCCCACGTTGAATTTATGGGCGTAGTAACAATAGGACAATATTTTATTTTCAACAATGTAGAATGAAGATTCAGTCACTGTTTTTGTCGTTTGTCATAACCTTGAGTAGTTTGACATATTTACGTAATAACGGCAAACCATTCTCAGCTACATCTTTAAACATTAGGGAGTTATTGCAACTTCTAAGATTAAAGAACTTTATGTAGAAAACGCCTTATTATAAAAATAAGGGGACATTAAATTTCAATACTTACCGCATTTAATTAGTCATGGAAACATAACCTCACACATACAGAACGAGTGACGTTAAACGCTAGCTATTTCATCGCACATAACGTGTCTCCTTATTCATTTAACGTAAACCTTATTAGTACGCATGCGCACTCGGGTTGTCAGGTGACTAAAGTGCACGTTATTTTTAAGTTGAAGCTGCAATAACTCCCTATTGTCTTAGCAGAAACCTAAAATAGTTGATCCGAAGATATTTTACTATATTTGATACATTAAATAAAAATAGTAGCAAGCTATACATACCTATTAGTACCATCTACTAATATTCCATATTTTAAAAACGTATTATATATATATATATATATATATATATATATATATATAATTTAATTGGTCCATACAGGCAGGTGAACAAACATAAAACTAAAACAATGTTTGTGTTAAGAGCTGTAAATGGTTCAATACTGCTCGACATAGACAAAAACAAAAACAGTGACTATGTTAATTTTTTTTTTAAGATGTTTGAAAGTGTTTTTTGGTTCAATGTACAGTTTCCCTCGTTCGGTTAGTAGTGTCACACTTCTGTAGTTTTGAAGTGTAAGTATTAATTAGGTTTTATTTTATTATTACATTTCATTAAATTATTTGATTTTTTTTGTGACATAAATTTTTATACTTGAATATAATTTAATATTTTTACTGAATTAATGTAATAATTTTATTTTTTCGCGATCGCCCAGAAAATGAGCTCTTTCTGATCACTATTTAGACCGGAAAGTCCTTCTTTGCTGAGCTAGCTCGCAAAGTTGTCTATAAGGGATCGGAAAGTACTTTACCGATCCCGGGACCGGTAAATCTAAATGTTTCCATGGAGATCAGTTGTTTATTTATTTCTTATTTGCTCGCAGTAAAAAATAAAATAATACTTTTTTATTCTTTTTTCAGAATCGCAAAAAAAATATTGTACCCAACATGACCTGAAAGTGTCTGTACTGGGCTCACAAGCTTCCAAAGCTCGCTCTGGAATATGAAAGTATCACTTTCAGGTCTTGTTACGTAAATTACTATTATATGTTTGTGTTTTTTTTTTTTGAATTTTGTGCCATATTTACAAAAAAAATACATAACGTTTGAAATGTTAAAAATTCGATTATCAAATAAAAATTATAGATATTTATATTCTACACCTACGTCCCTAAAAATATTTTGTTTTTATAATCTACATCTAAATCACTGCACAGATTTTATTTGTTTTTATTTTGTAACCTGCAAAAAAGACTTAAAAGCACAATCAACATTTATTATATTGATTTATTTATTGGTAATATTTTGAAATATTACCAATGATAAATAATGAGCGTAATACGAAGACTTCTTCTTATTAACTGTAAATTACACAAGCGCAATACAAGTTCTGTATCCAGGGTCATCACGACTTGAAATGTTTCAATCGATCTATAAACTCAAACTAAAAAAAAAGAAATACTTTTCCTTTCCAATGAAATTAATTAACACTCTCCAAGAAGACTACATGATAATAAAACTTTTATATTCCGATAATTGTACAATTGCATACATTAGAAATTAAAAATCAAGTAATAAGTTTTTTATGATATTCATTCATGGAAATGGACACATTTTTTAGATTTACTCAAAAAGTAACGAGAATTTTTGAATTTCGCGCATTGGGGATTTATGAAATTGAAGTCTCACAACACACATCAGCATCTTCAGTACTACATGTCTTTAGTACAGTCAGAAAAATTGACTGTGCCGGGTCCAACAATAAACCTATAAATAGCGTAATTATGACAAAGCGGCATATCGCTCACAAAAAATGCTTTGTACAGCAAATTTAGTAAAATAATCTTACTGTTCCTTTATAGTGAAATTCATACAATAGGAACACTTTGAATTAAAACGATTTAGCAATTACACCAATAAGCTAACAATGGTGACCCTACGCTTTTGGTTGCCCATCGCTAATAAATCATAACAGCAGGCTATTCCAGCATCGGTAATGTTTATGCTTTATTAGGGACAGTGCCGGTTTTACATAAATTTTGCCCCTAGGCTAAAACATTTATAGCGCCCCTTAATAAATAATTAGGGTATGTATATGAGTGGAAAACGAAAAATTATACTTTTTATAGTAATTTATTTATTTTCTGTACCCCCCAACGGCTGGCGCCCCTAGGCTATAGCCTAGTTAGCCTATTATGTAAAATCGGCACTGATTAGGGATCGGCAAGCACAAGCTTAGGGTCACCATTACTGGCTTATTGGTGCAATTGCTAAATCGTTTTAATTCAAAGTGTTCCTGTTGTATAAATTTCACTATAAATTAACAGTAACATTATTTTACTATATTTTGCTATACAAAGCATGTCTTCATCAGTGTTCTTGTTATATGAAAATCATTGTCATATAAAAAAATTTGCAACAGCCTATTATAATATTTATAGTTTTATTGTTGGACCCGACAGAGTCAATTTTTCTGACTATAGAACCAAACACAAATATACGTATTTACTGCAATAAAGCCATTAATGGTAATATACAATAGAGCCAAGCCATTAAAATACAATTGTCTAAGCAAAATTATGACTGCAATTAAGTTTATAAACTTAGCGACAACTTTCTTGACGCATGGTTGAAATCTCCGTGCAAAATGCATTAGCTTCAAAATGACTTGACACTTCATACTTGAATCTTCATTTATTACTTCGTTGGATAATAAACTCTCAATAAAAAGTTCCTTGTTTACCTAGAGAGTTTTTCATCAATTAATTTCACTTCCTTCCTCGTCAATAGCGATCGTCATCTGCTCTTAAGAACTAATGAATTTTTCATCGGATGTTCGCCACAAATCGCAGCATTTAATTGCAGTAATTTGTGTTCGTGAATATTTATCTCTATAATAAAACAGCTTCATCAAGAATAAAATCACAGTAGGCTGGCACTTTCTTCAGCTGTTCAGGTAGTTAAAAATGCTAATGTTTGTTAGCGTGCGCCAAACACTTTTATTTGTTTTATTATATGATAATTCATTTTACATACAAATATGGCTAAATTAATATGCAAGAATTAATAAAAATTAGCACGAAAACAAGTGATATTTTATTTAGAAATTTTGGAAATCGAGAAATGTTTAAATTTGAATGCGAATGCAATTTTAAAACAAATACCTGGCAACAAATTTTTGCATAAAATGTAGGCCAACTATTCAATTGTATGAACTAAAAATAATATGTGTAAAGAACTGTTTAGATGTATTTCAACAGTGAATTTCTGTAACTTGGTTACAATGAACAGTGTTAAGTGTTCAAATTAAATTGTGTAAATAACGAAGACAGATTTGTGAAAAATTCATGAATCTCACTAGGATTTGAACCCAGGGCCTTCCGATATGTATGCGACGTGTGAAAAATTCAAGAACTTCACGGGATATCATAGCTCAGTTGGTAGAGTGTGCGACTAGATATCGGAAGGCCCTGGGTTCAAATCCCAGTGAGATTCATGAATTTTTCACAAATTTGTCTTCGTTATTTAAAAATAATATGTTATTGAATGAGCATGTAATGTATGCTATTAATCACGAGAATGAAGTTAGCTTCACGAGCCAAAAGGCGAGTGATGTAAATCTTTCGAAATATAAAATTCACGTAAGTATATTTTGATATTAATGTTTATTGTTGAATCAATATTAATCATTGGTAAAAGTTGAGGCGAGTCGGACTTTTGATTTTGGCCCGAAAAATCTTATAATCCAATCAAATGCACAGTTTCCTTAATATTTTAATGAACATGGGTCAAAATGATTTAATAACAACATACTTCACATCTTAATAAATAACAATTATTGCCCCAAATACCCATATTCAGATAAAAACTTAATAAAAATCTAATTTTCATGTATTTAGATACTTCTCAATGCGCTGATTCTTAATTTTGAAACCGCAGGTCGATATTTCTTTTCGTTCTCGAGATATTTAGATTCAAAGTTTTGGATAAAACCGAGATACGAATTTGGCGACACCAACATTCGATTCTACGGATAAAAATATATAAGTATACCAATTTTTATAATTTTTGACTAACCGGTTCATTTTTTATGAATAAAAGTATGAAAACCTCTGAAAACGGTCAAAATCTGAAAAAATCGCAAGGGTTCACCTTAGATTTTTGCGATTTTTGGCCATTTTCAGTTATTTTGCTTTAGAGACTCTATGCGTTGTTCAAAAATTATGAAAATTAGTATACTTATGTAATTTTGCCCGTAGAATCAAATGATGATATCTTCAAATTCATATCTCGACCCATTTTTAAGCAGAACTTTGAATCTAAATATCTCGAGAACGAAAAGAACTTAGAAGTATCTAGATGCATGAAAATTTGATTTTTGAAAATTTTGTAGTTTTTATCTGAATATGGGCTATATTTACTTTTGGGACATTAATTTAAAAATGGATAGAGATATAAACTTGCTAGTAATATTATTTGAATGTATAGACAATGTTAAGTAAGTGTACGCATAATATACACGTAGGTCAGTAATTTTTATAACAAACTTATATTAGAAGCGTGTATTTTTTAATAACTTACGTTAACTAATGTGAAGGATGTATTTTTTTTAAGTGTGACACAAAAAAGTTATATATTTCGCCTCATATAAAAATCAAAATTATGAATGTCGGATGCACTCAATTTCGAGCTTAGGCCCGGACCGATTTCCGATCAATTTTCGAGCCGGGCCAGCTAATTTTTTGTCGAGTTGATCTTCGAATCGGGTCGGCAATTTTTATTTTCGGGCCGAGTCGATCCAAACCTCATTGCCCGGTCCGACCCGGTCCGAATGCATAACTAGTCAATGTCGAAACTTCAAGAAATAAAAATTTATTTTTGAAAAGCAACTAAAGCGCGCCGTGACTCTGAATTAATTAGAATCTGTAATTAGACAGTTCAACAAATTTATCTTGGGTGAAAATTTCAGTTTCTTTTAATTACTTACGAATCTCTTACTCGTTCTTTTGTTCAGGAGAAAATATGTAAAGTTAAAAATGAATTTATTATAAATAAACTATTAATGAAATGATATATGTATGTGGTAGTCGCCAATGTTAGCTAGAACTTTCCTTGATTCCTGGTGTCTAATTGGATACAGAAAGCAAATAATTTAATAATTATTATTACAGTTGTAGTAGGTACATAAATAATATTTGCTAGATTCCTATATGAAGTTGAAAAACATTGATCGTTTGCAACATAGTATCATGTCTGTTTTTAATTATAAAGTTTATATTAATGTCTACCAGTTTTTAGTAAATGAAATTTATTACATATGTAACATGTAATTTATTTTATACAAATGCATTCGTCAATTTCAAATATGAATATCCATAAGATGTCTAATAATTAATAAGTTTAAAACATGAGGGCAAAATAAACGCAACGGAAATGAAATACCTCAGCAACATCGCTGGAAAAATAAAATGGCACAAAAAAAAAATGAAAACATAAGGGTTATGACAAATCAAGAATTAGATATAGTAACCAGGATAAAACAGAAACAATTGGACTGATATCTACACATAATTAAGATGGAGCAGCCCACTAAGAAAAGTAGAAGAAGCTGGAGTATGTACAATAAAAGGGGAAGTAGAAAACAGAGAACTTGGGAAGGAATAATAGCAGAATACGAAAATAAAAAGAAAATTGAAGAAATGAAAAAGATAGTAAATTTTATAATTAAAAGGCTTATAAAAATTCTTGCAACAGCCCTATTTTTCTCAAAATATAATCCAACCAAAAAAATCACAGTATGTTATAAAATCAGTCGGCCACCTCCAAAGGATTAAATTGAAAACATCAACAGTAAATTTCAAGGATTGAAGAGATAGTTCAACGAATTTAAAAGTGCGAAAAATTAAGTTCATCTCCTTAAAATTGTTGTAATTAATTATTTCAGTGAACTTATTGGTTTATTGACAGCTCTTCCTAGAAAATTTACTTCAAAGTTTAAAATGAATTCTGCTCTTTAAACATAAAAAGTTCAATGCTACATGTTTGGCCTTCCACAAATTGTTGTATGTTAATTGTTGAATTATAAAATATAAATTATTTCAGTTAAAATTAATCTTTAAATCGACATTACTACAAATTTTAATTAATTTCCTGCATTTATTTTCAAATTATAGTCAAGAATAGTGACAAATTTAAGGAAATACATTATTATTTCAGTAATTTAAAACTAATTGTTTGGCCAATTTGATTTAAAATTGTGCGCGAAATATTTACAACAATCAACTTATAATAATGTTATTGCAAAATAAGAAACTTTAATTACATTTTTGTTGAAAATGAATAATATAGCATGCGCGCGTTGAGTTACGCAGAACCTAATTGGATGAAAATTTGGAATAAATGCTAGTTACTATAGTTAGTATTATATGCAATTAATTAAACGAGAAAAACACTCCATCAACATTTGAAATTGGTATGTAGGAAAAAAAATGTAGTCGATGTTTTCAGATTGGCTATAATAGCCACTGACACTGACATAATGTCAGTGTTAGTCTCAATGGGTCAACTAATCGCGCAGCAGCTATACCAATATAGAAGATAGAAATTTAAGATATATTAGTTTTATGCATTTTCTTCTTCATTTTACGATAAAAACCTGTTGAATGCAAAATTAAATTTTTTTTAGTTATTTTAATATTTTTTTAGTTTCTTCGCAATGTTAAAACTTCTTTTTCTGCTAAACAGTTCAACGAAACGTTGGTTTGTGTTGTTTACATATTTGACAGGTTCTACCGTTGGTGTCGCGTGCTATTCTGTGGGCCCCAATAAGGTGTACTCTATCTGAGTCAAATAGAGCAACAAATGTATTTGGAGAAATATTAAGTGACCCAAGTGACAAACAAAAATATAGTTGATTAAATTATTTTTAAGTAGTTCATTTATGTTTTGTATAACACGTTAATAAATAAATTTCTCCCAAATAATTCTTTCTCTTTTATAAACTTAACACAAGACGTGTTAACAGTTACTAATAGCCCTATTAAAATTAAAGTTCCTAGAACAAGCATAAGACCTATCCCATGTCGTTAGAGTAGGCTGTGAAAACTTATTTTTACTTTCAGTTGTCATGGCACCGATTCCTGAAAACAGCCGATAAATAAACAAAAAGTTGTTTGACAGTTCGGCAGACTAAGTTACGATCGACACAGTAGGCTATGACAATAGAGCATATCTAATTATAATGTGGAAGAAAGTTTATGTTAATTAATTTTTAGATTGTTCGAATATAGAAAATAAGTTATAAATTTGATTTTACTCCATAAATAAATCGAAATGACATAAAATATTTATGGTAGAAACTGTTTTCATTTGTCTAGGAAGAAAACTTTTGATCTTTTGATTAAGATCTATTTTCACATCCGATTTATGCAACTTAGGAACATTAATAAAAGAAGAAGTTGCAACTAAAGTTACTCTTTCGTGCAAAACCCTTTTTTTAAATGTCAAAAATATAGAAATAGTTATATGATCTTTTTGGTTTCGTAATTAAAATTAGATGATTTAAAATGTTTAATAAAATATAGGTTAATATTTCAGTGTTTGAATAAATAACAGTGTAGGTATTTTATGTAGAGTTAAAGTGACTTTTTACTTTTCATTTGTACGCCTATAAATTCGCCTCAAAAATATCACTTTAGGCACGCTGTATAACTACTATAGGTGTGCCAACTCATCATAAATATCATGTTTACCAAATTGGCATTCGCCAGATGTTTCAGAGTGTAAAATTAGAAATATTCTCGGCAAGTCACTGCCATTTGAATTTGAAATGGAATATTGATTTATCCAATTTTTCTTATTTTATCCTTTTAAGTATTGAATAATCATTTTTATTATTGTAATCAATTTTTATCTCCCGCTACCCTAGGCAAGGGAGGTATAGGGATCGTGCTGAAAGTCGCATATAGAGAGTTTAGTGAATAAACACGTTTTGATGTCCCTAGAATCCGATTTTAACATTTTCACGATGATGTCTGTACGAGTATGTGTGTATGTGTATGTGTAGGGATTTTGTCTTAGCTCTATCTCAAATACTATCATTCAGAAAATTCTGAAACCTTGTATTTTTACTCTATTCTATTATGAAAAGAAGCCATTAGATTTTGGTGTAAATCGGATAACCGGAAATGGCACTTTACCTGAAGCTCATAATGGTTTTTCTTCAAAAAATACCATTAAATGTCATTTTTCGCATTTTATGTCATTATGAAAATTTAGATTATTTAATTTTCTACTGGAATACATTAATACTTTTTCTATATATTTTACAGATAAATTTAAAAATCATTTTTTTTATAAGTCCTGAAGCCTAAGATAAACACAATTCCTTTGTTACACAGTTCATATTTCAAATGAATGTAACTGACAGTAAATGTCACTGTCAAAAAACTAATCACTTCAAATTAATAATAGTGACATTTTAAAAAGAAAATAGTAAATAAAGCAATAGTTTTATGCAATGGAACAGTTTGCAGCGTTAGTAAAAACGTATCTAAGTATATATTTAAATTAATAAAAATTAAATTAATGTAATTAAGCATTGTTTTATTGTAA
Organism: Ophonus ardosiacus; assembly: GCA_943142095.1. NCBI lineage: Eukaryota > Metazoa > Arthropoda > Insecta > Coleoptera > Carabidae > Ophonus > Ophonus ardosiacus. The sequence goes on along the minus strand of OW964827.1, from coordinate 46,122,097 downwards.
TCAAAATTATTTTTTTAATGATCTAAAAGGATAGGATCAAAGAGATGATATAGGTAATCACTAAATTATTTGCAGCCTTGATATGTACATGTATGAAGATATGCCCTGATTAAAGTAAAAATATAGAGTATATAGCTCGTCATATGAACAAATGACTTTTAAATCCTCCGATATCTGTGATAAGCAGATTAGCACAACCAGAAATAGGTGATGATATGCCGTGATGACATATTTATTTTATTTATTCACTTATGTATTTATTTGTAATAGATTTCCTTGATTGTATGACATTTTTTTTTTTTAATTCAAATACAGAATGATAATACTAAAAGGAGTCTAAGGTTAAAATTATAAATAAAAGTAATGAAATAGAGTTGTCTTGACCTTTGGCATGATTGACATGTTAAGTTATTTTGGCTACCCTGTTTAATTTTCCTTGTTGTACTAGTGATGATGAGAACTTAGTTCTCGAAATACGGATTCAGTTTTATTAAAATTAAATTTTAAGGTTAAGGGGTAATTTTATTAGTGTTATTCAAATACAGAAGACGTTCAAAAGAAGAGGAAAACAAATAGGGAAATAAAAAAGAAACCAAAAAGGAAGTCTTTCTTAATAAAGAAGGGAAAAAATAGATCAAAAATATAAGTAGGTATATGTATGAAGTTAAAAGAGATATGGAGATTGGGTCGATAGGGATGAAGAATTAAAGATATGAAGAATAAGAATGATTGAATGACATACTTTAAAATAGATTGTCTAATTTCTTTTGCTTTTGTAAAAATTATCACTATGTTGTCATCTTGTTGGCACGTCCATAAAATGAAAAGAAAGAGGTAAAAGTCAGATTTTGTTTTCGATAAGAACAACAACAGTTCCTGTCGAGAAATTAGGCTGATAATATACAGCCAATTAATAGTGCTGAATTTTTATTACTGGGAACTCACGCTGTCAACTTTACAGTTATATCACTGAGATATTGTCGCGAGAGAAAGAACATCTCATATTCTGCAAGTTCAGCTTGCTTCAGGGAACAAAATTTATAATTTTAAAACGTCATATTTGTATGAATTATTGAAAGCTGGAAACTACGATAATAATTATCCAATAGGATCTGTCATAAAAGATATATACAATGACTATGTACTTACGGATATACCAAATAAAATTGGAAAGGCTTAAACGGAGAATACGTACAATATTTCAAATTTAATTAGAAAAGAGATGGTAGGTTCTATAGTAATAATTATATCAGTGCAGTAAATATACAGTTTTGAAATAAATAATCTTTGCAATGTACACAAAACGTAACCTTGCAAGGCCCGGTATTACAGTTCTAGTTTAAACTCGGCTTAAGGTTTAAGCTTGGCTTAATGAAAAATTGCTGTATTGCAGTTTAAGTTTAAGCTTCAGCAGAAGTTTAAACCTAAGCGGTCAGTTTACAAAATCCCAAATTTTCAAAACTCCTGGATTTATTCGGTATAAAAATTATCTTGCTTCGTTGGGGAAAGATGATCATGTTATAATTTTATTGAATTTATAGAATCTTTTCAAAGGAACTTTTGGTATGGAATTTGTAAAAAATAATGTGTTCATGCGTGTTATAATTTTATAGCATTTATCCATTTTTATTTCAATACTTTTATTTCTAAAAATTCACACAGTTGCTCAAATACCCTAAAAATGCGTACACTTACGTAACAGTCAAATAATATTACTACCAAGTTTATATATCTACCCATTTTTGAATTATTGCCCCAAAAGTCAATATACCCCACATTTAGACAAAAACTTCAAAATTTTCAAAAATCTAATTTTTATGTATCTAGATACTTCTCAATGCGCTGATTCCAAATTTTGAAACCGCAGGTGGATATCTCGTTTCGTTCTCGAGATATTTAGATTTAAAGTTTTGCTCAAAACTGCCCATTTTTGGGAAATAACCCAAAAATGGGTCGAGATATGAATTTGGTGACATCACCATTCGATTCTACGGATAAAAATACATAAGCATAGCAATTTTCATAATTTTTGTCCAACCGGTTCATTTTTTATGAATAAAACCTTGAAAACCCCTAAACATGGTCAAAATCTGAAAAAATCGTAAGGGGTATACCTTAGATTTTTGCGATTTTTGGCCATTTTCATTTATTTTTCTTTAGAGATTGTATGCGGTGTTCAAAAATTCTGAAAATTGGTGTACTTATGTAATTTTTCCCGTAGAATCGAATAGTATTGTCACCAAATTCATATCTCGACCCATTTTTGGCTTATTTCCCAAAAATGGGCAGTTTTGAGCAAAACTTTGAATCTAAATATCTCGAGACCGAGAGATATCAACCTGCAGTTTCAAAATTTGGAATCAGCGCATTGAAAAGTATCTAGATACATAAAAATTAGATTTTTGAAAATTTTGAAGTTTTTATCTAAATGTGGGGTATATTGACTTTTGGAGCAATAATTCAAAAATGGGTAGATATATAAACTTGATGGATATTATTTGATTGTACATTAAATGTTAAGTAAATGTACGCATTTTTAGAGTATTTATATCTGAGTATACATAATATACATTCATGTGCTAATTTTATTGGATTTATAGAATATTTTCCAAGGAACTCTCTCTATGGAATTTGTATAAAACTGTATTACGTTCGTGTTACAATTTTACTGGATATATAGAATAATTTCCAATGAACTATTGGTATCGGATTTGTACAAAATACATCAAATTAACGGAAGGTCTCGTGCTAGCCACAACAGATTTTTTAGAAATAGGATAACCAACTAAACTAAAAATCGCATTGTTGTCAAGATTAGTTAAGCTTTGTACTGCAATATAGAACCAAATTTTAAGCCGGAACTGTAATATCGACCCTAAGTGACCAAACAAACTCGAATGACAATTTTTTATTATGTTGGTACCATGATCTTGGATAAGTCACTTTGTAAAGTTTCATTTATATCAGAAGCGTAGTTTGTGATTGAAATCTACATATTGCAGAAGCATTTTGACATGTTCTAACAAAAGCATAACATAACAAAGATGCATATCATTAACCAAATACCTGTCGTGCGAATTGTAGAATTTTCTCTTTACATAGCCATAAACTCTGAGTACATATTTGACACGACGTGTAAAATAAACAGGAGTAATTTATTTAATAACTTAATTCTTTGCTTAGAAATTTCCCATAAATATAAATCAGCAAACATTATTTAGTTAATATTTAACAGTACTTTTCCTCTTTAAAATGTCACTTTCATTTCCAAACTCTCCCTCTACGAATAAATATCTTGTTTTCTAACAAAGCACAATCTATTTCAATGCCTACTTGTCACTACTTCAAGTTGAAAATTATCATATCTACTTTGCGGGTTCACATGTTGACTTAGTACTCGTTCGTGTTCACACAACAAAGTAAAACAAACAAAACCTTTTATCACAGCCTCCTATCTTTGGATGGAGAGAAAATATCCCATGTAACAATTGACTGAGAAGTTGCAAGGCACATCCATATGTATGGAACCGACAAAGACAACGATAAGTAGTTAATAGTCGGTACACGAGTAATCTCAGATATGCTGACTTGGCTTTGTCTTTAGTTAGATAGAGATTTGGGTGCGTACAACCAACTTTTACATTAGAACAATGATTTCTAATTGAGATTTGGGGGAAAATTAAAAATTATATTGTTAGAAATTGTACTTTTTATAACTGTACATAATAGAAAAATAATTAATTAAAAGTATGAAATTAATTTTCATATTAGATGTGTAAAATTTTATTATCTGTAATTATAAGATAATTAAGAAAAGAAGATTTTCTGGATTTTATTGCAGACATTTATGTAGTATTTTATATGAGCAACTCATCAATTTATTACACCTTTACTATAATAATTTACTCATCAGATTATTTCCTCAACTGTTACTTATTTAAACTCATAAAACTTTTGCATGATATTTATACATAATGATTTCGCAATGAAAAGAAAAGTCGAAGTAGTTTTATACAAATTGAACAAAAACGCGGAACTGCAGTCAATAGTATATTAAAGAACAGTTTTATAAGACATGTTTTTCTCGCACGCGTCAAAATTTAGAAAACTCGGCAAGGCTCGTTTTCTAATTAACAAGTGCGACAAAAAGTCTTATAAAATGAGTTCTTTATACTATTTTTTATACTTTGCGCCTTCTACATATTAAAATATTTTTAAAAACTGCTAATATAAAACCGAGTTCATTTAGGAAAAATTGTAAATGAAATGTTGTAGTTGGTAACACAGAATTCACCACATTTCCACATTCAATTATTATTTAAAGGTTAATGACATTTCATATTTACGAACAAATTTAAGTGAATTGAAAATTGAAAAATTGAAAAAAATTGTAAAAAAATTTAAGTGAGTTTAGTGTAATCATGAAAGATGAAATCAATTATACTCTGCCTGAGCTACGTAATATAGCTCAGACCACTGTAAATAATCTACTTCCAAAAAAATCAATTAAATAAAAATAAATTACGTAAAAAAGGGTTAAGTAATGTCATCCAGTACCATCCTTTTAAAATAAAAAATTGCGTATCCAAGTGAAGGGGTCATTACGATATGCAATGAACGCAAAATCTAAAATAGTATATTATGTGGCAAGTGTGTGAAGCTGAAATTTTTACATGAGGGTGGAGATTGTGACACGAGCCGAAGGCGAGTGTTACAAACCACCCGAATGTAAAATAGGCTTCGCACACGTGTTACATATTATACTTTTTCTATGACCTTGCAATAAAATATAATTTGTTCTTCACATTGTCATTCTTTTAACGTAAAGCCTCTGTATTATCGACTTGTGTAACCAAGGTTACCAACGTTACGGGGGTTTAACAGTTATGTTTTATTAAAATACAATTCAGTTTGTACTATTTAAGATAATGAACTGTGCGTGAAGTAACACTTCACGGACAGTGTGCAAAAAATTAAACTTCGCACATCAAAATTGGTACGTGTAGTACAAAGCTATTACAGCGCCCAAAGGAGGTCGTTAATAGCTCATTCGAGTGATGTAATAATAGAATAGTACAATTTATTTTTTTAAGGTTGGCTAAGAATTTCAAAAATATCAAATGTCAAATCTCGTAAAATAAACGAACACAAACGATTGTTAAGAATTTTATTTTTAAATAATTTTGAATTTAAAACTGAGAATAAGAAGAAGAGAAGTCAAAGTAGTAAATTTAGCAAGAAATAGAAAATATCGTATGGTGTTACAAAAATAAGATTAGAGTTGTCAAATGAATTATCAAACGTCATATTAATACCGCCAACTTACAAAATTTCCTGAACTTTGACATTACTATTTTTCATTTAAAAAAGGCATAGGAAGCGCAAAATAGAAAAAAAGAGTAAAAAGAACTTGTGGCGACCAGCAAGCCATGCAAAAAATATAGATCGGTAGTATTTACTCAAAATTTTAGTCACCGTAACTAACTAATCACCATGGCTACCATTTAAAAATACATTGGAATGATTAAAAAACAAGCGAATTTGTTATTTTAGCCATAGCTTAATCACCCCTGATTAAGAGTAAATACTACCAGTCATAATGTTTTTCAAGTTGTTTATTTTGAAGTTTCGATGTACAGTTTTTGATTATTTTTTTTGAGAATAAACATGTTGTTCATTGTGTCTTTCGTATCGAACCAATTAATTCACATAACCGAAAAACACAAAGCAAGATATGTTTATTCTAAAAAAAATCATCAAAACTGTACATTGAAACTTCAAAATACACAACTTGAAAAATATTATATTTTTTGCATGGCTTGCTGCCCTTGCTGGTCGCCACATATATTTCATGGCTTGCTGGTCGCCACAAACTCATGTCATAATTGTCGAATATTTCGTTCGAAGTTGTGGATAACTCCGCTGCGCGTCGTGATCCAAACTTCCTTATTCTCACAAAATAAAATGGCAATTATGACATTCGTTTTTTAATATACTATTATTGAATTAAACTGGTTACATTTAAAAAGGTTTTTCTAAAATTTTATCTAGTTTGAAATTAACTTAAATAAAAGGGATCTTGTTTCTTTGATCATTATTGCCTTGTCCATGATATTATTAAACTTATTGCTGAAAATCCTCTGAATCATAATCGCGTCTCTAATAAAGTATTGTTTGTAAAGGCGCAGCCGGGCTTTAGTCTCCTGCTAAGTAATCACGACTCCTGCTGCATAGCAAACAAACCGATCCTGCTTAATCTGGTCTGATTTGCGTCTATTGTTGCCCGACGTTTCTAAACCGTCCTAAATATTCTGATTGAAAGTTACCGTCGCAAGCACGTCGGCAATCAAATCATATGCACCAGTATGACTCCATTGTCATGCAAGTTTTATTAATTTTTTGTCAGATCATTCCAAGTGAACTGTAAATGGGAAGAGATTTTACTTTCTACGACAGTTTGGAGAATATGACTGTTTGGTGGAGACTGTAGTTTTTTTTATATAAAGGGAATGGCATACCTAGAAGATATTTTCTTTGATAAAATTGTTTATATGATGAATTAGAAATTTGTGCACATTTTTACTTTCTTTTCAAGATTTTATCAAAGTACTTTTCTAAAATATTGTCACATAAATATACTCGTATTTACTATTAATTTGTAATATATTCTGCTCACATAATCACACATTTATATGTTCTAGAATTAGTAAACATAGGCCTTTAACATGTTTGACGGTTTATCTGTCAAGTAGTGTTAATTTATTTTTAGTAGGTATTATTTGTAATTGCCGTTCAAGATAACAATTATCTATGAATTTAAATAGAAGCAGAAATTTATGAAAACTTATATTTGAAGTTTTTTTTACCTCTCGAGGTATTGGATTCAGGCTAAAAATAAGTACATTTAAGGTCACTAGAATCCGATTTTAACATTTTTACAATTATCTCTCTCTCTCTCTCTCTGTGTGTGTGTGTGTGTGTGTGTGTGTGTGTGTGAGTGTGTGTGTGTGTGTGTGTGTGTTTAACTACGAATTCCTCAATCTGACATTCATGGTAGGAATTGAAAAAGTTTTGGTAACAACTGGACAACCGGAAGTAGTAGTTTCTTAAAAAAAACTGCTAAATATGTATTATTTTTAAAAATTTGTGTTATTACAATGGTTTAACTACAAATTCCTCAATCTGACATTCATAGAAAGAGCTGAAAAAGTTTTGGTAACAACTAGATAACCGGAAGTAGTAGTTTCTTAAAAAAACTTCTATACATATATTATTTTTTTTAAATTTGTGTTATTACAAATATTGAAGAACATAAAATTCTAGATCTGATACAATTAAAAAGTTATTATATCTTTTATAGATTTATAGATAAAGACATTATAATATACAGAATAACCGAATGTAATAAATTGCCCAGTCCAAACTACACCAAGGATATCATTTAACAAATTCAAATGTTTGTAATATAGTTTGTAAATAACAGATAAAAATCAGTGTCAAAATTCAACAGTTTTGATGGCATCCTGAAAGCATTTTTCTGGAAAGTACATTTAATCTTTCCTTTTGATTTATACATTAAATATTTAAAATTATAGGTAAAATGCAAATATTCATAAGAAATACGTCAATTTTGTAAATAATTTGGAAAAATTTCTGACATTTAGGAACGTCCTCATACAATGAAAAAATATATATAATTAGAATTTTATGTGTGCACAAGACTTGTTAAATACAATAAAAAATTAGGTAAAAATTATTTTTTTTATTATAAAACGATGTTTCGACAGCGAAGTGCAATACAATACTTATATAAAATAAAATGAAAATCGCGAGAGGTATTGTGCTGGCCACAACAGATTTTTTTTGCGTAAAATAACTGTCATTGCTAGAACTAGTGACAAATTAAACATTAAACTCCAAAGTATATAAGTAAATTTTAGTTGTTTGAGTGTCAAATTTCACCATTTTTTAACTAAGTTTTTTCTATATTAAAATATTATGATGTAATAAAAAGTGTTGTGACTCAAAATAAGTTAAAGATTTATGTCTTCCACATTGCACACTTGTCGCTCTATTTTTATTTTTAATGTTCGTCCTTGAGCACACCCTACGTGGACCATAGTTTAATTACTGTGATTTATGTCTTGCGAATCATGAAAAACACATTTCGCTGTAGGAAGAATATTCTAGTTTTCCTACTCTTTTATTAAAATTATAATCCTATAGGCACTCATGCAAGGTTACCATAATAATAATCAGTAGTTATACAACAAGACAAGAGGTTCGAAAATAATCGAATATACAGATGACAGGACGATATATGTTTTCAGGAAACACATCGGGTCCGAAAACTGTGTGTTCAGGTGATTTTCGAAGCTCGAATTAACCAACTAATTTTTGCGAAATGACAAATATATTAGTTTTTTATTTATATCCATGGATGATATGATTACATATGATTTATTTGTTTGTGGCCGAAATACGATAAGCATTGTGTTTCGGTAAAATATAACTTAGAAAATAAAATATCCGATGTTATACAGCGAAACTATGAAAAATTGAGCTATCTGATTGGTCTATTTTCCGATGAGTTTTATAGTCTATATTCATATTCACATTTATTTGACCATTGGTACAATTACACATTGTTTATGGCAAGTCAAAAGGTTTACAGAAAATAAATTAAAGTTACATTAATAATAATGAATAACAAATGTTTATTATACAGGGTGTTAAAATATACTTATCACATATTTTATGAGGGCATATAGTACTGACCAAAATGTGTAAAAAAGCTTAATAAAAATGGTCCAATCTTCAATAGTTTCCGAGATTAAGGCAGTGAAAAAAGAGATTTTTCGGAGTTTACCCCTGCTATCTCGAAAATTGTAAGAGTTACAACTTTGATTAAATGGCACTTTTTGTTTACCTTTCAAAGGTTATATATATATATATATATATATATATATATATATATATATATATCATCACGGCAAATTACCTATTTCTGGGTGTATCTACAACACATGTAGACAATGATGACGATATATTTTACCGTGTGGGCGCTTACCAGGCGTCACCTCGCGGGCACTTATAGCTGGCGTGGAGAGTGCACCACTGGGGTCAGTTTTGTGCCATTTAAAATTGGAAATATTTGGCGTCTGTCTGGATCGAACCCGGTTCCCCCAGATTCGCGACCAGACACTCAGGCATCTTAGATATGTTTTATATGTTTAAATGTTCCAAATAAAATTTTATTGTTCTTTTTTATGTTATTTACTCACATAGACAAAATTTTGTTCAGTCCCTATCTTTGTCTGTTTTTCTTCGATTTTAATACAAAATAACCTCTTTCTCAAAACAATTGAAGATCAAACCGATGTTGATCAAACGTTTTTTTACTCATTTTGGTCAGTACTATATGCCCTCATAATTTGTTACACTTATTTTTAACACCCTGTATTGTTGTATACCTTCACAAAAATATAAGTTCTTAAATAATAATATCGTTGAATTTTGGGAATCTTGTATTTTGAAATTTAATAACTTTATAGACCTCGAAGTTTCATTAGTTTATTGTTGTATAATAAACAGTAGAGTAATAAATACATACGTTTTGGTGGATTCAGCCCGAAACAATAAATTAATAAACTTCAAGGCCTAAAATGATTAAATTTAAAAATAATTTATTTATTAGTGAACTGGTATGCTAAATTCGAATTTTAAAAACAATTATTATAACTAGAACATATTAAGTATTTCGTATTAAATTATAAGTATATATTATTTGGAGCAATTTTTGAGAAAATAATTTCGAGGTCCTTGACAAACACTTTTCAAATCTGTTATTAAATAATTAATAAATAATAAAGCAGAACACTGTCAATAATTATAAAGTTAGCGCCTTCAAATGAAATATAAAAGATATATACCTACGAAATAAATATGATTTCCATTCTTTGGTATTCTAAAAATAATTCACGTTCATTTTAGCAAAAATAAAAAATTTCACAATTTGAAATATTTAAAATCTAATCAACTCCTTTGGCTCCTGTTTCGCGTTCGCGCAATTTGCATACCTCCCTCTGGGCAAGGCGTTCGCAAGACCTTGGCCTTTTTACGCACCCGTTGCCCAGCTGTTTTACTAAAACAATGCAACATGACCAGCAAATATAACTCAGTCATATTGATATATACATGTGTAGGTAGAGAAAGGTTAACTACGAGGCGCATACACTGTTCTAGTTTAGATTATGTGGGATTACATCAAATTGCAAGTTATCACCGATGGAGAGTTGGATGATTCTTGAATTACTAATTGATTGTAATATAATTTGGCGACCAATCAAATTCTTAGGACCTAACGCGTCATACCCAATTAGTAATCAACTTCAATCCCTTGTAGTTTGCGACCTAATCAATATTTAAACAAAAGAATTTTCACTAATACTCATTAATTTATGTACATTTTCGTCTTCTTATTTAAGATAGTTAAAATTTGACTATGGTATAGTATCCTACTACTAGCAAAACTGATTTTTTTTCTTTTCTACCTAGCCGACCATACGTATTTATAAAATTGTATAGTCTCTTCCAGTATCTAGTCATAAGTGAAATTTTTTAAAAATATATCGTTAAGGCTGCGGGCCGTTTACAAATCTTTAGCGGGCCCTGCGCTCACTAAGGTATAGAGCTCATCTTATTTCTATTAACAAGAATTAAGGAATTCAACTATTTAAAGGAAAATCTGTCTAATTTTCATTTATTTATCGCTTTCAAAACTATATTAGGTCACCGTGGAAATGCATTTCTTGTATTAACCTTTTTCTTATAACATTGGTAATAATTTCGATTGAAAATAGATCATTATGTTAAGTTTGGTTGTAGATGTGTAATGCTTTGGTGAAAACATATAAGAAAAGCTATGAAAATAAGTTAAAATAGTGCACTATTCTTCTACGCTCCAAAAGGCTTTGTAACTCAAAATTCTGTTTAGAAATCATTTTTCCCATATCTCTCTCTGTTTAGTCTGAATGTCAGCCGCTTAGACATTTAGTGTAAGTTATTGCCAGCCTACGTGTAGGGTTGATATTAAGTTATGGATGCGGTATGATAACCTTGCATCCTGCACCCCTCAAATACGCTTATAACGGTTTCTTTTTTGGTTAGTCTAGTTCAGAGATTTATACTAGAAAGACATAGAGTTTGTGTTGACTTCTCATTTCCATGCGACATGTAGTTTCAGTTTTCGCTCACGTTCTGCGCAACGCGAGTATTTTGGCCTTTAGTTTAGTTAAATTTAATACAGTCTCCAAGTCATCGTCGATAAGGGTCACAATTTGACTGAAACTCAGCTGCCTCCAAAACTTTGAAAAACAATAAAGCTATTTATAAAATTATTTTGGTCTTCTTTTACATCATTCGCAGAATTTTTTCCAGCAGCCCTTGTAAAAGAATTATTATAGTGGCCCGAGAATTTAAATAAAATTTTGTGACTGCAATCCAGAAATTTTTATTACCTCATTATTATAGTACTCGAAGAATAATTCAAATCATTTATTCACATTAATGTGAAATATATTCGTGTAACTATCAAATGGTTAGCCATTAACCGTGAACTTGTACTAAAAATAGTTGTAACAATTATTTATAATTAAATGTGTTCTCAAACATTCAAACGCAAAGGTATATACAAAATTCGAACAAACAAAAAATAATGATTTACCCAATCACTGAAACCCGATAGTTGTAATTGGAGTGAACGTGATTAATTTTCTTCACTTTTCCTTGTAACCTTCATCCGATCAGCTATTATGCGTTACATAATATTCTATACATTTAACAATGATTGTTGCACAAGGCATTCTTGATAATCACGCGATGCGGATGTTTTGTTGTCGTACGCTGTAAGCCCGTGAGGTATATTATACTGCTTAACACGCACTACAAATACAAAGCTGGGACAGGCGGAGCAGTGAGCAGACAAGCGACGTTCTTGACAAGGCCGAAACACAGTGTGGGAGATGTCAATGAGACGACAGACGATGAACCCGACGAGGTTGTGTAATCGTTGCAATGCTATAGTAATTGCACTGGGGAGATTGTATTTAGCGAAATAGATGCAGTAAATGTTAAGGAAACTATATATTTTACTCAAATTATTAGGTTAAGACAATTTGTTGAATGTAATGAAAAAATGTGGAAATACTATTTACACGTTTTTGTTGAGTATACATACTATTTCCCATTGCTGGGTACAGATAGCGTCTGGCGGGTATATTACATTTACATATATAGGCATACAACAAAATCTTCGTTTCAGAATATAATTCATTAGTCACGTGACATATATTCCGCCAATCAATATTCAAAATTTCCCTGGTTACATGTCTATTACAGCGATGATAAAAAACAAAGAAATTATCACCTTATTTACATTCGTTACTAAGGGATTTGTACAACATTGACAGTTAATTTTAACAAAAATTCATTATATTCTCTCATCAAATGTAAGCTCGTGATATGATTAATTTCACTCGTCCTTCGGACTCGTAAAATGTAAAACTCGGTTTCACTCGAAAATATCATCGACGATAATCATATCACTTGTTATATTACGTATGACAATAATTTCAATCTATTTCAGGAAAAATAGCTATCTAAAACAAAATTTAATATTTCTTTTTAATCCAAAATGAAAAGCATTATGTTAAGTTATTATATATAAAAAATAAACAAATAATATAGCTATTTTATTTATCTTGGCCAATACTTAGTTTTCAAATAACTTTGTAACTATTAGAAAGTAAAAAAAAAGTTTCATATAAAATGTTATTGTTTTTTTATAGTCTATTTACTGGCATAAACAAAATTTTATTACTATTAAATTAAATAGGAACCAATAATTATTTTACTTAAATATAAACCACCATTTTTTTTTTCTCTTTTAAACGATGTAAGTTTGTATATCAAAAAATCTGATAATTGAAAAGTATCAAAAATTATTTTTATTCTAATATTCTAGGTGGCTGTGAAAATAAACAAAATGTAACAAAGGAAAATAACGAAATAAGGTATTAGATAGGTAGGTATTATTTACTAATCAAGATTTGGTTGCTAAAGAAAAAGGTAAAAATGGTACAAAATGACCACGGGCGGTAAGTGAGTTAATAATTTGTACATCACTTTAGCAATAGCATTAGAATAAATGCAAATTTTTAAAAATTTTATTCGATCAATTGTATAAAAATGCAACAAAATGTCCAATCGTGAGAGAAATGCAATAAGCATCATGTTCAAAGTAGTTCCCTTCAATAATAATACACTTCACCATTCATGTTTCCTTTTTTTCTTTTGGAATGCTTTCAAACTAATTTTTGAAAGTCTTAAAAACTATCAAAGCTGTCATTTAATTTTTGAGTAAAGTATAATTGGAAGATGATTCAGTGGAACCTTTGTATTAAATAGGAAAGTATGATGAATCTTAATAGTTCTTAGAATAAATATTGATCGTTCTCATTTAATCGATTTTTTTACTAGATGGTAATTGATTAGTTCTGTTTTTCTTTATGAACCATGGAAAAGAAATTACAACTACTTCCGTTCATACTTTTTCTTGCACAATGTTTTCCAATCTATCTGAAGCATAAAACTGTTATTTGAATTTATTAGAAAAATGAAAGGAACTCATATATTTCTTAAACGGAAATTTACTTATTTATTTATTAAGAAAAATGACCGTGCAAAAGACCAAAGGCCCAATAAGAGTAAGTAAAAATAAAATTTCAAAAATGTAGGTACATTATTTAACATTTCTGGTACACAAAAAAACACACATCTTTATATATTACTTCTCGCTAAGAGAGGTATTGGAATCATGCTAAAATTCGCATATCCAGTTTTTAGTGGACAAGCACTTTTTAAGGTCCCTATAATCCGATTATAACATTTTTGCGATGATGTCCGCGTGTGTGTGTGTGTAGATGTTGGAACCACGGTTTCTCAAATACTATAAGTAGGGATTCACCAAGCCAAGCTACTTGGCTTGAAATAAAAAAGCTTGGCTTGGCTTGAAAATTCAAGCTTTTTTTAATGTTGGGCTTGGCTTGGCTTGGGCTTGATGGATACGAGGCTTGGCTTGGCTTGAAAATTTCAAGCTTTTAAATTTTTAGGCTTGGTTTGATTTTCAAGCTTTATCAAGCTATTTCAAGCTTTTTCAAGCCTTTTCAAGCTTTTTCAAGCTTTCAAGCTTTGTAAATGCTCATGCGCGAACTTATTTACGCACGCACATAATATGATAGTTTTATTTCATGTCATTTATTTGTACAGTATATTAAGTAATATAAAGGTATTGATATGTGAAATTAAACTATTAGTTCGGTATCAAGATTTGAATATTGATATTCGATGTGAAATTAATACCGATATATCCGATACATCGATATATAAATGTTTTGTAATACCATTGTACCATGTTTAGTTTTACATAAATTCATTCTGGTAATACTGAAGAATAACTATGTGTAAAGATGAAATAAAACGGTAAAATATGACAATATTGATATGAACATTTAATTGAATTTTATATTTGACAGTAAACGATCAACCTAATTTATTATTTTTTATTAAAAGTATAATCGTATACATAGATAAATATTTTTCTAATAACGACAAATAAAAATATTTTACAAATTTTAATGTTTATTGATATTTAGAATTTTATTTTCGAGTTTTAACCCTGCAATTTTTATGTTACTTTTATAAATTTTATTTACTCCATTCATTCATTATAGGTTTATGTTTATACATTAGTTTGACTTTATTGTATTTTGGTAACATGACGAAATAACCTTCTAATAAACTGTTAAAACTCGTTCATACTCATTTTGCATAATTAAAAAAAACTCAAGACCCCGGAGACAGAAAATTACGACTTACGGTAGAACAGTGTTTAAATACATATTTTTGGAATTTCATAATGGAATGTAACGGTCAACCTATTTCTTTTACTTCAAATACATCTGGTAATCATAAAACCCTATACAGATGGGAATTTCCTTGAAATACTCACTCTTTCTTTTGTTGTCTATTTTAAACCCACAGACAAAATCAGTTTATTAGGGGTAGATTAGGGATTTTGCTATGAATAGTATTGAAATATATGTTTACAAACAGAAACTTTCTCTTTCCTACGATTTGGAAATAGTAGAATAACAAAGCATTGTAAATTCTTTGCTACCAAAAATATGACTCAACATTTGTGAACTATTTAACAAAATATAACTATAATATTTATCATAATCATCAAACGCAGTCTTTCACCCAAATTACTTTTCGGTGTTAAGTGATATTAATAATAAAAGTACAATAAAGTTCATTATAATGGTGACACTTGGTTAAATTAAGATATTTAAAAATATCACTTGACATGTTTCACAAGATTTCAGTCTCTGAACCAGCCTCTCATCTGTTCGCTTAGCCTTACTGTCTCCTAGACGCGTCAGTACACCACATTGTAGAGCTCCAATAAGAGCGAAACGCGTCTGTGGTTTTGGTTGAGTGACCCAGTCTCTGATAAATGACTGAGAGGTTGATTCTGCGACTGAAATCTTATGAAACATGTCAAGGGATATTTTTAAATATCTTAAGTGATATTATTCCTTTCATTCTGAACCAAAATTATCAATTTGTAGCATTACAATGGTCATAAATATTTAATATTTGTTGATGTTTGTTGTTTGGTAGGTGTTTAAAATTAAGTACATTGAGATAAATTTAAAAAGTTTATTTTATTAAAGATTTGTGTTTATAATTTATTCCAGTTACGTAATGATTTACTTAATTCGATTTTATTCAAAGTACTTTTAACTTAATAAATATTTAATAAAAATATTGAATATTTCTATATGTAATGATTGATATTTGCAATAAATTTTGTGTTGTACTTATACACATTTCTTCGTATTTTATATTAATACGAGGTGTGGCAATTAAATAACAAAATTGATCTTAGAACATTGACAATGTATAAAATTACACAAAACAAATATTCCCACCTTCAATGTACTCTCCTCCCCGAACCCTATACCGCCCGATGCGAATATTCCATTGTTGGAAGCAATGCCTGCAGGCCTTTTTTGTTAGGTTGTCCATAAGCTCTGCCGCTTTTCTATAGCTACATCGCGGCCCCGAATTTGGTGCGTTTTAATGCAGAATTACAATTTGGGAATAAAAGCAAGTCATATGGCACTAGGTCAGGTAAGTACGGGTGATGTACCAACACGGTGATTTTGTATTTCGTCAAAAATGTCTTGCCGACAGGGCGTTTTGTTCCGGCGCGTTATCTTCGTGGAGAATCCATCACATATAAGCCCTTTTTCTTCTCACCCGTGCATGAAGGGTTATCAAAACCTTCTTGTAATATGCTTGGTTAACGAAATGCCCCTCAGGCACCCAGTCCATGTGAACAATCACTCGCATTTCGAAAAAACAATGTCAGTGCACGGCCGAAGCGCGAATCGTCTCCGATCTCTTTTCTTCCTTCTTTAAAACTTTTAAACTGCTCGAAAACTAGGTAGACCCTCATCACTATAAACATTCTTCAACAATTCGTACATTGCTGCAGCGGATTTTTGAAGTTTCACACAGAATTTCGTATTGACACTAACATAATTCCGACGGAGTAAGGGAAAGTAGTTAATTTCAATCAAAGGCTACTACCGAACGGTTTGCCTAATTATCATGAAATTTTGACAGTGAATGGAGGGAAGATGACAAATTAATATGACATAGCCTGCAATGTTACCAAATTTACAGGGAAGCCGAAAAAATAAAAATCTCGTTATTTTATTGCTACACCTTATATTACTTGCAATATTATTATTTGAGTAGACAGTGTTCAATAATAATCCTCTTTACAAATTTTGTAAACTAAATAAACTGACAGGTAGTGAAGCTGGTCCTTTTCGGAACCCCAATTCTCAGAAGTTTGCAAATTACGGTCTTGTCGGACTCCACAATAATTTTATGAAAAGCTTGAAAAAGCTTGTTTTCAAGCCAAGCTACTTGACAGTCAAAGGCTTGGCTTGGCTTGAAAATTCAAGCTTTTTTTAATGGTAGGCTTGGTTTGGCTTGGGCTTGATAAAACAGAAGCTTGGCTTGGCTTGAAAAATCAAGCTTTTTTGAAAGACAGGCTTGGTTTGATTTTTCAAGCTTTTTCAAACCAAGCCAAGCCAAGCTTTCAAGCTTCAAGCCAAGCCCGTGAATCTCTAACTATAAGACTTAAAAAAATATTTAACTGCAGTTTCCTCAATCTGACAATCTTGAGAAGAGCTGATTAGATTTTGGTAACAATTGGACAGCCGGAAGTAATAGTTTATTTAAAAAATATCTTCTAAATATTATTTTTTTTAAATTTCTGTTACTATTATTCAAGAACATAAAATTCTACATCTGATACATTTAAAAATTTAATTATATCTTGTATAGATTTAGAGATAAAGGCACTGTAATATATAGAATAATCTAATTACAGAGGCCAAGGTACTAATGAAACCAATTGACAAATTCAAATGTTTATAATATGTTTGTAAATGATAAATGTCAGTGTCAAAAATCAACAGTTTTAGTGACATTCTGAAAGCTTTTTCTGGGAAGTACATTTAATCTGTCTTATTGTTTTTTACCTCCCGCTACCCTAGGTAAGGGAGGTATAGGGATCGTGCTAAAAATAGCATATAGAGATTTTATATAATAAGCACGTTTTGATGTCCCCAGAATCCGATTTTAACATTTTTAAAATGATGTCTGTAGGTATGTATGTGTGTGTGTCTGTGTGTGTGTGTGTGTGTGTGTGTGTGTGTGTGTGTGTGTGTGTGTGTGTGTGTCTGTGTGTGTGTGTGTGTCTGTGTGTGTGTGTGTGTCTGTGTGTGTGGATCATGTGGACACGATTACTCAAATACTATCTATCAGAAAAATTTGAAATTTTGTATACCCATTCTATACTATCATGGGAAGAGCTCATTAGCTTTTAGTGTATCAGATAACCGGAAGTATCATTTATACAAGCTTTTAACAGTTTTTCTTGTAAAAAATTCATTGAATATAATTTTTTAGCAACTTTTACTTATTAAATTTGTATATAATGGTACAATCTTTAATTCTACGATAATAACATTTAGTAAATAACTCTAAATAACTTTAAATATGAATATATAATATAATTTATTTCCATGTATCACCTATTCTATGCGTCAAACAAAATCATAATTTTAATGACAGGTTTGACATATTTAATCAAATGTCACTGACAGGCAGCAATTATGTTAAAATTAATAATGAAACTGTGTTAATGAGAATATAATAGTAAAATATTTTATTAGGGTTTGTAAAAATAATATATTTTCCATCATACATAAATGTTAGATGAACAGGATGATCTGATTTAAATTTGCTAATTGCTATTTTTGCAGCTCTATAAATTAATATTAATTTACAACTACACATTTACGAAATGGATCATGTACGGCGAAGAATTTACAAAGGTTGCGTTTTAGAGCACCTAGAAGATGATGCTGATTTTTATAAGAATGTACGTGTGTGACTATTTTTCCTTAAAGCCTATTAAAATATGATCCAAAACTTCTCAAATTTGGTATTTAAAACTCATATATAATTTGAAACAACATATTAGATTTTAACCATATATGATAAATCGGATGTAGTACTTAATTTGGAGCTCTAACAAATTTTTGAGGAAAAACAATAAAACAATCCAAAATTTCGTATTACAGACGTTTCTATTTATTGGACAACAAATTAGATTTTATTTACAAACGATTAACCGGTAATGATACTTTACTTAAAGCTCACTGCTATTTTAAACATGGAATTGGCGGGAGGTCATGTGTTGGCCACATCAGATTTTTTAATTAAATATTTAAAATTGTAGGTAAAATGCATATATCCACAAGAAATACCGCCAATCTTGCTAATGAATTAGAATAATTATAAATAGAATTGTATGTGTTGAGAAGACATGTTAAGTACAATAAAAACAAAATTTGAGTAAAGTTCTGTAATATTTTTGTTATAAAACGACGGTTCGATAGCGAAGTGGAATACAATACTTATATAACATAAAATGGAAATGGCGAGAGGAATTGTGCTAGCCACAACAGATTTTTTTGAATTATTTCATTCTATGAACAAGTCTCCTCTTATTCTTCTAATGTTCGAGATTCTTCCAATTCATTGATGAGATTAGCGGTATTTCAACAAGACGTTATTATATTAAAAATATCGTCAAAACAGTTACTCTCTAATTTCACTTGACATTTAATAATATCTCTTACAATTCGCAATGTTGTAAACTATAAAGTTACACCTCCCGCTCCCATGTTATAAGTTACAAGTCGAAGAAAGTAAAACTAATTGTAGGAAATTTTTAAACCTCACTCTTCAGTTCCAGATAAAACAATTATACACGTATTATGAAAGCAGTCAGTGTATATTTACTGTTGACTAGACGGTACAATAATGGCTATGATTTGGTTAGTGTTTGTAGTATGTCATTTACAGTGATTTAAATTTAAAATCAGACGCACCTCTTTGTGGATGACACGATTAAAAGTCAAGGACTAGAACTGGATGCATAAAAATTGGAACATTGAATACATTTCAATATTAAGGTAGCTCGGAATGATAGGTGGATTCTAAACCAGAAGACATAAAAATAATTAAATTCTGATTTGAATATATGAGTTAGTGCTGTGTTTTTAAATATCAAGGTATTTCAAATTACAGGAATTTATTTCATAGTAAATTCGTATTACGTTTATCATTTGAATTTCTAATATAAAATGACATTTTTATGTAATAAAAATTCAAATACATCTGGACAAGAATATTATGCAGATCAGTGAATATATGAATGTATATTTATAAATATAAATATAATATATAAATATAAAAAATGTAAATAAAAATATCCGTTTGTTTACAATGAATTAAATGGATCAAGTATTGAAGCAGTATCTCAGATAAAGGATCTGGGAGTTATCTTGGATACTAAATTAATTTTTGATATTCATGCAGATAATATAATTTAAAAAATCCTACAAAATGTTAGGTTTTTTTAATTAGATCTTCGCGATATTTCAAAAACCCTCATGCCATAAACACTTTATACATATCGTTAGTACGTTCACATTTGGAATTTGCAACTCCTTGTTGGTCGTCACAATACCAAATATACATAAAAAGAATAGAGAGAATTCAAGAAAAATTTATTAAATATTTGAGGACTCGATTTCCAATTAAAAACCAAAATTATTGAGTTTGGAAAAAAGAAGGCTAATTCTTGATTTATCAATTCTTTTAAAAATTATGAACAATTATATTGATTGTCTTCTTTTATTAAATCGAATAATTTTTCGTGTACCGAATTATACAAGAACATTCGATCTATTCACATTAGGAACGAATAAGACGAATTCAGCGTTAAATGCCCCAGTAAATCGTCTTCCACTTTTTATATAATAATTTTGATAACTCTGATGGTTTTCCTGAATTATTTTCTCAAAACCTTATTAAATATAAGAAACAATTCGTACGCTACGAGAGAAAGATAACAATTGTATGACGTCAATTTCCCCTTTTAGCAAATCTGAAATATCTCGTAAAATAATTAAGTTAAATTGAAATTTTCTTATTTTTTTTTTTTTGTTAAACAAGTTAAATACATTTTATAAATTTAAAACAAATTAATCAATAAACTCGTTACAAAGGAAACATTAATACTGTATTTTTTTTCTAAAATTTCCCTTCGTAATTGTGAGTACCTAATTGAATTTTTTTAATAGTTGCTATCTTTATGGCCAATACTGTATATCATAATCTAAACTGTTACATAAACGCCAAAGTGCTTATTATCTAATATGTGATCTGGATCTGAGTATATCTATATTAATTTTATTGTCGCCAGTTATTAAAAAAAACCTAAATCCGGTTGCACACGTCATTCAATAATAAAAATAAATCAACAAACATTTACTTATTTGCAACCTAGCAACCTCATAAAACATGAACAATTAAATCAATCAATAACAAAACAATCAAAACATTTTTTATTTATAAACCTGTTACTTCCTTTAGTTGATATACTACTACATATACATTGCCACAACAAAATAAAAAAAATATGAAGAAAAAAATAATAGCACAGAAAAAGACATCGCAAGGTCGTTAGGTATTTCTCTCTGTAACTACTTTCAATTGTTCGATAACACACTGACAATCGAAAGTGGTATATTAACTTGTTTAATTATAGTCTTATTTTTATTAAATGCACGTGATAGTTTAATGAAATGCAATGAATAAATCATTATGGAAATTAATTACTTTTTTTAAGTACTAAGAACTGACTAATTTGTAAATTAAATGGTGTTTTATATTGTTTTGGAGGCAAGTTTTTTGAGGAGAATAAATTAGATTAAGATCAAATTACAGTTTTTGCTAAATTGGAGAATAATTATAGAAACTAAGTTAATAATATATTCATATTTCTAACAGGACATTTGAATTTTTCAACAAGTAAATTATAATAACACGTTGCAATAATAATTAATCAAACAACGATTGAAATCTGCTTTGAGCTATATGATCTTGTAAACAAGGTGATAATCCATTATCCAAGTAAAATTTTCTTATCAGGAAATTCTGGGTGATTGAAAAAGTTGGGGTCTATTTTCATGCTACAGTGTGTTCCGATAAAAACGTAATGTGGAGTAGGCTATGAACACAAAAATGTCTGATCATTATTCAATTCAAAAGTCAAGTTGTCAGAATTGATCGTGAAATGTAATTTTAAGGAGAAAAGATAATAAAGAAGGATTCAGAACATTCCCATTCACCGTATTCTAATTTCTTTCTATTTCTAAAATAAGGATTCAAGAAGAAAAACTTTGATTTCTTTAGATAACATTTTTGACAATATCTAGTGTCAAATTGTCGATAGTAATACCACTAGAGGTTTGATTTGGTCGGATATTTTTTTATTTGTATGAACACTTGGTTGCTTGGCAATTTGTTAAAAAGAGAGCGTAGTTCGAGTGATTTTGACAGGACAAATCTTTGAAACAAATTGCCATCAAGAAACCAAGCGTGAATATTTATAAATAAAAAAATATTCCGTGCTAAAAATTAAACCTCGAGTGGTATTTGTCAAGATAATTCCACGAGTAAATCGAGAATTCATTTCTTCTTCACGTAATAAACAGAAAAGAAAATAAATTTATTTATTTGACATATCAAAAATGTTGAAAATAATGCGTCACCATGGAAAAGGTAAATAAAAAAATATCCAATTTATCCACTTGCATTTTGTCTTCCTTCCTATTTTATCGATAGCAAACTGATTTTGACGTTTTTGAATGTCTTTTTTTATACAATAGTGGAATTATCATGTAATTAAATACTTTCAAATTGAGAAACGTTTCTTATATCATAGTCTACTCCGAGTTAGGATTTTTATTTGAACACATTTTTTGTGTTAAAAGGTCCAGATTTTTTTTCCGATTTCGCTGGAAACGATATCATCGTTGCATGATATTTGAAATGAAATAATATATTTATTCTTCTGAAAGTAAAAAATAAAATAAAATAAATATATCATCACGGCATATTACCCATTTCTGGGTGTGCCAGTATCTACAACACATGTAGACATCGGTAATGATGACGATATATTTTACCGTGTGGGCGCTTACCAGGCGTCACCTCACGGGCACTCATAGCTGGTTTGGAGAATGCACCACAGGGGTCACTTTTGTGCCATTTAAAATTGGAAATATTTGGCGTCTGTCGGGATCGAACCCGAAAGTAATTTAAATTATTTTGGTACGGAAGTTTTTGTTGCCGGTTCTCAAGATGTGTTTTTAAAGTTTAAAAATTTTCTCTTATTTTACATTTGAACGTTTCGAGAGATCCAAAGCTTCCATTAATAGTAGGTAAAATTGCTAAGTTTAAATGTTTAAAGTTTTAAACATGATAACATGGATTATCGATTATTGGAGAGGATGTTTGCTCATAAAGTTTTGGGTTTAAAAAACGAAAAATTTCACGTCCATACAGTTTTTGTGTGGGAGTGGAGTATGTGTACCTTTCCCATTGATGCTCAAAATTTTCTGATATTTGTTGGTGTCAAATGTGTTTTCACCTCCATTCGTGTTTCAGTGAGGGAGTAAGACTTGATGTTAAACATCTCTAAGAAGATTTTAAGCGCCAATCGGAAATAGTATTTTTCTTTTTAAACCTACAACTTTATGAGCAAACATGCTCTCCAATAACCCATGTTATCATATTTAAAACTTTTAATGGGAATTACTGTACCATTTATATATTCTGTTATATTTTTTTAATAATCCAACATTGCATACCTTATATATTTACATAGTTTATTCTTGGAAGTTACATAACATGAAATTATTAATTGTGTACATAATTCTTGTAGGTTTCAATAGACATTTTTGTGGCTTGCAAAATAAATAGCTGCGATACATTTATGGTAATTGTAATATATGTTATCTGTTCCGATCTGTGAACGCGGTATGTTTCTGCACAAGGCGTGGTCCTCTCTCCACATACTTGTGAAGGTCGTATTGTATGCAAATCAAACGATATTTCAAATATCCTTATAACAGAAAAGACTAATGCAATATGCAATATTGCCTACTTTCAATTCGCAAATTATATAGATCGTGGAACTATAAAATACTAATGGCTTTATTCATTAAATAAACAGGAATGCTTTTCTAGAAATAACAGCAGTTAATGCAACAAACATGAGAAATCATATTACTCTCAGATACTGCATAGCATGTATTTAAAAATCCCACCTAATCTTCTTGTACACAGAAAAAAAATCTGTTGTGGCCAGCACAACACCTCTCGCCATTTCCATATTAGGCTATATAAGTATTGTATTGCACTTCCCTTTCGAACCGTCGTTTTATAACAAAAAAAATACAGAACTTTACCCAAATAATGTTTTTTATTGTATTTAACATGTCTTCTGCACACATATAATTCTAATTATATATATTTTTCATTGTATGAGGAAGTTTCTAAATGTCAGAGATTCTTCCAATTCATTAACCAGATTGGCGGTATTTCTGATGGATATATGCATTTTACCTATAATTTCAAATATTTAATTAATAAAACAATAAGAAAGATTAAATATACTTCCCAGAAAAAGATATCAGAATGTCACTAAAACTGTTTATTTTTGACACTGTCATGTGTCACTTAAAAACTATGGTATAAACATTGGAATTTGTCAACTGATTTCCTTAGTGCCTTAGCCTCTGCGATTAAATTACTCTACATAGTATCTTTATCTCTAAATCTATACAAGATATAGTAAAATTTTTAAGTGTATTAGATGGAGAATTTTATGTTTTTCAATATTTAATAACAAAAATTTCCAAAAAATTATATTTAGAAGAATTTTTCTCAGAAACTACTACTTCCGGTTGTTCAATTATTACCAAAACCTTTTCAGCTCTTCCCAGGAATGTCAGATTGAGGAATCCATAGTTAAACAGTTATAAAAATCGTTAATTTAAATAGGTAAATAGTTATTTTAATTACTTATTTTATTTAATTTTACTATATTTTGGCTTCACTATTTTTGTCCTACAATTTTCGGTGATTTTTCTAATGAATTAGGTAAGTAAATAGAAAATTTAAATATATATTTAGTAATTTTTTTTTTATGTTTAGTTCAATACTAAATGTAGTCATTTAATCTAATTTTGTATTTAATTTTACTATAAATTGTTATTACAAATTTAGAAAATTTAACTAAATCAACTAGAATAATTTAATGAAAACATATTAGTAGGCTGAAAATTACAGATTTTTTTAGTTAATTTAACTACAATTTAAATGTTTTTTTTTCTATGTAAAATTCTTCCAATATAAGTAACATCAATTTTTTCTTTAAATCAAAATCTTCTACCCCGTATTTTTATGTCCAAAAAAATAGTCAAAAGTTACACAATGACAAGTCAGGTGAGTATTGTGGGTATTCTATTATATATTTTTTCCGCCAATAGATTGAAACTGTCCTACTGAAAGACGCATTATTTTGTGCTATACGAGTACAGACAAACGCAATTTTGACATCTATCATCAGTCTCAACTTTACATACGCATATTATAATCAACCATTAATAACCATTAATTTTTGTAATATGTCTCGAGTATAACTTAACGGATAAATAATTAAATAATAAACACATTTATTATTTTTTTTTTGTTAAATTTCAAGATTGTCACTACTTTTAGGGAGTTTTCGACATTTTCATATCTGATTTCTGCCGTTACAAAGCATGAAAAATTTTTTTTTATTGAATTATCTAGGATTATCTTATCTAGAATTTTATGCTCTACTAGTTTCATTTCAAGCTTTTTTATGTAAAATAATTAGGGAAGCAAGAAATTAGGAAAGTATGATTTTACATGATAAAATCCTGTATGGCTGTTATGTTGTTCATCACCATGTACAATTACAATTTTTATGAAATTAAATAAAACTACGTCATGTTTTCATAATAAATTGAAAATCCAATAAAAATATGGATATGTTGTAAATGCAAATCTTATAAACTATTAGAGCATATCACAAAAATATTTAAATATAAAATCAAGTAACAGCTGGAATTCCTGTACTACACTACTCAATAAAAATGAATGAATTAATAATAATTAATTTAATTTTCCATTTATTTCATTTTCAATCCATATTGAGAGCCGCTAAGCAATTCGCTCTGCATGCCTGATCTCTACATACCTACAATTTACTAAATCATCTCTCCAGTATATCGTTTCGTATTCTAATTGCCTGACGTATTCATTAGCGAGAAAAGCCGAGTATTTTTCTCCAGGGGATATAAATGATTCGTCATTAGTGAAAATAAACAGGGAAAAGCAAGTTGGCGGTGATAAATCTGGTCTTTGAGAATGCCGCGCGCAAAGTGGCTCACACTCGCAAGGTGCCAGGGTTTTTAGATGTGCATTGGATATCTGGATTTCTGTAGTTCCGTCAGATTATTTTTATTAATTAGTTTCTAGTCTGATTCCTGGATAATATTCACTGATATTAATATTATGTAAGTGAGCCTAATTATGTGAGAATTAATTGTACGGGTGACACATTATACTAAAATAAGCAACTTTCATATGTTGCTTATTTCAATGATTATTTCTAAAGTAAATGTGAATTTACATGTAGTTGTAGTCGTTGCAGTATAATTTTATGATCATAGGTATTTACTAAAAGTATTTTTAAAAATATTTACACATAAATAATGTTACCGTAGTCTGTTTAAAATAAAAATGTGCGTTACATTATAAAAACAATAAAATGCAAAGAAATCACAAATACGGTAATCATAGGAATAATACTACTTTTTTTAGTTTAAGTTCTGTATTTATTTATTATTAAAACCCAACGTTTCGGCACCATGAACTGGTGCCTTCTTCAGAGAAAAAAATTGACATAAATATGTAAAATAACAAAAACAACAAGTAACCAAGGTAACAAGAAAAGTTCGTAAATGTTACCTTTTTTTGTATACAATTTTCAAGACAATATATGCATGCCTGGCAGAGAAGTGATCACTTCTCTGCCAGTTTTTGGGACGGTTTTTCCTCTGGCAAAAGGAGAGTTTTTCCTGAGAAGATGCATGTTCGCCGTCCAAGTTATTGCCGGGCATGCATACATTGTCTAGAAAATTGTATACATAAAAAAGGTAACATTTACGAACTTTTCTTGTTACCTTGGTTACTTGTTGTTTTTGTTATTTCACATATTTATGTCAATTTTATCCCCTGAAGAAGGCACCAGTTTATGGTGCCGGAATGTTGGGTTTTAATAATAAATAAATAAATAAATAAATAAATAAATAAATAAATAAATACAGAACTTAAACTAAAAAAGGTAGTATTATTCCAATAATTAATATGAGTTCTGAAAGATATTTCATTAATTACGATAATCATGCTTTAAAGGACAATAATTTTTATTTCAAGATGTCTTTTTGTTCCTTTTTTTTTGTCTAAAAAGCAATATTTTTTTAACTATCTATAAAACAAAAAGTGAAACTTTAAAGTCCTAAAAATTTAAAATGATCGGACAAAGAATCTGCTTAAATTTTGAGGTCGCGAGAAGTTATGTGCCTTTATGTGGGCCCATATCAGAATGACAGCTACAAATTATGTATAAAACTTGCAAGTGTCATAATTTTTCATTCAAAATATGATTTTCCAATTACTTGTGGTTTATTTTCCGGGACACACTTCTGGTGGCAAATAGAAGAGATCAAATCAGAATATTATGAAATTTTGAATAACTTGTTATAGGGTGAAACAAATTCGAGTTCCTCTTATATAAAAAAAAAACAAAACTTTCTTGTTATGCACGCTACAGAAAATTGAGGTAGATCTTTAAGGGCCAACTTTTTAAAACAACTTTAACTGGCACCACAGGAATTTTCCATAGTTTTTGTTTTTGAGCTACAGGCTAAAACTTGTTTTTTGTTTATTTTAAAAATACTTCATATCTCGTTTCTTATGAGAGATAAAGAAAAAATGTTTTTACGTAGAATAACGTGGTGTAATTTTTTCATAACTCAATAAATCTCGAGACATAAAATATTTCGAGACGAGAATATGGTTAATCTTGCATCGACCCTATGTAATACCGTTCACTATTTTTTATCCTCTCACAATCGCATATTGATAAGGAAAAAATAAGATCTGTCGTATTTGAGAGAGAAGTAATGTGAAAAACCACCATTATTCAATTATTTAAACTAATAGTAAAGAGAATCCCCCCTAAGTTTTTCTTCTTTTATTTAAAGAATAGATTCCTGTTTATTGGTGTTTTGAAGCAATATAATAAATATGAATTAATCATTAAATCTGCATCTGAGAATGATGAAAATATATGAGTAAATGATTATGAGAGGCTATGTGCGATGCGTTTACAGCTATGGCTGGTGTTAGAGGCCGTGCAAAGGTTGGGGCCTCGAATCGAAGCGCCAATAAGGCCCCTGGCTACTGGGGTACTTTTTTCCAAGTTTGCTCTTTGTTGTATGATCGCCGTTATTACAAAAACACAGAAATCATTTTCAATAAATAGAATAACAGAAGTTAGTAATTGAGGGTTAGTATTTAAAACAACATGTATTTCAAATATTAGTAGACGAAAGAAAAATGATGAAAATTAAAATAGCTAGTACTGAAAATAAAAAAAAGGATTGAAGAAAAGTAAATAGACACTTACAGAATTGACGTCATATGCAAGAGAGAGAGATAGATCATGCTTCCAAATAAACCTCTCCTCGTTGTCTTACGTCTCGCTCAATGATTCTATCTGTCATTATGTTTGCATCTGTTATTCAGTGTTAACCTAATTCTTTGTGATTTGTTCGTTGTGTGTGTGGGGCAACTTTTTTTGTTTGATAATATTGAAGATCACTCGATTATTCAACTAAAACGATGGCTAGAGCACAGAATAGACATTCATACAGAAGCGACAGTCAGAGAGAGAAACGAAAATTAGAGAGAGAAAGAGTATGCCAACAAATTTAAAGGGCTAATCGGATAAAATCGGATTATTTCGGCATATCTTCGTATCTTACGATTCTTTGTT
The DNA here is from genome assembly GCA_943142095.1 of Ophonus ardosiacus. Classification (NCBI taxonomy): domain Eukaryota; kingdom Metazoa; phylum Arthropoda; class Insecta; order Coleoptera; family Carabidae; genus Ophonus; species Ophonus ardosiacus. The sequence goes on along the minus strand of OW964827.1, from coordinate 46,093,377 downwards.
CTTTTCATTATCTCGACGTGAACATTTTCCGTCAGGGGTCAATAATAAAAGTATATTGAGACACACAAATTGATTTCTAATAAGAACAAATTTGTTATATTTTCAAAAAACGATAGGAAAAATCGTTATCATAAGGAAAATCATTATATTTCACATATTCTGTAGGAACTGTTGTCTCAGCTTGTCACGCCCATGTATTTTAGGGTTATGGCTAATTCAAGCAAACCAAACACGTCTTCTCACTTTTGACATTATGTCATTTTGTGAACCGTTTGTGAATTTTAGAACTGGTGTTAGTTTCTAATAAAATAGAAAAAACGAAGAAGGTAGAATCGGGAGGACTTGTTTGTTCATATAAAAACTGTATAAAGAGATTTAAAAAATGGAGAAAGCGAAATGTAAGTTTTTTTCGTTTCCGAAAGATCCATAAATGTAAGTAATGCAAAACGACTTCTATATCATGCAAAATGTATATTCACTTAATAAATATAGGTGTAAAATGTGGCTCAAGGCCTGAGGAAGAGAAGATTTGATGGAGAAGTATATTTGGGACATATTCATTGAATCTGATGTTTGTGTTTCCCACGTCAAAGATATAGAAAATTCTGCATTGTATTGAATTTGTAAAATTCACGTATTTGTTCAATAAAAACATAATTATGTGTTTATTTTATGATTTCTTCTTAATTCGTTAATAAAATTAAAATTTTGGTACTTTTGTGTTCTAATTTTTCTTTTACCATATAAAACAATTTAAATTTCGCGCGTAAAGTTGCCAACAAATTTAAAGTTCAAAAAGTTCAAGGTCATAAACATCAAATCGCAACAACAATGGTGTAAACAAGGAGTGTCGCTTCTGTATATGTCTATTCTGTGGCTAGAGTGACAAGATCTATGGCTGATGACAGGTCTTTGTTTGAATGTGGTAACCCTAACAACCTTTAGTTCTATTCTTTCCCGCTAGATGCGCTCTTGCAAATTGCAATTGTGTAAGTGTCTATTAAAATTAAATATACATAATTTAAAAATATATATTACAGAAGCGTTTGAAAGATAAAAAATAGCACAATATACACAGAAAACAATAGCAAAAACAGTTTTTGAAGATACTTTTGGAAGTTGGTATAAACCATCTAGCATAATTTTGATTCTTAATTTGAAACAATTTTTCATAATATAATGAAGAAATTTTGTTCGCTATAGGGTGCACTGCATTTAAAAAGTTCATTATTGCATTTCTACCCTAATGAAATGGTGCAGGAAACCGATTGATATGAAAAAACAATAAAAAATCATTACCTATTCTTGTCTTGGCTTTGCTCATCAGTATTCGGATTCCTGCGAAATAAAACACAATTAATATCCACAACTTACTATTATTGCAACATCTACAAGTGCAGACTCATTCTGCCGTCGGCTAACAGAGAATGAAATGAATCTATTCGTGATTCACCATATCATTGACCCTGTGCGCTTCTCGGGTAAACAACTGCCACGCAAGGTCAGCACACTTAGATTCAAATACCGTAAGGAAGAAGACAAGGCACACCGCGATGGGAAAGAAAGGAAAGAGATGTTAGGTTATATTGTTGATGTTTTTTATTTTGTGGTTTTGTTGTGGTTGAAGGTGTGAGGTTAAGTGGTTTGCTTGTTAATGAAATTGGATATTGTATTGTGCGGTAAAGATAAATCATGGATGATAAATGGTTATGGAACAGGAAGGAATAAATGGAGCAAATATTAAACAGCTTTCGTTTGTACACGATTACTTTGGACAAGCACTTTTAAATGTAACATTTTCATTAAAAGATTCAAGTTCTCTTGCTTTCATATCCTTCTATATGTGGTATCCTAAATAATATATGGAGATCTGAATGATATATTAAGTAACGAACCTGTCAGAAATTATAAAATGTGATTGATTGGTTTCACTTTTACATCATATTCTAAATATTGATAATATTAGCTTTGTTACACACCGATTTTTCACACTTGACCGTTACGTCATAGTTTGATGTTCGTATATTAGATATACGTATCGAAGAATGTAGGAAACCATAAGTAAGACAGAGATAAACATACGATACGTCTAATATACGAACATCAAACTATGACGTAACGGTCAAGTGTGAAAAATCGATGTTAGAATTAAAGTTTGAGACCGAATATGCGCATGCTTGTCTTATTATTTGAAATAATATACTCCTATAACTGTATAAATCTTTAAAATAAAAGTGTAAATACAAAAATACAGAACATAAACTAAAAAGGAAGTATTATTCAAATTATTAGTATGAGTTCTGAAAAATATTTTAATAATTTGTAAATTTTGTTTTCCATGCCCTACCTGATTTTCTGTTTACGAAATATGTTGAAAAAAAAATGGAACTATGAATGAATAGTTTTTTATGGAACAAGTGTAAAAAGTATAGTCTTATTTCAAGAAGAGGGAAGTTTGACCGAACGAGCCGTAGGCGAGTTCGTCAAATCACTTTTTACTCGAGTTGCATACAATTTTTTTTACGTCTGCAATAAAAGTGTGAGAAAAAGTGCCGTAACGGTGCATTATTTCACTTTGTAGTGTTAAAAAAGTAACTTTTTTCACACTTTTATTGTGTTAAAAAAGACATACTTTATAAATCCATTTTAATGAAAAAAAGTGTACTTTTTTTAACAGACGTATAAAAATATTTTTTTTTTAAATCTGAAGTGGCCAGCACAAGACCTCTCGCCATTTCCATATTAGGCTATAAGAACGTATAGTACATACACAAAAATTCTAATTACATCTATTATTAATATATTTTTTAATTCATTCTATAAATAAGTTTCCTCCTACTCCTTTAAATGTTCGAGATTCTTCAAATTCATTGACGAGATTGACGTTATTTCTGATACGTAGGTGTGTAATATAAGTATCTATAATTTTGAATATTTAATTAATAATAAAATAAGTATTAAATCTACTTCCCAGAAAAAGTCTTCAGTAATGTATCTGTATATTTGACATTTTTCTGTCAATTACAAACATTTTAATTTTTCAACTGGTTTCCATGGAGTTATTTGGGCTGTGAGATTCATTACAATGGATTTTATATATTTATAATTCTCTCTCTAAATCTATAGAAGATATAATAAAAATGTTCAATGTACCGGATAAAGAATTTTATATTCTTACCTCTCAATTAGAGAGGTATTGGAATCATGTTAAAAATTGCATATCCAGATCTTAATAAATAAGCATCACCGACCGAGGTGGCTTGGTGTTAGCGTACTAACTTCACGTGCCAGCGGTTCTGGGTTCGAATCCCGGGTAAGGTATGGAAGTTTGTGTGCGTCCTTTTCATCATCTCATATTCATTAATACAAAGTTGACAAATGAAATGTTATAAAAATTACAAAATATTGACTCACCCCCATTATCAAATTGTAATATCTTGTAAAAAGTTGAAAGCACGTTTTAAACACACACACACACACACACACACAAACACACACACACACACAAACACACACACACACACACACACACACACACACAGCGAGAGAGAGAGAGAGAGATCATTGTGACAAAACGTGTTTATTCACTAAAATCTGGATATGCGATCCTATACCTCTCTTAGCGAGAGGTAAAAAGTCGAAATTTCAGATAAAATACAGAAAAATATAAGGTACCTACTCCGAAGGTAATATTAAGAAAGAAAATTGAAGATGTATAAAACTTCAAAGTATATATAACCTTTTACATTTCAGTTGATTTATACATTCACTCATATTACAAAATTGCTCCACACACGATTCAGCTAGTCATAAACAAAACAATAACAATTTGTAATCCAATCTCACATTTCTATTACAATCAAACTATTATTTTAAGCCTGAAACATACTAGGAAATACCAAGTAGGTGTTTAGACGTTACCTCAACATTTAGCGAGTAAAAATAATTACATAGCACTTGCACCAACTTGTAAAGATACAGCCCACCAACCTAACGTAAACGTATCTTATCTTTGCCACTGCATCGATAGAAAGTGATACGTATGTAACCCATACTTGTCCCTAGCAATGAATTCTTGCAACTGCAACGTATTATGAATCGGTTGGGAAAAATTCACAACGGATATTTGACCCGATTTCACGCAAAATGAAAATGTAGACGGTTACGTAATGCTAGAGAAGTAAAATTAAAAATAATTATCGGAAAACTTGATGGCTATGTTTACGGTAGAAAGTTTTTATCGGAACTGAAATAATTACGACGGATACAACATTGAAATGAGTATTTACTGACTTGAACTTATAAACAATTTACCAACTACAACTACAATGTTGCAAATTGATCTAGAAAATATATAAATTATATATTTCCGTTACATCCTGAACCACTGTTTGTTTAGTTCTGGTATACCCACTTACCTACGTCACAATCACAAAGCAAATTTAAAATTCGGACCTGAATATCTTGCTTATTTGGAGGAATATTTAAATCAGACTTTCACATGTGGTCTTATACAGTGTGTTTAGAAAAAAAAACATAATTTGAAATAGGCACAGAAACGTATACTTCATCAGTATTCAATTCAAAAGTTAAGTTGTCGAAATTGATCGTGAAATGTAATTTTAAGGAGAAAAGATAATCAAGTATATATATATATATATATATATATATATATATATTTACATCCCGCTATCATTGCTGCGTCCTTTCATGGCTAGGACATTGTGGCAACCACCGAAAGGAATAGAGATAGGCTTCGACTTTATAAAGTATATCTACTTATTTTTCCCCCTGATTATGAATTTCGGTTCAAATTTCAATAAAGTCGATTTACAACGATATACGTTTCCGTTCATTTGACGACATTATGAGCTCCTCCATACTGAGTGAATCCGGCGTCCACAGTATATACTTCATACATAATCAGTACTTATGACGTCCAATTTGTATATTTTTATTCATACTACCGTTACAGTGACGTCCAGCAGCGTTGCCAATATTAAATACATTATTCTGATGTAGAAACCAAAGCACACTCTTTCACAACAATATGCATACTTAACTGCAAACATCATAGATTCCTACAATGTTTGATAATGATAATTTCTTTTGGCAATCCGTAAGCAATTTGAAAATGGAACTTCTAATTTGTCATTTAAATTGTCATTTTTAATACTTAACACTTTTTGTTTTAAAATTATTAGGAAAAATATTTCTCCAAATTAAAATTTTACTGTTGTATTTCTTATACACATAACAAAAATAAAGTACATACCCGGTATACAAGTAAGAAATGTGAAATGTTCTTGCACTTGGTCTACAAGAACAACAATTCCATTTTCTCTGACGGTAAATGTAAATATGTGAAAATAAGTGAAGAATGAACTATTTAAATTTATTTATTTAAATAGCCCCAAAATCTTACAATTAAAAAGTACAGATATTTTCATTCATTCATAACAAACTTTATTTTACATTTAACAAATATATCATACACAAAATAAATTTCACGAATATTGACAAAACTAATAAAAAAACGTAACAAAAATTCAAAAGAGTACTCGTATCTTTACACAAGGTAATGTAATTGCTTCCTGACAATGACATTTGTTTAAATATATCAAAATTGTTTTTAAAATATTGCTTTTGTTTGACGCATAGGCAAGATGATGTATATAAATAATTTATTTTATAAATTCATATTGTAAGTTATTTACTAAATACTATTATCGCAAAATTCAAGTTGGTACCATTATATTTAATTTTTAAGTAGAAGTTACTGAAATATTATATTCAATGTTAGGAGGAAGTAACGCCGTACTTGTTGATAGATACAATGTATTAACGGATTTCTCGGCCGTGATTGTAAGGAATTATATTGTTGTTATTCCATAAAGTAGTTAATTTTATTTAAATATCCAATATTTCGTTACACATTTTGTAACTTCATTAGGGAATAAAAGTGTGGGCCCACACATTTCGGCCAACATGTGACGCTCACTGAGTAAATTTTACAAGTTTTCTTTTGATGTAACTTATATTTTATACTTATATAGTCAAAATTCTTACAATAATATGTAAATCAGTGTAGAGCATAAACAAGTAACAATAACAAAATTGAATGTTTCTGAATTTATCAATTTATCAAGCGATTACACCAGTTAAAACTAATTTATTCCCTGATAAAGTTACAAAATGTGTAACGAAATATTGGAAATTTAAATAAAATTAACCACTTTATGAAATAACAACAATATAATTCCTTACAATCACCGCCGAGATATCCGTTAATACATTTTATCTATTATATTCTATGTATTTTTTCAAGAAACACTATTAAAAGCTTGTATAAGTAATACTTCCGATATACACTAAAAACTAATGAGCTCTTCCCACATTAGTATAGAATGGGTATCCAAAATTTCAAAATATTCTGATTGATGGTATTTGAGTAATCGTGTCCACAAGATACACACACACACACACGCACGCACGCACGCACACACACACACGCACACGCATGCACACACACACACACACACACACACGTACCTACAGACATCATTGTAAAAATATTAAAATCGGATTCTGGGGATATCAAAACGTGCTTATTCACTAAAATCTCTATATGCGATTTTTAGCACGATCCCTATAGCTCCCTTACCTAGGGTAGCGGGAGGTAAAAATTTTATTTGATGACAAATTATTTGTTACATGTCAATAAAACAGTGAAAAATACCTGCAAAGCAACCATTTTGGTTCATTTCGGCTATTTGTGCAATAAATTCTAATTTTTACGAAAATTTTAATAATAAGATTAACATGAATTTAATCTCCGGTATTAATATGTTTATTCCAAGTAAATAGGTATTTATTAAACAAATTATTTGTTATATGTTAAAAAAATAGTGAAAATATGTGAAAAGCAATCGTTTGGATGCACTTCGGCTATTTTTGCAATAAAATCAAATTTTTATGAAATTTATAATAATAAGTTTATTATTAATATTCAATTCCGGTTTTAATACACTTATTCTGAGTAAATATGTATTTGTTCAACAAATTATTTTTCATAAGTTAATAAAATGGTGAAAACATATGAAAAGCAGCCGTTTGAATTCACTTCGGCAATTTTTGCAATAAATTATAATTTTTACGGATATTACAATAATAGACATATTATTAATTTACTTATCTGCGTTTCTTTCTAAGTTTGCATATAGATTACAATAAAAATACGGTGTTTTTAAAAGTCATTACTTTTGATTATTTATATTGTTACATATCTCACTGGCGCATATAATAATATTTTTCAAATTATAATATAATAAAAATAAAAATCTAATGAGGCCAACATAAAACCTCCCGCTATTTAATTTTTATTAATTTAAATACATATCTACTTATTTGCGGACGCTGGAAACTGTTCCATTGCAAAAAACTATTGCTTTATTTACTATTTTCTTTTTAAAATGTCACTATTATTAATTTGAAGTGATTAGTTTTTTGACAGTGACATTTACTGTCAGTTACATTCATTTGTAATATGACCTGTGTAACACAGGAATTGTGTTTGTCTTAGGCTTCGCGACTAATAAAAATAGTTTATTAAAGAACAAGTTTTATAAGACATGTTTTTTTCGCACGCGTCAAAGTTTAGAAAACGAGCCTTGGCGAGTTTTCTAATTGACAAGTGCGAAAAAAAGTCTTATAAAATGAGTTCTTTATACTATTTTTTTGATTTTGCGCCTTCTACATACTAAAATATTGTAAAAAACCTGCTAATATTAAACCGAGTCAATTTAAGGAAATTTGCAAGTGAAATGTTGTAGTTGGTATCACTGAATTGACCACATTCAATTATTATTTATTTGAACATTTGAAGGTTAAATATAAGTATTTGTAGTGTTCTGTGAATTTAAGTGACCATCTAGTACCAACCTTATAAAACAAAAAAATGCGTATCGAAATGAAGGCCATTACGATACGCAATTGCGTATCGTAATGACTTCATTATGAACGCAAAATCTAAAAAAAATATTTTTAAATTTATCTGTAAAATATATAGAAAAAGTATTAATGTGTTCCTGCATTTAATAGTAGGTATATTTTGAAGAAATACCATTATGAGCTTCAGGTAAAGTGCCATTTCCGGTTATCTGATTTACATCAAAATCTAATGGCTTCTTTTCATATTAGAATAGAATAGAAATACAAGGTTTCAGAATTTTCTGAATGATAGTATTTGAGTTAGAGTGAAGACAAAATCCCTACACATGCACACACATACAAACACACATACACACACACACACATACAGACATCATCGTGAAAATGTTAAAATTGGATTCTAGGGACCTAAAAACGTGGTCATTTACTAAAATCTCGGTATGTGATTTTTAGCACGATCCCTATACCTCCCTTACCAAGGGTAGCGGGAGGTGAAAAGCAAATATTTTAAACTTATTTAAACTATCTAAAATGTATAAAAATATTTTCTAATTAAATGAAAACAATTTATTGAAACACCTCAGTAAGTAGAGGAGAAATAGGAAGAAGTTCCTAGAGTAAAAAATCCGATGTGGCCAACACAAAACCTCCCGCTATTTAATTTTTATTAATTTAAATACATACTTACGGATTTACTAACGCTGCAAACGGTTCCATTGCATAAAACTATTGCTTTACTTACTATTTTCTTTTTAAAATGTCACTATTATAAATTTGAAGTGATTAGTTTTTTGACAGTGACATTTAATGTCAGTTACATTCATTTGAAATATGAACCGTGGAACAAAGGAATTGTGTTTTTCTTAGGCTTCGGGACTTGTAAAAAAAATTATTTTTAAATTTATCTGTAAAATATATAGAAAAAGTATTAATGTATTCCAGTACAAAATTCAATAATCTTTAATTTCCATAACGACAAAATGCGAAAAAATGGCATTTAATGGTATTTTTTGAAGAAAAACCATTATGAGCTTCAGGTAAAGTGCCATTTCCGGTTATCCGATTTACACCAAAATCTAATGGCTTCTTTTCTTATTAGAATAGGATAGAAATACAAGATTTCAGAATTTTCTGAATTATAGTATTTGAGTTAGAGTGAAGACAAAATTCCTACACATACACACACACACACACACATACATACATACATACATACATACACACACACATACACACATACAGACATCATCGTGAAAATGTTAAATTTGGATTCTAGGGACCTTAAAACGTGGTCATTTACTAAAATCTCGATAAGTGATTTTTAGCACGATCCCTATACCTCCCTTACCAAGGGTAGCGGGAGGTAAAAATATCTGTATGTAATAAATCGTTTGTAGTACATATTAATATGTTTAATACATTTTTTACCTCGCGCTATCCTTGGTAAGGGAGGTATAGGGATCGTGCTAAAAATCACTTATCGAGATTTTAGTAAATGACCACGTTTTAAGGTCCCTAGAATCTAATTTTAACATTTTCAAGATGATGTCTGTATGTGTATGTATATGTGTGTATGTGTATGAATTTTGTCTTCGCTCTAACTGAAATACTATCATTCAGAAAATTCTGAAACCTTCTATTTCTATCCTATTCTAATATGAAAAGAAGCCATTAGATTTTGGTGTAAATCAGATAACCGGAAATGGCACTTTACCTGAAGCTCATAATGTTTTTTTTTCTTCAAAAAATACCATTAAATGCAATTTTTTCGCATTTTATGTCTTATGAAAATTAAAGATTATTGAATTTTCTACAGGAATACATTAATACTTTTTCTATATATTTCACAGATAAATTTAAAAATATTTTTTTTTATTAGTCCCGAAGCCTAAGATAAACACAATTCCTTTGTTACACAGTTCATATTTCAAATGAAAGCAACTGACAGTTAATGTTACTGTTAAAAAGCTAATCACTTCAAATTAATAATAGTGACATTTTAAAAAGATAATAGTAAATAAAGCAATAGTTTTCTGCAATGAAACAGTTTGCAGCGTTAGTAAATACGTAGGTATGTATTTAAATCAATAAAAATTAAATAGGGGGAGGTTTTGTGTTGGCCACATCAGATTTTTCTTTTAATAATTATTTCTACACCCTCTTTTTCGACACTTCAAATTTCGGTCTTCGTATTTTAGATCAAAAGTTTATAAATTTTTTATTTATTTATTTCACTGTGGTATACCGTTCTCATATTTATTCCATACATTTAATCATTCATCTTCTTACCCATACACAATATTTTGTAATTAATAATTCAGCTTTATGATACGAGTATTTAGATAATTACATTTTTTAAATTTATTACATTGAAACCATACATTTTGACTTTGTATTTATTAAGAGGATTTTGCAAAACAAAAGTTTGATTACATAAATATTAATTTAAATACTATCATGTGTGCACAAAGTAGCTTTAAATACGAATAGAAGAGTTGCGCGCTAATGTAGTAACCCAATGTTCCAGTGTTGCCAAGTGTATGGAGTTCAGAATGTCGCTGGAATGAAACTTCAGAATATACAGCGTATATACGCCGGGCGACACTAGCTCCGCAAGTGGAATTTTTTTGAACTACAAAAAATATACATTTTCCATTCCGCTATCATTCTGACGTCCATAACAAATTTTGCTATACGATACTAGAGGCCCCCCTGATGCCAGAAAAAAATTTATAAGGCCATGTGCATATGACGTCCGGTATACGGACGTCTTATGCACAAGGACGTCACTTTGAATGTAGAAAATTACACAGGGGACGCCACAATGATAGTGGGATGTAATATATATATATATATATATATATATATATATATATATATATATATATATATATATATATATATCATATTGCCATTCACCGTTTTCTAATTTATTTATATTTCTAAAATAAGGATTCACGAAGAAAAGCTTTGATTCTTTATATAACATTTTTGGCAATATCTCGTGTCAAACTGCCATTTAATTAAATATTTTTAAATTGACATACGTTTTTTTTTATTCATAGCCTATCCGGAGTTATTTTTATATATTTGAAAAAAATTGTTGCAGCCAGCACAATACCTCTCGCCATTTTCATATTATGCTATACTCGGCGTCAAATGATTATGGACTGATGTTCAACTTTTATCCCTTTCCGCACCCTGTCCCTTGCTCAGCGGTGTTGCCGCTTGTGACGACATGACCAGGAATGAAGGCAAATATCATGTAATACTTTTAAAACTAATTAAAATTTTTAATACGTAATATAAAATACAAAAATGGTCTCTGTGGAAAATTTATATTTATATTTTGACCAAAGTTTCCATATATCAAGCTAAGGTCGCGTTTGCGTTAAGATACGATAACCGGTGAAATCTACATAAAAGGTAAGAATAATTGATTGTTAGGTGAACAGTAGATCTGCCAACACAACATGCTTCTGCAGTCAAATCCAAAGTTTTCTTCTTATTTAATAAATTATAAATTTTTTCTGGATGTAACACCAATTTTTTGAAAAACCTGTGTACATTGGCGATAATTGTTTTTGCCTACGTATTTAAATCTTGTTTTCCTAAATGTTTTTATAAGAACCAGGACTATTTAATTCATAAGTTTTACTCATTTTCTTTTCAAAAGTCTAAATACAATACAATTTATAAGATTAGGAATAAAAAGCGCACGTAAGTACTAACGAAAATGTCAATATAAAATGATTTTTACAGATTACAGATATTTGTACAGGTAGACACTTAAAAAGTTTGGCATCAGTTTAGAAGTCTCCAGTACATAATTCTTTGATGGCAAGTACAGTACTGTATTTAACATTTCTGGTACACACAAAAATATCTAATTACATCTTTTCTTTATGTTTCAATTCATTCTATGAACAAGTTTCCTCCTACTCTTCTAAATGTTCGAGATTCTTCAAATTCGGCGGTATTTCTAAAGGGTATATGATGAAAGATATGTATGGCAAGCGCGTGTTTAGTTAACACTGATACTGTACATATTTTGGCTTATAAATGAATCCCCTTTCTTTTTATACCAATTTCAGATGTTAACGGAGACTTTTCCTCATTATAACAATAGCATATTATAATTACTATTACATCTCGACTTGTCCAAGTCCGAATTTAAAATTTTCCGCATTGAAGAAGATTGTCAACTTAACATGCTGGTACTAAATCTATAATTTTAAATATTTAATTAATGTTAAAATAAAAATATTAAATGTACTTCCCAGGAAAAGTCTTCAGTAATTTCTAGATTTTTGACACTGACAATTATGTCAATTACAAACATTTTAATTTTTCAACTGGTTACCATGGGCTGTTTAATGCATTATTTTATATATTTATAATTCTCTATCTCTAAATCTATAGAAGACATAAATGAAATGTTCAATGTATTGGATAGAAAACTTTATATTCTTTAATATTTGTAACAACATAAATTTCCAAAAAATAATGTTTAGAAGATTTTTTTAAAAAACTACTACTTCCGGTTGTCCTAATGTTACCAAACCTTTTCAGCAGCTCTTCCCATTAACGTCAGATTAAGGAATACCTAGTTAAATTGGCCTTTAGTCTTATAGAATTTAAGACACCGTCCCTCCAACATCCACACACACTTACACACACACACACACACCCACACACACACACACACACACATACACACATACATCATTATAAAAATGTTAAAATCGGATTCCAGGGACCCTAAAACATGCTTATTCGCTGAAATCTGGATATGGGATTTTTTAGTATGAATCCAATACCTCTTTTAGCGAGAGGTAAAAAAATACAAATTTCGTGGAAACGCCTATTCTGATTCACAGATGTCAGTGTCAAGTGTAATTTACAAGGTATATTTGCAAAATATTTTTACAGGAAATAAATAATCTTTTGCAATAAACTTTCTGTATGGAATTTGTACAAAATATATACATAGAATTGACGGAAGGAAATGTGCTGGTCACATCATATTTTTTGTTATTAATTTATCGGCTACAAATTTTGCTAGCGACCAATTTACCTAAAGGTGACCAATTTTCCTTATGAATGTTCCTGCAGCCGAATTTTCTCACAATGAATTTTCTTGCGATACATTTTTCGGACGCGTTTAAGAACAATTAGTCAAGACAAAAACAGAATGCCCAAATTTCGCATATGTGCGATAAACGGTATTTACTATTTATTATTAACTTTCTTACATTAAAAAAAATAATCAATTATAAACAAGATTATCACACAAACAAAAAGACTTACCAAAACAAATTTCTTTTTGCATTACGTATAAAATTATCCAATACACTGCAGAGGTGTGTGAAATACGCATTAAAATATACCAACCGCAGAAACCAATTTGGAATCAATTTTATTGACATTCCAAACATGCTTAAAAAATTCAATAAACGAAAATTGCTCTCGTAAATATATATGACAGCTCCGAACAAATCAGGCAGGTTATCGGGAATTTACCGTTTAGTACAACATTGCGTTAAGTGTATAAATTTCCCATAAAAACGACAGATCTGTATCACAGTTTCTCTACAACTTATAGGTTATGTTTCGTGGCTGCGTCAACACTGAGAAAGTCGTGCAAATCTACTTTAGGCTCTGCGGCTCTGCTTATAAAGCGAAGCAAACATGCCATGTACACGCGGTAATTATCATACATTAGTTAACAATTAAGTGGAAAAAAATTACTGTCACATGGTTATGTAACAAACCAAAAATCACCATGTTAAACAAATGAGGTAGATATGTTTTTTTCAATAAATGTGTTGTGTAATTTAATATATTACGGCTTTGAAAGTATGTTTTAGAATGGACACTAATTGATATAATTGATGCATTAACCTGAAATGATAATTGTGGAAATTATAAAATAACGTATTTAATGCTTCAAGAATGCATTACTTATTTTATTGTATACAGGGTATTCAAAAAATAGAGGTCACAGATTTAAAGGTGGATAATACATCTCAAAACAATAATTTCTGTCATATACAACTCATACTTTTAATATTATAATAAAATCATAGTGGCCATTTACAATGGAAAACTATTGAAGACAGTTTTTTTGTTTTTCCTTATTTGTCATAATTATTTTTATTGTTTGTTACAAACACAATTTTATCGTGAAAAATTTAACTTTTCCTAATTAGCAGATATGCATTTAGGTTGGTAGTGCGATGCGAGCTCGGTTTTAACTAAAACGCTGTTTTAAGAAATGTCAAATTCAAATTTCAATATTTTTTCACCCTTATGTATAAAGAACGATTTTTTAAAAAATATTTGTTTGAATACAAACTATGTTCTGCTTAAAAATCATATTTTGATAAATTTGATATTATTTATTTTTATTATTAAATAATGAAATTTGACATTTCTTAAAACAGCGTTGTAGTTATGCACTTTACATATATTCCGACCTGCATTCATAACATTGATTCGTAATACGTAAATCATGAATTGTAATAATGTAATGTAACATATTCAAGACTCAATCTGTTCGAGTTCCGTAACCGACAACAGATGAGTTTCGGTTCTAGAAGCGAGAACCGATGAGTTTCGGTTCCAGGACCGAGAACCCATGAGATTCGATTCCAGAACCGAGAACCGATGAGATTCGATTTCAGAACCGAGAACCGATGAGATTCGATTCCAGAAACAAGAACCGATGAGTTTCGGTTCCAGAAGCGAGAATCGATGAGTTTCGATTCCGGAACCGAGAACCGGGTAGTTTCGGTTCCAGGACTACCCGGTTCTCGGTTCTGAACCGGAACCGAGAACCGGGTAGTTACACATTCAAATAACCGGGTACCCGGGTAATTTTGGAACCGGAACCGGTTCCCACCACTAGTTAAAACTCGCACTACCAGCCTTAATGTTCGGTGTTCGGTCGTGCTGATTCGATAGAAGCTAGACGTTTGTACGAGAATTTTTCAAAACGGAGGATACCAAATAGAAGATTCTTTGGATCAATTGATCGTCGCCTAAGAGAATTTGGAAATTTCAAGAATAAGTCAGTGACAGGAAGACGTAGAGGTGTTTTAACACCCCAGATGGAAGAAGATTTTGAATAGCGTATATCAAGATCACTGAAATATATACTAACTGGAATGCGCGTATACGAACCGTGTCTGTGAAGGCATATTGAAAGCCTGCTGCTGGAGTAGTCGGCAAACATCGAGGCAGTTCGTGAGTAGACGGAAATTATTTCGTGTGGCGCAGGTTTAAATAAATAAAGCATATCATGAAAGTAAAGCGATCAGCTATGATACGAGTTATTCGGTTAGGTTCGGTCGGCACGAACGTGCGCGAACAGGACCAGCCATTATTGTTCAATAAGGCTTCAGTGCAGCGTACGCTGATAGGTAGAGTATGCGAGTTCCAGTTAGTATATATTTCAGTGATCAAGATCCTTCTACAAGTACAAGAATTTCTTCTGCATTACGTGTTCATAATTCATAAGTAAGGAAAGTCTTACATGAGCAACCCTATCATGTTCAGCGGGTTCACAATTTATTACCAAATGATTTACAACTTCGAGTAGAATATTGTGTATGGTTTTTACATTAATGTGTAATTACTCCTCACTTCACATCATTGGTGCTATTTACCCACGAAGCTGGGTTTAATAGGATTGGAAATTGGAATAACAAATTTTCATAATACACATCTCATGGTTTTTTTCAAAGTAGGCATCAAAATAATTTTAGTGTGAATGTATGGACAGGCATTATTAGTGATGAACTTATTGGACATCATTTCTTGCCTGCAAGATTAAATGGAAACATTTATAGAGATTTTCTAGAAAAATATGTTGCCAGAATTATTAGAAAATAGTCCACTAGCCGTAAGACAAAGAATGTGGTTCATGCAAAATGGAGCACCGCCACATTTCACTCGACATGTGAGGCAATTTTTGAACAATTTTTATGATTATTAAAATATCTTTCAGAACTCATATTAATAATTGGAATAATATGTACTACCTTTTTAGTTTATGTTCTGTATTTTTTATTAAAAAACCAACGTTTCGGCACCATAAACTGGTGCCTTCTTCAGGGAAAATTGACATATAAAATGTGAAACAAGCAAAAAACAAGTAACCAAGGTAACATTTACGTACTTTTCATGTTACCTTGGGTACTTGTTTTTTGCTTTTTTCACATGTTATATGTCAATTTTCCCTGAAGAAGGCATGGTGCCGAAACGTTGGTTTTTTAATAAAAAATACAGAACATAAACTATAAAGAGTAGTATTATTCCAATTTTTATGATGATCGGTGGATTGGTAAAGGTATGCGGTGGCCTCCGAGGTCACCTGATTTAAATCCTGTAGATTTTTGTTTCTGGGGTCATCTGAAAAGTTTAGTTTACTCAGCACCAGTCAATAACATCGATGACTTACGTCAAAAAATTATAAATAGGTGCAATACAATTCGGAATAACCTCGGAATTTTCGAACGTATTCGTCAGTCCATGAGACAAAGATAAGAATGTTAAAGATGGACATTTTAAACAGTTTCTATAATTTATAATTGGCTGTTTCCATTGTAAATGGCCACTATTGTTTTGAGATGTACTATCCACCCTTAAATGCGTGACCTCTATTTTTTGAACACCCTGTATGTATTTTCTATTATTTGCTATAATTTAATAATTTATGGAAAACTTTCCATAAAGCTCATTATTTACGACCCATTTTTTCTTACGAATAATTAATTACTACAATAAATACATACTAGCAAATAAATTGTTAAAATCATCAGAACTAATGATTGTTCATTTAAAAGCAAATGCTAACTTTTGTTCCACGTAGAGTTGGTTGAAGTTATTAATGTTCTAAATCCTTTTTTATTTTTCATGATATTAGTTGTTGTGTTCCAGTGATATTTGAGATTGTCTAACAGGAAAGAATAATTCTGTTCTTTCACCACTATTCATCAATCTATTCGAATGATACTGCAGTAAAAAGCAACAAAACGTTAGTTTCTTTTTCTCATGCAAATTTTCAATTACATGCTCATCATTTTGATGGACTTGCTATGCAAAATGATTCCTTATTTCCTGCATTCAAATTTATTGACTAGAAGAATAGGAATGTAATTGCTAGAATTAATTGCTAATAGCTGACATTCTTCAAAGGAATAGAATGTTGGAATTATCTGTCTTTCACTAGATGTGAATAAATAAATAAACCAATTCGCCGTTTTCCGTTTACTATAAGATGTATTTCATATAACAGTATGCTTGATATATCGGATATAACACGAAAACCAGAAACAGTTTTTCCTTGCGTAAAAGTGACCTATTAATTTTAACCAAAAATGCTTCAAATAAATGTTGCAAAGAATTAAATTTTGCATTTAAAACAATAATCACATTTTCTTTTGCACGTTTCGTAACCGAAGAAATAAATAAAATAAAATAAATATATCATCACGGCATATTACCCATTTCTGGGTGTGCCAGTATCTACAACACATGTAGACATCGGTAATGATGACGATATATTTTACCGTGTGGGCGCTTACCAGGCGTCACCTCACGGGCACTCATTGTTGGCGTGGAGAGTGCACCACAGGGGTCACTTTTGTGCCATTTAAAATTGGAAATATTTGGCATCGGTCGGACAGGTTCGCGACCAGACACTCAGACACGCGGCCACGGGACACCGAAGAAATTGAATTTAAAATGTTATTAGTTATTTCTTTATAGTATTAGCCATGGTATTGAAATTAAATCTGAAATTTTATGACATTTCGTCTGTCAGAAAATATAAAAATAATATTACTCATTGATTTCTATGTTCTTGTCCTGTGCATAATTCTCCATTTTCAATAATGATAAAGCCTCATTTCCACCGAATGTTTTAATGCTTAATGCATAATGATTAGTACGTAAGGCTTAATGCATTATGACAATTTACTAGGACACCATTTCCCATGGTAAACGCTTGTGGCCCGGTATTTGTGTTACACCCGGTGTACTAAGGGAAAAAATATTTCTTCCTGCCTATGCCATAAGTAATAATAATCTGAATGTGTCTCACGCAAGTTTTCTTCGTGTTGCCGAATAATTTATATGTTTATACTTATGTTACACAACCGTGTATGCGTGCGTAAATATAGCACTTGTTCGGCGTATGAACCAATCAAAGAAATCATTTCCGGACAACGTTTCTACATATGGCGCTGTCCAGCTGATCTCGTTTCTATTTCTGCATTTTTATTATGACTTAAATGGACTAAAATAAACTACCGGTTCTATTGTTATGGATTTATTTAAAAAGAGTTCAGTTTAGAGGGGAATTTCCTTTTAGAAAATGTCAACAAGATGCAGTTTGACGGTAAATACTATTTATTCTAGATAAAAGAAAACATTAAATTAAAAAATTTTGAGAACAAATAATTTAAAATTTTATTCTCTGAAATTCTGTAATAACTGTTTTCCTTGTTAAATACTAATGTGATATGACAGATTCCTACATTCAACATTCTTATCGTGAGTCAATTTTTCATGCGCAAATATTGCGTGGGCCAACAAAATTAATATTTAAATTAATAAAGAAGAAAATTAATTGCCAGAAAGTCTTTGACAGTTAAAAATTATTCCATGGAATATTGTCAGCAATAATAAAAGTGAATATTTATAAAGAAAAGAACATTATAACAGATTACAATAATTATTAGGTACGTAATTTTTTTTACAGCAGAATACATAAAATAAATAAAAGTAATAGAAAACAATAATTTAAACTGAAATAATAATAAATAATAATATTCAGCACTCCAGGCCATGTAGACCCATGGCTTCTTCTGTAATTTTCTTCCATACCACTCTGTCCTGTGCTCTATTTTTCAGTTTTTTACACCTAACACTTGTAAGTGTTTTTGTACTAATTTTAACCACTTCAGTTTAGGTCTTCCTCTTCTCTTTTTCTTTATAACCCCACTATCACAAATTTTCTTTCCCCCTCGGTTAGGTGTCATTCGTTCCACGTGACCTAGCCATCTGACAGATTTATTTAAATAATTTATTACTTCTTGGTGTTAATTTCACAGGTTTTTCTTTTCCAAACTCTTGCTTTTTCCTTAAATGCAAGTGTTCCCTGCGTTGTGTAACTGTTTCAGGTACTTTGATTTTATTTAAAAGGAAAATTTTTGTCACTATTTTAGGTTTTGGACACTGCCACTTTTTGTTTTAGCACTTTTGATTACTAATCACTGAATATTTTAACAAAACTTTGGTCTTTTACAAGAGGATTATTAACAGAGTAATTTGGTTACTATGAGCAAAAATTCCGCACTTCCGAGCTCAACTTAACCGCACTTCACTCTCTGAAATATTGTTTGCAATTATTCTGTTTTGTTTTGAGACCGAATATCTAGCAATCAATTTTCTCCGAGATTCATTTTCTCTAAGGGTCAATATTCCTATGATCAAATTTCTTCGCGATCATTATTCACGATCTAATATCCGCGATTAACTTTCTGGACAGACGCCTGGCGACCGCTGTAGGATGATTTTATTGTAGTACAAATTAATTTGTATCGTTTGTGTATCCGGCAGTAAAATTTACTGCTAAGTATATTAGTTTATATTGCATGTTTAGCCTTGATAATTAAAGGTCTTGTTTCTCTTATATATGCAAATGTTATAAAATGAAAATAAAGTAATACTTGCATTGGTACGCAAATAAATATATTTTAATTAAAATATTTGTCAATATGCATATTTTTATATTTCAATATTTCTATATAATCGCCTCAATTTTGTAACAAAGTTGTTACGTCAGCCTTACAAAATTGGGGTGAATGACGTATAATACAGAGTATTAAAGAATGCATGGGCCAAAATTTAAAAATAGTTTTATAATAAAAAAGTTCTGGGCCATTTTATCCCCGGATTCTTTAAAACAACATGTTTTATACAAACACCAGATTTTAAGAATTACTGAAATATTGTACTCTAACTAAAACTTTTAAATTACATTGCTTACGGCCGATTTTATAAAGAAATTTAATCTTCTCTTAAAAATTAGTTGTCAAGTAAATATAATGAAATGAACAAATTCGAATCAGTTTCTCTGTTCTTAT
This sequence comes from Ophonus ardosiacus, assembly GCA_943142095.1. Lineage (NCBI taxonomy): Eukaryota > Metazoa > Arthropoda > Insecta > Coleoptera > Carabidae > Ophonus > Ophonus ardosiacus. Next base: position 46,073,272 of record OW964827.1, on the reverse strand, counting down.
GACATTTAAAGCATTAAAACGCGCTGCATTTTTTTCTTTACATTAAATTTACTATGGAAGTAAAATTTAAGTGAAGATTAATTTTCTTTATAAAACCGGCCCTCAGAAACGTAATTTCAATTTTCCAAATTTGTGGTTATGTTACATTCAATAAAAATGAGAAAATCGAAAAATAGCTGAAAAACTTTTTATTGCATATTTCTTTGTGGATATGACCAAGGATTTTGACTGCAGCATTTAATATGGTTATACATTAAAATCTGTATATGCTTTTAGAAACAAATTAATTATTAGTATTACATGGTATTACCTATTACAATTTCATGAAGAAATAAATTAATAATTTCTTATTACTTATACTGTTTTTGACAAACAACAAAGAAACTAATCGTTAATCTTCCTCACTTAAATTTATTATTTCCGATAGAAAATTAATTTCCCTTTCAACATCCAGTAAAATCTTAGCACATATGTGGCAGCCATATTCGTTCACTTCCTAGTAAGATGATCATTCAAGTGATCAAGTATTAGATAACCTAATATTTTGTTCACGATGTACATTATCTCTTAACGTTTAGTTTTATCATTAAAAATAAAAAGTAAAAGGAGAAAAACAGACAGTGTTCGTATTACTTACAAATTGTTGACCGATTTGTTAGGTTATGTGATTTGACAAGAAACATAACCTTGTCATTCCAGTTTCTTTTTTGTTTGACACGACCAACAGCGCAATAGCTCACCTGGAAAAGAATAAAATTTTATTAGTTCATCTTAAAGGTTACTTTTTATTAGGAAAATAAATTAAATGATGTCTTTTGTTTCTTCTACTGTCATTTAACTTTCAATATATAAAAGGTCAAATAAAACAGTTTATAATATACGGGTTTCTTATTAAATTTAAAAGGCATTCGAAATAAACTGAAATACTTCTTCCAAAGTTGAAATCTATTTTCGCAATGTCCAAAGAATTTACTGTTATATCTTAAGAGAAATGTAAACAGCTATTAATATTTATTTGTATGATTGTCCGAACCTAATATTTTATTTTAAATAGGCAGTTTTGCTCAAATGCGGAGCAATTAGAGTATCTTTGAATCAAAACAGGTTCATTTGCTACTATACATAAATATGAACTAGCAATAGTAAGTTGAATTGCATGAAAATATATGCAAGTAGTTTAGAAAAGCGAAGTAAAAGTAATGTTATAAATTATTTAAGTAAAGTAATAATAAAGTATCTTAAATATCATAGGTAAAAGATCATTTGTTGCTGCTTGCTGGGAGTTAATAGTAGAAAACAATTACGTTTCATTAACAATTAAATAAATTACAATACATTTCATATTTGTTATAGATTTAATACTTATTAGCAACTCCATATCAGGCGATACAAGAACCATAATTATAATTACAGTTTGACTATGAATTAGGTACTATTCATTAGCTCTTTCTAAAATTCTTGGGTGGTATGCATTCCATTGCTATATAGTTCATTTAGAATGTAAGACAGAAATGTGTAAGATAAAAATTAAAGCTTACGACACAATATACAGATCTATTTTAACATATGGGCATGAGACATGGTTATCAGGTGACAAGAACTACAATGGGGCTATATTAAATTTTATCGAAAAGAAGCAGCTTGTTTGGTGGAGCCATTAGATTGTCTAAAGCGTGATCAGTAACAGTAGTATGTGTTCGTGTTATAATTTTATTGGATATATAGAATCTTTTCCAAGGAACGTTTTTATAGAATTTACCTATTTTTATTTCAATACTTCTAAAAATTCACACAGTTGTTCAAATATAGTTTATATCTCTACCCATTTTCGAATTATTGCCTCAAAAGCAAATATACCCCACATTTAGATGAAAACTTCAAAATTCAAAAAAAATCAAATTTTTATGTAACTAGATGCTCTGATTCCAAATTTTGAAACCGCAGTTCGATATCTCGTTTCGTTCTCGAGATATTTAGATTTAAAATTTTGCTCAAAACTGCCCATTTTTGGGTATTAACCCAAAAATAGGCCAATATATGAATTTGGCGACATCACCATTCGATTCTACGGACAAAAAAACATAAGTATAGCAATTTTCATAATTTTTGTCCAACCGGTTTATTTTTTATGAATAAAAGCTTGAAAACCCTTGAAAATGGCCAAAATCTGAAAAAAAAAAAAAAAAACGTAAGGGGTACACCTTAGATTTTTGCAATTTTTGGCCAATTTCCGTTATTTTGCTTTAGAGATTGTATGCGCAGTTCAAAAATTCTGATAATTGGTGTACTTATGTAATTTTGCCCGTAGAATCGAATGGGCTTGTCGCCAAATTCATATCTCGACCCATTTTTGGGTTATTACCCAAAAATGGGCAGTTTTGAGCAAAACTTTGAACCTAAATATCTCGAAAATGAAAAGAGATATCGATCTGCGGTTTCAAAATTTGGAATCAGCGCATTTAGAAGTATATAGATTCATAAAAATTAGATTTTTGAAAATTTTAAAGTTTTTATCTTAAATGTGGGGTATTTTGACTTTTGCGGCAATAATTAAAAAATGGGTAGAGATATAAACTTGGTAGTAATATTATTTGATTGTAAAGAGAATGTTATGTAAGTGTACGCATTTTTAAAGTATTTATATATGAGTATACATATATATTCATCTTATAATTTTATTGGATTTATAGAATATTTTTTAAGGAACTTTCTGTATGGAATTTGTAAAAAATTGTATTATGTTCGTGTTCAAATTTTACTGGATATATAGAATCTTTTCCAATGAACTTGTGGTATGAGATTTATACAAAATACATCAAATTAACGGAAGGTCTTGTGCTAGCCACAACAGATTTTTTGATAATATTTTGAAGATTTAATAGAATAGAATTCACTAATCCAAAAATGAGGATTAGCTTTTTTTTGAGAATCGGGCTGTTAATGACGATTTTTGAGCACTTTAGTAACGATTTCAAATAAAATATTTTAATATCCATAACTTTTTGTATTCTTATCTGTATGTACCTACATATATGGCTCCGATGAAGTATATAGCGTGGCGTTGGTCTTGTTATGGCATCCATAATTACAAACGTTTATATGTGGAAGTGAAAGGATTGATATTTATTTATAAAAATCTGTCGTGAAATTCAGGGGGCCGTTGCGCAACAGAACGCACTCGACATAAACACGCGTGCTCTGTGTATGGCGGCCGCATTGTCTTGCACACGCGAATACCACTATCTTATTTATATAACAAATTCCGCGAAATTTTTGAATCGCTTTATACTGGTTACTTAATTAAAAGAACTTCAACAAGATGGATATACAGCATGAGATGTCAGATTCCACTATGTCAAGAGATAAAACTTAGTTATGCAATTTTACACAAAATACGTTACTTACTTTTACGAAGAACATTCGGAGAACTCAAAATTGAAAGCGATTTGTGGTTCTAGACAGTGTTTCTTGCAGAGAGGGGGGGGGGTCGGGGGGCCAAATATAAACAGTTTATATTTAACGAAATAACATATAAAATAGCACCCTTAAATATTGGTAATGACGGTAAGAATAATTAGAATTAAAGTGATATGAAAAGTTCATATTGTTTTTCAGCGCTTCCTCGACATATCACATCCTTGAGCAATATTGTTGATCTTCCATTCAATTGAACAACTTCAAGGGCCGTACATGGCAATACTTCAAATTCTGATATAATTGCACATAAGGAGAATATAAAATTGCATAGTTTTTATTTAAACGTCAAAACGTAAAAATTTTCACTTGAATGTTTGTAGCAAGAGAGCAATTGAAATCAGCAAACGTCCTTCACATAAAATATTTATAATTATTGTAACGTCAAGTTGTAATTATTTTATTTAAATACGTAAAAGTATCATTGTGTGGCGAGCATGTAAGTTTGCACGGCGAGCGGTAGCGAGTCGGACAATTACATGCGAATCACTTTTGCTCCTAATAACACAATATATTATTTTATTATAATTTGAATATTTTTTCATCTTCAATAAATAAAAATGAACGATTTTTACCTCCCGCTACCCTAGCTAAGGGAGGTATAGGAATCGTGCTAAAAATAGCATATAGAGATTTTAGTGAATAAGCACGTTTTCATGTCCCCAGAATCCGATTTTAACATTTTTACAATGATGTCTGTGGGTATGTATGTGTGTGTGTGTGTGTGTGTGTATGTGTGTGTGGATGTGTGGATCCTGTGGACACGATTACTCAAATACTATCAATCAGAAAATTTTGAAATTTTGTATACCCATTCTATACTAATGTGGGAAGAGTTGAATAGTTTTTAGTGTATATCAGATAACCGGAAGTATCACTTATACAAGCTTTTACCAATTTTTCTTCAAAAAATTGCATTGAATATAATTTTTCAGCAACTTTTACCATTAAAAATATAATATAATGGTACAATCTTCAATTCTACGATAATATAATTTTAAAAAACTTTAAATAACTTTAAATATAAATTTATAAAATAATTTATTTTTGTACATCATCTGACCCATGCGTCAAACAAAAACATAATACTTTAATAAAATTTTGACGTATTTAAACAAATGTCACTGTCACATTTACATTAATAATGAAACCGTGTTAAGAAGAATTAAGTAGAAATATATTTGATTTGTAAATATAAATCTGTCAGTATAAGTACGTGTTTTCAAAATGTCAAATATTGGTTTACAACTACACATTTACGACATGGATCATGTACGGCAAAGAATTTACACAGATTGCGTTATTAGAGCACTTGGAAGTTGATGATGATTTTTCGTGGATTATCTTTTTCTTTGGTGAGGCACATTTTCTCCTCTCTGGGTATGTTGATAAGCAAAATTTCCAGATATGGGCAGACGAAAGTATTCATGTAATTTACGAGATACCATTACATGTCCAAATGAGACTGTTTGGTGCGCACTATGGTCAGGTTCCGTCATTAGAACTTACTTTTTCGAAAATGATGAAGGTCGAACTGTTATAGTTGATGGGGAGCGCCACGATAATCGATTATTTTTGGCACGAAATTAATTTCGTATTACAGACTTCTATTTATTAAAACAACAAATTAGATTTTGTTTATAAACGATCAACCGGAACGGAAAAAGATAGTTTACTTAAAACTCATTACTATTTTAAACATGGAATTTGCGGGAGGTCATGTGCTGGCCACATCAGATTTTTTTTAAATCAGTTGAATTAAATCATGATTTAAATCATACCAACTCTGCTTTAAAAAGCCGAAGGAATTTTGTGTTGATCATAATTTGTTGAAAATGTAAATCGACCGAATTGTTGTGAGTTTGGGATTGGAGACAAATGTGATTTATATAGTTAGCAAGAATAAACACAGTTAATACTTAGATAAATAAATAAATACATAATTTCTTTAAAGTGTCAAATGTAATGTAAAATTAACAAAAATACGTTATAGTCTTCTTATTGGCAAAATTCAAATTAAAGTAGTCATTAAATCGCAATGAAAAGCATTGATGAAGAAAATCAATTTGTTGGGTGCTTTTGCAGGTCGTCAAGTCTCGCACATTTAAGTCTGAGTTAATTACATTTCACACGTTGCATAACACTTAAACCGAACTAAAACCAGTTTTAATTTCATCGACCGCTCTTCTTACACACTGACATCGCTGACGTTCTTTGCACGTGTGCAAAAGATACGATAAATTATTATTATAGGTTATAAAATATTCAGGTGTAAATTTACAAAACGAAAAGTAGAGAAATTATAACAAAAATAAGTATTTACAGTAAAATATAAGGGCTAACGTTTTATAGATTTTTATTTTAAATAAGTAACCTCAAAAATAACGGCCGTTATTTTTATCTTTTCACTTCTGTTTTTAGTCCCGTTATATCATAATAACAGTATGGTATTACGAAAAAGTACACAAAATTTACCTTACCATGGTAGTACACAAGTACACTGGTTTGCAAAAAAAATCGCATACACCTATTTCTTCCTGTATTAAGTCGTTCTTGTTTGTCAATGTCATTATTGTCAATTAAGATGTCAAAAGTAAAAGAAAACGTGAAAGATTTAATACTTTCTAAGTTAGAAGAGGGGTGGTTAACTTTTCTGAACTATATTTGTAATTTTTTAGTAAATTAAATGCAAAAAGAACCAGCTCCACAATAGAAAAACAGTAACATGATAGTGACAACAGTGACAACTGTCAGTTGACACAACCAAATTTAAAAAGGTCGTACATAAAGTTTCATTTCCACCGATTGTCGTAATGCGTAAGAGCTATAATTAAGGCTTAAGAATTAAGAGCAACGCGTAAGAACAAAAGATTGCAAACTTCTAACCTGAACTGTCAACTGTCAATCTATTTTATAATTATTAAATTTTTAATTTTTCGGTATGGATATAAATACAGAAAATTGTGTATATCACATATTTAAATAAATAATTGTTGCTGCAATTGCAATCTGCTAGACAACAAGGAATAAGGGAAAAAAATGTGACATTTCTGTTGAATTAGTCACTAAACAAAATAGCTGGAAATGGTAAAGCCTCATTTCCATCGATTGTCCTAATGCGTAAGAGCAATAATTAATAACTAAGCGTAATGCGTAAAAATGTTTATCATATGACAACGTTTACTATCATTTCCAGCTTTGCATAAGGCTTAATGCTTAAGAACTAAGAGCAATGCGTAAAAACAAATGATTGAAAAATTCTAACCTGAACTGTCAACTCTCAGTCTATTTTATAATTATTAACTTTTAATTAATTTTTCGGTATCAATATAAATACAGAAAATTGTGTATAGGTATAACATATTAAAAAAAGAAGAATTGCTGCTGCAATGGCAGTCTACTAAACAACAAGTAATTCGGAAAAAAGATATGACATTTCTGTTGAATTGTCACTAAACAAAATAGCTGGAAATGGTATCCTAGTAAATTGTTATAATTCATTAAGCCTTATGTATTAAGCATTAAGACATTCGGTGGAAATGAGGCTTAAATTGTCATAATGATTAAGTCTTATGCACTAATCAATATGCATTAAGCAATAAAACATTCGGTGGAAATGGGGCTTAAGTGTAAAAACGTAAATACTCGGTTACTTGATTTTTTAGGTGTACGCAATTTTTTTGCAAGCTAGTGTAAGTAGTTCTATCATTAAAAAATAAAATGACAGGCGTTTAATGTTCTGTTTTCTTTTGACATCATGGAAAATGTTTAATCAGAGAATATGAAATTATTTGTCGTATTTCTATGTTTCTTGCAAAAAGTTGCAAAATTATAACAAATGCTACACATTGTTTAAAAGATCATTTTATTGTGCAAACTTCAAAAACCATTAAATATTTACAATGTTTTACTTACCACGAATATTATTATGAATTTAAAAAATGTTGCAATGACAACATTTGTTTTTAATGTCTTGCAGTGAAGAATATTTCACCGTTTAATATTCAGGTTAATTGCAATATATAAAAGGTAACATCTCTTTTATATTATTATGATAAAATCTTCTCTGTCAATTTAAAAACTAAAAAATTTATATAGTTATTTACTTTAAAAGTAAATTTAAAAGCTAGAATGAGCGAAGAACTTTCAAAATAGTGTAGAAATCTATATATTATCACATTTTATCTACAATTAAGATCAGATTAAAATCATTATGAGACATATATAAACCTGAACTTTAAAAATGGTTGTATATAGCCTTGTTTTGTAGAAACTAGAAACTTTAACAATATTTCATCCCTTTATGGAAGCCCATTAATTTAATTATTGTAACAACGACTCCACTTATAAATTTATAAGAAAGTAGGCGTTGGCTTGGAAAATCTTTCATTTATTTCCTGCATTTTCTCCTTCGTAAACCAAATCATTATGACAGCAGGGACAGACACGGGCTAGAAAGATATGTACCTACTCGTATGTATAGCGAGCGATAAAGGCAAATATTTGTGCTTTCACGCCTCTATTCTGTATAACGAGAAATATCATTCGTCTTATTATAGCAACATTTTAATCAAAGTAGTATAAAACTGTCTAACATATTGACTCCCGTCGGAACCAAATATTTTGAACTTGCATTCATCGCTTCAAAGGATAGTATGCCATTTTTCACTCGTCTCCGATGAGTGTTCCTCAGTAAATGCAATTCTGGCCTTCCTGTTTTTCTTTGATAGTACAGGTTTCTTAACGGCTATTTTTCCTAGTAATCCTACATCACATAGCCATCGTATCACAGTGCGATCACTGAAATCTACATGAAGTTGTTCCCGAAATTTTGCAGAAGTTCACTTCATGATAAAGTAGGATCACTTACGGATAGACGCCGAATGGTTTTTGTCAATTCTAGCACTAGTTTTCTTGGACCACCAACTTTTATATTAATTTTAATACTTCTATACTGCGATTTTTTTTCAAAATCTTTGATATGCCACTTTTACTAATTTTTATTTTTTTTAAATATTGCGCTGTTTGACACCATCTTTATGAAGCTGTACTACCGTTTCTCGTAAGTCGTCGGAAAAATATTTATTTTTACTCATGTTAACATCAACTTACTAAATAAATAACAAAATACAACCGAAAGTAAGACAATTAAATTCATATTTTCAATATGTTTCCATACTTTTGTCCACGGAAAAAACGAGTATATGTTATTTCACTTAAATCGTACAGTCAATATCAAAAGATTTCTTGTGAATATATTCTTCGATATATTGACTTTAGAAAATACGATTCAAATTTGCGAGAACTATAAACATATATACCACTGTTATGAAGAATTATAATCCCTCGATTCCCTCGGGATTATAATCTTTCGCTCGGTCAATTCGCGAGTGAAGAAGAGGAGGAGCCTAGCGCGTGACGTAACAATATGGCCGGTTTAAGGTAGATGCTTCGTTTTCCGCAACTGTATTCTTATACACTGCGGCGTTTGAAATACAAAGTAATATTAATATTATAGTTAATATTAAATAAAAATAATGTTTCTAGTATGAATAACATTTTGAATTTTGCGAACTAGTCCGTTTCATATAAAAATTATGTTCAGCATTCTCTCGAATTTTGAATTTACATGATTCGAGTCTTTGTTTTCTTGAATCTACATAGTACTGCATTATTACAGTCTTTGGTAGATTAATGGAGAGATAAGTATTATTATTTTATTGTCATCTTTGTGCAGGCAGGTCTACAAGTTTAGATTTCATTACGAAGTATTTTAATAAAGACACTAAGTAATTATTATCTTGTAGTTATACTCGGCAAAATATAATCTTGCTTTACAAAATGCAAGGAGCAAGCATTATTTTTACTCGGTTCCTTTCCCATTTTTAAAAGATGAATGCATAACTTTCGTCTACCAACAATTTCAAATTGGCAAATTTCTCTAATAATTTTTTCTATATAATTTAGGTTCTTGTTTTCGGGAAATTATGGAAATTAATTATTTCTGGATTTCTTCTTGCTAATGACGTGCATAAATTAAACCCAGCTAAAACGTGTTGAAGTTTTAGATTTTGTTATTATACTTTATTTCACGTAAGAATAGCGTTGGTTTAGTTAGGGATATATAAATTCTACCCTTTGATTGGTCAGAATATAAATCTATTTCACAGAAACGAAACAAATATCGCCAGTCAGTTGTCAAATAAAATCTACAGAATTAAGTGATGTTTAACCATATTTTGTTGCAATTTTAGATTTTGACATTTTTACAGATAAATATATTTATTATTGACAAAGCTTGCTTTCACAAATTTAAATTATTTATTCAATGCATGTAAAAACGGTCGGCTCTTAAGAGTAATCTACTATTTTCTTACGTAAAATGAAGTATAGCCTACAAATTTCAATCCACTCGTAATTTATTTGTTAAATAAGTGACAGAAACGATGCATTCGCCGCTACCTCGGCTAGGACTTACTACCATGTACTAGTTCATATTTTCGCCGCTAGACGTCATATTGCTCTATTTCACTAGCGAATAATGATGTTCTTCATAACCTTGATGTATAATATACTATTATGGGGCGCAGTGACATAAGTGACTACCGTTTAAAGCCCTTGCTTTCGTAATAACAATAAGAGTGCTAAGAGCTATAAAATTTATTGACGTTGTGCTTTTACACACTAAATTAAATGTCATTGCTGAAAGATTAATTTCTTAAATAAAAACAATCATTAATATAATTATTTTATCTTTATATCTTTCATTCCCGAAAAGGAAATCCAGCTTTAATTTATTAACCTTCATATTGCCATTATTTGTGATTAATTTCTGGTATTAATCTCAGTGTTATATTACAATTAAATTCTTTTTATTTTGGTTCTAAATCTTCCGGTGTCTATTTTCTGCATTTTAGTGCTGCCCGAGTGAGCATTTGATTGACAGATCCACGCTCCACCTAGACTTGGCGCAGACGTACGTGATCTTCTGATGTTTTCACTCTTAACCGTACAAAGGTCATGGTCGCAAGAGTCAATAACACATGCACATATTAAAGAGGTGTGATCTCCAACGCTTTCCACGATGTTCCACTTTGGTGGTAGGAATTTAATTTTGCTCTATAAGGGCAGCAGAACACATGCTTCTTTATGATGCTTTGTATTCGTTTGAATTATAAATTAGAATTTGTATTGTGTTTTATCTTTAAGAAATATTTATAATCAGTGTGTAACCTGCTTGCTTTTCATTAAAAGTTGAAATTTTGTTGGTTTCAAAACTTCAACGGAGATGTGAGAATAAAATATTTAAATCTTATAGTTTTGAAAATGGTTTGTTTTCAGTTAAAATTCCATGAAACTCCCGCTACCCTAGGTAAGGAAAGTATATGGATCGTGCTAAAAATAGCATATAGAGATTTTAGTAAATAAGCACGTTTTGATGTCCTCAGAATCCGATTTTAACATTTTTACAATGTCTGTGGGTATGTATGCGTATGTGTGTGTGCGTGTGTGTGTGTGTGTGCGCGTGTGTATGTGAGTATGTGTAGATCCTGTGGACACGATTACTCAAGTACTATCAATCAGAAAATTTTTAAATTTTGTATACCCATTTTATACTAATGTGGAAAGAGCTCATTAGATTTTAGTTTATATCGGATAACCGGAAGTATCACTTATACAAGCTTTTAAATGTTTTTATTGAAAAAGATACATTGAATATAATTTTTCAGTAACTTTTACTAATAAAAACTGAATATAATGATTTTCAATTCTAGTATTTAGTAAACAACTTTAAATACAAACTTATAAAATCAGGAAGCAATTACATTAAAATTAATAATGAATCCGTGCTAAGGAGAATATAGTAGTAATATATTTGATTCTATTTAAATTAAGGCTTCTAAAAATAATATATTTTCTATCATACATAAATATTATATATTGGATTGACTATTGATTTGCTTCATTGTCTTGCAGGGTAGGGCTCTGAAAATACTGTGTAAAGAGACGACTACTATTTTGAATTTTTGTTTTTCTATTAGTTTTTTGAATTATTTATGAAATTGTGTATGATACATTTCTTAAATGTAAAATAAAGATTGTTATGAGTGAATATAAAAAATACCTATAAGAACATAATAAATAAAAATAAATAAATATATCATCACGGCATATTACCCAATTGCCAATATCTACAACACATGTAGACATCGGTAATGATGACGATATATTTTACGCCAAATATTTCCGATTTTAAATGGCACAAAAGTGACCCCGGTGGTGCACCTCCACACCAGGTATGAGTGCCCATGAGGTGACGCCTGATAAGCGCCCACACGGTGAATATATAAACAAAATTATTGCTTTATTTATACTGCGTGGTTAAATACCCAGCGGGAGGTTATGGGCTGGCCATATCAGATTTTTACAAATGAGATACTACCCGATTAACCGATTTCGTATCTCTTAAAGTTCTCGAGATCCCTATCCTAATATGTAGGTAATAAGTCTGGGGTGAATGAGTATTTTGTAATCGGTTTTGCTTCTAACGACCTTGATTCGAATTCGACCAGAGTAACATAAAAGTGATAGGCAACGCCTAATACGCGTCGTTGGTACGGATATATCATTATTACCGAAATATGCGAATAAAAACAGAATGGAAAACCCAGCACTGTGTAATAATCCGTGATGATTTTATATCTACTGTGTTATTATTAATATCCATTTTCCATCGCCAGAATGTTTATTGCTGTAAATAACCTAGTAAATATTTCTTTATTGCCTTTTGAACTAATCTGAATGTAGGTACGGAGAAAGTGCATAAATACCAGAAGGTTTGTAAACAAATATCCAGAACAAAAAATGATGCGTGAATGTGTGGAGAGGCTGCAGCTGAGCATTGATTAGAAGTTGCTCTTTTTTCACACTGTCGTACGCGTCGCGTCTCTACTCCCTTCTTTTCTGCTCCACATAACATCCATGTCACACATCACGCACATTAGCATCTCTTTCAATTAATATTGCCTGTCACACGGGGAAATTTATACATTCATTAGCCCTCCTTACTATCTCTATCAATGATGATTAACAAGAATATACATTACAACCATAACGAGTCTTGATAAAATCATCTTGCTTTTTATTTAGCGCTCCATATGGTAATCTGTTTAATAGATGTCGGTATTTAATGGTATATTCAGTAGTAATATAACAAGAGAGAGAATAAATTGAAAATATTTGACAGATTTTTCGAAAACTTGTTGCCAGGAAATTGTCACGAAAGCCCTTGAAAGGGCTTGAGTGGCTATTGCCAAGAAACAATGAAACTGGAGAATTATTTTCTAATTCCAACTCTCGAATTATATTTAATTAGATTATGTTTTAATCCAAAAATTTGTTTCAAACAACGGAAAGAAACTATCTTGCTATTTTGTCGCCATCTACTGTCGTAATTATAGTTCATCTAGGGATCATTTTCCGAAGACTTGTTATCGTTTTATTACGGCAGTACAATAGAGGGTCCCAATAGCCTGGCATATGTCAGGGCTGTGATGAAAAATTTGAGTAGGGGTTTGAAATATTTGATTTCGCACATTTTACTTTCCAAAATAGAAACAAAAATTGTTTAATATTTAACTGTTTTAAAAAATATATTGTATAATCAGATCTCCGTGACCACCCAGGAGGTACTGATTGCGGACCGTTAATCTTTGTTCATAGTGGCGATTTCCCCAAGAGGCCTATAACCACATATCATTTAAAAAAATATATAAATATTTATTCGGACATAGTGCACTCGTCCTCGTCTTCAGAATTGTTATCGGACATATCTGAATCCCTTAAAGATATAATTAATGGATTCACGTCTTTGTAAAGTGATACAAATTTATTTTCTTCTTTTATAATATGTTGAATACAGTTATTTCATTGTTGCTGGCCAATATTTTCAACTTCTTCCCTGATTAATTGAACTACAGTAGAATTTAATTGTGGTGATACATTTTTTCATCTAACATTGTTTTTTAGTTGGCTCCAAATTAGGGACATTATAAGTTCAAAAGATTAACGCATTAAAATTTTAAATATTAGCAAATACAGCCCTGGTAATCGGTTTAGAAAATCTGGAAAGTGCAGTCTTGGTCTACAGTCGAATACTGGGCGTAAAATATATACCAGCATTGCAAATACTGAACTGGTCGACTGTACGGACCGAAATATTTTGGCATTGCGGTTATAGCTATTGTGCACCCATAATAAAACGATAACAAGTCTTCGGAAAATGATCCCTAGATGAACTATAACTAGCTTCATTCATTTATATGGTGCAGTTGGCAAGTCTGTTTTGACAACTAGAACATAACTTTGACAGGGCAAAATAAATATAAATAATCGCTTTCATACCGAGTGATTATTAATTACGGTGTTTCCAGAAGTGGTTTCTATGATTTTTAAATTTATTTCAAGATTAGGAACAACACTCAATTGGAGTTTTATTTATGTATTGATAACTATCGGACAAAACAAAAGCTATAGAGATTATTCCCGGGAATAATCTATAAAGCTTTATTCTCACTTTATAATAATGGCAGGATTCGTTAAAACGCTGACTCGTGACAAGTTATGAAACATTTCATTTCTTTTAAGAACTGTCAAAAAATAATCTCTCTAATTGATGTTTTCAAAAACCTTTATAGACATATTCATAGCTGTTGTGTGGGGTCCCGTGGCCGCGTGCCTGAGTGGCTGGTCGCGAACCCGGGGGAACCGGGTTCGATCCCAACAGACGCCAGATATTTCCAATTTTAAATGGCACAAAAGTGACCCCTGTGGTGCACTTTCCACACCAGCTATGAGTGCCCGCGAGGTGACGCCTGGCAAGCGCCCACACGGTAAAATATATCGTCATCATTACCGATGTCTACATGTGTTGTAGATACTGGCACACCCAGACATGGGTAATATGCCGTGATGTTATATTTATTTCATAGCTGTTGTGAAGATTGTTTTAGAGAGGTTATATTTCTGATCATGGGATATTCCACTCAATTTTTTTTATTATTTTAAATAAAACTTCATTCAGTTTTGAAGCTATTCATAGTATTAAAAAATCTTAATTGTTCCTAGTTTCACAGTATTTTATTTTCGAGAAATCAGTGTAACGTCACATTCCCCCTATACTTGTCTTTCTCAGACACACTGCTCTGAGTACGCTACGAGAGAAAGATAACAATTGTATGACGTCAATTTCCCCTTTTAGCAAATGTGAAATATCTCGTAAAGTAATTATTTAAAAAATGTTTTCATTGTTTTAACTATTATTTATTGAGCCATACTTTAAGTTAAATTGACATTTTTCTTATTTTTTTGTTATGGTGGAATACCCCATTGGTAGATGAATTAAGTATAAAATAATTGAGGAGTTTCAATAAGAAATAAGTACATTTATTGAAGTTTCACTTTATGGCGCTATATCATTCAATTTCGATTACTTTCAACAAGGTAATCTTAAAAACAAAGAAAAGCACTAGTTATTTACCAAGCCAAGTAGTTTGGCTTAAATAATATAAAGCTTGGCTTGGCTTAAAATTTCAAGCTTGATGGACGATAAGTTTAGCTTCAGCTTGAAAACTCAAGCTTCTAAAACTTGAGATGATTTCTGAGCTTTATCAAGCTTACAAGCCTTTAGAACCCATATTTTTTATGAGAATTATGTTAAAATGACAATACTCCAGTACTCAGATTTTTTTGAACACTTTCAAACAAATTACAAATAATATTGAAGTAAGATTTACAGTCTCGCAATATTTCTATTATCAAGCTGAAAACAACGGCACACTAGATGCTTATAAATGAGTTTTCATTATGTGTTCACAGAAAAATGCAACTGTTTGATTTGCAACTAGTTTGAAACCGGTCTTTCGCATTTGATCTCAAACTTCAACTGTTTGCGAACCGTTCTATGAACAAAGCTTATAGCTTATTAGTGTAAATAAGAAATTATCTCTATTAAATCGCAAGAAAACATTGCGAAATAATACAAACGGATTGCCTATTTCATGCATCATTTAATAACATAACAAACACCATAAACATTGAAGCAATTCTATTCTTAAATGACTTCCACTAATTCATTTCTATAATAACAGCTTTACGAATACTTTCTTTGAGTCCGCACGCGACTAAGTTCTAATTCTCACCTATAAAGATTAATGTGGTGTGAGATGTGGAGCGATTGGACGTTATCTAAATTGATCTGCACGATAAAAGGCTGATGGTCGCCAAGTGCGAAGATAATTTCTAATTGCGATCTGATGATAGCCGGCTACGCCCACACGCTAGATCACTCCCGTGGTACTAATTCCAACAGATAAATCAACAACCGGATGGCGGAGAGATGAAACACTGTTTCTCGGAAGTCGACAGTATTTCTTTTCGCAATATACAGTGTGTCCCATTTAGAGGTGCCACCATTGGGATCTCGAGAACTATAAGAGATACGATGTCGGAACTTTTTATGCGCCTCTGGGAGGCCATCTCAGATGTACTTTTATTTTTCCAAAAATTCTCATAGGGCACTAGGTAATGACGAAAAACTGAATATTGTTGATTTTTTCTTTTTCAAATAACTTCTAAACTATTAATAATTGAAAAAAAAGTTTCAAATATAAAAGATAGATATTTTTATTAACTAACCAGTGGCGTATGGAATAAATTTGTATGTCCGTAAATTTTTGAGATATAACACAAACTTATATTTTTTTAAATGGAACCCATATCTGATTTTAGTTTCAAAAAAATAAATATTTTTTTCTCTTTTCAACGATGTAAGGGTTATTATGTTTTATATTTGTTTTGTCTTCAAAATTATTATTTTTTTCCTTATTTTGTATTAAATTTACAATTATTTTGAAAATATTGGTAGATTTCTATTTGGAAATAATCCTTGTATTTAAATAATTTATTTCGTTAGAAAATTTTGCTCAAAATTCGTATCAAATTAATTTTTATATTTTGTGTCAGGTCGCCCTTGGCTCATCATAGTGTAATTTGTAATTATGAGTCTAGAATGAAAATATTAAGTAATAAAGTCACAAAACAAATTATTTTGATCAAATTCAATATAATTAATAAAAATAATAATTTTTTTTTGGAAAATAATAAAAAAATTCAGGAAAATAAAGAGAAAAATTAAATTTTAGGAGCAAAACAAATATAAAATTTAATAACCCTTACATCATTGAAAGGAGAAAAAAATATTGATTTTTTGATACTAAAATCAGATATGGGTTCCATTTAAAAAAATGTAAGTTTGTCTTATATCTCGAAAATTTACGGATATAAAAATTTATTTTGTACGCCACTGGTTAGTTAATAAAAATATCTATCTTTTATATTTGAAACGTTTTTCTCAATTATTAATAGTTTAGAAGTTATTTGAGAAAGAAAAAATCAACAATATTCAGTTTTTCGTCATTATCTAGTGCCCTATGAGAATTTTCGGAAACACAAAAGCACATCTGAGATGGCCTTCCAAAGGCGCACAAAAAGTTCCATTTAACCGACATCGTATCTCTTATAGTTCTCGAGATCCCAATGCTGGCACTTCTAAATGGGACACACTGTATAGTTGTACAAGTTTTAAATTGGACGGAATTTGCAATATTATTATTGAGGATTCAAGAGGAAAAGAGTTTGTTTATACACCAATACTATTAAACCGCGTCCAAGAATCATTTATTAAAGCATTACAGTGAGTTATACACTATAACGAACGATCCTACAGGTGTTCAAAAAATACTAACTCGGAGTAGTCTATGAACAATAGTTTTTTGTATCACTAGGCCAAAAATTGAACATTTGCGAAAGCGAGTTTATTTTGACAGGGTGTGTGATACACAAGATTTTTTGTGCCGACGATTTTTAATTTATTAATTAAATATTATTACTACTTCAAATATTATATACTATAAAATTTTTATGTTGGTAACATTTTCGATTTACATGGTTTTATCAACAATTCATTTATTTTATTAAAAAAATAATCCGCATTATAGGTTAAAATTTGAAGATGTGTCACATTTTAAAAATATTTATAAGGTGACATTTCACCAGAATAATACCAACTTATAGTCATAAAATTCGCTATCTGTCTGCAGGCCTAGGACAGAAAATAAGTGTTTCTGGACGATTTCGAGATATGTAAAACAAACTTTGCCGGACGAAGGCACGAAAAAAAAAACCGTATGACAATTTGAAAGTATTTAAAAAAATGTCAATTTGACTGGAGATATTGTAAAAAATGTTACATAAAGAAATCAAAGCTTTTCTTCTTGACTCCTTATTTTCGAAATAGAAATAAATTAGAAAACGGTGAATGATTCTTTATTTTCTTTTCTCCTTAAAATTACATTTTACGATCAATTTTGACAACTTGACTTTTCAGTGTTTATAGCCTACTCCAAATTAGGTTTCTTTCTGAACAGATTGTATAACGAACAACTCTACAGCGAACAGTTATAATAATAAAATTTTTGTTTTTTTGTTTTCCGTTCATTAACTGATGTTTATTTAAAATAGACACTTACAAAATTGCAATTTGCACGAGCGCCTCTAACGGCAAAGCACAGAAATCAAGGTTGCTATGGTTATCCCGTACAAACAAAGACCTGTCATCAGCGGTAGACTCTACACTCTAGCCATCGTTTTAGTTGAATAATCGAATGATCTTCAATATTATCAAACAAAAAAGTTGCCCCAGACACATCTTCTGGTTTTAAACTCATTTTTATTAAACACAACGTACAAATCACAATAAAGAATTAGGTTTAACCCCCGGATAACAGATGCGAACACAATGACAGATAGGAACAGGGAACGGGACGCAAGACAACGAGGGGATGTTTGTTTGGATGCATGATCTTCTATCTCTCTCTTGCAGTGACGTCAATTTTGTAAGTGTCTATTGTGTTCGTTGTAGCATACCTCACTGTAATGTCTAAAATGAATAAGGTACATTAGTGCAAGGACAAATTGTTTTCTCATATAAAGTTCGTATGAATTGATTTTTGTGTTACACCCAGTATATCGAATACACACGGCTTACTAAAGGGTAAAAATAAAAATTAGCGGGAGAATCTAAATAATATCAAATACTAATACTAATATAAATTATGCCAATATTCAAGTGGCTTTATTTAAATACCTACACTTATTGTACACTTAAAATCCATTTTCAATAAATATTGTTAATTTAATAATTTATTAAAACTTTTTATGATTAATTAAGGGTTTCAGTGCCCCCTGTAGTCCCCTTTTAAGTACCGCCGGCGATAATTTCTAATGTATATTCAAGATTATTCACAAACAATAATATATTCTTTAAAAAGTGCATTATGAATAATAAGTATTTAATTATTTTAACATATATTTTTCCTTGAATGTCAAAAGATATATCAAAATTGAAGGCTGGGTATCAAGTTTCAACTTTCAGATGGTGTTTACCGGTTTTAAGTCAAAAGGTTACATTAATAAAAATAACGATAAGCAAAGTAGTTCAGAAATAAATTTCACACAAAATATGATTTTAGCTGGAATTTTCTAAACTTTTTAAAATTTTAAAACGTACATTAAAATAAATAATGTTTGCCATTCTATAGAATTAAAATTGTATTTCAAACACTAAATCTTACTTTTTCTTCTGGTAAAAAAACTTTGCTTATTCTCTTCACGTACATAAGCAATGAGCATTCCACCTACATTTAAGACAAGACAGCTGTAAGTCAATTCGAAAATCATGTAGGTACATGAATCATATAATGTCATTTTCTCCTAAAACTGCATATTTGGTCATAGAAATTTTTATATGAATTTCAAATACAGGGGTCACATTTCGCGAAGGTTTCATGATAAGATACATTCAGAAGACTAATTATCATTTCTTGTGTGGTCTCATGACAAATTTATTAGAATAAATAAAATTAGAAATCACAGAATTTATTTTTGTATGATGCTCAATAAATTTCATATATGACCCGGACAAGTGTTGGTGTTGTAGATGCCCAATAGAAAATGTATTTTTCTTCGGTCATAAAAATGGCATCTTTTGTGACGATTCACAAGGTAGAAATAAATAAATATACATAACAACTATATAAAATGAGCGAATAAGAAGTAGGTAACTGTAATATACAAACCTGTCATGTCGCTCCTGGTTGCACTATAAATACACAAGATAACCTAAGAATAAAGTTACTAAAAATCTCCAACAGCTGTCAAATTTAAATTGATGATCTACAAATTATCTACAGTTCATATTTAACGAAATAACATATCATAAAATAGCAGACTTACATATTGGTAATGACGGTAAGAATATTTAGAATTAAAGTGATAAAAAAAGTTCATATTGTTTTTCAGCGGTTCCTCAACATAAATGTATCCTTCAGCCAGATTATTGAATTTCCATCCGATTGAACAACTTCAAGGGCCGTACATAGCAATACTTGATATTCTGATATAATTGCACATAAGGAGAATATAAAATTGCACAGTTTTTATTCAAACGTCAAAACGGGAAAATTTTCGTTTGTTTATAACAAAAAGTGAACAAATACGAAAGTATCCATAACAATTGAAATCAGCAAACGTTCTTCTCGTATAATATTTATAATTATTGTAACACATCAAATTGTAGGTAATTATTTTATTTAAATATGTATCTTTGAAGAAAAAATATAATGTGTCATTCGGAGTAAAAGTGTTATTGTGTGCCTCGCATGCATTTGTCCGACTCGCTCCGTTCGTCGTGCAAACTTACATGCTCACCACACAAAGTATCACTTTTACTCCTAATAAAACAATACACTATTATGTGAAATTGCACAAAAATCGTCATTAAAATGTCAGAATTTGGCACAATATAATCCATTATTATACGACGATATCATGCGAATGCATTGTTGGCAACAATGCATGTACCTTTTGAAAATTATAGGAACGTATAAGAAAATTGAGAACGTGTGCGATGTATAATAGTAAATTTGTACGAAGAATGTTTCGGATAATACACATTAGTTTTCAGTGTTCATTGCGATAACTTCAATGTTCGATACGCAACACGGAACAAAAGTCCGTTTGTTTGACTAATAGCACCTGACAGATATGACAAACATAACCTATCAAAGTAAATATTCATTTCATTTTAATAAAATTTTCGATTTTAAATCACTCATGTTACGGTTTATTCTCCTCGGCCCTATAGCCTCGGCATCTAAATTCCACAATCGTGTAAAAAAGTAGAACTTCAGTACCTTGATACATAATAGTTATTTTGATATATGTAAGTAAAGTTAGTCTTTAGTCACGAATGGGTTAGATAAAACCATTCGACCTTCCAATCCATTTCATATAAGTACTTAAACATAATTTATGTTAACAAAGTGACTAACAAATTTTGGTTATAGAAAATAGTGTTGTTTTAGTTCTGCAATTAAAGTTTTTTGTTCTACACCTGTAGGTTAACCTCGCTCGAATTTTCGATGTATGGTTTCTGATTGTTCACGGACACATTATTAGCTTAATTTAATTCTTATATTAGCGCCAATATTAGTTCGGCAAATGTCAAAAAAAGTAGCAAAAAATTAACCTTGTCTTGGAAATTCATATCACCAGAAGTTGATAAAGCAAATTCCAAATTATAACTTTAGTTCCTCGATTAGTTACTAGGGAATTTAAAGATAAAATAAATATATTATCACGACTTTCATTAGATATTATCTTTACTTAAAGGAGTGGCTATATTAGAAATAGTTTACCATTAATAATATCAAGATCTGACACATTTTTGTTTTTTATAAATAACAATGACAAACATATTCAACTGTTACTTAAATTTTTTGTCCAAGGATTAAAATTGTAATAAAATTTCAATAACAATAACATAAATATCGAATTATTAAAATATCTTTTAGTTCAGAACTTATATTTATAATTAGAATAATATTACCTTTTAGTTCTATATATTGAATTAAAACAAACGTTTCGGCTGCATATACTGCAGCCTTCTTCAGGGAAAAAGAGCATAAATGACGTCATCATTATGATAATTGTATGAGTTTACCTGTTAACGATGATCAAACGCTCAGATAAACAAGAAGGAATTGAGTTGACAACATGTTTGGTTACATATGACCTCCAAATGACCTTTCCCAAATCTATGTATAGAGCGTCAAAGTAAAAGCAGAAAATATAATGAATACGATATTATTTATAATTCACAAAAAAACAGTAACTTACTTTAATTCATTAATAGTTGAATATCTCAATGAAATTAAATAATTATTAATGAACACGAAATTAAATGAGCTATATTCTAACTTGGTTGAACTATAGGACTCATCGCTCAGTGACGTCAGAATTTGATGCCCCGAAGCTTTAATAACAAAATTATGAATGAAAAGTTTAGTATTTTTGAGAAATATTGTGTGATATATGATTGAAATAACTTAAAGATACATTATGAACAAAAAAGTGAGCTTTATTTTTCTGGAAAGACATCATTGAAGCATTTATAAATTCAACCGAATTGAAGTATCAAAATAGTTATTTATGTTTTAAAGAATACAAGGATCAACTATTGTTTACAAACTATACGTATTATGAAAGAAAAAAGTATGATTTACAAATTAATCGTATACTTTTTGCATTTTTTAGGGGCCAAGCAATGACTACTTTAAAAACAGCTGTTTTTGATAGCTGATATCATCAGTCCCTCGCAAAATTTCAAAATTTCGTTTGTTCATTGGTTTTATGTTAATAACATACTAAAAATTTATACTCAAATTCCTAAAAATAGAGGCTGAAGAGTTTCGCGAAATATTTTCCTCTGGACTATAGTTAAAACAACTGCATGTTTTGAAGCGCTGAAATGGGCCCATAAACCATTTGTTTTTAAATAAAACTTCGTTTAATTTTGAAGCAATTCGTGGTATCAAAAAGTCATAATTGTTTTTTGTATAACTGCATTTGATTTTTAAAGAAACCTATAGCTATCTTTCTCACACCAGTTTCTGTAGTAGGGTGCGTGAGAAAGATAACAATAGTGTGACGTTATCTGCGGCCCTGGAAATAAATTCAAATATCTCGCAAAGTAATTATTAAAAAAAAGATTATTTTTCTTATTCGTTATTTATTGAGTAGTACTTTAAGGATAAAGTGTACATTTTATTATTTTTTGTTATGGTTTATGGACCCATTGTCTCGTCGCTATAGAATCGTCGTAAAAGAAGTTTTGAGCCTAGATGATTCATAACATCAATAATTATATTGCACTATGTTTCAAAAATTCCATCTGAGTGCTGAGTTCAATAAGAATATAAATAAATAATTTATGAATGTTTGAACTAGTAAATAAGAGAAAATGTACATTTATGATTACATAAATATTTCCCCAGAACTTAAATCGTAAAGAAGGATATCTTTGAATCAGTTCATAGATTATGAAGTTAGTAAGTTATAAGTACTCTTGAAGAAAGCTCATCCATTATTAATAAAGAACTCTGCACTTAAGACAGAACTTAATATCTTATTCCTTGATGTATGACTGCACCTATTCTACTCTATTTGTAATTGTAATTGAACTAGTTGTATCTTTATTTGTACTTTTCTCCTCTGAAATAGAAACTCTATTTGTTTCTATTTGAAATTTAATTCATTTATATTAATGCCTATGAATATATCAAATCAATTATTAATATATTCTGACACCGTAAGATATTCTCATTCATACTTTTATTATTTTGATTGGCAGAGAAATATACGGTAAGCATAATGCAAAATTTTATGCATGAGAAAATATAATTTGACGTGTTGAAAACTCTTGAATAAAGAATATTGAATAAATTAAGAAAATTACATATCTGTCTTATATACTTAAATTTGATTTATTATTTGGCAGATTGAAGAAAGATATTCAAATTACTGCAATTAATTTTCAAAATTTATTTACTTTCAGGAAATTTCATTATTTATGATAAACATGGTGTCAATGAAGGTGGCTGATATTTTAACTGTCAATCAAAGGATTTTAAAGATATCGTAAAATATACTCATATATCCTTTCTGATATACTAAGTACTGCATATTTACTTTGGAATAATAAATTTTATCTTTTAAAAGGAGATGAAACAAGAATTTAATTTGTGCTCCATTCATTTCTAAACTATACAAACTATTCAAATTTGTGTGTACGACAATATCTAGGATTCCAATACAAAAACAATGAAAGAGCATGATTTTTCAAAAATTACGCAAAATAAATTTGAAAACTCGTCAAATACTCATCGGATAAATTAGACCTAATATTCGTTGTAACAAAATGGGCTACTAGCTTTATGTTAAATATGAATGTTAAGGCTAAGCTATGTTAATTGTTGTAATAATAAGCAGTTTAAATGTACTGTTCTTAAACCACAATATCGTCCATTCAATTTTTATTCCGAAAACTTATGTGACACATGATATATATTATGTTTAAAAACAGGAAAAAAATCTTTTTCGCATGACCGTGCGTGAAGTACATGCTTTACGAACTTTTTGCAATGTGTAAAATGTAGCTTTTCAAATACTAGGCGTGAAATAGTATATTGTATAACCAGTGCTGAAAGTTGGATATTTCACACGAACGTGAAGTTTGAGCCACGAGCCGAAGGCGAGTGGTTTAATCACGTGAGTGTGAAATACCCTTTCAGCACGTGTTGTATACGATATTTTTATGACGACCACAAAAAATAAAACAATATAAAATTTTCATAAAAATATTAAAACAGATTATGTTGAATCATTGCTATCAGAATTCACCAAAAATTATGTTAAAATCTGATAAATCATGGTCCAGCCTTCTTAATCCGTGTAAATTCAGCAAATTATTTGCAACTGTCAAATTTTTACATACAAATTTTTAGGTTAGTTCGCTCAGTTATCGCAGCGTATGATAAAATCATATCACACAGATGCGGACGCATCTGATTGGCTAACGAGTTTTCATTTCACACAGCTTTGGTAGTGATGTGCAATGACCAACTTTCAGTAATAGTTTAGTGTGTGAATTTATGTACTTTTCGTAGTGGTCGTCGGAAAAGTACTTTTCAAGTACTGGTGCGTGAAAAGTAAATACGTTGTTAGGCAACGGTTAATTTACTTGTCAACTAACACTAACAATATTTGAAGATGCCTGTATACTCACACTCAATATTATTAGACACAGCACTAACATTTCGGTTGTAGAAAATTTCTGTATGCAACCCGTGTGTAAAAATTGTTTTTTATCTCGTGCTAATTAAATAGAACATTGCACTCCACCAAAAAAATTACTACTTTACACACTTGTAATAACTATTTTCTATTTTGCATCTGTAACAAAGCTATTACAGCACCCAAAGGAGTGCTCACTTGAGTGATGTAACAAACTAGTACAATTTATTTTTATAAGGTTGGTGGCTAAGAATTTAAAAAATATCAAATGTCAAATCTCGTTGAATAAACGAACATAAACGGTTGTTAAGAATTTTATTTTTATATAATTTTGAATTTAAAACTAATAATAAGAAGGGAAGTCATAAAGTAGTAAATTTAGCACGAAATAGAAAATATCGCATGTCGTATGTGTTACAAAAATAAGGTTAGAGTTGTCAAATGAATTATCAAACGTTATTTTAATACCGCCAACTGACAAAATTCTCTAAATTTTGACATTACTATTTTTCATTTAAAAAAGGCATAGGAAGTGCAAAATAGAAAAAATAGTATAAAGAACTCATGTCATAATTGTCGATTATTTTGTTCAAAGGGTTGGATAAATCCGTTGCGCGTCGTGATCCAAACTTCCTTCCCACAAAATAAAATGGCAATTATGACATTCGTTCTTCAATATACTATTTTCTACTATGGTGTCAACAAAAAGATGAAAAGATGTGCAAACCAAAATCCAGTATTAATTAATATTTGCGAGATATTTGCAAAAACGGAAAACTATAAAATTTACATTTTCTCCTATATCTAGTGACCTATAGGTACATTTTTTTTCTCAAATAACACAATTTAACAAAAACTTATGTCTTATTTGACCGATTTCTTATATATTTTTTCTGACAACATGGCTGTTAAATACACTTAAACAACAATATCAAATCTTATATCTTTCGTGTTGTTTTGGCATTGGTATTGCAGCAATATCCACTCGGCGTTTGGTAAAAGTTGCCATGACCTTAAATGCCTTGGTCAGGAACTGATCGGGGCCTTAGGCATACACTGGATATTAACGCCTTTGTCGGCTCTGTCGCTTCGTTCGCCAAGGTACCCACCGAACGAGGATAAATATATCAATTACCCAACAGCGCTCTCAGCGACTGAAGGTGGGTTGTTGAATAAGGGAATGACTGATAATGTATGGCATTATTATTTAGTTATCGGCCTCAAGTACATAAGGGAAATTTAATAAGAAGGTTCGGGTGATTAAGCTGATATATGGGATTTTTATTCGCTAACTTACGATGAATCTGGAGGTTTCGTCATTTTTATAAGCGGTAAATACGAAGATGTTTATGATGGTAAATTTGTATCATTTCATCTTGTTGTTCTCAGGAGATGATCTGCTAATTATACCCCTTTAACCAGTTATTTATTTATGTAGGACTACCACGGAGTTTGTTTTTTATGACATGAATTTTAGAAATTATTTATTAATTAGTTGTTCAAATACTCTAAAAATGCGTACACTTACGTAACATTCTCTTTACAATCAAATAATATTATTACAAAGTTTATATCACTACCCATTTTTGAATTATTGCCCCAAAAGTCAATATACCCCACATTTAGATAAAAACTTCAAAATTATCAAAAATTTAATTTTTATGTATGTAGATACTTCTTAATGCGCTGATTCCAAATTTTGAAACCGCAGGTCGATATCTCTTTTCGTTCTCGAGATATTTAGATTCAAAGTTTTGCTTAAAACTGCCCATTTTTAGGTAATAACCCAAAAATGGGTCGAGCTATGAATTTGGCGACAACGCCATTCGATTCTACGGACAAAAATACATAAGTACACTAATTTTCAGAATTTTTAAACACCGCATACAATCTCTAAAGCAAAATAAATAAAAATGGCCAAAAATCGCAAAAATCTAAGGTGTATCCCTTACGATTTTTTCAGATATTGGCCATTTTCAGGGGGTTTTCAATTTTTATTCATAAAAAATGAACCGGTTGGACAAAAATTATGAAAATTACTATACTTATGTATTTTTGTCCGTAGAATCGAATGGTGATGTCGCCAAATTCATATCTCGACCCATTTTTGGGTTATTATCCAAAAATGGGTAATTTTGAGCAAATCTTTGAATATATATATATCTCAAGAACGAAAAGAGATATCGACCTGAGGTTTCAAAATTTCTATTCGCATTTTTTTATTTGAGCCTAGCTTAACATTTAAGCCTTCTTGGTGCACCTGGGCAATTAGTGACAGATATATTTTTGACGTTTCGTTTGATAGTCCAGCTAACACTTGCAGGAGGTATTTTACTTAATATGTGCAGAGATAAAGACAATTTATAAATTGAAAATATTGTGTTGTACTGTGTAATAATTATTATTATTTTATCTATGTGCTTACGTTTTTAACATGTGGAATATTTTTGTTGTTTATATATCTATTTTCTCTATTTCCGATGTTTATGTTAGTAGTTTCTGTTCGGATATAAGCATCACTATAGATTTCTACGCATTTATCTTTCAATTTGTCATTCTCAACCATCGGATTTCTTTATAATTATAACGGTTATAGGTAATTCAACGAACATATGGTTAAGTATTTAAATTAACAATTTATATTGATTGATACCATACTAAGATTAAATATTTAGCAACTTCCTTTAAATGCATTTGAAATTTTCACCATTAGTCTACCTCTATTGCAAATAAGTGTTTGCAAAATATAACAGTGATGGTTTCCTAATAACTTCGCACGATTGGAATAAATTATATGATGGTTATATCAATTTTAGTCCAAGGTAAATCAAATATGACACGTACTACATACATTTTGATATTGACATAACACTTGTGAATATATAATGAACATTGTAATCTTATATGTAAAAAGAAAATTGAAATATAAAATTAGTCATCCATACCATACCATACATTCCGTTACATAAGAAACAACGACAGGTTGCATTAAGGAAGTAGTTTTGTTGTCGAAATCTACAAGTTATTGCGTATATAATATGCGTAATACCAAATCCAATTGAATGGCATTAAAAAGCAACGAAAACGAAATTCATGCACAATTTGTATAATTATAGAAGAAGTCGCGCACATTAAGAAAATAATTGCATTAAAAAAAATTATATGTATTTTTCGAAGAAAAACTATTTTGAGCTTCAAGTAACGTGTCATTTGCGGTTACCTGATTTACACCAAAATCTAATGGTTTTCATATAGAGTCGAAATGCAAGGTTTCAGAGTTTTCTGAATGATAGTATTTGAGTTAGAGCGTAGACAAAATCCAAACACACACATAGACAACATCATGAAAATGTTAAAATTTGATTCTAGAAACCTTAAAACTTCGTCATTTACTTAAATCTCGGGATGCGATTTTTAGCATGATCCCCATACCTCCTTTACCAAGGGTAGCAAGAGGTAAAAAACGCCTTTTAAGATCAAAGACCTTACTTTGGTTCTAGATGATCTATACACATTGACATCTATTGTCAGTTATGCAAAAAAAGAGTTAACGTCCCGAACGACCACGGGCTTAAAGTTTGTTTTGAAAAGTCGGGAACATAATTAAAAATGAGTATAATGTTGACGTGTTTTTTAAGATTATGTTAAGGTATGTTTAGCAAAGTTGTAACTAAAAAGAGTTAACCAAAATTAATAATCTGCTTCACACAAAGTCAACTTTTTATATAGCAAAGCAAATTTTCGATGTAGCAAAATTCCTTTATTTTTATAAAGAATTTTCTAATTTGTTTTTTGTTAATTTTTTATATACATATACTGGGTTTATGAAGACAACTAAATTAAAAAATGAAATTGTAAAACTAAACTAAACAAGTAGAAACCATTGTTATCAATGACAATGTTTATGCAACTGATGGTACTAAATTATGGGGTCCCGTGGCCGCGTGCCTGAGTGTCTGATCGCTAACCTGGGAAACCGAGTTCGATCCCGACAGGCGACAAATATTTAGAATTTTAAATGGCACAAAAGTGACCCCTGTGGTGCACTCTCCACACCAGATATAAGTGCCCGTGAGGTGACGCATGGTAAGCGCCCACACGGTAAAATATATCGTCATCATTACCGATGTCTATACATGTGTTGTAGATACTGGCACACCCGTAATGGGTAATATGCCGTGATGATATATTTATTATTATTATTATTATTATTATAAACTAAATTAAGAAGTTGGCTATTTTCAACTTTTAGTTTAATTTTATAATTTCCTAGTTTTGCGTCTGCGCTATTCATGCAATTAAGACAGATTTTCGCACCTAACCTATGAAAATGTACGATGATAACAAAGTTTTTGCAGAAAAGGGCGACGAAATACTAATTGGACTTATTCAACAAATTGTTTACCTTTATTTTTTTATCCTATATAAATGTAATGTATCTCAATTTCACCTATAAAAGATAGAATATACGAATTGTCAAATATAAAATTCTGAATTTTAATTTACTGCATAAACAACGTTATTTTAGTTTAGTTTCTTAATTTAATGGCTTAATTCAATTTCATAATTTACATGCTGCATAAATCCAGCATTACTAGTTCTAATTTTCTTATACACTATTTTTCACAAAACAGCCTTAAAATTACGACCTTAAAATACGACTACTTCAAAACAGTTATTACAAAAGCTAGTATAATGTAAACTGAAAACACAGCAATAGGTATAAAGTCGTGGAATGTTTATTCTTTCCATATTTACTTGATTTTATAAACTCTTTTATACAAAATGATTCACAAATGACGAAACGACAAATCTGTCTGTTGAAACCGAACTCTTGGCCAACATCTAAGAATCTATCACTGTCTAACGTATAACTCGAGTCTGCTCTCGGATTTATAGTTTATGTAAGTCTTTCGATGTGCGGTTGAAGAATCGTTTATTCGCGGTTGTGGTTATGACAAATGAGATTTCTCAGTTACCATGAACATGAAAAACTAATGGCCTCTATAATGTAATAGATTTTTCAAGTTTATTAACTTTAACGGTGATTAATTGAAATATTTTTTGTGTAATTTGAACATGAAAAAATCTGTTGTGGCCAGCACAAGACCTCTCGCCATTTCCATATTAGGCTATATATGTATTGTATTACACTTCGCATTCGAACCGTCGTTTTATAACAAAATATTACAGAACTTTACCCAAATATCGTTTTTTATTGTATTTAACATGTCTTCTGCACACATATAATTCTAATTATATCTATTTTATATCATTTTCATGTCAGAGATTGTTCCAATTCATTAACCAGATTGGCGGTATTTCTGATGGATATATGCATTTTACCACAATTTTACCTATAATTTCAAATATTTAATTAATAACACAATAAGAAAAATTAAATATACTTCCCAGAAAAAGCTATCAGAATGTCACTAAAAATGTTGATATTTGACAATGACATGTGTCATGTTATAAACATTGGAATTTGTCAACTGGTTTCCTTAGTGGCTTGGCCTCTGCGATTAGTGTACTCTATAAATTATAGTGTCTTTATTTCTAAATCTATACAAGATATAATAAAAATTTTAAGTGCATTAGATGGAGAATTTTATGTTCTTCAATATTTAATAAAAAAAACTCCCAAAAAATTATATTTAGAATTTTTTTTTTAAGAAAGTACTACTTCCGGTTGTTCAATTGTTACCAAAACCTTTTCAGCTCTTCCCAGGAATGTCAGATTGAAGAAACTGCAGTTAAATATTTTTTAAGTCTTACAGTTTTTGAGGGATCGTCCCTCCAACATCCATACATACACACACACACACACATACACACATCCACACACACACACACAGACATCATCGTAAAAATGTTATAATCGAGTTCTAGGGACCTTAAATCGTGCTTATTCACAAAAAATTTCAACGTAAATGAATTGTATTAAATGTTAAGTTGAAATTCGTGAAGATGGGACGATATTGCACAATTTAAAATAGCATAGGTACTTTTTACAATAATATCTATAATTATTTTTAATAGGGGATTCCACTCATAACGAATTTTTATTTATATAAATTATATACATAATTATTTCTTCCCATATAACTGTGTTATTGTCGCAAATTTCTTTTCTATATGTTTTATCACTTTTTTATAAATGCTAAAATATAATATACACTTTCAAAACGCGCGGATTTTTTCGGGCTTGAGGACGCTACCGAACCCAGCACTGTAAGTAGGCGTTCCCATCATCAAACCAGTGACTGCCAGACTGTTCCATTGAAGTATTTTGTTATGGTGGTTAATCGGCTACACGCTATTATTTTCACAAATACTTAAATACTAATAAACTACAATATACTAAATTTAAGATAAGTAAAAAAAAAAAACAAAATGAAAGAAAAAGTAATATCCCAAGACCTCCTGATTTTATCAATAAATTTTTATTTTGCACGATTATTTTTTTGCTTAGCAACAATCACGAAAGAAAATTGCATGGTAAATCCCGACTCCGAAGGAGGAGGGGTTTACCTAATGTCAGTTTGCTTGAGTGATTTTGCTTAAAAGAAAAAAAATGAGTGCTTAAAAATAAAAGTTTATCTGAGAAAATCTGAGAGGTCGTGTGGTATTTGGTGAGATAAATTCCAAAGGCAACGCAAAACGAAACTCGACATATTACTTGTTACAGTGACAGTTAAAACAATAACAACTGATTATTTACTTGGTAGCGGAAAATTATCGGATTAACGGGGTTTTATCAGTATAATACTGTTCCTATTGGTTGAATTTTCAAGTGTTTTGCATCATGATTGGTTAAAAACTAGTCATTGGAATTTATCAAATATAAAGCGATATAACCTTAGCCACACAACAATGACAAATGTTTTAGAACCTCTGGTAACGGTAGCCAAGACAGCAGCTGCTGAGAGAGAAAGCACGATATAATGTCATTGCTCTCTACTACTGGATTCGCTTATGTCATTAGGCGGGAAACGGTGGATACCAAGTATTTGCCTTTTTTTCTTCCATAAGAAGCCGAATTTTAAAAATAAAAATAAAGGAATTTCTGAACTTAAAAATGATATAACATATAAAAAAGTCAAAAAATCGTGGAATCCCTCATTGCCGAAGTAGTTGTTTTTGTCATCTTTTAAACGTTTATAATGTGGTTGTGAGTGTTGTGCGTATTATAGTGCATAATGTGGAGAGCAGGGTTGTGCATTTGACCATTCAATTTTTTTTCGGTCAATTGACTGACTAATTGACAGTCAATTAACCGTCAATTGACCAATGAAGCATTTATTAAAAATTACAATTAAAAATTAAAATTGTCATTATATATACTATGTTACTACATTCAATATTACTGAAAATGAAGAACAATCAACAATTAATGAACGAACCCACTAAAAATTCAAAAAAGGGGAAAGTAAAGTAAAAGGCGCAATGAAATATGTAATTATTCTATTAAATAATAGTTAAATAACAGCACAGCATACAGTTAACTTCAAACTAGGTATATCCATGTTATAACTGTAACTAGTACATAGCTACTTTTATTTAACAACAGATGTCGTGGTACCGTCGAATATTGTTGTGTCAATTGACCGGTCAATTGCCCACGGCACAACTCTAGTGGAGAGTGCAAACACCATAAGGCATTTTAAAATTTAAATTAATTAGATTCAAGTTTATGATTTGAGCAACAAAGTAAAAAAAACCTAAATTGCGATTTATGTGTTCTGCATTAAACAAGAAGGATACCAACATTTTTTTCTTTTGTTAATATATAATCAACGGTAGTATAAGAGCTTTTTATCTAAAAGACAATACTTTGAAGAAGACAATATTAAAATTTATGACTGCTTTTTTAAATAAATGACAATTGTCTAACCTCGTATATATCTTACATAATGCATACAAGTATATTTTCACTTATCAACTTTGAAATATTTTACTTACTTACTTAATCCTGCACCTTTCTACCCTCACGGGTGTAAGGCGTTCCCCCGGCCTGCGGGGGAGGGGGTTGAGTTCTGATTTGTTGGTCTTCTCCATATTTCTTTCCACTCTGCTCTATCTTGTGTTGCTGTCTTCGTTTCTTCCCAAGTTAGACCTCTTCTTTGCGCTGCCTCCTTTACTTCTTCCAGCCACGTTCTTCTTGGTCGTCCTCGTGGTTTCTTTCTTCCAATTTTTGCTTCAAACACTTTTTTAACTATTCTCTCCTCTCTCATCCTTTCTACATGCCCATACCATCTCATCTGTCCTTCTGCTATCTTATCTTCTATTGCTTTTACTTTTAAGTTTTGTCTGTAGGTTGTGTTTTCAATTCTGTCCAGTCTTGTTTTCCCCTCTATTTTTCTCAAGAATCTCATTTCGGTAGCCGTAATTTTTTCTTTTTGTCTTTGCGTTAATGTCCATGTTTCAGCTCCGTGTATGAGTATAGGTGTCACTACTTTCTTAAATATTTGTACCCAGGTCTCTTTCGGTATTTCTTTCTTTCCTAAGAAGCTGTGTTTGATGCTATTGAATATTTTGCCTCCTATTGTTCTTCTTTCTTTTATTTCTTCATCAAATCTTCCATCTTCTGAGATCATTGCTCCCAGGTATTTAAATTTTTGGACTTGCTGTAGATTTTCATTTTTTAGTTGTATCGTGTGGTGTTGTTCATTTCTTCCTAGTATCATGGTTTTCGTTTTTTCTTTATTGATCTTCATGTTTAATTTTTGTAGCGCTTTATCATATATTTCTATATTCCTTATTAAGGTTTTTTCGTCTTCTGCTATGATGACCATGTCATCTGCATAGCATAATTCTGCTATTTCCACTCTTCTCAATTTCCAATTTCCTATGTAGTATTTCTTTACTTCTTTCTTTGTCTCTTTTATTCCTTCGTCAAGAATTAGCGTAAACAGAAGCGGGCTCAAAATGCATCCTTGCCTTACTCCGGCTGTAGTTTCAAATGTATTGGAGGTCTCTTGTTTCACTCTTACATAGCTCTTAGTGTTTGAATATAGGCTCTGAATTCCTGTTATTAACGTATTTGATATTCCCCTTTTTCTTAGCGTTTTCCATATGTCTTCTCTATTGATTCTATCAAACGCTTTCTCTAGATCAATGAAGCACACATGTACGTTTCTCCCTTCTTTTATTGCCTTTTCCCCTATTTGTCTTAGTATGAATATCGCATCATTTACTCCTCTATTTGGTCTAAAACCAAATTGAGTTTCCTCTAAAGATTCTTCCAGCTCTATTCTTAGTCTACTCTCCAGGATTCTTGCATATATTTTGGCCACTGTGCTTATTAGGGTAATTCCTCTATAGTTCCGGCACTCTCTGCTATCTCCTTTTTTAAATATTGGTGTTATGATACCTATTTGCCATTCTGCTGGTGTTATTCCTTTTAGCGCTTCATTCATTATGTCTTTAAGTTCCTGTAGTGCTGATTCGGGTAGTGCTTTCAGCATGTCTGCTGTTATTTTGTCATGTCCGGGAGCTTTTCCTCTTTTGGTTTTTCTTATTGCTTCTATTATTTCTTTCAAGCTTATTTCTTCTTCTTGTGTTATTTCTGTTTCCTTTGTTCGTGTGCGATGGCTTTCTTGTTGTTCTTCATCTTTAGTATCATTTCCCTCTAGTAATTCTATGAAATACTGTCTCCATCTATCCATTATTCTGTCTTCTTCTGCTATCGTCTTTCCTTCCTTATCTTTAATGTTCGTAATTGTTGCTGTCTTCTTTTGTCTTATATTTTTAAGTGTTCCAAAAAATAATTTCTGGTTTTCATTGTATGCGTTTTTCATTTTTTCACCAAATTCTCTCCATGCTTTTTCTTTTTCTTCCTTTATTACTCTTTTTACTTTTTTCCTTTGTTCTTTATATTTTTCATAGTCAATAGGTTCTTTCGTTTGTAGATATTTATTCCACTTGTTCTTTTTTTCTTTCACTGTAACTTTTACCCTTTCCGACCACCATCTAGTTTTGTTTGTGTTTCTGTTCACTATTCTAGTCGTGCCGCAGCTTTTTTCTGCTGCCTCTAGTACTGTCTTTTTGAAGTTCTTCCATTTCTTTTCTATGTTTCCTTCTTTTTCTTTTGCTTTTTTCTTAAACTCTTCGTTGACGTTCTTTTGAAATTTTTCTTCTATCTCTTGTCTTCTAAGTTCATGGCATTTTATTTTCTTATTTACTATCTTTCTTTTGGTTTCGTTTTTTGTGATTACTTCTTGCTTTAGTATCATTGTTACAAGGAAATGGTCGCTTCCAATCTCTGGTCCTCTTTTTACTTTTATGTCTTTTACTCTATTCCAGCTGTCTTTGTTAATTAGGAAATAATCTATAATCGATTTTTCATTTCTGCTTATAACTTGTCTTGTTATTTTATGTATTTCTTTGTGCTTGAAGTGTGTATTTCCGATTTTGAACTCATTCTCTAGGCAAAACTCTATTATTCTTTTCCCGTTTGTATTCGTCACATTCTCTCCATTCCTTCCTAAGCACCACTCTATTCCATCATTCTTATTTCCTACCCTCCCGTTAAGGTCTCCCATTATTATTACTCTCTTTTCACTTCTGTCTACTATTTCTTGTAGTTCTTTAAAGAAGTTATCTTTTTCTTCTTTTCTTGCGTCCTCGTTCGGTCCATAGCCCACAATTAGCGTGTATTCTTCGTTTTCGTCTCCTTCCTTAACATTTATTGATAGTAATCTTTCATTCAATAGGTTTTCTTTCGAAACATTTGAAATATTTTAATGTTTTAATTTGTAATTCTATATACGTAACGCGGAATCAAAATGAAAATAAATTTCCAATAAAAATAAGAAAAACAAAAGATTACTTACTTTTTATGCGAAAAGTTAATTGTCATGTTAAATTAAATAATAAATAACTTTATCCAGAAAAGTAATAAAATATTTAATTACAATGTAAATGTAATATGCGTAAATGTAAATAAAAACTTACTTTCTTTAAAAAGTATAAATACAATTATTATTAATTTTACTACTATTTTGTTTTTCTTAAACAAGTTTCTATTATTCAAATTATAGTTCATTTGTTTTTACACTTGCGTTTGTTTTCCTATAACAAATAAAAACTTTTCTAATTTAAATTAACTTTCTAAGCAAAAGTACCTTTTATCTGTACCAATTAAACATTTATTGTCTATTACGTAATAATTTCTAATTTCGGTTGCAACTTTTTCAGTACATATTCTGCAAAAAAAGTTATAAAATTTCGTGAGTTCTAAATTGCGAAAATCTAGTGAGTGGATTAAAAATAATGAAGAAAAAATGTACATAATTATGGAGTTAAATTCGCGGTATAAATGCTATAATGAGAACCGGAAGGAAATGTTTAAAAAGCCATGTTCCCAGAAGTTATCTTAAACGCTGAATTAAACATTAATGTAATTTGTACCAATGATAATTTTGATCAGTAACCGTGAAAATAATTATCCTCGGAAATTATACTTTTTACGACAGTAAGTATAGATAGTAGATATAAATTACTCATTTATTTTTAATTAAAGATTACAAGATTAGAGATACTTCACACATAATTTACTGAGTTAAAACAATAATTTTATTTACTCGTTGGTTATTTTACATTATATTACAGGATACTCTATCGTAGTAACAAATATGAGAAAATTGATTATTTATATTAAAATCAGACCTTAAAACTAGTGCTCAGAATACCGGTGGATCCAAAAGAGCACCCGCTCACCCGTATATCAGCGAATACGGCTCGGTGTCGATTTTTTACCCATAAGACTCGTCAGACCCATAAAAACCGTATTACCCGTAAGACGTATTTGACCGCCTTCAACTTCACATACCATTGTTGGTATTTAAACATATGATATAATACAATTAGTTTTAAAAGTTAAATTAGTAAATTGTAATTTAAATGTTATTTTTTTTTTAAATAATGCCATTGATTTGTAAAAGACAAAGGCTGAACATATTTACAATACATTTTTACATCCCGCTCCCCTTGGTAAGGGAGGTATAGGGATCGTGCTAAAAATCACATATTGAGATTTTAATAAATAACCACGTTTTCAGGTCCCTAGAACCCAATTTAATATTTTCACGATGATGCCTGTATGTGTGTGTGTATGTGTGTATGTATGTGGTATGTGTGTGTATGTATGTGGTATGTGTGTGTATGTATGTGGTATGTGTGTGTATGTATGTGGTAAGTGTGTGTGTGTGTGTGTGTGTATATGTGTGTGAGTGTTTGTGGTATGTGTGTGTATGTGTGTATGCGTGTATGTGTGTGTATGTATACGTGTGTGTAAGTGTGTGATGTATATGTGTGTCCTATGTGTATGGATTTTGCCTACGCTCTAACTCAAATACTATCATTCATAAAATTCTGAAACCTTGTATTTCGACCCTATTCTAATATGGAAAGAAACTATTTGATTTTGGTGTAAATCGGATAACCGTAAATGGCCCATTACTTGAAGCTTATAATGGCTTTTCTTCAAAAGATTTTTTCGCATTTCATTTCATTATAAAAATTAAAGATTATTGAATGTTCTACAAGTATACATTAATACCTTTCGTACATATTTTAAAGGTAAATTTAAAAAATAATCTTTTTTATAAAGTCGAAAGCCTAAGATAAACACAATTCCTTTGTTACACAGTTCATATTTGAAATGTATGTAACTGACAGGTTAATATCTCTGTCAAAAAACTAATCACTTCAAATTAATAATGGTGACATTTTAAAAAGAAAATAGTAAATAAAGGAATAGTTATATGCAAAGCAACATAATATAGTATGCAACATTAGTAATTACGTAGGTGTGTATTTAAATTAATAAAAATTAAATAGCGGGAGGTTTTGTGTTGTCCACAGTAGATTGTTTCTATAGCAGATGTTAAATTGCGGTTTTATCTAAACGAAGTACTAGGTAAAATAGCACTTTAACCGCAAGGATAGATAAAGTAGTATTTTATCAGCAAGGGTAAATAAAATTCTTATTTACCTACATACAAAATCCATAACAACCCACATACTGGGATTTTAAATTGTGTTTAATTAATAATAACATTTATAAATAATATTTTTTTTTTCTTTAAAATCTGCTACAGAAAAAAAAGAATTTTATACACGATGATAAAATTAAATTATCGACGAATGGAAAGTTTTCGCGAGTGAATTATTTTTCGCGAATCGATAAAATATAATTTTGTCGTCTTGTATAAAAAATAACTATTATTTTCTACTGGGCATCTAAGATACTTAGCCGACACACATGGCCCATGGCCCATTGCGCCTCAAAGGTTTTAATTTATTTATACCGAGAGTTTATTTCATCAGTAAACATAGGGTATATCATTGCCATAGTAGTAGTAGTTACGGTTTGAATGTTTGACAGCAATGAAGAGTTTATTTTATGAATAAACATAGGCGTTTGACATGGGAAGCAGTTTTTTGTAAATACAAAGTGTCCGCCAAAAAATCAAGCCATGCTATTAAACATGATAGTACATTATATCTTGTTATTTTATTTGGCAATTTTTGTAATTTATTGCAATATTATTAAAGTAGTTAATATTATATAATGTACAAGATGTAATGTACTATTATCATGGCTTGATTTTTTGCCGGACACTTTGTATTTACAAAAAAAAACTGCTTCCCATATCAAACGCCTATGTTTACTCATAAAATAAACTCTCGGTATATGCATATATACGTATTTTTCCCATACTTTAGTACATAACCAGTGCAAGTAGCAATAACTTTTGCTTTGCTGTAAATGTCGCAATGTCTACCGGTTTGATTTTTAATTAAACCGTGCTCGCGAACAATGTCGCTTACTTTGCTCGTGACTGCCCCGTCCCGTGCCCCACTTGCACGGCTATGACTCTGGCTCATATAGACCCATACAGTATGATAGAAAGTTTGTCTTTTTTGGATTTGCTGAATGCGGATTGCAGGATAATGTGTATGATTGTTAGAGGCTATTGCATAAATGTAGAGGAAATAATACAAGCATTGTTTGCTGGGTAATATTAGTAGTTTATTGGGGATTTATTGCACGGTAATGTAGTGTTGGGTAAATGTAATGATAGAGAAAAAGTACTGTTCATTCATGGATATGGAGGAACTTTTACCCCAATGAATAATGAATGATGTTTGCAATTCACTTTCCACATACTTTATATAACGAATCTTTACTTATTTGCTGAAAGTTCCTTCAAATATCTAGGAAGCTTATTAACTTAGAACAGCAAGGCACATAATTATAGAAATGCTAAAATTTGACTTTAATAATGTCCAAATTGTTGACAGAGCCCAAAATAAAAATAAAAGACTGCTAAAAGAAACATTACATATCAACTTACAAAAACACAGATTTTAAAAATAATCTCAATAATGCAAAACACTTTCTAGGGAATTTTAAATAGTTCTTCTTCCCATTCTTAAATAGCTATTTAAGTAATAATTTGTGAAACTATAGTGTTTTAGGCACGCGACGTGAAATTTGTACGCACTAATATAAGCGAGTAATACAACACGTCAAGTGCCTAAAACACTCATATCGTAATGTATTATATACAAGATTTTTATAATAGCGCTTCAAAACATATCATTTATTCTCAAATATCAACATTTTGAATTTTTCAAAATTAAAAAGTAGGCAGACGTCAGGTTCATCTATTCGTTACTAAATGAAATACTTTAAGCACTAGTGCTAAAAACTGTCACTTTTACGCATTAAACTGTCATTTTCAAACACTAATGCTTATAAATGTTACTTTTAAACACTAGTGCTTAAAAGTATTTCATTTAGCAACGAAAATGACAATCAAAGAGTTGTTATAAAACGCTAGTATAAAAAAAAACCTCCCGCTATTTAATTTTTATTAATTTAAATTCATACCTACGTATTAACTAATGCGGCAAACTGTTTCATTGCATATAACTATTGCTTTATTTACTATTTTCTTTTTAAAATGTCACTATTATTAATATTATAATTAATCTTAGGCTTCGGGATGTATATAAAAAATGATTTTTAAATTTATCTGTAAATTATATAGAAAAAGTATTAATGTATTCCTGTAGAAAATTCAATAATCTTTAATTTTCGTAATGACAAAATGCGAAAGAATGGCATTTAATGGTATTTTTTGAAGAAAAACCATTATGAGCTTCAGGCAAAGTGCCGTTTCCGGTTATCCGATTTACAGCAAAATCTAATGGGATCTTTCCATATTAGAATAGGGTACAAAGACAAGTTTTCAGAATTTTCTAAATGATAGTATTTGAGTTAGAGTGCCAACAAAATCCGTACACATACACACATACACACACACACACACACACACACACACACACACACACACACACACACACACACACACACATACAGACATCATCGTGATGTTAAATTGGATTCTAGGGACCTTAAAACGTGGTCATTTACTAAAATCTCGATATGTGATTTTTAGCACGCTTCCTATACCTCCCTTACCAGGGGTAGCGGGAGGTAAAAATCGTCACACATGTCAACAAGAACGTCCTTATTTAATTATGGGTACAAGACAAGTTGAATTGCATTTTATTTTTATTTTATTTATAAACTAAAGTTCTTGATAAGATTTTATTCACATCTAGGTAATACATTTATTATATTTATATAAAATATTTTTTTGTGTAAATGGCGAGTGATATAATTTTTTCATTTTTTTTTGTATTATAAATGTACCTACAGTGCTGAGGATGAACCACTACAAGTTTGAAACATCCAAATGTTAAAAATAAATAAATTCTGGATAACCAAGGCCTTTTTCGCTTTATCCACTTTATTTAATTATCATTTAATATTTTAACTGGAACTTGGCCCTTAGTAAGAAAGAAATCAGAGGTAATTTATTAGTACTTCTATTTATAAAAAAAATGGCACCAGTGTAAATAATTGTCTATTTATTCCTTTTACTTCTACCTTGTCCCAACTGAATCTAAATCAATCAATATTAATGGAAATGAATTATATTCGATCTCCATCGAAATTTGTCGAAAGATCCAGTCCAAGGATACGATCCATTTCCAACAAGAAGGCCGAATTAATTAAAAAAAATTGATTGCAAACAAGATACGTTTCCGTGTATGAAGAATTGAAGATAAATACATCAACCGATGTCATCCTGTTCTGTGTTAAAAAAATGAAAGATATATTTAACTCTCACGGAAATTACAATTAATATTGTGGAAGGTCATGCTCTTCGAACTATTATTTTATTGCATGAGAAGAATTTATTTACATATCTTAACAAGATTTATAACTGTGGGATACGAGTAATTGGCTAATTAAAGAATATAACAAAGAAGCAATATTTGATCTTGCTTTTTATCTGACTACTAAATATTATTCGATTTATATGCCCAATGTCAAAGTACACTACCGAATTATTTAGGTACCAGAAAATTTATAAAATATATTATAATATTTGAAACCCTTTTGAGAATTTGTAGGTTATGTTGAAGAAGATATTGGGAAAAAGTTGCAAAAACACTAAGGCCAAAGTTAAGTAGGAGGGTAATCCAATACGTGAGCTTTTTTGACCTACATATGTTTATTAAAATATCTTTCAGAACTCATATTAATAATTGGAATAATACTACCTTTTTTGGTTTAAGTTCTCTATTTATTTATTTACTTATTATTAAAACCCAACGTTTCGGCACCATAAACTGGTGCCATCTTCAGGGGTAATTGACATAAAAATGTGAAAAAACAAAAAAGGTAGTATTATTCCAATTACTATATATGTTTATTCATTCTAAAACTTCTTTACTTACTATAATACTATTTTTATATTTTACTGGTTTCCATGAGCTGTTTGATTCATTATACAATGGATTATTTTATATATTTATAATTCTCTATCTATATCTATAGAAGATATAATAAAAATATTCAATGTAATGGAGAGAGAATTTTATATT
This sequence comes from Ophonus ardosiacus, assembly GCA_943142095.1. NCBI lineage: Eukaryota > Metazoa > Arthropoda > Insecta > Coleoptera > Carabidae > Ophonus > Ophonus ardosiacus. Next base: position 46,031,572 of record OW964827.1, on the reverse strand, counting down.
CTTTAATATTTGTAATAACACAAATTTCCTAAAAATAATATTCAGAAGATTTTTTTTAAGAAACTACTACTTCAAATTGTCCTATTGTTGCCAAAACCTTTTCAGCTCTTTCCTACACACACACACTCACACACCCACACACACCCACACACGCGCGCGCACCCACTCGCACACACACACACACACACACACACACACACACACACACACACACACACACACAGTGAGAGAGAGAGAGAGAGAGAGAAAAAGAGATATTGTAAAAACGTTAAAATCGGATTCTAGTAAAATTAAAACGTGTTTATTCACTAAAATCTGGGTATGCGAATTTTAGCATGATTATTTCTATTCTCCGTGTTAAAAATATTTCCATATCTTTATATAAAACATCTCATATCTTTCTGGAAATGTACACATCCACAAATAAACAAAAAACTATCAGAAAATCACTTTCAGATCAAGTAGGCATAAAAATCCCATTAGAAAACTCCAGTTTCTCGTGCTCTAGTATGCGTAAGTTCTTTTGCACATCATTAAGCTTTTTAGCTTCTCCAATTTAATGTCACACACGCCTGCCGTTGACTTTGCTGCATTTAAAATGGGGCAGAGTCGCCAAGAGCAGCGATTTGCATTAGAGCGACGCGTAGGCCCATGCCCCAGTTACAGGCACAGGGCCGGCCTGAAGAAATTTCAACACGCGACCTTTAGGACTGTGTGGGTAATGTGATATTACCGCATTATGGATGCTGATTGTTTTTAGAACGGACTTTCGTTTTCAATTCGCATTTCGGACGCTATTGTTGCGAGGAATGTGTTACAGTTTTACTTTTAAGCCTTTCATATTTCCATTGTATTGTATTATTCCATATTATATAATAATAGCAGGTGTATTTCTGCAGAATTTATATTTTCTATTTCATTCTTAAAAATTTTAAAAGAAAATAAGAACATGATTTGTAGATTTGTATATTGTTTAACTTTTTTGTAATTGTATTTGAATTGAGTTTTACTTTTTAAAAGTGTACTGCATTAATCAAATGTTACCGTAAATTACGTAACAAAAATAAATGTACAAGTTTTTTTATTCATTTATGGACGGCTACTCAACTGTCAGTTGTCTCGGTGATAGGTACACAGTAAAAAATTACGTCCGTGTTAAATTTTTAGTATAATACCTACGTAGTGAAAACGATATTTTCACTAATTTAAAATTGTGGTTACATGAACTAAACTAAATAAATTGTAGTGTTATTTTTAATACTAAAATAGTAAAAGTAATATTTTATTGGAAGTGCCTCCTCAACTGGCGCTGGTTCCCAGAATAATGATCCACGGGAGCCGGCTACGGTGATAAAATCTAAATGGAAGCCAGAAGTCAACTGACAGTTCTCATACTTTGCCCAAATGACTTTTGTGCGTTAGGTGACGTTATTGTTCATCAAATATACGAAACTCTATACAGGTGTCTCAATAAGCTTGCTCACTATTGGTAGAGATTTGAAGAGATACGAGGTTGGTTAAATGAGCAAAATTGTGCCATTTTGTATTAGAAAATTGGTCATGTAGACAAAATAAAAATTGTGTCAGCGGTTCTCAGAATTTGGGACAAAATATATATTTTTTAAATGGAACCATATATTTTTTATTATCTAATTGGAAAGAGTATTTTTTTCTCTTTCTAATAAGGTAATGTTGTTTATGTATAATTTTTTCAAATAAACGAGTTATTTACGGTTAAAGATAAAAATTATCTATCCAAATTTTGAGAACCGCTAACACAATTTTTATTTTATCTACATGACCAATTTTTTAATACAAAATGGCACAATTTTGCTCATTTAACCAACCTCGTATCTCTTCAAATAAAAAAGTTACCAATAGCGAGCAAGCTTATTGAGACATCCTGTATATTACATTCTTTTTACCTCTCGCGAAGAGAGGTATTGGATTCATGCTACAAATCACATATCCAGATTTTAGTAAAGAAGCAGGTTTTAAGGTCAGATTTTAACATTTTTACAATGATGTCTACGTGCAGGAAGAGCTGAAAAGATTTTGTTAACAATTGGACAACTGGTAGTAGTAGTTTCTTTAAAAAAATCTTTTAAATATAATATTTTGGAAATTTATGTTATTACAATCTCCTTCTATAGATTTATAGATAGAAAACTATAAATATATAAAATAATTCGTTAATGAATCTCACAGCCCAAATAACTCCATGGAGACCAGTTGAAAATTTAAAATGTTTGTATTCAAATACATTACTGAAGGCTTTTTCAGAAGTACATTTAATATTTCTTATTTTATTATTATGGGGTCCCGTGGCCGCGTGCCTGAGTGTCTGGTCGCGAACCTGGGGGAACCGGGTTCGATCCCGACTGACGCCAAATATTTCCAATTTTAAATGGCACAAAAGTGACCCCTGTGGTGCACTCTCCACGCCAGCTATGAGTGCCCGTGAGGTGACGCCTGGTAAGCGCCCACGCGGTAAAATATATCGTCATCATTACCGATGTCTACATGTGTTGTAGATACTGGCACACTCAGAAATGGGTAATATGCCGTGATGATATATTTATTTATATTTATTTATTTTATTATTAATTAAATATTTAAGATACATATATTACATGCATCAGAAATACCGCCAATCTCGTCAATGAATTTGAAGAACCTCGAACATTTAGAAGAGTAGGAGGAAACGTATTTATAGAATGAATTAAAAAATATAAAAATATATTAATTATAGATGTAATTAGAAATTTTGTGTGTGCCAGAAATACTAAATGCAATATGTACTTATATAGCCTAATTTGGAAATGGCGAAAGGTCTTGTACTGGCCACAACAGATTTTTTTATGTAGCATTTATATTTGTAGTATAGCAAGTACTTTATTCTCCTTCTAAAACAATGAGATTGGCTCATAGATTGTTCTCATGTAAAAATCGTACATATTTTTGTTCTAACACTTACCTTTGACTTTATAAGCTTACAAAATTAGTTTTGTTATATTATCTTACTTCTTCCCTCCTTTCTAATACAAGTTTGCGAGTTATACTCGTATACTTATTTTATAGCAACTATGTATGAATACCTATCTAAATCTAAATATTAAATATACGTCAACAGTGGTTATCAGTGACTTGCAAGTGTCACAACATGTTGGGTGTCATTTACTGCGTTAATATCTCGTTAATGATCTAATTACATATGCAAGATGCATGTCAGCTGACGTGGGGTTACTCAGCCAAAGAGAGAATTTAAGAGTAAACGGAGAAAAGTGTTTTACTTTCATACGAAGACAGAAAATTATTATAATTTAAAAGGATACCTAAATAAATTAAATAAATGCTCTCTGGTGTTCCAAAAAATAAATAAATATTTTTGATATGATATAGATAATAGTTGAAAGTCCTCATCTAACCAACGTTTTTATTATTATTATTATTATTATTATTATTATTATTATTTATACTTTAAACAGACAATCATTTAAAGGTAGTACCTTTGCTGCCTGCGTCAGCTAAATAAAAAAGATGTCAATAATAGCTATTCTATGTGCTTACTTGAACCAGATGCACTAAATTGTAAAATAATGATTTCGGACTTGACAATTTCTCTAATAATAAGACCTGATAACAATCTAATTCACAAAATGCCGGTTGCCACATATCCAGCCGCTTACTTATACTTTTCTGTTTAGAAATTATTATCACTTTTCTCACATATCTCTCTGTCAGCCACTTACACATTTAAGACAATTAAGTATATATATATGGCTATGGATTCCTTATGATAACCTTTCACCCCGCATCCCTCAGATATGCTCTACTGAAGATGATACCTGTTTCTTTTTAGTTATTGTAGTTTAGACATTCATACTGGAAAGCCATTGTCTCGAATTCAGCACTCTTTAGCTTAGTGATCGTCTCTAGTAACCATGGAAATAGCTTGCATCCTTTTCTTATTAATGTATTATTACATAAGTCTCTCTTTATTTTGTTAATTTTAGATAAGCTTTATTAGTTAAAGAAGAGTGCTAAATTCGGCCCATAGAGCCTGTGTTGGTCCAAGCGACATGCAGAGTTCTAGTTTTGGCTTGTATTCTGAGTAACGCTTTGGCCTAGGGATGCATTGGCATCTTTAGAATTTAGTTTGTTTAATGATGTTTAGTTTTATTAGTAATAATGTAAATATGTAAATAAAAATTATTAAAAAGCATCTAAGTTTGTCTTTATTCATAATATAAAGTTAAAGTCATGGTCGGCAAGGGTAAACCAGAAACTCGGAGCACCCCCCACCCCCCGTTACACAATTTGATTCACATACGAGTAGAACAAGGTGAGCCTGAGCGATTCAGTCTTCACTATATACCGTCGATCCCTTGTAGGCCACTCAAATAATTAAATGTAAGTAAAATTCGATTAAAGAAACCGACAAAATTCCGGAAACAGCCAGTACCAGTACTAGTGCAGGAAATAAGTAAAACATAAGAGTTTTGTTTTGTTAACATGAAAGCAATTGTCAAGATTACTTTTTCTAAAAAATATTATGTAGATATAACAGCCCAAATAGTACGTCAAAAATTTAGAACATATTTCGTACTTTTTCCTAATTTTAGACCTAGGTACACATCAAATGCGGAAAACGTGACGTCATTTAGATTCGAACTCGACGTCCTCTATACCGATTATACATAACGCACACCAGTCATGGAACTTCATAGAAATATAATTAAAGTTTTAAATTTCACAAAAATAATCTCTAAACTTTACCATTTACAGATTACAAAAAAATCAATCTTCTGAATCTAAACAAACAATTTATTTTAATAACTTTCTGACATTCACACTTTTCCAATGCAAAAAACGCAATTTACTAACCGCAGATGCTAAACAGACAATGAACCTAATAATTTGTCTCCCACAAAATCATATACTTTCAACAGCAAATCAAATTTGTAAACACACAAAAACTCCGACCGCATAATAGGATTTCGCTTTCGTTGCCAATTCTAATTTCCTGAATGATTGTACTCGCTTAACCGAATTAGCGTACGTATAATAGCGTATAATTGAGAGTCTGAGAATGTGTTAGTGGATTTTGTAACAGTTGTAAAAAATAATGATTCGGCGCGACGACAGAGAAATCGTCGAAAAATGGCAGCAGAGGAAAGAAGAAACTGCATAATGGAATATGTAACAAAAACAGGAATATTGTGTTTGTTTAATTAAGTAATGATTATTAATAGAGTGATTGTTTGTTATTTTTGACAAACTGTATGAAAATTTAAATATATTGCTGTAATTTCCTGTAAGTATTTTCATAACCTGAAACTATGAAAATTAATTGATTTTGTTTCCTCTACAAATGTATTAAGTAACAACAATACTCGTATGGACCTCATATACATTTTATGAAATACATATTTCTTTGAAATACTACACATTAAATATTTAAATAGCTAGTTGTTCTTTAGAATCAAATAATATTACTGACATGTTTGTATCTCTACCTATTTTTGAGAAATTACACCCCATTTACCTCATATTCAAGAAAATTATCAATATTTTCAATAATCCAATCTAATTCTAGATTTTTCTCAACGTTCCAAATACTATGCAACCGGTTCAACATGTATAAATAATAATATAATTATCTGTAAACCGGACTAAAAATCCTAAAAAAAAATCTGTTGTGGCCAGCACAAGACCTCTCGCCATTTCCATATTAGGCTATATAAGTATTGTATTGCACTTTGCTATCGAAACGTCGTTTTATAACAAAATATTACAGAACTTTACCCAAATATTGTTTTTGTTGTATTTAACATGTCTTCTGCACACATATAATTGGCGGTATTTCTGATGGATATATGCATTTTACCTATAATTTCAAATATTTAATTAATAAAACCATAAGAAAAATTAAATGTACTTCCCAGAAAAAGCTATCAGAATGTCACTCAAACTATTGATTTTTGACACTGACATTAATATATGTCATTTACAAATTATGTTATAGATATTTGAATTTGTCAACTGGTTTCCTTAGTGTAGTTTCGCCTACTCGACTTATTATATCCCGATATTCTATATATTATAGCGTCTTTATCTCTAAATTTATAGAAGATATATTAAAAAATTTAAATGTATTAGATGTAGAATTTTGTTCTTCAAAATTAATAATATCAAAAATATTCAAAAAATAATATTTAGAAGATTTTTTAAAAAAACTACTACTTCCGGTTGTTCAATTGTTACCAAAACCTTTTCAGCTCTTTCCAGCAATGTCAGATTGAGGAATTCATAGTTAAACAGGTCTTATGTCTTATAGTTTTTGAGGAATCGTCCGTCCAACATCCAGCCATACAGACCTTGAAACGTGCTTATTCATTAAAATCTGGATATGAGATTTTTGGCATGATTCCAATACCTCTCTTAGCGAGAGGTAAAAAATCCAATGTGCAAGATCCTATATTTTACGTTACAGGTACATGAGTTTTTAGCAACCATCCATGAGGAACAATGGTTGCTAAAAACTCATGTTATTAGACTATTTCTTGCCCTGAAGAACACTAACGTATTAGTCAAAACGTCGGCTTGAAATAAATACTTTCACTGCAGACTGCTTGTCCGATTATTTTTTCCTTCGGGAACACTCATCCATTCCTCAGTCGATTATCGCTCAAGTTCATGCTAAAGAATATTTTATGCTTTGAAAAATTTGTCAGTAGTAATATAAAAAGAGAGTGAGAATAAATTGAAAATAATTTGAGAAAGAAACTGGAGAATTATTTTCTAATTTATCGTACTCTCGAATTATATTTAAGATTATTTTTTGATCTACAAATTTATTTCAAACAGCGGAAAGCCACTGTCTTGCTATTGTGTCGCCGTCTACTGTAGTAATTAACTAGCTTCATTCATTTACATTCTGCCTTCATACCGAGTGATTATTAACTACGGTTTTTCTAGAAGTGGTTTCTAAAATTTTTCGATTTATTTCATGATTTCATGGAAGCTACAGAGATTATTACCGGAAATAATCTCTAGAGCTTTATTCTCACTATAATAATGGCAGGATTGGTTAAAACGCTGAAACATTTCATTGGTTTTAAGATATGTCAAAATATATTCAACACAATTTCTACTTACATCAATAAATTTTGTTGGATTGACATCAGCAATGAGAAATAACTGATAGCGCTTATAATACGATATATTTATTCATTTTTTTATAATTTTTTTCTTTCCTTCTGTGTGAACAGCCTAGCAAGGACGCAAATAATACATTTCTTCTCCGCTTACCGCTTGACCTACACAGGCACGTATATGCATCTAATAAACTGTCACTCACACTCCTCGCTACCTTCGTGCATGAATATGAGAGTTGATATACTTTTTTTTTCTTTCTCTCAATTACCTTGATATTTCTTAATTAGTTCACTGCAATTTAGGACAGCACAGTGTAAATAGTATTTATAATCTTAAAATACCTACTTTTAATAGGGGAAATATGTGGGTTGCAAAAAGGATAATATTATAAATTATTTTTAAGTGCTGATTATTAAGAATATAATTCATGACAAGACAAGATCTTTAATTTAAACAATGACTAAATGCTGAGAATAATTGTAACCTTGCATATAAATTTCAGTAATTATGATAAACAGAATCAGGAAATATATACAAATTTTATCTAATATCTTTATCTCAAAGTCATGACTTTAAATAAATAACTGTACATTATCACGATATGTAAGGTATTTTAACAGTACAATTTTGTAATGTAAATATTTAGGTAGGTAGTAATATAGTATATGTGTTATAGTAAAAGTGCATAACGCATAAAGTTGAAGTATAATAAGATAATGTAAATAATAAAATATAAATTGTATGCACATTATTCGAAAAATATACACCGTAACTCAATGCTTTGGATAATCTGAAAATGCTAGGGGAAAACGAATAAGTATAACAATAATCTCACCTAACCAGGGCATCGAACCCGAACCAAAACCGGAACCAAACCGTAACATTTTAGGGAACACAAACCGAGAACCGAACCTCAGATATATTTTTAATTGAACTTGAGTCGAAACCGAACCGAGTATTAAAATTCAGGTTCGGGGTTCAACTCCGGTTCAGGTTAATTTTTAGTTCGAAAAGTAAATACAGCCGATAATCGACGTCTTTTGGGCTTAGTCGCGAGCTCAGAATACTATCCAATAAATCACGAGATATAACACAAACCTAATCTTTTTTTAAACAATAACATAGGTTGAAAATAGTCTCACCTTTTTCCTTATTTTATAAGCTTTTCAATTATGTATAACAAACAAGTCTATATTCTTTTGTTTTAAACATGAATAAAACTTGAATTATTAATTTTTTGAGGTTATGTTTATATCTCGAGAATTTTAGCCGACAGCTCAAAAACGAAAGACGATAGAAAATTCCTTTGGTGCGAATTAAAGTTGTCTCAAAAGTTGGCCCATAAAGACCTACATCAATTTTTTGGTATGGCGCATAATAAGAAAGATTTTCATTTAAGGAACTCGAATTTGTTCCACCCTGTACTTTTTCCTGATTTCCAGAGGCTAATGTGTATTAATGAATTTGTCAAATGGGGTGTTAATTGAATACATTTGCCGAATAATTCCCATTCCCAATATGCACTTTTACATGCATATCTATAGTTATATTTTCTTTTAATTTTAAGGTTAACAATAATTTTTAATTTTATTATCAATTATATTAGTCTTACACTTCATAATATTCAATTATCCATAAGTCATTTTCTTCATTAATTATAAATGTACATGTACATAAGCATTTTATTGTTAATATCCAAGGATATGCTTATTACATTTATACCTAATCATTAATATTCTCATATACTATACATTATAATTTTATATAAAATTACATACATAGAAACTAAATCATGGAAAGATCATTGATAATGTAAAAATAGAACAATCTCTAATAGAAAAAAACCGCTATAATTTCATATCCTTGTTACACATATCAAATTCCATAAGAGAAAAAATTAATTACAATTATTCCAGAAATTACACTAATTATAATCGACACATAATTAAAAACTTAACTTTGATGTCATTTTCCCTTTCATTTGATTTGTAGAACTGGCAGTATGCGCAATTAGTATTTAGTTCTCGACCTCAAAGAAGAAAATCTTGAGTAATATTTGTGTTGTGCTTGAATGGCATAATGTATGTAATAAATAATAAATTGAACCTTTCTAATACGCATACAGTACAGAACATTCACTCATAGCTATTTAAACGGTGCTAAATGTTAAGAAAATATAAGAAAGTTTTTCTTTTGGTGATATTTGATTGATTCGCTTGAGCGATAAATGAAAAAAATAAATTGAATCTGTATCAAATTTGTTGTTTTTTCAATTTCATAATAAGATAATGTCAATGTTGTATATTATTGACAATAAGTCAGATAAGTAACATGATTCATATATATTTTTTTTTATTATTTAATTTACCATTTTTTTAGTCCATTTCTTAAAAGCTTTCAACTTATTCTCTTTAGAAATACTTTTATAAACTAATTTCAAGTAGACTTAAAAACGGTCAAAACTGTTAAATTGTAAATCATCTTTCGAAAATGTTCTCTGCTTAATGGGATATTTCACCATAACAAAAAAATAAGAAAAATGTCAATTTAAATTAAAGTATGGCTCAATACATAATAGTTAAAACAATGAAAACATTTTTTAAATAATTACTTTACGAGATATTTCACATTTGCTAAAAGGGGAAATTGACGTCTTACAATTGTTATCTTTCTCTCGTAGCGTACTTAGAGCAGTGTGTGTGAGAAAGACAAGTATAGGGAGAATGTGACGTTACACTGATTTCTCGAAAATAAACTACTGTTAAACTAGGAACAATTAACATTTTTTTATACTATGAATTGCTTCAAAACTGAATGAAGTTTTATTTTTATTCACCACGATACCTTATAAATAAATTAACTAAGTTCTAATTAAATAAACTTTTGCAACTTAATGTCATAAATGAAAATATGTTGTGCCAAGCACCATATCTCCCGCCAGGATTTTCTGATGATGCCGTACTGGCGAAATTATAAAATAAAATAAAAACATACTTTTCTTGTGGAATTAATCCGAGTGTTATTTTTTTTACTTTATAAATTTAACTTCATACCTACTATAACTATTGTTTTATTTACCATTAGTATTTTCTTTTTAAAACGTTAGCATTATTAATTTGAAATGATAGGTTTTTTGACAGTGACAGTAATCTACATTTGAAATCTGAGCTATGTTAAATAACGAAGTATTGTATTTATCTTTAAAACATAAACTCTGGGATTTATAAATAGATTGTGTTGTATATTTATCTATAAAATATGTATAGAAAAAGTATGAACGCATACCTATAGAAAATTTAATAATTTTTATAAGAACAATCATCGCAAAAAGAAAATAATTTCAAAGTATTTTTCGAAAAAAAAAAACTATTTTGAGCTTCAGGTAAAGCGCCTTCTCCAGTTACCTGATTTACACCAAAATCTAATGGCTTCTTTCCATATTAGAATAAGTTGTAAATAAGATTTCAGAATTTTCTGAATGACGGTATTTGAGTTAGAGCGTCGACAAAATCCATACACGTACACACATAAGTACACATATTCAGATATCATCGTAAAATTGTTAAACTTTAAAACGTGATCATTTATCAAAATCTCGACATGCGATTTGTAGCACAATCCCTGTACCTTACATACCAAGAGTAAGCTGGAAGTAAAAGTAACTGTTTGAAATGATGCAAATTTTGTTTCCTATGGCCCAACTGATTATCATATTTTTAATAATATTAACATTAAATTTTATGGTCTAAATACAGGTACTCATATTCTTGTATATGATAACTTCTGTTATATTATGCAGATTTCATAAAGTGATATCCTTTCGAGTTTAAATTTATTTGTTGTAAACAAATATATACAGGATGTAATGCGTGAAATTTACATTATGTGTAATTACATATAAATGTTTTAATTAAATGTAATAAAATTTTATCTTGTGATCTTTTCGTAAAAACTTGATAACATTTCCAAGAAGATACTAGTGATGCCTACGACTGTTATTTAAATTTTTCTCGTTTAGTTAGCAGCATACGATAATCATTTAAAAATAATAATAATAATAGCAATAATAATAATAATAATAGTTTTTCTTCTATCGTTTGTTAAATTATATTTCATTCCTGAGATAATTTTAATTAAAAAATGTCATTTGAACATAAATTCTATTCTTTTTGGTTACAGAATTACAAAGGATAAAATTTCTATAAATAGCAATAATTCACAAAAATTAATCAAGTTACCTACTTCAAACTATGGAAATAATAAATACATTTTTATCTGTCTTATAATTCTACTATTTACAAAACTTTTGGAGGTTGGAAAATACGTCAAGTTATATCTCATTGATTTATTTTGAAATTAATTGATTTAAAATGAGATGATTGTGAATAAAATAATATACATAACCTTGGTGGGAGTTTCATCATAGCCTCGCGCTTTATCTCACCTCGAGGCTTTGCCTTTCGGTAATAAAAGTAATCCCTCGGCTGTAATGAAACATCTCCCACCTCGGTTCGGTTAGTAGTGTTGTACTTCTGTAGTTTTCAAGTTGAAAAACCGGTGCTGAGGATGGTTACAAAGTAACCGAAACCGGTCCCTCTTTATATTAAAGAACATAGTGTGAATAAGACTTAGGGGTTTTTCTTTTCTAAACCTTACTTTCATCCTTCATCATTTAGCAAAGAATAGCTGAATCTGACGTCTGTCTACTTTTTAATTTTGAAAAATTCAAATGTTGATATTTGAGAATAATTGATCTGTTTTAAATCGCTATTATAAAAATCTTGTATGTAACACATTGCGAAATGAGTGTTTTAGGCACTTGACATGTTGTACCACCCGCTTACGCTCGTGCGTACAAATTTCACGTCGCGTGCGTAAAACGCTATCATTTCGCAACTTATTACATAAGTAGCTATTACGACTTTGTAAATAAATTCACAAAAAAACACATACACATCTGTTCTGCATAGAATATCCTAAGCTGTATTGCTGTAAGACAGATTTCAAGTTAACATATAATTTTAATGTTTAAATTGTATATTATTAAATAATTATTGAAATCTTTTTGAATCTCTTGACCTTCTGAAGGCGGAAGAATGCTATTCATTCTCATTGTCGTATTCATGAACTTGATTGTTAGGTTAGAATTTAAAGATGCTCTAATAAGTGACGGTAAAATGATGTTCACCTTCAAAACGCAGAAAAGTGAAGCATTAAAATTTAATTATTCAATTAGCTAACCAATCGGCCTCGTTCATCTCAGAATGCGAGCAGTTTTCTTATCCTAAGTGTTCTATAAATATTTATTTTATGTTACAAGAAATTCTAATGATTATCATATGTATCAACTCTTCATAGGTGTAAAGTGCTGTAACAGTGTTTATAAATAATAACATATACACTGCTCAACATTTGACTTGGTACACGTATAAGAACATATATAAATAACAATTTACTACTTTTTGAGCAACACCTGCTTGCTTAATTGATAGTATATTGTTCTGGAAACACTTTTAGGGCGAAGAATTAAAAGAATAAAACTTAAATAACGAATTTCAAATGTTTAGCGATGCACCAGTCATAAGCATTCTCATAGCTTGGCTCATCTCTTCAATACTTAAACGCCTTAATGGCGTCTTTAAAATGCAGTCAACCACTCTGAATTAAACTTACTCGAGAAATTCGCAAAATTTCTCTTAAAACTTGATAAAGTATAAGCGTCCGCGAGCTCATTAACTGCACTTATGACAGATAAACAACAATTGAATCGCAAATGTTATTAGATAGGCATTTGTTTGCATTCCGAAACACAGCCCTGATCATGTAGGAAATCATGACAAACTGGGCGTTTACTTTTACTGCATGTTATATAAGTGTACCAATTCAAATGTTGAGCAGTGTATTAAAAACAATAATTTTAGATGTGATATGACATGTTTTTTATTTACTGTATGAACTGCAATTTTTATTAATATGAAGTGTAAAGTATTAAAAACTTCCGCATACTTTTAAAATATTAAATTGCATTAATATTAAATAAATTAGATTGATCGATAACTGACAAGTCATTGAGTGTACGAGAAATATTTTCGGGTATGACCTTTCTTGATATTAATATCTTTCACTTATTATTTATGTACTTGTTTATGTTCATAAAATAAATTTCAAATAAGTACATAAATAATTATTGAATGAACCGAAAAGAATAATATAATGTGACGTCTATAAAAATTTGTTTTCTAGATAATATCTATAAGTAATAATAATCTTTAAATTGAAATCGGTCTTCAGTTGTAAAAAGTCACATCAAATTTTTATTTAAATTATAATTATTCAAAATTTTAGCAGGTGCAGATTATAATAGCACTCTGATAACATCTAATGATGAAACTTAGGTTTCCTTATAAAACTAAACTTTCAACAATAAATTATAAATTTTATTGAAGATTCTTTAATTAGTGACATATACTGATCAAAATGATTTAATAAATGTCACAAAATAGAAATCACTGATAAAATATACGAATATTTAAACTAGTAAATATTAATAAAAATATTTGAAAATTCCTACCAAAATTTATAGGTAATTAATTTGTAACTTATAACTCCATCCATCATGGTTGGGGATAATAAATTAATTCTGTGTCAATCAAAAACTGTATAAATTAATACAAAAAATTTCATAAGTTTACAATTTTTGTACAACAGTTTTTCATGGAAATTTAATTAATTATTTATTTAAAATTGAAAGTATACTGCAATTAAAAATTTTTGATAGGTAATTCTTTATATTGTACAGTTATAATAAAAAACTGTAATATTAAATTAAGAAGTAAAGAGCAGAGTGAATGAAATATTAAATCCAACAGTTTATTTTATGGTCGTAAAAATATTTCAACACAATTTAGTTTCTGTGACATTTAGTAAATTCTGCGAATTGTGAACTGAACTGATTTAATGCTGCATAAATAATACCAGATACCACAATCTAAACTATTCAATTTAAGAACATAGGACTTTAAATGTAAAATCAAACTTTCGTAATTTCTTTCGTTAATTATTTTATGTAAAAACGCTTCAAATAAAAGTTGTATCTACATCTGAATCAGTGAAAATTGATTTTGCATGCTTTGTTACAACAAATATCAAAAATCGCCCCAAAAATAACAATATCCATGGAATTAAAAAAAAAAATAAGAAATATTTAATAGTTTAAATGTTAATTTAGTTTATTTTAAACAGGTATATAATGGGGTCATGCCACATTTTCTGTTTTATTTTTTCCTGGAAGTCTACTGGTCACAGTATATGTAAATAATATTTTCACGCCATTTGTGTGCATTGTTTTGTAGATATAATTTTATAAATTGAGGGGTCAATTTTAAATCTCAATGAGGTCACGTGAGCGCATACGTCATGTATCTGAACGATTCCAGTTCACCCTGGCGGACAAAATGTAAATTAAGATTGTTTATAAATAGTTTTTTTGGGTTTTTTAATAAATTGTTTCCACAAGTTGGAACTGCACAGTTCTTCTTCACCATGTTTTATCATTATTATCATTATAAATATACAATTATTGCACTTTTATGTATTAAATTATATATCAAGCACACAAACCTGCAATTAAAAATAATATTTCTCTAATGAAATAATTAAATCTTTATGAAACAAAAAAAGATTGAATAGAGCGCACTTTTCCTCTGACAGCTTTATAAATATTTGGCTAGTTTACTCTGATCTTACGTTTAACTTTGCGTTTGAAGTTTGTGACATTATGACCTTCATGTACGTGTGACTAGTGTCGTTGTGTGAGTAGCCGATACATGACGTCACAGAAAATCGTAGAGCGAATATCTTTTAAGTAAATTATGAATGAAAGGTATTATATTTTGGGATGTTTTATGTTGCAATATGGATAATAAGTGTCATAGATTCTATTTTTTTTTTGCATGACCTTATTGTTCACTTGAACACATATTACAATTAATAATAAAAATTAATTAATATAACTTGACAGATAAATCGTTAGACATTTGTAAGTTTTTTCAATTTATGCACTACGCCATTAAGAGATCTTAAAAATTTAATTGATTGCTGTAATATTTTTTGACAGTTGTTTGCTAGTACAAGTAAAATATTTTCTAATTTTCAATATTTTTTTGTCGTTCGTTATATTATAAATAATTACAAAAATACTTCTAAAATTCATAGTATCATTAGCGGGCGTTTTGGCTTTTTTACAGCCCGGCGGGCTCCTCCTTGATAACTAAGATGTAAATAAATAATTTTAATGCAGTTGTAAGTACACTAAGCTTTTCTGGTCTTCTTAAACAGCGCTTACATGGGAAGTACGTCTTGACACATTTGCTTTGCACATAACTATTATACATCATTTTCACGGATTTATGTTATTATAAACAATAAAGAATATTTAATTCTCTACGCTAGTATTAAGAACGATATTTATGTAGACCAGTTTTTCCATTACCATAATTCTGATCTACGGCGGAAGATTAAATAGGCAATTTAAGTAAACTGCCTTAATCTCCTTTACAAAAATGGAAAATTCTCAGGCTCTAGATCACATAATTCACTTAAAAATAGATATTTACATAATTTATATCGATTATACTTGTATATAAGTATTTGCCAACTTATTTTAAATTCTAATTACAAAATTTAATACGGACTAATTACAGTGAAAGGCTTCTATGTGTCTAGCCGCACAAATTACGTAGGGACAGATTAATAAATTTGCCAGATTATAATAAATTTAATAAATGCATATGGGTTTGATAAGCATGTTAGTAGCATTTCGTATGAACACTGAAATCAATTTACAATTCAAATGATGTTATGATACGTAATTTTATGTGCATTAAATGTGATGTAACTTGAAAACTTCTTTAGACATAAGTATAAATATTGTTAGGTCTTCCTGGTCGACTGTTATCAAATCAGATTTGAATTAACCTCGTCAAATCTGTTTTTAATAGAAAAATAAACACTTGAAATTTTTATATAATGTTTATAATTCTCTCCAATTTTCGCATTACCATTTTCGACAAGAGTTTGACATTTACTTTACAGGCAGAGTGAATAACACAACACGTCTATAGACGTACACTACAGATTAATAACACAGGTCTCAAAAATAGCGCCAGTGGTTTTGGGATTTGATCAAGGGAAAAAACAAATTGAAAATCAAGGTGGAATATGTTCTAATTTTCCTTTGTGAGCAAGTTATACTAATGATGGGTTTATGCAGGCAACTAAATTAAAAAAATTAATTGTAATTGAACTGAAGAATTAAACTAATGAAACTAAATTAAGAAGTTGACTATTTTCAACTTTTAGTTTAATTTTATAATTTCTTAGTTATGCGCCTGCGCCATTCGCGCACTTATGACAAATTCTAACCTAACCTATAAAAATGTATGATGGTAACAAAGTTTCTGCATTAACATCTAAATAATAAAATAAAATAAATAAATAAATATATCATCATGGCATTTCTGGGTGTGCCAGTATCTACAACACATGTAGACATCGGTAATGATGACGATATATTTTACCGTGTGGGCGCTTACCAGGCGTCACCTCACGGGCACCCATAGTTGGTGTGGAGAGTGCACCACAGGGGTCACTTTTGTGCCATTTAAAATTGGAAATATTTGGCGTCTGTCGGGATCGAACCCGGTTCCCCCAGGTTCGCGACCAGACACTTAGGCACGCGACCACGGGACCCCATACATCTAAATAATAATTAAAATAAATAGGATTTCAGTCTTGAAAAAGATTAATTTATTTTTTGTTGACGTTTAAGTAGATAAAACTTAGCAACTAGAATTTTGGTCATTAGTTAATCATTATTTGTGAAAATATGCAAACTAACCAAAACGTATTTCCAAAAATGATTTATAATTTGACAGATTTGTGAGTTTTTAAATCAGCCTAAAATTAATTTGGCAGTTTTGGCTGTTTTTAAATTTTCCAAAAATTAATTTCAAAGCATTACAGAAGAAAATTGGTTGAGAGCTTTTAAGAAGTGAAGGAAAATAATGATGAATTGTTGAAAGCTTGAAAGGAATTATTTTGAAAATATTTACAATACAGTTCTAAAAAATATGAACCATGTAGGTATCTTATTTTCAATAATTCTAGCGTAAGCATAGTATACAGGGTGTTTCAAAGAAAGCGTAAAATTTTTAAGGGCATATAGTACTGCCAAAATTGAGTAAAAATAGCTTTATCAACAGGGTCCGATCTTCAATAGTTTCCGAGATATGAGGCAATGAAAAAAAAAAGTTTTTTCGGTGTTTACCTCTGCTATCTTGACGACTGTAATTAAATAAGACTTTTTGATTACCTTTCAGAGGTCATCTTAAGGAGGATTTATGCAGCCTACTTTTTATTTTACCTTTTCTTTTTATTTTACTTTACAAAAAAGGTGTGTTAATAAATGTACTCTTTTATGTGCACACTTTTAATTTTACTTTAAGAACTAAAGTTGACCAACTTTCAATTTACGTGACAAACGTCAGCGTGTCCTGTATTTATTTGTTTTTTGTAGGTAAGATTGCAAAAATTAGAAAATGGATAATATAGCAGATGCACAAATTATTACATTTGTGTCCATTTTTACAGGTTATAACAACATTTATGACAACTGATACGTCACAAAAATCACATCTGCGCATGTGTACCGAAGGCTTTAAAGTAGCTGCATAAAGTACCAAACTTAAAGTAAAAGTAAAAGCCAAAAAGAAAAGAAAAAGTAAAATGAAAAATAAGCTGCATAAATCCACCTTTGATGTGCTTCTGTTTTTTAAAAATATCAAATAATTGTACATACAAAGTTAAATGTTGTGGCGACCTTGGCTAATATTTAATATTCATATAACTTCGAAACTATTAGAAACTGATAAAAATGTTTCGTATAAAATTTTATTGTTTTTTTATAGTCTATTTACTGACATAGACAAAACTTTGTTCGATCACTATCGTCAGTTTTTCTTCGATTTTTCATTTATCTCGGAAACAGTTCAAGTTCAAAATCAGACCTATGTTGATTAAGCTTTTTTTACTCATTTTTGTCAGTACTATATGCCGTTAATTTTTTTACATTTTGTTTGAAATAATTATTTATCTTACAGAAATTTTCATATTGAAGATTTAATTGTGCAGAAAATTTCATCATTAGGTACAGCATAATCGATCATGATTAGCTGTGCTGTAAATTATAGATCTTTTGAAAACATTTCCTGAAGCGCGGCAATAATTATTCCAATCAATTTGATCACTAAAAATCTTATCAAGATTAAATTTCATTGATCTCACCTCCATTAATCACAATTATTATCAAATTATTACATAACTATATCAATTTCTCCATCTATTATAGGATAAGCAACATTCACTATATTAAAACATTGCAAGATGACAAAGTCTACGGTCTTTCGGATGGTGATTTATATAGCTCGTTCTGTTTTACCGACAGCGATTGGTATTCGCAACTTGTATAAACGATTAGTATGACCTTTGCCCTCGTAGACATAACCTCAATGGGAGAGAAAAGGATGGAAGATATGAATGGTGATGTTTTTATAAATGGTTGCTAAGGAATTATTTGTAGGTTGTTTTCAGATTGGATGTTGTTTTATTTTTTATGTTTTCATTCTTGAATGCAAATAAAATTTCACCAAAAGTTAACAACAAAATTAACGATGATGTACCAGTGAATTAAATAATATAGTTTTATAATCTGTGAAGCAATACGTGTAGATCAATAAAAGTGAAATTTTATGTTTAATAAATTTGTTTAAGAGTTCACAAATAATGTATTTATGATATTTAAAATGTTAAATGAAATTGGAATATCTCATGTAGTTATGTGATAAGTTCATAAAGGATTTACACATTATACGTTTCTCAATGAAATGATATGAACTATTTTTTGTCCAATACGTAATATACCTAGATTAATAGACTCACATTTTTAACAAATCCTCAGATCTAATTTCACAGTCCAATTTTGTAAAGTAGAACAAAGCATTCATACTTGAATTTAGGAACAAAGTTTCTGGATTACTCATAACATGTCAATCACGTCTGGGGTTCAAACCTTCTGCACAGCACTCAGCAGAGTTTCCTATTATTAAATAACGCAACCTTGCCAATAATTATCGTACGCCTACCACATTTTATGACATAAGTTTCTAAAAATTTTTACAATTGATAAATAGTAAATTGATCTTCCAAATTTGAATAATACTTTGTTCGTAGGTACCTATTTCAGTTTTACGTTATTTTTTGAGTGAATTTTTCATATTAGGTTATAAAGTGCTCAAGAAAAGTTAAATTAATGTATTTTTCATATTATTATTTGACAATTTCATTGAAAATTAAGCAATCAAATTGAAAGTTGGTACAATTTCAATACACATTTGCAATTTAACTTACTGTGACATTTTGGTAATAGATCAATTCAGAACAAATGAATTTCGTGAGGAGCACCTGTCAGACATAAATTTCATACTTAATTTACTCAATGATGGAGCCATGGAAAAATTTATGATTTAATTTTATGAATAAATGGTATCAAAATCAAAATTTCTCGATATTTATCATAAGATATATAATTAAATGTGAGGTTAAAATCACTCCTATGGAGGGCAGGTGACGTCATTCTGGAATGGTCTATAGTTATTTAGATATTAGGTTAAATTTAAAATACGTAGATATTTAATCCTCAAAATATTTTGAATTTTAATAGAAAGTGTTTTACAAGTACAATTTGTGGAAATTATTTTAATATTAAGAATCCGCCACGATTTATTAACAAATATAAACAACTGCATGTAAGTTGAGAACGACCTGTAGTTCTAGAAAATCTTGATTATTAATCGTTAAATCGTAATATTTTTTTTATGGTTCATGTTAAGCTCATTTTATTCTCAAACGAAGGAGTTCGCTAATAATTGGAATCACATAAAAAATTGATCTTTTTCAACACATTCAACAATAAAAATAAATAAATAATAAAATAACTTATGTGGTCAATAATTGCAGTATTTTAAAAAGTAATAACTTTTACAAACTTTAACAGTCCCTATCATACAGTTTTAGAAGGACAAGTTTTAATATAAATGACCTATCTTCTAATTTATACTATGATGGAAAACCCCATTGTAGTAAATATATATCAGCATTGATAACTGAATTGACAGATCTGTATTTATTACTTGATACTTGGGGTTCCGTGGCCGCGTGCCTGAGTGTCTGGTCGCGAAACTGGGGAACCGGGTTCGATCCCGACCGACGCCAAATATTTCCAATTTTAAATGGCACAAAATTCACAAAAGTGAAGCACTTTCTACGCAAGCAATGAGTACCCGTGAGGTGATGCCTGGTAAGCGCCCGCACGGTACAAATATGTCATCATCATTACCGATATCTGCGATAAAGCAGATTGTGGCACACTCAGAAATGAGTAATATGCCGTGATATATTTATTTATTTATACTTGGAATAAGATAGCAAGAAAAAAACAATTAACAGTTGTACAAAGTGAACTTTGTAACAGTTTTTGCGAAATAGAAAAAACAATGTAATATTGTACGAGTACGTAACAAGTTTTTAAGATTTTTCCAAAATAAAATTTTATGAGTAGGTAATATAAAAGAATGTTACAAGAACTAACTTTCTCATATTTTTTTCATTTGATAAATGAAACAACCATGCATTATACTAATTAAAATAACAGTAGGTAATTAAAACAGTGACAATTTTTTAATATTTTTCAAGTATAAAAGTTTTATGAAAGTAATATAAAATAGTGTTATTAAAATTAAAAAATTTCTTATAAAATCAAATATACTGCCTACTTATACATTTTTTCCCTATTTCATTTAATGTAGTTTGAATTAATGAAATAATCTTTATATTATACATACACATTATAATAAGAGTAATTAAAAGAGTGTTCGCCGCACGCATACGGAAATGAAAAACATTGTGTATAATTCTTATTTTATGCAGAAATGTAGATTAGACGAACTTGAATTTTTTCTCCTTGTCGCAGGTGCCAGGAACTTGTTTCTAAAGGTTGCTCTATTTTAGTAACCTGCTCTATATCTGTATTCATTGCCTATTAGCTTTATATGTCATGATTTAAACCGATGATGACAACAAGCCGCAATTAATTGAACATTTGAATTGTAAATAAGATGTAAGTACAGATTTGCATGGATTACTGTTAGGAGTAACAGTTCTTAAGATGTTCTATTAATTGCAAGGACATTTGAGAAGCATCAAATTATCTGTAAATGATTGATATTCCGCGTTACGTTTCTTATCTAGACAGAATTGTCCATTTTCTCAAGGCTAATGAAAAAATATTCTGTAAAAATTTAACTAATTTTAGTATAGTGTGCAAACCATTGGGCAAAGCCAAATATTTGGAATTATTATACAAGAGCATTAATCTAATATTAATAAAAAATTGGATTAATTTACAAAAAAAATACTTCAAAAATTATAAAAACTTAATGGTACGCATCTTTTATTTGAAGTATTTTTCTTCATAATAATCCATAAATTAATGACATAAAACAGTGTTAGCCAACTGCTCGCCAATCACTCTTCATCACTTGTTATATCTTCCAAGTTATACCACAGAAACTAAGTAGTTGTCAAATTCAAATGTTTGTAATTGACATATGTCAGCGCCAAAAATCGATGTTTCATTGATATTACTGAAAATTTTTCTGGGAAGTCATATTTACTATTTATTATTGAATTATTAATTAAATATTTAATAATATAGGTGGGTAGACTAGACATATATACTTAGGATATAACACTAATTCCGTCAATGAATTGGAGGAATTATATATGGATATATAGAATCTTTTCCAAGGAACTTTTTTATAGCATTTTTCCATTTTTATTTAAATAGAAACTTTTATTTCTAAAAATTCACACAGTTATTCAAATACTCTAAAAATGCGTACACTTACGTAACATTCTCTTTACAATCAAATAATATTACTACCAAGTTTATATCTCAACCCATTTTTGAATTATTGCCTCAAAAGTTATTCAAAAATCTAATTTTTATGTATCTAGATACTTCTCAATGAGCTGATTCCAAATTTTGAAACCGCAGGTCGTTTTCTCGTTTCGTACTCGACATATTTAGATTTAAAATTTTGCTCAAAACTGCCCATTTTTGGGTATTAACCCAAAAATGGGTCGAGATATGAATTTAGCGACATCACTATTCGATTCTACGGGCAAAAATACATAAGTATAGCAATTTTCATAATTTTTGTCCATCCGGTTCATTTTTTATAAATAAAAATTGAAAACCCCTGAGAATGGCCAAAATCTGAAAAAAATCGTAAGGGGTACACCTTAGATTTTTTTGCGATTTTTGGTCATTTGCAGTTATTTTGCTTTAGAGATTGTATGCGGTGTTCAAAAAATCTGAAAATTGATGTACTTATGTAACTTTGCCCGTAGAATCCAATGATGTTGTCGCCAAATTCATATCTCGACTCATTTTTGGGTTATTACCCAGAAATGGGCAGTTTTGAGCAAAACTTTGAATCTAAATATCTCGAGAACGAAAAGAGATATTGACCTGCGGTTTCAAAATTTGGAATGAGCGCATTAAGAAGTATCTATTTGCATAAAAATTAGATTTTTGCTAATTTTGAAGTTTTTATCTAAATGTGGGATATATTGAGTTAGGAATGCCCGATGCACCCAATTTCGAGTAAACCTCAAACCCAAGTCCGGCCCGGCCCGAATGCATCTCTACTTAAAAATAAAAGTATTTTGTATTTTTAGTTAAAATACTTTTCAAATGTACCTATTTTATATTTTAATACATTAAAATACTATTATTTCTATGAAATACATACATTTTTGTATTTAAAATACACATGTATTTCAACTAGAAACCCTCTTCATGTGTGGTCTGTTAGTAATATAACATAATAATTCCCTATTATTTTTTTTCTTAAAAGAACAAATGCCTATGTTAATGTAGGAGTTTCTTTTTAATATTAACAAAAATACGCGAATAAGTTGATTGCGAAAAACATTTATATAGTACCGTAACATATATTATTTATTTTCAAATAATTAAAAATAAAAGTATTTGAATTATTTACTTCGAAGTATTTGAAATACTAAACAAATAATTATATTTTATCAAACATATTTAGTATTTGTATTTTCTATTTAAAACACATTTTTTCAAGTATTTTATTCAACATTGCGTCTTTCTGCAAATTGGCCCGAGGATCTCGGGTACTAATGTTCAGAAACTTTTGATATGTTAAACAAAGTATTTTTCTGTAAAAGATTCAAAAAAATAACTATATACATACTTTTAAAATTTTTTTTAAGGAGAAAACTGTCATATTTAAATAAAAATATTCATTTTCAGGTAAAATCTTTATTTTGAAACATTATTTTTTTTGTAACTTTTCCCTTTTAAGATATCAAACGAATAGAATTAAGTGAGTTATAACTTAACCTAAGTCAATTCCGAAGTCAAGAATATAACAATCTGTCATCGAACACACTTTCATATTTTATACATATCTGATTGATAATCTTAAATCACGAATTTCTGCTAACATTTTCACATAAAAATTTCCCACGATCTCTATTAAAAATACATTTACAAAAAGGTTGTAAAACGTTTTATATTATGACCAAAATTACAGTTGAAGATAAACATGAGATTAAACTTATCCTCCATCAAATTGCTTCTGTGTTTTATGTCAGAAGATATCAAGCTAACATATAAACTTCAAACATGAAGAATGATACATATGTAAGACTAATTTATGATAGTTTTCGGAATAGCAGCGTACTAAATCATTTTATTTATACTACTTGAGGAAGTGGTGTCCATAAGATTTTGTTTCTGAGAATTCCAATATTTATTGGAGAAACGGAATTTGAAATCGAAAGTACATGAGCGGTGGCACTATGTCGAGAATTTAAGTACGCAAAGTTTAGAAAAGTGCAAACACTTAGTGGAATAGTTCGTGTATCAGCAAAGATAGAAGAAAGTGAAGCAGCAGCGACCGAAAGAGAACGAAATAAATCTAGGAGTGAGTCTGCTTGCGTGTTGATTAGTATGCGTGGTAGACAAATCAGGTATTAAAATTCCAATTAACGAAATCTTACATTTATCACGACACTGAACTCGGTTTCATTTCATGGGCAAAAATTCAGGAACACAGGGGCGGATCCCCATTGAAGAGATTTTTGTAACTATCACAACTATGTACAAAACTCATATGCAACCTATGATATTTTCAAAAGGTTACCTGTTGAAATACACAAATTTTGCATTTTGTGATGTCATTTTTTTTATTACCAGATTAATTTTACAATTTAGTGCGCAATATACACAGCGTATATCGTATTATTGCACGAGGTAAAAAATTATACACTTCTCACCCTTGGTTTATAATATTACGAGTACTATAACAAGTGATATTTGACAATTAATCCGACTTTCATTTTTTGTAATAATCGCACACTAGATATATTTTTTCCTATTTCGCATTTACAAATATTCGATTTTAAATGGCACAAAAGTGACCCCTACGGTGCACTCTCCACGCCAGCATTTAGTGCCTGTGAGATAACGCCTAGTAAGCGCCCGCATGGTACAAATATGTCATCATCATTACCGATATCTGCGATAAAGCAGATACTAGCACACTCAGATGGGTAATATGCCGTGATGATATATTTACATTTATTTATTTATGCACGGACGTATCATAATTTGACAATTATATACGAATTTCTTTCACATAAACGTCATTTTATAGCCCGCGGGCATAATGAAACGTCAAACCAAATTATAACCTACAATATAAACAATTTAAACAGGCAACATGAATTTTTTTTATTACAAATCGATTTTTTTATATTCTTTAATGAAAAATGAAAATTAATTTTGTGATTTATATGGAGATACACAAAATAAAACTGAAATAACATAACTAATAAACAAACAATAAACTGTTGTTCTCCGCTTTCATAGCAACACTAGATACTGGATGTACGAGGACAAATTCTTTTCGATACAATTTTTCTAACACTCATAATTTGAAAATTTTCATCCGTGCATAAAGTTTTGTATGTTACCACGAACGTAACTTGCTTTTATTGCCTTTGTCGTGTTTTTATCCCTCGGCTTAGGCCCCGGGTTCAAAATTCCGCCGCAGGCCATAAAAGCCTCCTTACGCTTTTAATACATAAATAACTATTATAAAATCAATTTTGTGAAATGGTTTTTGTGGATTTTCTTATTTGTGAAGTTGACAACTTAGTGTAAATATTTTATTTTAGTTGTCATTATCACTCATTTGCAAATATTAGATTATTTATAGTATAGGTTATTATTATGAGTATTATAAAAGACAACGGACAACCTATTCAAGCAAGAGTATGAAATTTGGCCATCTAAATAATACTTAAATTTTGAACTTAACAGTTATGTTTTTTGAAAGGAATATAGTAGAAATAGTAAATAGTCAAATAAGAGATAGACTTAGCTAAGAACGAGTATATATCTACGTTTTTGTAAAGAATTTACGATTTATTCTATTAACAAAATGGGGTATTCCACCATAACAAAAAAATAAACTTAAAGTATGGGTCAATAAATAATAGTTAAAACAATGAAAACATTTTTTAAATAATTACTTTATGAGATATTTCACATTTACTAAAAGGGGAAATTGCCGTCATACAATTGTTATCTTTCTCTCGTAGCGTACTCAGAGCAGTGTGAGTGAGAAAGACAAGTATAGGGGGAATGTGACGTTACACTGATTTCTCGAAAATAAAATACTGTTAAACTAGGAACAATTAAGATTTTTGAATACTGTGAATTGCTTCAAAACTGAATGAAGTTTTATTTAAAATAATAAAAAAATTGAGTGGAATACCTCATTGTTTTACTTAAATGATACACGAATTATACGAAACAAGCGAGAGACAAAAATAGAACAACGTATTATTATTTTTTTTTTTTTTTCATAAAATGTCCTACATTATTTCGTATGCCTAAAATTTAAATATAAATTAGTATCCAATATATAGGGATAATATAGGAGTCCGAAAATGACAGTTTTTGGAAAGATTTGTGATGGTTACGGTCCTGAAAAGCTTTGGAATGGCGATAACTGGTCGTGAGCGCGCGCCCAGAGACACACATTAACACTTGGACATCAATAAATTGATCAATGTATCGAAGCAGGCTATGATTGCATACTTCAACACGCAAAGCCTCTTCATGTCACACATTTCATATAATGAGTGCTCTTCACATACTACTACACAGAATAGATAAGGTAGGTACCTACCATTGACATAGTTTCACCAAAGAACACAACATTTATGCAAACGAACATACATCTAAATTTTGTTATGATTTATACACTTAAATTTAAAATAAGTTCACATCAGATTTTTTCATTCTAAATACGTAAATAAATTTTAAAAAAATTTATGAATTTGTTAACGCTGTATTGAAATTGCCAAATTTCATTATTTGAAAGAACGATTTTTTCATAATATATATTTTAATACAAACTATTCTGCTTTACAATAATATTTCGTTCTTTAAACATAAGGGTAAAATTTAATATTGAAATTTGGCATCTTCAAAAAAAGGCTTGTGGTACCAGCAATAACTTTACCGGTGGATAGAATGGATAAAAAAATCGAGAATTTCGCTCGTAATAAGATAAGGATTACAACAAATTGGATGAGTTCTAATGGGGATATTTTTATTTAATCATTCCTTTCCACCTGTTCTTTTAATGATATAGATTTCAAATAAGAGGGCATTATGAACGGACGGTTCCATTATATCCGCTTTTTCACGCCCTCGGGCGTTATGATCTTCATATATTCTGTCCGCATTATAGATATAACAGGAGGTCTATTCTAAATTCATAGGTACATGTGCTATCCGCTATCCGCTATATAAGTTCCACTACTAGCCAATAGATGGATTCAAGTCGGATAGCCACATGTGCTATTTGTTAGAATTATAAATAATTATTATAATTTAAATAGGTACTTACAATATATAGATATTAATCAAATATTATTGATATAACACTCGAACACAAGTATTTGATCACCAAATTGAAAAGCCGAACTACTTGTCAACTTGACATCTGGCAATATTAATAAGTTCCACTACTAGCCAACAGATGGATTCAAGGCAGATAGCGGGATGGGGACCCCCATCTGTTGGCTAGTAGTGGAACTTATATAGCGGATAGCGGATAACACATGTGGCTATGAATTAGAATAGACCCCCAGATAACAGTTATTTACTGCAACCTAGTTCATCATACAAAAAAAATGTAAAATTTATTTAAACTTGTATGTCATCGTTTCTCATGTATTAATTAATCGTTTGAACGATCATACTTTGCAACATTATCAAGGTGTTCTTCATCCTTCGATTGTGATATAGTTTCATTCAACCCAATTTCATTTTCATCGGTTTCTAATAATTATAATCTTTTCTAATAAAATATTTGCAAATTTCTTATAGTGAACGCTACGGAGTTTAGTAACACGGAACCTGGTTTTGTAACCGAAACTTCCAAAGAAGAAATACTGATACTTATTCTGCCTTTCTTTATTGTGCAACTACGTGGATACTAACATACTTCTTGTGGATTTCAGGAAATTCCACAGAAACCACAAAAGGAAATATTTTGATTTATGGCGGCAAACATTGAAAGGACAATAACCGCGAATGAAATATTTCGATAATTATAAATAACATGGGGTCCCGTGGCCGCGTGCCTGAATGTCTGGTCGCGAACCTGGGGGAACCGGGTTCGATCTCGACAGACGCCAAATATTTCCAATTTTAAATGGCAGAAAAGTGACCCCTGTGGTGCACTCTCCACGCCAGCTATGAGTGCCCATGAGGTGACGCCTGGTAAGCGCCCACAAGGTAAAATATATCGTCATCATTACCGATGTCTACATGTGTTGTAGATACTGGCACACCCAGAAATGGGTAATATGCCGTGATGATATATATATATTTTTTTTTATAAATAACATAAAGTAAATAAATTGAAAGTGTACTTTACCAGCTGGTTCTAACTAAACATCAGGACCGGTTGGTATACTGAAGAGAATTCGTACCTGAAACAAGAATATTATATTAGTAAAACGTAATTTTCTATGTCTAAATTAAAATATCATATGCATGTTTATAATATACATTAACATATAAATGTTAATATTATACAAATAAAATTTGAAAACAATATAAATTTAAATATAAAATTTTATATAATTTTTTTTATTATTTATGTTTATACCTTAGACACGCTACGTAGATGAGAAATATAATTCATTAATCACATGACATGTTCTCCTCCAATCAGCATTCAGAATCTCCCTAGTTATATATGTCTATCACAGCGATGATAAAAAACAAATAAATGATCGCCTTATTTATATTCGTTACTAAGGGATTTTTACAACATTGACAAGTTAACAAAAATTTATTATATTCTCTCTTGCAGCATATTTCAGTCGTCCTTCGGACTCGTGAAATCTGCAACTTGGTTCCACTCGAAAATATCATCAATGATATGTTATATATGTCTATCACAGCGATGATAAAAAACAAATAAATGATCGCCTTATTTATATTCGTTACTAAGGGATTTTTAAAACATTGACAAGTTAACAAAAATTTATTATATTCTCTCTTGCAGCATATTTCAGTCGTCCTTCGGACTCGTGAAATCTGCAACTTGGTTCCACTCGAAAATATCATCGATGATATGTTATATATGTCTATCACAGCGATGATAAAAAACAAATAAATGATCGCCTTATTTATATTCGTTACTAAGGGATTTTTAAAACATTGACAAGTTAACAAAAATTTATTATATTCTCTCTTGCAGCATATTTCAGTCGTCCTTCGGACTCGTGAAATCTGCAACTTGGTTCCACTCGAAAATATCATCGATGATAATCATATCACTTATTTTATTACGTATGACAATTTCATCAATACTTTATAATATTATCGAATTAAATATCACGATTATTTTCAAAATAATACATGTTTTCCATAATTTATTTTTACCTCTCCCTAAGAGAGGTATTGGATTCATGCTAAAATTCGCATATCCAGATTTTATTGAAAAGCACGATTTAAGGTCCCTAGAATCCGATTATAACATTTTTAAAATGATGTGTGTGTGTGTGTGTATGGATGTTGGAGGGACGATTCCTCAAAAACTATAAGACTTAAATAATATTTAACTGCAGTTTCCTCAATCTGACATTCCTGGGAAGAGCTGAAAAGGTTTTGGTAACAATTGAACAACCGGAAGTAGTAGTTTCTTAGAAAAATTCTTCTAAATATAATTTTTTGGGACTTTTTTTATTAAATGTTGAAGAACATAAAATTCTCCATCTAATACACTTAAAAAATTTATTATATCTTGTATAGATTTAGAGATAAAGACACTATAATTTATAGAGTAACCTAATCGCAGAGGCTAAGGCACTAAGGAAACCAGTTGACAAATTCCAATGTATATAACATAGTTTGTAAATAACACATGTCAGTGTCAAAAATCAACAATTTTAGTGACATTCTGATAGCTTTTTCTGGGAAGTATATTTAATCTTTCTCATTGTTGCATATATCCATCAGAAATACCGCCAATCTGGATAATGAATTGGAAGAATATCTGACATTTAGAAACTTTCTCATGCAATGAAAAATAGATATACATAATTAGAATTATATGTGTGCAGAAGACATGTTAAATACAATAAAAAACAATATTTGGGTAAAGTTCTGTTATATTTTGTTATAAAACGACGGTTCGAAAGCGAAGTGCAATACAATACTTATATAGCCTAATATGGAAATGGCGAGAGGTCTTGTGCTGGCCACAACAGATTTTTCATATACGTGTTCGCACAGCTAGTTTTAAAGTGACAATTTATTTAATAAAATATTGTTATTATTCACACTTTAATGATAAGGATGATAAAGTTTATGTATCAAGACAATAAAGTTCTACTTTTTATCACGAATGCGGAATAGCGGAATTTATTTGCCGAGGTCAGTAAAGCCATGGAAAATAAACCATATGAGAAATAAAAAGGAACTTCAGTGACGAGGTGCATATTAAATTTTATTTTAAATCGAAAAATTGTTAAAATGAAATAATGATGACGATATACTTTACCGTGTGGGCGCTTACCAGGAGTCACCTTACGGGCACTCATAGCTGGTGTGGAGAGTGCACCACGATCACTTTTGTGCGATTAAAAGTCTGCACTGGCCGGGATGGAACCCGGGTCACCAGATTAGCAACCAGACGCTATACGCACACGGCCACGCGACCCCATAAGCAAAATTAATAGGCATATTTAAAAAAAAATAGTTAAATCGTCTTCTTTAGACCCAGAAATCTGTAGCTCGACTAGTCCCTTATTTTGCAGAAAGCCTTTATAAAAGATATATCCAAAATTATTGATAAAAAGGAAAAAAAAATTCTAATTACAACTCCGTATTTTTATTTCTGAAATAAATAAATTAGTTTTCTTGTAAAGTGATTCATTATTAGCAATATTAATCTATATATCATAACTTAATGTGTGTTTTGATATGCAAGGTTTGTAAAATAAAGTGGACTTTCTACTTTAACTGGCATTTATACTCCAGCTGCTGAGAAATTCACACAAATACAAACTCACGTTTCCGATTCTAGTCTAATCATGTACACTAGTATATTAAAATAATGGTCGTTGTACGATAATAATGCAATATTGTCCATATCGTAATGATAATGGATACATTTACATAAACAGTATGAAATCAAAGAGTAATGTAAGTAAATGGTACATGATATGAGAGAAATTTCCATAAATACTTATACCATTATTGTTGTAATAAAATAAAATAATAATATATCACAAAATAATGCAATTATAAATAAAAATTTCAACTAACGTCAATGTGATACTCTAATACCCATATTCATAAACACTCGTAAAGTTTCAAAACGGCTTGTTATAATTTTTGACAAATAGAATTAAACTTGACAAATTATATTTCGATTTTTCATTCAGTGTCGACTGTTTTTACTGGATAAAAATTATAACGAACCGTTTAAAATTTTACGAGTGTTTATGAATTTGGGCATAAATGTCATAACAAAACAGATTTGGTACGATTTGGTAAAATAACTAATACTATTACGGATCCATAGAGCATCGCGAACAATTTTTATTCGTATCGGTTAATCGATCGCACGATTCACAATTTTTTTTTTATGCACGAATAATCCGCGGTACGGTTAAATCGCGCACGAATAATCGAGATTTTACTGTATCACCCAGCACCATTTAATTTTTATTAATTTAAATACATACCTACATGCTTCCTAATGATGACAACTGTATTAAGTTCCTTTACATAAATATAACAATTGTTTTAATTTTTAAAGTAGGTTTTAATAATATTCTCTTCTCGGAATCTACACAATACAATTACCTTAAGAATAATAATTTATTTTTTCTAAAGCAGATTTTAAAGAGTGCTTTGTTCAACTCGAAGTAGTTGACTAAGTGACATTTTAACCGCAAGGGTAGAAAAATAATACTTTAACGGCAAGGGTAGATAAAGAACTTTAATTTTTATTTAAATAAAAACACATTATACATTTTGGCGATTCATATTATATATTACTTCAATTGTATAAACATGAATAAAATGAAATTGTTTTCAAACAAATTCTATAACTACCACGCTACTGAGATTTTTAAATTGTTCTTAAATAATTTAATTTATAATCGGTTTTTTTAATTTTTGCTCTTTAAAATCTGCTATAGAATAAAATAAAATTTTACACACGACGATAAAATTAAATTATCGAATCGCGAAAAATAATTCACGAGCGATTCCGTTCGTCGATAAAATACAATTTTATCGTCTTGTATAAAAATTAACTATTAAACTAAACATATTTCGGGCACAAGGTGCACACTATTTTTTCTACATTTAAATTTAATTTTTAGAAAACAGGTATAATTATTTAAACAAAATTAACCTCTAATGACATCTTAACCGTTAAATTTTCCTATAAGTTATGATTTGACATTTGATTGACAGCAATGTATTTGTCTGTCTCATTTAAAATGATACATAGGGAATGAATTTGACAGAAGTATTATATTTAAATATTGTAAGAAATTTAGCCGAGTCAGAAAACCACTCGGGCACAAGGTGCACACTATATTTTTTCTACAACTAATTTAAATTTAGAATGCAGGTATAATTATTTAAACAAAATTAACCTCTATTGTCGTCTTATCAAATGTCAAATTCGTTCCCTATGTTTCATTTTAAATGGAACGGGTAAATACATTGCTGTCAATCAAATGTCAAGTCGTTACCATGGATATGACAAACCCAATGTTTCACGTTAAAAAATACTCACGGTATTAAGAATAAGCAAAAAATAAAATATATACCTACCTATTTTAAATTTTTTAAAAAATCGGCCTCGCATTTTGAAAACCACTATTCGAGAAAAAAAAATTAAATTCTTTATTTATTGTAGTAATTTTGGCGGACTGTAACGAAATATAGACTTATTACTTCATTAATACTTTTTAATACCTATTACATAAGATATTTTATATTTATTTTTCTTGCCTCTTGTGTTCTGAAATCAATAATAACTTTCGATTTCATACAAATTATTGTAAAGCCAATATGGTCTAGTTGAGTAACAATTTGGATTAAAATTTATCCGCATTGACTCTTAAGATATTATGATAATCCTATATTTGGCAATGCGACAATATGGTTTATTGCACTGATATAACTCGTTATGCAATATTACAATTTGAAATTGACATTTCTAGGCGCAAGTGTGAATCGTTTTTTTCACCGCATCTGAAGAAAGTGGGCTCACAACGTAATCTTAAAATTTTCTAATAATTATTTGTTTCACTTTCGGTTTCATGTTCCTTGCTTATAATTATATTGTCAAAAAACTTCAATGTTTATGATTTCTAAATGGTAATGATTTAATCTTCGCATTTTCTATTTAACAATAAATTATAGATAATATTTTGACAGGAATCTGATATGTGAAAATGCTCAATTGAAACGAACAATAAGTTATAAAAAATATAGATAGGTAGATATGAGTATATTCCCAAACATATGATTATGATTTATTGTTATGAAAGAAAGTATTTAATTGTTATTGAAGTACAGGTGTCTCATTTTCGATGCTTTTTAGGGTATCTCGGGAAATATTAATGATAGAGCAAAATCGTTTGCACATTCCAGAGTCAACTTTTTGAGAAAAGTTTAATAGTCACCACAGGAATTTTCGATCTTCTTTTGTTTCTGAGCTACAGGCAAAAACTTGTTTTTCGCTCATTTCGAAAATATCTTATAACTCATTTATTATGGTACTTAGAGAAAAATTGTTTTAACAAATTTTATACCGTATTTTAGGTAAAATAAAATGGCGTAATTAGATTTTTTTGAAACTTCATAATTCTTGAGATATAACACAAACTTATGATTTTTTAAATGGCAACCTATGTTGAAAATAGTCTCATCTTTTTACTTATTTTATAAGCTTTTCAATGATATATTCATTAATCAGAAACGAAATGTATCTTCTGTACCACCCGTTTTAAAATACAACGATGAAACTATTTGTGATGGCCAAAAAATTGTTGAAAGTTTTGCTCATTATTTTTCATCATCTTTTAATGACAGCTTAGTGAACAACAAAATTGATTCTGATAATAGTAATCACTTATTCCTCGATTTTAACACAATATCAGAAGAAGATATTATGTCTGCAATACAGAAACTGAATTCGAAAATGACTGTAGGCCCAGATCAATTTCCCTCTTTCATTATTAAAGACTGTGCATCAGTGTTTGTAAAACCACTTATCATTATTTTCAATTTAATTTTAAAAACATCCACATTCCCTAGTCAATGGAAAATCTCTCGAATAACCCCTATTTTTAAAAAAGGAGATAGAAATGATTTAACTAATTACAGACCAGTAGCTATTATTTCTAACTTTAGTAAAATATTTGAGATGATATTGCATTCTAAAATTTATAGCCACGTTAATAGTTTAATTTCGATAAATCAACATGGCTTTATGAAGGGGAGATCAACTCTTACAAATTTATTATGCATAACCCAATTTATCTGCGAATCTTTGGACAATAAAGGCCAAGTTGATGTCGTATATACGGACTTCTCCAAAGCTTTCGATAAAATAGACCATTCCATACTTCTAAAAAAGCTTCATTCCTTTGGTTTCTCCGATTCATTAATTGTTTTATTTTCTTCCTACTTGTATGATAGGCAACAGTTTGTTGGTTATGGTGGTTTTCAATCACAAACTTTTCATCAAAAATCGGGCGTACCACAGGGATCAGTATTGGGTCCACTTCTTTTTAATTTGTATATAAATGACATATCTAATGTCATAGATGTTCCATTTTTAATGTACGCAGATGATTTAAAACTCTTCTGTACTATATCATCTAATTCAGATTGTGAAAATATACAAGAAAATTTAAACAATATTCATAAATGGTGTGTCAATAATAATCTATTATTAAATGTCAACAAATGCAATGTGATGAGCTTCCATAGAAAATCCAATGCAATCACCTTCAATTACGCCCTTAACAATATTATTCTACATAGACCTTATTTATTTAAAGATCTAGGCGTTATTTTTGACCCTAAATTACTTTTTACTGACCACATAAAACAAGCAGTCGGTTCCGCATATAAGAATCTGGGATTAATAATCAGAAACGCTCAATTTTTCGATGATATTTCAATTCTAAAACTGTTATTTACATCTCTTGTGCGACCTCAGTTAGAATACTGCTCGGTAATTTGGAATCCTATTTATAATAAAAATAGTGATTCTCTCGAAGGGGTTCAAAGAAAATTTTTAAAATATGGTATGTATATCTTACATGGAAGTTACCCGCCAAGAGGTATATCACAGGAATTATTGTTAAAATCGTTTAACTTGAATTACCTTCATAAAAGGCGTACTATTAATTCTGTTATTTTATTACAAAAAATTATTAATAACAACATAGACTGTCCCCACATTTTGAACAACATTTCGTTTCGAGTACCGAGATTATCAGCCCGACATACCAGTACATTCTATGTCAAAACTCCTCGATCAAATATTCTAATTAAATCGCCTATAAATAATATGCAACAATGTTACCATCTAATTGAACTGTATGTTGATATTTTTCATGACAGTATAAAAAACATAAAAAACTCTATAACCTATCTTACTTAATTTATATACTTATTTTATTTGTAATATTTATCTTTTCTCCTTACCCTAGAATTGGACAGCAGTCTGTTGGGTATTGAACATATAATAATAATAATAATAATAATAATAATAATAATATAACAAGTCTACATTCTTTTGTTTTACACATGAATAAAAGATGATTTATTGTTTTTTTGGGGTGAAAAAATTGAAAATTTCCCGAGATACCGTAAAAAAGCATCGAAAATGAGACACCCTGTACAGATCTATAGATATTTATATTTTATTTGAAACATTGTTCTTACATGAAAATAATTATTTATTGTTCGTTATTTCTGAGATTAATTGAATTTGATTTTCTCCCAATTGAAGAACAATAGTGATTTTTATCTCTCGCTAAAGAGAGGTATTGGATTCATGCTAAAAATTGCATATCCAGATTTTAGTAAATAAGCACGTTTTAAGGTCCTACAATCCGATCATATCATTCTTACGCCAATGTCTCTCTCTCTCTTTCTCTCTCTCTCTTTGAGTGTGTGTGTGTGTGTTAATGTGTGTGTGTGTGTTAATGTGTGTGTGTGTGTGTGTGTGTGTGTGTGTGTGTATGTATGTATGTCTAGATGTTGGCAGAATGTTTCCTCAATTTTTCAATTAGACAACGGGAAGTAGTAGTTTCTTAAAAAAATCTCTCTAAATATTATTTTTTGAAAATTTTTTTTATATGAAGAACTAGAATGATTGTATCACATGATTTAGTTTCATAATTTAAATTTTATTTGAAGTATTTTTGTAAAAAATAATTAGGTAACATTTGTACAGAGAAAAACTGATTTCCCATGTTGTATTCCACTTTTCGATTCACACTTGTACTTGTGTACAGAATTCTTGTTATAAATTCACTCAGTTCATCGTTATTTTTAAAATTTAGAAAGTAGTATAATAGCGTAAATATCAAATCATGTATGTATACGATTCAAAACTGATATAAATGATAGGTTGTTAATTCATTGTACAGACTGAAGGTTGACAACCTGTATTATAAAAATAATAAATAAAATACCAGATAAGTTATTTACTATTATTTGTAGAACATCAAAAAAGTTTACTTACAATTTGAAAATACTAAAAAGTCAAGGAAAAAGAAATAGGTAACACAGTTTTGTTTTCAAACAAACAATTCTAAAAAGTTGACATACTAAAATAAAATCTAAAAATATACATGACCAAATTATTTAAATTTCTCTATTCTTCCAGATTGCTAATTAAACTTGTTTAATAAATAAAAAAACATTCTCAACAGTGGCCTTTCAAAAACAGCATCCAAATTTCAAATTCTGTTACAGTTCCGAACAAATTCTAAAAATATACTCTGCTACTAATTAACACAATTTCTCTATTTCTTATTAATTAAAATCTATTAATAAAATGATTTCAAAAATTTAATCATTCTGCATTTGGTCTTCTGCATTGACCTTTTGACAAGTGTCCGAATTTCGAAGACCTTAGTGTTACAGTTACCAACTTGTTGAGACAGTCTTTTGAAGACCTTGAAGAAAAGTGATATTTTCGAGTGTGCGTACTGTCTGCTCGAGTTCATTTTTTATCTGCCAAGGCCGAGGCGTTTTTGTCTGCTCCAGATTTCCGTTAGAGAAAAAATCTACATAAATGAATTATCTACAGATAACTGTTTATTAATTATGAAAGAAGATAATTATAGATAATTAAGTTAGGTGTCTCAAAATGTCATATTGTCTAAGACTCATTTTCTTTGATTAATATTGAGATATATGTTATTGTAATTATAGTTTCTTGTACTTAAATTGACTAACGTAATACTAAATGTCGAATGCATGTATGTTAAAGAAATTAATGTATTTTCGATAATTGCTGTTTCTTTTAAAAGGAAATCATAAATTATTGGAAAAAAGTAAACATGCAAACTAAAAAAATCTAATGTTATTGTAAATATTTATTAGACTAATGTTTAGTAACTATTTTGTTGCAGAATTATAAGATCTAAATAAAATGATAAATATGTATGACTTTTATAGAATATTATTTATGGATTAATTATTATCTTTAAACATGCAATTAAAATAATTGCAACATTAATTAAATAATATGTATAAATTGCCACTATAAGTAACACATTCTGTGCGTATATTTTGCTGCCATCTTTTTCATATTTCTACAAGGATTCATATTAAATAGTTTCTAAGTGGGTAATGAGAAATGTAAAAGGTCCTAATAATTGCTAAGACCTTTGGCATGGTTTACATGTTGAGTAATCTTAACCATTCTTTAACTGAGAAAACGGCTGCCAGGACTTCTGTCATGGTTGTTCAGTAATTCTCATTTTTCTTTCCCTTTTAATAGGTTTTCGCATCCCACAATCCTTAATATTGTGTTCAGAAAAAAATCTAATGGGGTCATTTAAAAAAAAAT
This sequence comes from Ophonus ardosiacus, assembly GCA_943142095.1. Classification (NCBI taxonomy): domain Eukaryota; kingdom Metazoa; phylum Arthropoda; class Insecta; order Coleoptera; family Carabidae; genus Ophonus; species Ophonus ardosiacus. The sequence continues at coordinate 45,993,536 of OW964827.1, read as the reverse complement.
ATTTGTCGATTTTTTTTATAATATCATGAAATCCATCTCATTTAATAAATATAGTAATAGAAAATAATTTGAAATATGCGACTTTTCATTCATAAATTTGCTAATAAACTTTCGCGCTTTTAAACACGGACTAAATTTGTGACGACACAAATTCATACCCACAAAAAAGACAATTCTCTCTCACACACACGCTTCACAACATGAAACAGTAATCTAACCTAAAAGTGTGACAGCTGACAGCAAAATATACAAGAGAGAAGATTATTATTACTTTCTATTTCTTTAAAACTACTAGTGCAGTATAAGGTATGTAAATAAACCATTTATTTAAATAAATACCAAACCAAATAATCATAGTTCTAAATTAAACCGGTAGAGCTCGACTGTCGTATTCGTGAATATGTGAATTTGAAACTAAACGCAACTTTTAAAAAATCATATCTCTGATTCTAAAGACTTGTAAGATGTAAAACATACACATACATGTTTAATTTGACCCATTTTTTCAAGAAAAAAATCTGTTGTGGCCAGCACAAAACCTTCCGTCAATTCGATGTATTTTGTATATATCCCATACCAAAAGTTCCTTGAAAAAGATTCTGTATATCCTATAAAGTTGTAATACGAACACACTATTTTTTACAAATTCTATACCGAAAGTTCCTTTCCCTATTTTATTAGGGGTCGCTGTTTCTTACTCTTCTCTTTTAATCATTCCTGTCCGACGCATCTTCTTCACACAATTCTTCCTCTCTCAAATCTTCTGCTACGCAGTCCTTCCAACTTCTTCTCTTTGGAGGGACACTCTATCACATTCACACATAACTTTCTGACCCTATACTTTCTACTTTGGTTTTGCATTTGACACTGACATCTGTCAATTAAATTTTTCTGAATATATCTGTTATTTCCATAATTTTAACAAAGCTGACTAATTTTTGAAAATTAATCTCTCTTAATGTCTCTATAACTCTATATCTATTGAATATGAACGAAACTGTATAATCAAACTGTATAGAGAATAAGATATTCTTTTATATTGATAATCACAAAATGTCGAAAAATAATATTTAACTGCGTTTTTTCAAGAAAAACTGTTAAAAACTTCAAATAAGGGTACTTCCGGTGGATCATTTATAACCAAAATCTAATCAGCTCTTCATATGGATGTAAAGAAGAGGAATACGAAAGAATTATAATTTTTAGAATTGTAGTATTGGAGTTATCGTCGGAGAAAAACTTGTCACACACGGACACACACACATACAGACATCATCTTAAAAATAGTAAATTCGTATTCTAGGGGCCCTAAAACGTACTTATTCATTAAAAACTCACCAACGAATTTTTTGACCAAAGACAATACCTTCCTTACCTAAAGGTGACGGAAGGTAAAAATCAATCAATCAATCAAAAAATGTGAAATGACCCCATTATAATTAAACTTGAAATGCAAAACCGATAAAAATATATGTTCATTTTTTAGGTTATGAAAAATAGAATAGTGCAGAGAAATATATGAAGAATTTATGGAGAAGTCGGCAAAAAATTCTTGTTTTGCCTGTTTTGCAGGAATCGCTTTCAGCTCGGCCTGTCAAAATAAACTCGCGGTCGCAAATGTTCAATTTCTGGCCTAGTGATACAAATAACTATTATACAAGGGTTTTCCTTTTGTTTGGTACCTTGGATGATGAATATGTGGAGAGGAATTATTTGTTTTCGCCTTCTCAAGGTTCAATAAAAAACACTGTTTTTATTAAAATATGTTTGCTTACGTTTTGTTTATGCAAGGGAGCAATTATTATGTTATTTCAGTTTAGTGTAATAGAAATATACCTAAACAGGTATTTGTACAATATCTAAAATAAACATTAGAAGTACATTGCACATACTTATATGTCAGTAGTGCGTGCAAATAACTAGAAACTAATACACTTCCTCAACATTTTCTTATTGATTATTTAATTCCAGCATCCACAACAACTGTACTTTGTATTTACGAAGCAATTATCAGAGAAAAGAAAATAATGTCACAACAAGTAAATATTATTTATGATAATTTTACTTTTAACTGCTACAGACATTGACACTTACTTAGTGTTACTTTTTCCGGAGGAACACGTCACGCTCTCATGCGCATGACATTCGTGTCGGTCACGCTTCATCACGCGCTGTGCACTACGGCTTTTTCACGCGCGAAACTGAATAAGATTCAGAGGAGATCTGCCCTCAAACGCGCTGAAATTTCACTTTTCGATAGGGAAATCTCACGATGAAAGTAAAAGGTTTTTGAACGGTTTTTATTTTCGCTTTTTCAGATTTTAAGAAATGCGGTAAGTATTGGAATTTGTAAGAAATCAATTGTCTGTTAAGGCGGTTTCTTGTACCGATAGAAAGCTGTCACTTTTGTCACTCTTTTTAGTAAAATATTTGCAAGTATTTTGTAAATTATTTCCGTTAAACGTGTAAAATATAGGTGTTAGGTATAATCAGCAAAAAAATTCAATTCGGAATAATGTAATGTGTAATAATGATTATATCGTTGGTGTTTTTTTTTTATAATAGTGCAATTTTTATGGTTAATTTAATTTTGTGGTTTGCTCAATACATCACATGTTTTCATTTGTAATATGTGTGTAATCTTATTCAGGAATAAAAGCAAAAAATATAACATATTATTTTTACAAATAAAACAATTTTGAATTAAATTTTATCCTGTTTTATATTACAGAATGAAAACTAAAAAGATTGTATTATCCTATATTATTTTCAGTACCTACCAGTCATCCTTGAACATTCGTTTCATTTTCTTTTTACCTCTCACTAAGAGAAGTATTGAAATTATGCTAAAAATCGCATATCCAGATTTTATTGAATAAGCAAGTTTTAGGGTCACTAGAATCCAATTTTAACATTTTTACAATGATTCTATAACATTATATATATATATATATACCTTTTTACCTACGTATTCCTTAATCTGATATTAATGGGGAGAGGTGAAAAGGTTTTAGTAACACTTGGACAACCGGAAGTAGTAGTTTCTTAAAAATATTATTTTCTGTAAATGTATGTTATACTCGCCGTCAAATGATTATGGACTAATGTTCAACTTTTATCCCTTTCCGCACCCTGTCCCTTGCCAAGCGGTGTTGCCGCTTGTAACTTGACATGACCAGGAATGAACGCAAATGTCATATAATACATTTAAAAACTAATTAAAATTTTTAATAATCGTAAATGAAGAAAATATTATAACAAATAAGTAAGGTAAGACAGTAATAGGTAATATAAAATATAAAAATTGTCTGTGGAAAATTTATATCTATATTTCGACTAAAGTTTCCACACACAAGTTGCGTTTGCGTTAAAATACGATAACCGGTGAAATCTAAATAAAAGGTAAGAATAATTGATTATTAGGTGAACAGTAGATTTGCCAACACAACATCCTTCTGCCGTCAAATGCACAGTTTTAATGATATTTAATAAATTATAATTTTTTTCAAATTATTAAACGCCAAACAAACAAAGAATCAATTGTTTTCATGGCTTACTTGACTAAAAAACTAATAAAATAGTTTACAAAATTTAAATTTTTAACCGCAAATAACTCGTTTACTTGAAAAAATCGTACATAAACAACATTACCTTATTGGAAAGAGAAAAAAATACTCTTTCCAATAAGATAATAAAAAATATATAGTTCCATTTAAAAAATATATATTTTGTCCCAAATTTTGGGAACCGCTGACACAATTTTTATTTTGTCTACATGACCAATTTTCTAATATAAAATGGCACAATTTTGCTAATTTAACCAACCTCGTATCTCTTCAAATATAAAAGTTACCAATAGTGAGCAAGCTTATTGAGACACCCTGTATATATATATATATATATATATATATATATATATATATATATATATATATATATATATATATATATATATATATAATGAATCTCACAGTCCAAATAACTCCATGGAAACCAGTGGAAAAATTAAAATATTTATAATTGACAGAAAAATGTCATTTGAATTATATTCTTTTAAGTACATTGGAACATATATGCTGTAATATTCAATAAAAATCAGATCAATGAATAAAAAAATAATTTGTTTCAAAATTATTGGGGAACGCTTACAAGCATAGTGAATGAATATTGTACAAAAACTTCTATGACACCTGTTCTCACTGATAAATCATACTAATCTATTTTTGGTTCTCATTGAGAAAATCTGATACCAATGTATTTAAAACAATTTACATATCTGTTGTTGGGAGTGACAGTTTGTTGTGTAAGATAGGTAGATTTAGTGGGGGCGTGCGATACAGATCTGAACACTGGTGTAACAATGACTTAGTGTGAAGATTCCAGATACGCACACGCGTCTTATCTGCCGACCATGTGTGCGTGGATTTGTGTCGGATGTCCGTTTCAATGTTCTGGACACCTCAATTGAGATACGTTTTTTAAACCTTTTAAATAGTAGAAAAGTAATTCTTGTGGTACAATAAAAATATATTATCACAAAAATTGCGAATAGAAACAGATTTAAACACCTAGAAATGAGTAATCGCGATAATGGGCTACTTGCGTGATACTGAACATCCGATTTCTATCACTATATACGTTATGTTATGTTGAAAACATATATAAAAATATAAATTTTATTTAAAAAAAATTATTACCTCCCGCTACCCTTGATAAGGGAGGTATAGGGATCGTGCTAAAAGTCTAATATCGAGATTTTAGTAAATGACCACGTTTTAAGGTCCCTAGAATCCATTTTTAACATTTTCACGATGATGTCTGTATGTGTGTATGTGTGTGTGTGTGTGTGTGTGTGTATGTGTGTATGTGTGTATGTGTGTATGTGTGTATGTGTACGAATTTTGTTTGCACTCTAACTCAAATACTATCATTCAGCAAATTCTGAAACCTTGTATTTTTACCCTATTCTAATAGGAATAGAAGCCATTAGTTTTTTGTGTAAATCGGATAAACGGAAATGGTACTTTACTTGAAGCTCATAATGGTTTTTCTTCAAAAAATACCATTAAATGCCATTTTTCCTAATTTTATGTCTTATGAAAATTAAAGATTATAGAATTTTCTATAGGAATTCATTAATACTTTTTCTATATATTTTACAGATAAATTTAAAAATAATTTTTTTTATTAGTCGCGAAGCATAAGATAAAAACTATTCCTTTGTTACACAGTTCATTTTTCAAATGAATGTAACTGACAGTAAATGTCACTGTCAGAAAACTTATCACTTCAAATTAATAATAGTGACATTTTAAAAAGAAAATAGTAAATAAAGCAATAGTTTTCTGCAATGGAACAGTTTGCAGCGTTGGTAAATACGTAGGTAGGTATTTAATGTATTTAAATTTAAAAAAATGAATAGCGGGAGGTTTTGTGTTGGCCACATCAGATTTTTTGTTTTTTAATAAAGTAAGAAAGAAAATTTCTGTGACGTCATTTTATTGAACTGGAGAAGGAAATCATGTTTAAAAATATAACGTATAGATGGCATGGCGTGCGAGAAAGTTTCAATTTGAATTTGACATTAGTTCATTTTTCTCTCTTCCTGGTCTCTCAAATATATTAATTACTGCACAAATAAACATATAGGTAGTTACATGTAATTTAAAATATCGATACCAAAAAGATAAATTAAAATACTAATTTCCAAACTATTGTTGAAACTTCAAACAGGAGATCTACATTACCCATCAAACAAACGCTATGGCTTTACGACCATTCATTGATGCGGCGTAATTCTACGTCATACATAGCGGTAATTCAAATAATCAAATTTCATTTTTTTCTGGCTAATTAATAAAAATTTTGTCAAAAGAAAAAATATGGGTAGTAAGTTTTTACCTGCTCTTCAAAAATATTAAATGAAAAAAAAGGTACGCAAGTAGCCCATTGACTTGATTTATAAACGTGGTAATAGTTATTTTTGTAATCGGGCAAAAAATGGCTTCAAAATTCAGACTTTAGAAACTCACAAAAACAAATTCCAATTTAATAAATTCGTGTTTCTGTTTTATTGCAGATTATATTTATGTTTCGTCTGAAGCAGAGTACATGTAAAAAAAAACAGTAACGAAGTTAAGCAAGTGTAGTAATAAATTTTGCCACAAGAATAATACCTTTCTACTCTCATTTACCCATAAATTGCTCTTGAAGTTTTCCGACCGCAAATTAACTTTCAGTAATTTAAACAATAATTAACTTGTAATAGAAGTTTATATAACATCACTGGGAAGTAATGGAACAATTAGTTTTGCGAATACCCTTACAGTTTAGCAATATTTGATATAAAAAAATCTGTTGTGGCCAGCACAAGAGCTCCCGCCATTTCCATATTAGGCTGTCACAACACAACTATTGCACTTCGCTATCGAATCGTCGTTTTATAACAAAATTATTACAGAACTTTACCCAAATAATGTTTTTTATTGTATTTAACATGTCTTCTGCACACATATAATTCTAATTATATCTATTTTTCATTGTATGAGGAAGTTCCTAAATGTCAGAGATTCTTCCAAATCATTAACAAGATTGGCGGTATTTCTGAAGGATATATGCATTTTACCTACAATTTTAAATATTCAATTAATAAAACAATAAGAAAGTTTAAATGTACTACCCAGAAAAAGCTTTCAGAATGTCACTAAAACTGTTGATTTTTGACACTGACATCTATCATATACAAACTATGTTATAGACATTTGAATTTGTCAAATGGTTTCCTTAGTACCTTGGCCTCTGCGATTAGATTATTCTATATATTACAGTGCCTTTATCTCTAAATCTATACTAGATATAATAAAAATTTTAAATGTATCAGAATTTTTTGTTCTTCAATAATAGTATAGTAACAGAAATTTTCAAAAAATAATATTTAGAAGATTTTTTTAAAGAAACTTCTACTTCCGTTTGTCCAATTGTTCCAACATCCACATTTCCACACATCCACACACACACACGGACATCATCGTAAAAATTATTTAATCAGATTATAGGGACCTTAAAACGTGCTTATCCACTAAAATCTGGATATAATGCGAATTTTAGCATGATTCCAATACCTCTCTTAGCGAGAGGTAAAAAGAATCGTTCTACAAACGATCGAATTAGCCTAATAACTAAGTAATAAAATTAATTATAGTGGCTGGTATGTAGTGCAATTCGATAAAATCTACTTTCATTATTGAACTTTTCTTAAACTACGCCCAGATTAAAATCTATTACTCTAGCGAATTAATAGTTTCCTTCCCATTTTAGGTTTTATATTTTCTTCATAAATAATAACAATAATTTGTAGTGTAGAACATAATTAATTTGTTTATACAGTCCCTTGCCATGTGGTGTTGCTGCTTCTTCATAACTTAGTATTTTCAACATAACCAGTGAAATGGCAACAGTGTAGAAATCTCCAGTCCATACTTATTTGAAGGTAGGTAAAGTTTTGTATGTTGTCTTGATCCGTGTTCAGATCAAATAAGCATATTTCAGATAAATATAATAACTGAGGATCTCATTTTATATTCAATGGATAATTAATATATGATGTACAGGGTGTCCCAAATTAAGTGAGTTACCATTGGGATCTCAGAATCTGCGAGTAAAAAGACTGGTTAAATGGACAATGTTGTACAATAGGCCCATAAACCATAACAAAAAATAATAAAATGTACACTTTATCCTTAAAGTACTACTCAATAAATAACGATTAAGATAAAAAAAAACATTTTTTTAATAATCACTTTGCGAGATATTTGAATTTATTTCCAGGGGTACAGATGACATCACACTACTGGTATCTTCGTCTACACAAACTGATGTGAGAAAGATAGCTATAGGTTTTTTTAAAAATCAAATGCAGCTATACAAAAAACAATTATGACTTTTTGATACCACGAATTGCTTCAAAGTTAAACGAACTTTCATTTAAAAATATTTTTAAAAAAAATTTATAGGCCTATTTTGAGTGCTGATTTAGATTACGCTGAGAAAAAAAATAAAATCCTGTTTAAAAGTGATGAAACAAATTTAAAAGTGAAATAGCAACTTCCTTATTTTAAATGGAACCCCCATATTTGATTTTTATTTAAAAAAAATTACTTTTTCTCTTTCCAGTGTTTTAAATTTGTTTCACCTCCAAAATCTTAGATTTTCATTACTTTTCATGAAGCTAAATTTATTTAGAAAAATAAGGAGTATTTTTTTATTTCTAATTTAAGAAAATTGTAAATTTTCATTCAAAAAATCTGTTGTCTACGTGACCTTTCGCTATTTCCATATTAGGTTATATAAATACATATTGTAGTTAACATTTCTGGTACACGTACAAAAAATCTAATTACAACTATTATTAATATATTTTTTAATTCATTCTATAAATAAGTTTCCTCCTACTCTTCTAAATGTTCGAGATTCTTCAAATTCATTGCCAAGATTGGCGATATTTCTGATGCGTATATGTAACATAATAACTCTAGCTCTCCAGGCCGTGTAGGCCCATGGCTTCTCATGTAATAGTCTTCTACAGTATTCTGTCCTGTGCTCATTCTTTCCAGTTTTTTATGATAAAAATGTTAAAATCAGATTCTAGTGACCTTAAAACGTGCTTAATTTCTAAAATCTGGATATCTTGCTTAGCGAGAGATAAAAAGTGACCTACAGTTTCTTAAATGTCATATGTATATCAATTAACTGTAGTGGCATATTTTGGCTAAGCTTTTTAACTTCAGTTTCAGAAAAAGCTATTTCATTTCAGAAAATGTAAATTCATTTTCAGAAAAAAAAATATCAATATCAGAAATATTAAATACAATTTCGAAAAACATCAATCTGAATAAAAAATAATTCAACTTCAATTATTTCAGAAAAAAAAATATATTAAAAAAATGTTAAGTACATATTGTAATTTATTTTTAATTTTGAAACATTTTTCCTGATAAAAGTGGTCGGCCATGATTTTGGAAAGTCTTTCGCAGACCATATTAAATTTATGAACATAATAATTACGATACAGAAAATAAAATATTAATATTAAATTATTAGGAAATGTAATAATTTGCTAATAAATCATGCAATTTTCCAATTAGTTGTAATTTGTAGTTTCATTTGCAAAATTAGATCACATTTTTATTTCATAACATACAGAGTAACCCAGTACTTAATTTAATTTAATTATCAATAATTTTATATTAAAATTGACAAAACTTGCTAATATTTTAGCAAAATTAAAATTTTGAAAATATATTGCAATAATAAATAATATAAAGTTTTCGAAACCATGTGTATAAAAATTATGAGAGTTGTAGTTCGTAAATTCGAGTGTTTATCGCTCGCAGCCAATTGTAAGGTCGTAAAGTGCCAAATTAATTCTAACGATATATTATTTTCGTATGACTTCATAGGGAACGCGCCGGCAAGGATAGTAAATTTAGCGTGTGAAGTATTTATATCACTTTCTCAAACGCGGACAGTTTTCGTGAATGACTTGTAAAATATTATTTAATCTTATTTACGAGGCAATATACGTGAAATTTGGAACATTGCTGCAAAGTTATTACAAGCTTAAATGTATAATAAATTCTGCACAATTTATTTTAAATTTTAAGCGGATTAATTAGTGCCAATTTATTTAGAACATAAAATATATAATTATGACAATAAATTTGTACATATTAAGAACACATAATAAGAGGGGCACGCTAGGGTCTCTACTCTTTCATCTTTAATATTTTTAACCTTTTTATAAATCAATCGACGAATTAGTTAACAGTTATTTAACTATCAAGTGTGTTAATGATAATGATAAATGACTGAGCCATTATTACATTTTTTAATTGTTGAAATCATTAATCAATAATTAACATACGTGTTAGTTAAAATATTATTTTCCGTTGACAATATATTACTGAATTTGAATCACTAATTTTATTCCATGACAAGTCCAACAAATTTGATTGGTCGTCTGATTTTAAAAAAGAGATTCGCGCGTCTACTGCGGTCACCTTTAAAAGAGTATAAACTGTCACGTTAATATATAACCTAACAAAAAATTTAACAATTTTGTATTTGATGAATAAACTGGTGCCTTCTTCAGGGGATAAAATAATAAATTACAGAACTTAAACTAAAAAATGTGATGTGGCCAGCACATGACCTCCCGCCAATTCCATGTTTAAAATAGCAGTAAGCTTTACGTAAAGTATCACTTCCGGTTGATCGGTTGTAAATAAAATCTAATTTGTTGTCCAATAAATAGAAAAGTCTGTAATACGAAATTTTGCATTATGTTTTATTGTTTTACCTCAAAAAACTGTTAGAGCTCCAAATTAAGTACCACATCCTATTTATCATAAATGGTTAAAATCTGATATGTTGTTTCAAATTATATGAGTTTTAAATACCAAATTTGAGAAGTTTTGAATCATATTTTAATAGACTTTAAGGAAAAATCGTCACACACACATTCTTATAAAAATCAGCATCAACTTCTAGGTGCTCTGAAACGCAATCTTTGTAAATTCTTCGTCGTACATGATCCATTTCGTAAATGTGTAGTTGGAAATTAATATTAATTTATAGTGCTGCAAAAATAGAAAAAATTCTTCCTGTACATCTAATATTTATGTATGATGGAAAATATATTATTTTTACAGACCTTAATTTCTTTAGAATTAAATATTTTACCATTATATTCCCCTTAACACGGTTTCATTATTAATTTTAATACAATTTCTTCCTAACAGTGACTGACAGTGACATTTGTTTAAATATGTCAAAATTGTTATTAAAATTATGTTTTTGTTTGACGCATAGGCAAGACGATATATGAAAATAAATTATATTATAAATTCATATTTAAAGTTATTTAGTTATTTACTAAATGTTATTATCGTATAATTGAGGATTATACAATTATATACAAATTTAATTAGTAAAAGTTACTAAATAATTATATTCAAGGAATATTTTACAAGAAAAACTGTTAAAAGCTTGTATAAATGATACTTCCGGTTATCCGATATACACTAAAAACTAATGAGCTCTTCCCACATTAGTATAGAATGAGTATACAAAATCTCAAATTTTTTTGATTGATAGTATTTGAGTAATCGTGTCCACAAGATCCACACACACAGACACACACACACACACACAGACACACACACACAGACACACACACACAGACACACACACATACATACCTACAGACATCATTGTAAAAATGTTAAAATCGGATTCTGGGGACATCAAAACGTGCTTATTCAGCAAAATCTCTATATCCGATTTTTAGCACGATCCCTATACCTCCCTTACCTAGGGTAGCGGGAGGTAAAAAAGGTAGTATTTTTCCAATTAATAATATGAGTTCTGAAAGATATTTTAATAATAATATCTAGTAATATTAACAATAATAATTTATTTATAATTAAATCAATTTGTAATATTAATTAAATTAATAATAATGTCAGAAATTTGAAACATGAAAACTTCAAAATAAACAAAAACTAGCGACATCCACCGTTATACTTTGTGCCATAATATTGTCAGTTTCAATGTTCTATAATTTATTAGGAAAAAATGCTTATTATTTATGTTATTTATGCTTAATAATAATTTCTTCGTGAATATAATGTATAAGTTTTTATAAAAATATGTCTGCTATGCAAACAAGAAAAAAATTGCCCCCTCTATAACTAACAGTTTGTCGATCACTGGTCAGTACCTGCTACGTCACGCACCAAATTCTTAAACTATCTTTAAAAATTCATATCTCCCTTATTACGTAAAATTTTTAAATCGCGTTTGCACTAAAATTCTTATTTCGTCCTGTTCTTACTGAAAAAAAAAAATGGTATAGAACCCTATTGTAGTGTAATGAATGATCCTCTATACATTATTATAAACTATTAACAAACGGTCAACGAAAAATATTTAAAAAAAAAGTTTTGCCTTTACATTTTAACTACGTTTAAAATTTTATGATTATTTGTACCATTTATTAAATATTGGACTCGCTTCTTGGCTTATAGAACGTTTTCATGTACAATAAAAATCGTACATAAATCCCTTGAACTCAAATGTTTCATTTAATTATTAATTATAAAATATGAATGCGATACCTACTTAAATAAATAAATTATAAAAATATATGTTTACACGTTGTGGAAATTTGCTTAATTAATAGTGAAAACCTAATGAAAATCCTTAATTACTAATTAAATACATAAATTTGTTACTAATTGTGCAAAACCGGTGACAAATTTTCATAATAATTACCAAACATAATACTTTCCCTTTTTCAGTCAGGAAGAAATCATTGCTTAAAATTTCCTTTAACCAGTAAAAAATAGCAATCAAATAGGCATGGGGGACAGGAAATTGCTTGGATTTGCGTATTCGCGTGTCGTCACAAATACTTCTATTAATAATTACACGAATAAGCGGACATGCGATTAATTAAAATTAAAACACTCGAAATATTTCCGGTTCTATTTGAAATTAGCCGCAGGCAGGCTTCTGTCAAATTACGCAGCTGACGTTTAATTACGCAAATATAACCGAAAATAGAGACACTTATTATGAAGAAAAGTGCATTTATCTATATCTATAGTCTATAATCAGGCGCCTTTGTTTATCTATAAGGGTATTTTATACTCATCCATGTCCTTAAACATCAATAACTCATTTGAAGAGTTAAGTGGAAAATGGTACTACTGTAGGATTTATAATTATAGTCAGTTGAGTTTGAAACTAGATAACTTGCTTTAAAAAAATTCAAAATTATGAAATACACTTTCAATAGGACTGTTGCAAGAATTTTTATATTTGTAAGTACTAAATTTTAAAAGATATTGTTCTTTAAAAAGCGTCAAATATATAAAAATCACGAAATATCCATATTACATATTTTACAATTGAATACTGATATCTGCGTAATATTTTGAAAAGTCACGTGATCTGAAACAGAATGTGACGTCAGAGTACATACAAACATGTAACAAATTATCGCTTACTTTTATTTATATAAATAACGTGAACTCTTTTCCTATTGGCTATGAATTACGTTCTGTATGCACTCCAACATCACAGGAGTGGAGAGTTGCTTCCATGACTACTACTGACACCAATATTTTTATTTAATTATTGTCAAAAATATCAATGAATTATTATATTTTTTTAAACTATGAAAAATATTGCATTAACTTTCATTTAATTTAAAAAAAATATATGAAACCGGCTCATTATGGACTGTACATTTCTACGTAATTATACGAGAGGACAGAGAAAAGTTTTGTCTTTCTCAAAGATAAACTTGATTTTTATTTTGAAACGTTTTTATAGAAGTCTACAGTTTACTCCTTCAGTCAATGGATAACTGCAATTTTGACAATTTTACCATATTTAAAAAGCGTTTCGTGTAAATGACTCTTCAAGTTCCAGAATAAATGATACTCAGAGGGTTCCAAATCAGGTGAATATAAGGGCTGTGCTAATATTGGGAAACTTAATTCGGCTGCTTTTGAATTTCCTGCAACACAAGTGTGGGGCAATGCATTGTCAAGCTACAGCAAGAGTACTTGGCTAAGTATTCTATGTTCTCTGAAATTAGTTAAAAGACGCGTAATAAACCTCCAAACCAAATTTTTCCACTTTTGTCACCATTTCTTTATTCTGAGCAGTTGTAGGTCGACCACTTTTTTCATCGTCTTCTAAGCTCATTCTTCCATGTTTAAATTCTTTTGAGCAACGTCTAACTGTAGATTCTGAAGGTGCAGACTCTCCATATACGTCCCGAAATTTCCATGAAGTGACGTCACATAACCTATCTTTTTAAATATTGCTATGTAATATTGTAATATTATATTATATTGAAATGCTTTTATTTCTAAATAAACTTGCAGTAACAACAACGCAGTTTCTGGACTTGTGGTTACATAACTAAACGTTTACTTGTCAAATTTTTATTTCAATAAGGTTTTGCTGTCAAACAATAGATGCGTTTAATTATTTATTTCGGTGCACTCGGAGTTCTCATAGTCATTTCAGATTTCTACTTTATTTATTTATGTAGTAGGTACTGCGCTTTAAAAAAAAGATTGTACTCTATACTTTCCGTATAAGTAGAATTCAAAATAACATTGACAACTTTGAATACATAGAACACAATAACCGAACGCACCTATAAGTGAATATACGAAGGTAGGTATATATTCGAATATACGAAGGTTCGTATATTCGTTCACCATCACCATGGTTACTTAATAATAACCGCTATAGATAAGAAAAATCTTCTTATTGGTTTATAATTTAATAAATGATATAGTCATATAATAATAATTTGAGTATTGTATTATTTTTTATCTACCTAATAAACTCCAAAATTTTGCAACCAATTATAGCGTTTAAACTTTTTGTTGTATATTATGAAAAATTTTAATATAAAGCCTGAAACATTTTGACAAAAACCAATATTATTAACTAGCACTACATCCGCAAAAACTATCGTACTGTTTATCACTCGCTAATGAGTTGTATGTAAAAGTAAGATACAACTATGTCTTTGCCACTTTCAAAAATTCAAATCAACCAGACAAAAATATGGCAAACAGTGTTAATAATGGTAATTTGGTTTATCAATTAGATACTGTTACTGTTACTTTCTTTTTCAGCAGGAAATTTTCATTTCTTTTGTTGTACGCACAGTTGGAAGGTGGAAGCTGCATGTATGTGAAATTCTCATTACGAAAATAATGCGAATTTCTTTAATACGCAACGCAGTATGGTTACTTGCTATACTATGAGAATATTCCTAGGAATATACATACCTTAGTTACTATTTGGATATTGCATAAAAGAAAATAATACACTTGCGTATTCTCTGGAAATGATTAAGGCCAGATATTTTTATCTCTGGTTAAACTGCCTGTTAAGTTAACTGTCGGTTATAAGATCAATGTGACATTGAAAAATTGCTATATGTGTAATTTTTACAATGAATATACATTATGTATACTCATACATAAATACTCTAAAAATGCATACACTTACGTAACATTCTCTTTAGAATCAAATAATATTACTACCAAGTTTATATCTCCACCCATTTTTGAATTATTGCCCCAAAATTCAATATACCCCACATTTAGATAAAAACTTCAAAATTTACAAAAATCTAATATGTTATTTATGTAAAGTTCAAGTTTGATCTTCATTTAAGATAAATTTAATAAGAAAAAAATTGTTGTAGCCAGCACAAGACCTTTCGTACCAAAACATCATTGGAAAAGATTATATATATCCAGTAAAATTGTAACACGAACATAATACAATTTTTTACAAATTCCATGCAGAAAGTTCCTTGGAAAATATTCTATAAATCCAATAAAATTATCACATGAATATACATTCATGTATATAGATACTTCTCAATGCGCTGATTCCAAATTTTGAAACCGCAGGTCGATATCTCTTTTCGTTCTCGAGATATTTGTTAATACCCAAAAATGGGCAGTTTTGAGCAAAATTTTAAATCTAAATATCTCGAGAACGAAACGAAATATCGAACTGCGGTTTCAAAATTTGAAATCAGCGCATTGAGAAGTATCTAGATACAGGAAAATTAGATTTTTTAAAATTTTCAAGTTTTTATCTAAATATGGGGTATATTTTGAGCAAAACTTTGAATCTAAATATCTCGAGGATGAAAAGAGATATCGACCTGCGATTTCAAAATTTAAAAACAGCACATTAAGAAGTATATACATAAAAATTAGATTTTTGAAAATTATGAAGTTTTTAACTAAATGTGGGGTATATTGACTTTTGGGGCAATAATTCAAAAATGGGTAGAGATATAAACTTGGTAGTAATATTATTTGATTGTAAAGAGAATGTTGCGTTAGTGTACGCATTTTTAGAGTATTTATATATGAGTATACATGAATGTATATTCATGTGATAATTTTATTGGATTTATAGAATATTTTCCAAGGAACTTTCTGCATGGAATTTGTAAAAAATTGTATTATGTTCGTGTTACAATTTTACTGGATATATAAAATCTTTTCCAATGATGTTTTGGTACGGGATTTGTACAAAATACATCAAATTAACGAAAGGTCTTGTGCTGGCTACAACAATTTTTTCTTATTAAATTTATCTTAAATGAAGATCAAACTTGAACTTTACATAAATAACATATTAGATTTTTGAAAATTTTAAAGTTTTATCTAAATGTGCGGTATATTGACTTTTGGGGCAATAATTCAAAAATTGGGTAGAGATATAAACTTGGTAGTAATATTATTTGATTGTAAAGAGAATGTTACGTAAGTGTACGCATTTTTAGAGTATCTGAAGAACTGTTTAAAATGTCTTAAAAATCTTTACAGGAAACCTCATTTTGTTATGAGCAAAATTAAATTAACGTCACCTACATGTTACCGTTTAAATATGACATTTAGGTCCACTATGTTGCTTGCCCTGGGACAGGCCCTTTGGCAAAGTGAACGTACGCAACCTGTCCACGGTGCCATAAGCAAGCTTACGTAACATTCACTCAATATAATCACCGCCATAATATAGAACCATACGCGCGCTTTGCATTCAGGAACGAGTTTATATTTTTATAACTTTAATTGATATTTTTAAACTACAAAGTGAAGGGATTTAACATATCTCCGCACTACACACTAACCTGATTGTTATAATATGCGACAAGAATGAACTACATACCAAAGAAATTTACCATAGAGAAATTTGAAGTTTTTACGGTGGTTACGTTACACTATTATTAAATATTTATTATGTATTTGTAAAGAGTGTTGACCCCAAATACTTTACAAACATATAAATACTAGAATTAAATATATAAATAGGATAAACGTGCTAGTAGTTATAAAAATGATACTTGCTATATACCAGTTATGATAATTATGTATACTTTTAAACTCGAAGTATACTTTTGTATGTATATGTATATGTTTAAAAATAGTAAAAAGGTTGTCAATGCGCAATTATTTGTTATTTTATTGTTTTAAAAAAGTTCAATACATATTATTTTGACTTCTGTCTACTATTGTTGAATAAAACTTACATTACATACTGGTCTGTAACTAATTTTAAGAACAAAGGATTGTATATGTAACAATTAATTCTCAGTTACACTGCTTATATTTAAATCTTCTTTCTTTCGGGGATTTTGAAGTGAAAACTTCTTTAGACGCACCTTGCACACTTTTTCCTAGGCAGTGAATAAGACTGATCTGCCACGCATCACGGTCATTCGGATAAACTCGCGGAGAGCCGAACGTGACGTCACGTAATTCGGGTCATAACCTACGGTACGTTATTAACACAAAGCTGGGAAACATTTATTTATTAGGCATTAGGTCTAATAATTTAGTATAATTTACAAATCTTACTTTAGCATTTTAACTAATCCGAAATAGATAATAAATATGTTGAAAAAATCATTAATTTAAAAAGGAAAAGTGTTACTTTCATTCAGGGTTCGAAAATATCATGATATTTATATAAACATCATATCAAGCGATATATATCATTCTGTGAAATATTTTATTATTAAATAAAAATACACACATTTCAGACGTAAACTTGTATTTAAAAACTTAATGTGTACATATACTTAATGTATGATCTTGGATAATAATAGTACAAAAGAATAATAATTTATAACAGAATTGAAAGAGGCATTTCTTCATCTGAAGAATCATTTATGAGATCACTGTGACCTTCAGTTGAATCTGATGATTCCCATGCCCATCCGCGGTTGCTCTTCTTCTCCTTAGTCTTAGGGAGCTATTAAGCGATCTGCTCATGTGTGATATTTTCGGAAGAATCCAGATTTATTCAGAATAAAATAAATGAATATATCGTGATATACAGGGTGTCCCATTTAAGGTACGAATGCATTGGTATCTCGAGAACCGTAAGAGCTACGAGGTTGGTTAAATTAGACAAAAGTTGCCCCATTAGGAGGCTATTTTAATGGTGTTTTGTTATTTGAAAAAAAATGCATAGGTCACTAGATACAGGTGAAAATGTAAATATCGCGATTTTCTTTTTTTGCTTATAACTTTGTTATATGAAATAATACGAGATTCTGGTTTGAACTTTCTTAAGGCACTTTTGTATGGTGAATTTGCAGAAGTACTCAATTTTTTTTTATATCTAACCATTTACGAGTTACTGATAGCAACTTTTATTTTTCATATGGAGGTCATATTAAGCTATGGCATTTTTAAATAGAGATTTTTTTTAGCTTTACAATGATATAAAACAATAATAATTTATTTTTATAATTAACAGAAAAATTAATAAAAATTGTTATTTATACTAAAATTAAATTGAAAAAAGTAAATCGAAGGCTGCTGTGGAAACAACAAACAACAAAAAAGTGCAACAATTGAATCTCTGAATTTTACTTGACAATAGTAGATTATTACGATTAAAAAACGAACTCTGACAACGAATGTAACAACTCAACATATCATATTTTTCCCACCGAGAAAAATTCATTTTTATTACTCGTAATAATCTACTATTGTCAAGTAAAATTCAGAAATTCAATTGTTGCACTTTTTTGTTGTTTGTTGTTTCCACAGCAGCCTTCGATTTACTTTTTTCAATTTAATTTTAGTATAAATAACAATTTTTATTAATTTTTCTGTTAATTATAAAAATAAATTATTATTGTTTTATATCATTGTAAAGCTAAAAAAAATCTCTATTTAAAAATGCCATAGCTTAATATGACCTCCATATGAAAAATAAAAGTTGCTATCAGTAACTCGTAAATGGTTAGATATAAAAAAAAATTGAGTACTTCTGCAAATTCACCATACAAAAGTGCCTTAAGAAAGTTCAAACCAGAATCTCGTATTATTTCATATAACAAAGTTATAAGCAAAAAAAGAAAATCGCGAAATTTACATTTTCACCTGTATCTAGTGACCTATGCATTTTTTTTTCAAATAACAAAACACCATTAAAATAGCCTCCTAATGGGGCAACTTTTGTCTAATTTAACCAACCTCGTAGCTCTTACGGTTCTCGAGATACCAATGCATTCGTACCTTAAATGGGACACCCTGTATATCAAGCTATAAATATCATGATATATATCGTATGATATATATATATATATATATATATCCTCCAAACCCTGCTTTCATTACTTATTTTATTTAATTTTACTATATTTTGGCTTCATTATTTTTGTCCTACAATTTTCGGTAATTTATCTAATGAATTAGGTAAATGTAATAGAAAATATAAATACATATTTAGTTGATTTCTATATTTATATTTAGTTCAATACTTATTACGATTTAAATGTAATCATTTCACCTAATTTTGTATTTAATTTTACTATAATTTGTTATTACAAATTTAGAAAATTTAAAAAAATCAACTTACATATTTTAATGAAACATATTAGTAGGCTGAAAACTAAGAAATTTATTTAGTAAATTTAACTACAATTTAGGTGTTTTTTATTTCTTTGCGCAGCGAATACAAAAATATTCGAATAAAAACTTTTGAAACATTTAAACAAAAAGTTTATTTAAATTTTAAATTCCGTTATTATTAATCTTTAGTAGATTTTTAGCTAAAGAATGCAGTTACATGAAATGGATAACGGATGTAAAACTTATTTATCAAAATCCCGATATGCGATATTTAACACCATCCCTATATCTCCTTTACCTATACCACCACCTATACCTACAGGGTACCGAGAAGTAAAAATTATACTGATCAAATTATTTTATAATCAATCATGTAAATAAAACAGTTTTTTTAATGCCTCTCTTATTCTACTCATATTTATAAGATAAGAACAAACTTTCATGTGTCTAAAACAATTTAGAGTATATCTACTGAAATTATGCTTGGAGCAGAATATCGAAACGGCAATCAACTATGTGTCAGTCTAAAAGATAGACATGTTTGTTTTATTATTATTTAAAATACCACATCTTTATTTATTATATTAATTTAAGTACGGCATCAGTATAATAACCTCATTAAACCCACAAAAAATCAGGTGCATAAACTTCCATTGATTATTATGTATCGTTTTGTAACGAAGGTGAACGCTTGCTTAACCTTTACTGATTTCTTTTAAAGTTCATTGCGTATTTTCATCTCAAAAATAAATGGCATTATGCTATTATGCATTCATAACACAGAAATGTTCAATTTGAATACAATCAGACAAAACACACATTACATTATCGCTAATAGGCAGAAAATTATCTTCATATCTCTTAGAAAGGCGTGAAATGAAAAATACAAACATCACTTGATGAATAACAAAGAAGAATATGGCATTGACCTTGACGGCATAGAATCAGTTATGTAGTTTACAAATGAATGTGTTTATAATGTCAATTTTTGTTTTCTATTTCAACTAGAAACCTGGTAGACAAAATTGGAAAGATGAAGCTTACGTAAATATTTCTACATCACTTGACATACGGTCGACGCATAGTTGCTAGAGCCAAAATCGATTTTGTTGGCACAAATACCAAGAAGAATATAAAATTGTGTTAGATAAATGCTTATAGGTATTATAGTTCTGGAATTTCAATAGTGAAACATTCCAAAAGAAACTGCATTATAAGATATAAAATATTGAAATAAAATAAATAAATATATTATATCGGCATAGGTATTACCCATTTCTGGGTGTGCCAATCTGCTTTGTTACAGATATCAGTAATAATGATGACACATTTGTATCGTGCGGGCGTATACCAGTAGTCCTCTCACGGGTACTCATTGCTGACGTGGAGAGTGCACCACAAGGTCACTTTTGTGCCATTTAAATTTCGAAATATTTGGCGTTGGTCGGGATCGAACCCGGTTCCCCATGTTCGCGACCAGACACTCAGACACGCGGCCATGGGACCCCATAAAATATTGAGATTCGAAAATATTTATTATTACTAATCAGTATGAGATATTTTGGACATTTTAATATTTTCGAGTGCAACATACTTCATTGGTTGAAATTTTTAATCAGTTGTTTTCATAGAAATCCTACATCATATAGCCATTGTATCACAGTGCGATCACTCAAATCTACATGAAATTGTACCCGAATTTTTGCAGAACGTTCACTTGATGATAAAGTAGGATCACTTACGGATAGACGCCGAATGGTTTTTGTCAATTCTAGCACTAGTTTTCTTGGACCACCGACTTTTATATTAATTTTAACACTTCTATACTGCGAATTTTTTTTCAAAATCTTTGATATGCCACTTTTACTGATTTTTATTTTTTTTTAAATATTGCCGTTTATCTTTATGAAGCTGTACTACCGTTTCTCGTAAGTCGTCGGAAAAATATTTATTTTCCATACTTTTGTCTACCGAAAAAGTGAGTATATGTTATTTCACTTAAATCGTACAGTCAATATCAAAAGATTTCTTGTGAATATATTCTTCTTTAGAAAATACAATTCAAATTTGCGAGAACTATAAACATATTTTTAAAAAAATTAAATATTTAAAAGTTTCCATACTTTTGTCCACCACTGTATATAATATAAACGGTACAGAAGGAATGGACATTTTTTATAAAACTACTTCAGTATTTTTCTAAAAATTGTCCATTCATTCTGTTCCGTTTATGTTATATATAAAAAACGTATTGTTATAAATATTTCATTATTTTTCTGACTTGATTTAATCCTGAAGAGGATCATAGTTATGATCGAAACGTTGGTTTGAAATCAATAAAATCTTTCAGACTGCAGTTCCCAATATTTTCTTTTTTCCTGCATCAATTTCCAGTCGATCATCGTTACTCCAAAAATAATTATTAAATTAAAATAAATGATGTCCAGTATACATTTGTTTTAAATTCTTGTACAATTTTAAATAGGGTTCCATAATTTTTCAATGTCATTTACTTGTTAAATGTAAATAGGTTATATGTACCATTCAGTAATTTTGAATTCTTATACGATTCCAGAAAAAAATTAATACTTATCTCGCCATTGATGTTCCTTTTCATGACTCATTATGATTATTAATCTCCATATTCCCTGCCTTGATATGTATAACTATTTTCTGACTAAACCAATAAAGTAATGGTATATTATTATATTTAATGAATACAAAATTAGAATGTTCAAGTTTTGTTCTGAAAAACATCTAGTTTGTCATTCTTATTTTTGTTTCCCACAAAAAATAATAGTTTATTCACTGTTTCTCATGTGTAATAATTTAATAATACTGCGTCACTGAAAAACATAAAAAAAGACATTTACACGATTTAAATTTATTTTCATCTTTATCTCAATTATACTTTAAATTCTATTCTAACAACTTCCAATTGTTAGTTAATACCAGCGAACATAAACGCATCTAATTCATTCTTATTCATAGCCTACTACGCACCTGTTAGAAAAGAAAATCTAACTATGTCGGAATAGAAAATCACAGCAACCGGTGGGAAACGTCTCTGCGATTAGCGCTTGTTTCATGACAATGTACTATCAAAGCGTTAGTGTTTTTCATCCAAAACGGTGATGTGTCGTTCTCTCTCTCGACGTAATCGTCACTTGTTTAAGAGCAATATTGGAAAGTACTTTCATTGAAGATGTAATGAATGTTTTGTTTTCAAATGAAATAAGATGTGAGAAATATGACATTTTGAGATGACGGGTTAAGTAAGAGTTAATAGTGAAGAATGATGAGTATGCATTATATTAAATTAGTTTTGTTACAAAATGTCCAATTTGTAAATGTTAGAAATACTGAAAATATAAATACCTGTACATGATACACTCTAACAGTAAAAATAATTCAATAATAATCACATGAAATGTCTAAAAATGATACTTAGCTGCGTTTTTTCAAGAAACACTGCTAAGAACTTCAAATAAGGGAACTTCCGGTTGACTATTTATAACCAAAATCTAATCATCTCTTCATATGGATGTAAAGAAGAGGAATATGAACGAATTTTAGAATTGTAGTATTGGAGTTATCGTCGGAGAAAAATTTGACACACACACACACACAGAGAGAGAGAGAGAGAGACACAGAGAGAGAGAGAGAGAAAGAGAGAGAGACATACATACATACATACATAAATAAATAAATAAATAAATACAAACAAACATCATCGTAAAACTGGTAAAATCGTATTCTAGGGCATATTCATTGAAAACTCACCACCGAATTTTTTGACCAAAGACAGTACCTTCCTTATCTAAAGGTGACGGAAGGTAAAATTAGTAGAAAAACATGTTTCATATGGCCTGTTAATTGACTCGTTTTTTTTTTTTTTGTTTTTTTTAACCTCGCAACAGGATTAACTCCCAATTACTGAGTAGGTTTACATACACAAACATCCATGCCTTAGTGGGATTCGAACCCAGAACCCCGAGCGCACTCATGACTAAGAGGCGTTACTCTAATCATTGAGCCACCGAAGCCGACAAAACTTGGACTCATACGTTAACAGATTGCCTTATGATACTGGTCTTTTAATGTAAGTACAGTGTGTTCAAAAAAATCCTAATTCGTAGTAGGCTTTGAACAAAGAAACGTATGTCCATTTTAAAATACGAGATTTTGTCCAAAATGATATCTAAGGAAATCAAAGCTTGACTTTTGAAATGAATAATGGTCAGACATACGTTTCTGTATTCATAGCCTGCTCCAAATTAGGTTTTTTTTTTAAACACACTATAGTTAACACTATTTTGTAAAATACCAACAATTTGATATTTTAAACTTGAAATATTTGCTCATTTCTTAAATATTTCCATTTAAAAGTTACCATCGACTTGTCAAACGTGACAGATGATAGCGATTTTGTTCTTAAATTTTCTATTGAATACTAAGATCCTTTGTTTCAATGTATCAATTTTCAACGGTATTTCTTGACATTTCTGGCAGTGGGCATCGGGAGTGAATCCATAAAAAAATATTGTAATTCAGTACCATTTTCACAGCACAGCATTTAATATTTGCGTCTCATACTTCCATAATAATTTGTTTTAATGTAAAAAATTAAAGACATTATTATTTCCTCAATTCCCTTACTTGTTCTTTTGCCCATTTAATATATTTAGCAGCGGAAACAAATAAGATATAAACAAATCCAAGAAAGTGTAATAATAATAGAATTATAAACGGATATTTTACATATCGTCTTGACTTCCTATTATTATGAACGGATGAAAAGATAATCAATTTGTTTTATATTTTATTAAAAGATACACATTAGTTTAGAGAAAGGCGGATGGATCAAACCGAAAAATATTGTTCATAATTTAACTCTTACTTCACACATTTTTCATAATTATTAAAAAGTGAGAGGGTGAATTCATTTAAGAATAGAATTACATAACCTAATTCTAATTCCGCAATAGTGTACACTACACTTGTATTACAAACAGAAAATTCCATGGTCCAGTAATTTCAGGTTAGGTTTGATTCTACTAATAAAATCAATCATAATTTATCTCTAATACATCTCGTACTAGTAACAATGATGGCTATTAGAAAGGGTCACTTTTATTTTGTTTCTAATTGACTCTAAAAAAAGATATTTAGAAGAGATAATTCTCATAATTTGGCAAATGAATGTAATCATAATATTTGATTGTACTGGTATCTGTCAAATGAATGGATATTATTATAAATGTTTAATGATAGTGATAGTAAATGATTCACGTTATGATTATAAGTTAATGTTATGTAATATGGAACGTAAAATTTTATTACTTAACGTTAAGGATGTGACTGACTGATATGTTACTAATTATATTTAATAACAGTATTAGCCGTATCATAAATAAATGCAACATATTCTTGGTATTGATTTTATGAGTAGATACTTCTGACCTTTGCTTTTCCATATACTGTAAGCATACAAATAAATATATCATAATTTTTATTCATTAAATATTACCGTCTATTTGCTGCATATACATATACAGATTTTGTATTTGAAACATTTTTCCCGATAACTGAAAGTTTAGTAATTATTTTAAATAATCAAAATCTGTTGTCATTAACTGTTATAATAAATTTCAATCTTAAAAATTACACTAGGTATTTCAAGATGTCCCAATTAACTTAAACCTAGTTCTTTTAGTTTCCATAATCCAATGATGAGTATATGTTATATAAAATTTTAAGCTTCCTACTAATTAGCATAAGCATAATACCTGCTGATGACAAATGAGTAAGGAAATCTATCTACGAAAAATTCCTACCAATAGTTTTTGACCAATCATGATGCAAAGCCCTTGAAAATTCAATCAATGAACCGTTTAATGATAAAATTCCTTTACCCCGATAAAATTCCGCTACCAAATATAAACAGTTGTTATTTTTTATAACTGGCAGTTTGACAGTTAACATTTCAAGTTTAAAAATAATTTCTGATACTAAATTGTTTCATTTTGCGTTGTCCTTGGAATTTATCTCACCAAATACCATACGACCTCTCTGATTTTTCTCAGATAAACTTTTATTTTTTAGCACTCATTATTTTGCTTTTAAGCAAAATCACTCAAGAAAACTGACTAGTAAAACCCCTCCCCCCTTCGGAGTCGGGAGTTACCATGCAGTTTGCTTTCGTGTTTGTTGCTAAACAAAAAAAATCGTGCAAAATAAAACTTTATCGATAAAACCAGGATGTTTTGTGATATTACTTCTGATCATAAGTACATTTCACTTTTGTTTTTTGTTTCCAACATCTGCCAATTAATTTACATACTTCATCGCACCAATGATTTAAATCTTTTGAATTACTCATATATAGGATTAAAATAATTTATTCGCAATAAAGTAGAACAATGCACATAACAATCATTATTTACATGTCGATATACATACATAATAAATAATGTTAGCAATATTTTATTGGTAGTAATTTATTTGTTATAACAAAAACAAAGCAATGAAAATAGAAACATTACAATCTGTTACTGTTACAATATTTACGTTGCGTAACTGTTAAAAGTATATCAACAATACAAGAGAGTAAAAGTATGTATAATCAAAATTATTATCCTTTTATGATTATTGTTTCATGCGAATAATGACTAAACATTCTCCCTAAATTCTTAACATTTTTATATATTATTAAATTCGTTTTGCTCTACTTATTTTGCAGAATTATATATATTATTATGGTTTTTATAAAAAAGATCTGTTACTTGTAAGACAATTTGTTTCAATTGATATTAAATTTTAATTTTTACTTACAAATTATAAATATCGATTTAACACAAAAAAATATTAGATGATTTATTGAAGGTTTCTATCAAATTTATAATTGTAATCTCATAATGAGATCACGTGATTTTATGCACAGTTGCACCTCTGACACTTGTTTTATGATAAGCTTAAACAAAAAATGCAAATCGAAATTTTGACAGCAATATTCAATTACTCATTTGATGTATCGTTTCGATACGATATTGTCAATTTAAGGAGCATTTAAAAGTAACTTATTTGTCATTTGAAGTTAAGGTACTTGTTTAATCAATTTTTTAAAGTATGTTTGTATGTAAAAATATGAAAATAACCACAGATCATTTTCGGATCATGATTTATAATTTCACAATTTGACGGTTTTTAAATCAGTTTGACATTAATTTGACAGCTTTCCACAGGTTTTCCATATTAGTTTGAAAGCATTCAGGATATAGTGTATTATTATTTGAACATATTTAAAATAAAATTCTAAAAAATATGATTCATTCTTTATAATTCTATCGGAAGCTAAAAATAATTTAGTACTAGATCAAATACGGAATACATTATATTATTTATTTTTATAAGAGACGAAATATAGTCAAATTTTTTTATATGTAGTGACACATTTCTAAAAACGTTAAAGTTAATGTACTGTATTACATCGGCGTCTTACCAAATAAACTATTTCATAAACGCTACAGTTTACTGAAAATACATATGTATATAACAATACAGATTTAGTTATATACTGTTATCCGGTGTACCTAAAAAATTTAAATGTTAGAAACTGTAAATAAAATTGTCGTTAACAACAATGTAGAAAAAATGTTACAAACGCTTTAAAAAACACATCAAAACAATGAAAAGACTTCTTGCGAGAAGTGAAACTTAACACTTTTTATGTTCAAACAAAGTTGGTAAATAAAAGAACAGTCTTTTGTCGTTAACAATTTAATTAAGGTTAATAATGAAATTTTGCTCTGGGCCTATTCAATTAACACAATAACATACATATGTTCCTGTAACATGCAACATGCAATTTTAATGTAAACTGGAATTTATTACTTCCTTTACTACAAAACCATAAAAAATATATATGTACCTACATAATATTTTATTAATAATTTTAATTCACCACAAAAGTAAGTGTGATACATATTTTTTTAAGCCGACTTTTTTATGTTTTTTATGTTATTATTTGAATAATTTCAAATTACCTACATGGATTTACAAACATAACAAACATTTTTTATCGGCTTTGCATTGAAAGTTCAAATATAATTATATATTTTAGCTTAAAATGTGTTCATTTAAATTGTAGCAAGCAATTCAGAATTAAAATTTAAAAATTGTACCTAAGCATTTTGCAAATTCTTGTATTAAAATTAATTATAAGTTGACATTTCACCAGCTTGACAACTTATAAAAGAAACCCTATCTTTTTGTAAGCTTGGGCTGGTAATAAGTGTTTCTTGACGATTTATACATTTACAGCCTGATTCTCAAAATCCTCATTTTTGGATTAGTGAATTCTATTCTATTCCGGTATTTAAAATTTAATCTTCAAAATATTATCAAAAAAGGTAGATACTAGGAATAGATTTGACAATATTTTAAAATATAAATTATTGTCAAAATTAGAGTAAAATTCGCTTATCCGTAAATAGCTATTAATGTAATAAGTTGCGAAATGATAGTGTTTTAGGCACACAACGTGAAATTTGTACGCACGAGCGTAAGCAAGTGATATAACACGTCAAGACCCTACAACACTCATTTCGCAATGTATTACATACAAGATTTTTTATAATAACGTTTTAAAACAGATCATTTATTTCTCAAATATCAACATTTTGAATTTTTCCAAATTGAAAAGTAGGCAGACGTCAGGTTCATCTATTCGTTGCTAAATGACAATCAAAAAGTTGCTGTTATAAAACGGTAGTATAAAAAATATTTTTAAGAATGTTTTTTATATGAATCAGTAAACACAATACTAATTTAAAATTTCTAGAAAAATAAATGGAACAGCAAAATTATGTAAATCAAGGTCAATGCCTTTACAAACTACTCAAACTAGCATCCTATTCACTTCAGTTTACTGATTCTCTATTATTACCTTATTATACCATTTACATTATATTATCAACAATATGTAAATTTTCATACTGATGGCCTGAAGTGTATTATTAAATTAATTAAAACTATAATAAATTTTCTATACAATAACCAGAGCATAAAAACAATAAAAAAAATACCGTTATATCATATATCGGTCACGATTATTTATATGTAGAAACTTCAAATACATTTTTTCAATACATAAATTTCTTAACACCATGTGGTATCTGGCTACTGCAGTGGTATTATGATAGAGCTAGTGTAAAAACAACAGCCGAATGTCATAAACTTGCAATAATGACATCCAACAGTGTCGAAGCAGTCATTTGTAGAATTTATTACAATTATAAAGGCGGTAAACGATGGAATAATACATGGACATTGTGAATATTTGTAGCTTTCTCTGTCTGAGTTTAATATCGTGTATTGCGGTCACCCAGTATTTTCATTTTCATGTTATTTCTATAACTAGACATTTCTCTATTAATGCAAAAGCAAAAATATTAAGTACGACTCGCATTAGAAAACGAGATAGACATTTGTAGTTCAGTTATTGCAAATGCCATACTTGTTCCCATACTCATATTCACATAAAATTATTCAACCAAGAAATTATGAATCTTGTAAATGCCATATAGAAAACCAGTAGATATTATACTAGATAAAACTTAAAATAATTTCCTATTTTGAAATTTCACAAAAATAACCCATCCAAGAAAGCTTTAAAACCCTAGTAAACACCTTTACCAGTTGGGATGGGATTCTGTAACTCGACCGTTATCAAACGATACCGTTATCAGTATGGTTAAATAGAAGAACACATTTCATTAGACAATTATGACGAATATACCAATTATCTTATAAAAAATACGTTTCTATAGTGATAACGGTAACGTTTGCTAACGGTCGAGTTAGGATTCCCACCCCTGTACGATACCTATCGTCACTACGAAAATATACGATTGGTATACCCAAGAAGACTTAGATAGACTCTCAAAATGGTGCTCAATTAACAAATTACATCTTAATCTAAATAAATGTACAGTAATGTCTTTTACTAGGAAACTATTGCCAATTGTTCATAATTATACGATTGAAAATGTCACCTTGTCGCGATCTACTACTGTACGAGATCTTGGAGTCAAATATGACACCAAATTTACATTTACACATCATATACAAGATATATATAACAGTGCCATGAGAATGCTAGGCTTCATAAAAAGAAATACTCGAGCTTTCCTAAATTTATCAGCAATTACGAACCTATATTTTTCTTTCGTCCGCTCTAAGCTGGAGTACTGTCACATCATTTGGAACCCTATTTACGAAGTTCATCAAGATCTGATTGAATCTGTTCAAAAAAAATTTCTCAAATACCTTTATTACAAGGCACATAATAACTACCCTGAATATTCTGTAAATTATAAACAGTTGTTACATATGTTTAATTTCAAGAATCTCTTTGAACGCCGTGAAAATGCCCTAATAATACATCTATTTAAAGTTCTAAACAGCTGCGTTGACGATCCTTGTACCCTTTCCTCTCTCCAATTTCATATTCCCTCTTTTCGTAGCAGAAGTAGCTTTACTTTTTATTTACCGGGTGCTAGAACTAATTATTTAATGCTGTCGCCTATATATCGTATGTGCAATCTTTATAATTGTAAATTTTCGAGGATTGATATATTTCATTTGGAATTTAAAAATTTCATTAATATGTTATGTAATATGTCATAAGCATTTTGTTTATTTTTATGTATTGTTGTGTGTATTTTGTATTTTTTTTACAACCCTTTATCTGGGCTTAGCCTGTTGGGTTGATCATTAAATAAATAAATAAATAAATAAATACCCAGTAATAATATATTTCCGAACCGAACCCAGTCAGCAGATTCGCGACCAAACAACCACGAAACCCCATATTTGAATATATGATGATATAAACAGAGTATTAATACGAGTAATAAATATACCAAGTATTTTAATTAGTTTTCGAATGGTTGCATTATAACAGATTCTTTGTTATGATTGCCAAAATATTCCATTCCAAATGGTTTCATTACACTTTTTACCTCTCGCTAAGTGAGGTATTGGAATTATACCAAAAATCGCATATCCAGATTTTAGTGGATAAGCACGTTTTAAGGTCCCTATAATCCGATTATAATTATAACATTTTTACGATGATGTCCGTGTGTGTGTGTGTGTGTGTGTGTGTGTGTGTGTGTGTGTGTGTGTGTGTGTGTGAGTGTGTTTGTGTGTGTGTATGTGTGTATGTTGGAACCACGGTTTCTCAAATACTATAAGACTTAAAAAATATTTAACTGCAGTTTCCCCAATCTAACATTCCTGGCAAGAGGTGATTAGATTTTAGTAACAATTGGGCAACCAGCAGTAATAGTTTCTTTAAAATAATCTTCTAAATATTATTTTTTTAAAATTTCTGTTATTACTAATATTAAAGTATATAAAAATCTCTATCCGATACATTTAAAATTTTGAATATATCTTCTATGGAGTTAAAGATAGAGACATAAATATATAACATAATAAGTTGTAAATAAATCTCGCAGCCCATGGAAAACAAGTGGAAAAATTAAAATATTTGTAATTGAAATTTAAATGAGAGTGTCAAAATGCCAGAGGCATTACTGAAGACTTTTTCTGTGAAGTACATTTAATATTTCTTATTTTATTATTATTTAAATATTTATAATTATAAATACATATATTACATATACCCTTCAGAAATACCGCCAATCTCAGCAATGAATTGAAGGAATCTCGAACATTAGAAGAATAAGAGTGAATAGAATTAATTAAAAAATCAAAAAATATATAAGGATAATATATAATATATGTATGTGTGTACCAGAAATATCATATATATATATATATATATATATATATATATATATATATATATATATATATATATATATACAATATTTATATATCCTAATGTGGAAATGGCGGGAGGTCTTGTGCTGGCCACAACTGATTTGTATAATTTTAATGGATTTAGAGATAAAAATTATCATGATCAATAATCAATACTGCTATTTTTGTTTTTGTAAAGAAAAGAAAATCTTTACACAACAAATGTTTATCAGAGTTTTTTAAATTTATTGTCAATTGAATGGGGTTATTGCTGCAAAATACAATTAATTATAGAATTCATAGTTGTCACTTTCAATAACAGGAAATAAATTTTTGTATCAGTGTTACCTATTTCAAATAATTTTTTGTTACTACTAACAGAATCAGTTTTTTTGATCACTCTGAAGTTAGGTACGCATGATTTTCTAAACTATATCACTTTCATTATTTCTTATAAATTGATTAAGTTTGTTTATGAGTTTTTAATTTACATGGCAATTAGCTTAGCTGATTAACTCAAACATAAAACCACGCATATTAATCAAAATCTGAACGCTTAGATTTCATTTCTAAATGCGACTTTGAAATTTTCATTCCGACTTTTACAAAGAATATATTAGTGTTACGAATGAAGAAAATATAGCCACGATACATTATCAGAAATTCAATTACAATTACACGTTCTTTGATTTTAACATTTACTTCTATTTTATCGTTATGTAATAAATGAGTAATATCACGTATAACATCTCACTATCTTCCATAATTCCTAAAATAAAAATATAATCCAACATTTACGAAAGCTACGAGCAGATTCTCATGTTTCTTGTATACAATTACAAGATATAAGCAATAATCAATTTATCTTTAATTTGTCAATTTTAATTTACTAACATATTATTAAACACAAACACAAAACACATTATTAAGGAAATAAATTTCCCGTTAAACATGTGTAATCAACAATTATATCTTTCTACTTAAAAGATTAAATTGTTTTCATTTACAAAAATTTTCATATTCTGACCTTTCTTATCCTACGTAACTATGTACGTTTTCATTTTCATTTGTTAATAAAATAGAAAATCTAATGTGTGGAGAAGAAAATAAAGTACTCGGAAACTGCAGTCAGTATGGTTTTATTTGATTAGGTTCTAATCAAATAAAACCATAGGTTCTAATCAAATAAAACCATACTGACTGCAGTTTCCGAGTACTTTATTTTCTTCTCCACACATCAATCTGCAGTCGATCATCGTTACTCCAACAGAAAATCTAATATTTGCAGATGTGCGTACAACGGTACAACTAATTAATTCGAAAAAACATAAGTGTGTGTAGAAAATACTAGATTTCCTTTTGTGTTTTTTGGTCATTTAATAATTCTAGTTTTATATTAATTGTGAAAGTGTGTTTATGTATGTTTTTATGGAAATCTTCACCATTTATTTCAAGACCAATTAATTAGTGTACCTAATTATAATCAGGCGGTTACATTTTTGAAAATAAACAAATGTAGCATTTTACATGGTCTCGTACTTTTTACTAATAGTTCGAGTATGACATTTATTTCTCCCAATAGGATCCTACACCATAATAACAAATTATGAAATAGATAAATAGATCCGTTATATTAAAACTAGACCATGAAACTGTACGATAGGGGCTATAAATGTTCAAAAAAGTTATTGGTTTTTAAAATATTTTAGTTTTTAAAGGCTGGTTTATATAAGCTGCAAACTTAAAAATTTATCTTATAAATATATCACCACGGCATATTACCCCATTTCTGAGTGTGCCACAATCTGCTTTATCGCAGACATCGGTCATGATGATGACATATTTGTACCGTGCGGGCGCTTACCAGGCGTCACCTGATGGGCACTCATTGCTGGCGTGGAGAGTGCACCACAGGGGTCACTTTTGTTCCATTTAAAATTCGAAATATTTGGCGTCTGTCGGGATCATGGCATTAGCATTATGACTTTGCATTAATAATACAAGTATAGACAAATGCGTGCTGCGGTACATGTAGCTATAACCTTAAACTTATGACTGCAATCCAGAAAAAATTTATTACCTCATCAATACAGCCAGTCAAGGAACCTTTTCTATTAACTTAACCTTATCATTATGCCGTTACCCTAGAATATGACAGTTTGTAAATTTTAAGTCATAATGCTAATGTCGACCAATCAGAAGAGTATATGTTTGTGGATGACAGCTTGATTCTGGCGATATTTACGACAGTTAATTGACATCTGTCATCATTTTATTATTTTTGAATATTTCTGTCACATTGTCGACTAAAAATGAGTGTCTTTGAAAAAGATGTCCAACTAATACAGTCATTTAAAAAAGACCTACCGATTTTACAAAAATTGACATTACCGGCCTGCTCTTATTGGTTTGCTCTAAGAAGTACATGAACCGGACAGCGTAATGTAAAGTTTAATGCACAGTCATAATGCTAATATTACTAATGCTAAGGTAAATGTAAATGCATAAGTTTACAGCTTATAGAAACCAGCCATAATGCATCCAAATTCTTATTAGGTACTTTCAAGCATTCTGCTATCGCCGTTTTGAAATCTGGAATCCTTTTTCAAGTAATTGAATAAAAAAATAACGAAACAGAGCAAATCAAATTTTTTTGATCTATTCTAAAGTCTGTTTTACATTTGTCAATTTTAAGTTCTAGTAAGACGCTGAATAAGCTGGAAATAGAGAATGTTATTTTTCCTTCAATTATTTAGTGCTTTCTAGTAATTTTCATAACACACCAACATATCAATTTAATTATATGACCGTTACAGTTCAATGACCTTTGATATTTCAATAAGTAAAAAATTGATAAATGTAAGCGGTTGTCAAGAAATTGGTAAATTAATTGCACAATTTTAAATTCAATCTATTGAACTTGACCAATTTCTTAAAATGTCCAGAAAAATTGACACTTTATATAACCCCAATTGTTATCCAACTCCATACTGTTTAAGAACAAAATAAACTTAACATCTATGACGTCAAAGAATTTTTAAAAAACATGACTGTTTAGCGAATTACAATTAAGACTTTCTGGAATTACAGATGGATTACAACTTGTGTTTCAATTTAGATATATATTATAACAATATAAAAAATAGAAATTATTGGAGAAACTGTTGCTTCTTGGTGAAACATGATAAACAATAAATAATTATACACTCTGTATATTTCACAAATTTTATTAACAAACTCTTTATTGCAATTTCGGCTTTCATCCTGCTATCATCAGAAGAATTACATACCAAGTGTTTAATTATTTCTTATCTCTTAGTATAAACCGTTTGTAATCAATGGTTATAAGCGGAAATTACAGCAAAAATGATGCAAAACTTTTCTGAAAGTTATTTAGATAGTTAAGATATTTTTTCTTACCTCCATTGTTCTATTAAGAAGATAATTTAGGATAATTCTCATTACTTGCAAAACAGTTAAAAAAATTAAATAAAACATTTTAAATGGCAAAATTTACATTTACAGACTTAATATTAAATAATTTAATGTATTTTGTAGTTTTCTAATATTTAAAAAAATTAAATTTCAAATTCAAAACAAATATTGTTAAGTAGGCCGTAAAGTCGTTGCTAAGCTATAGTAGACAGTTGCTACCAGTTCAGTACACGAATTTTCTTTTACGAATTTTACAAATAAAACGATTATAATACCTACAAACATTTTAAAAGTATCCATTTATATATAATAATTAATAAAAGTAAAGGTGCAACATTTAAATAAATTAATTATTTATCGAAAAATAATTTCAATCGAAATGGAAAGTATATTAACGAAATTAAACACATTTTTTCCCTATTTAACAACAATATAATAAAAATTGAACATTAGTACAACGATTCGATAGGTACGGTCCTATTTATATTAAATGAACGAGAAAAAGTATTTTTAATGACCAAAAATAATCAGCATAATAAAAGATACCTAGTAAAAAAATTAAGCTCTCTCAAATCAGTGTTCGTTATATATTTGATATTAATGATAGAAATTTGCAAATTAATTCAAGATTTTTTCAACTTGAATATAATTTATTAGCAACAAAATATATTTCAAGGTACTCCAAATGAGTGTAAAATGAAGAAATCTTGGAGATGTCTGTTTGAAAAGCGGTTTCTTGGTGAAAAATGATAGACGTAAGAGCAAGACATCTCAACAAATCGTGTGTTTATTTCGCGTACAGTGACCCTGAGTGTTAAAAGTTGCAGGTTAACACATGAAAATATTACAAGTTTTTTATAAATACTTCTTACGATTTTGAAATATGTTAAATGATAGTGAGAATTTTAAGTTTTTGACATTTTTCAAGATATGCTGTTTTACATAATTTTATGCAAATATTAATTTTGACTTTGGTAAGGTTACTGCAGTGCGCTATTAATATTTATGCCAAATTTCTTGGAAGATGCGACAAAAATAATTAAAATATAATTAATTTTTTAACATATCTAGTATTGACAAATTTTAAAATACATATATTTTTCTTATATACACCATACATCGTTAATTCATTCGGTGAAGTAAGTCAATAAACGACGAATCTTAGAACGCTGTTCTGTACCTACACACTCTGAGAAATTTTAGCCGTGTAAACCAGCTTTAGTGCTGAAATACAGGCTGTTATGTAAGTAAATGTACAACGCTTAACCAATGGTAGAACTGACCCCATAGATTATTAAATCTGCCAATAATTTTTGTTTAACAAGCATTTCTATAAAAACTGGAGGCCTTTAAAAATGACCAGTCACGTCATAGTTCAATATTTTGTAAAAAAGTAAAAATCAATGTCATCTCTGAATTGATTGATTGTCAAAACTGATGTTAAATTTTTTTGCAATGTCGTACAATTTATATTCTGCTTTTTGATATTCTCAAAATGTCATTTACCTTCACCAATCAAGAGTATGCAGACTTGCATATGGTTTACGGCAAGACATTACAAAAATAGTCGTGCTACTGAAAGACGGTACAGAAAGTTATTTCTAAAAAGACGTATACCAATTATCTTATATATGTCATTTGTAACTTTTTTTCCAAAGAAGACATTGATTTTTACTTTTTTACAAAATTTTGAACTATGACGTGATTGGTCAGTTTTAAAGACATCCAGTTCTTGTAGAAAGCATGTTAAACAAAAATTATTCTGAGATTTACTATCTATGGGATCAGTTCTACCATGGGTTAAACGTTGTACACTTACTTACATATAACACCCTGTATATTTTTGTAGAAATCAAAACTAAAATATGTACCTAATATGTTACAAACCAGGGATGGTAATCGAAACCGGAACCGAAGCCATTAACCGAAAATACAGAAAAAAAATGAGAACCGCAACCGAAACCTGCACCGAAATTCGAAACAAATACAAAACCGGAACCGAAAGCAAAACCCTTTTTTATTTATCGGTTAACCGTATTATATACATGTCTCTTGTTAGTTGTTAAATATTGTAACTTTTTATTATTAAAATACTATTGTATAAAAAAGTAGAAATATAAATTTATTTTCTATTCGTTTTTTTTTTTTTGTCGAAAAGTATTTTCAATTTCCAACGTAGTCAACGTAGTATCTTAATCGGGTGGCGCTCGAAATCCGTTACATGTTACATTTACATAGGCATTTAACATGGGAAATTAGAATATTTTGAATTAAAACTGATTGTTATAAAATTTTGTTCACGTGTTTGTGGACACTTTTTGCATCATTATAATAATTAATTGTTCAAAATTAATAATATTATTATTCTCGTAAATTACTTTTGCAAAACCGAAACCCTTTTAGTAAAACCGGTATACCAAAACCGATTGCTGTATAAAAACCGAAACCCAAATCAAAACCGAATTTTTATTTTCACGATGACCAAACCAATATTTTTTATGGTTACCATTCCTGTTACAAACCGTTTAAAATTTTACAAATGTTTATGCATATGGACATTAATGTACATATAGAAGTGCATAGTGCATATAATAAATTTGTATTAATTAATTTTCAATTCTAATAAATTTCTGGTTCGTTTCAAGATTAATGAAATTCATATTTCATATTTCTCTTAAGAGATAAAAATTGCGTTTCTAGAAGCAACAGGCGATAAATTAAGTCTGACCTGGACCTGATTTTCATTGATCAAGAGATTTGTTTATTTCATTGTTTGACATATGACTCAAGGTGAATTGCTTCAATTATATACTGCAAGTAAACAATTAAGATACATTGTTACTGTATTCCAATTGCACATAAACAACAGGCATCAATAATTGAATGTTATGGAGCATGGAGCATAAGGCTAACATAACTGATGATATAATAGAGAGCTTCTTGACTGGATGGATGTTTGGGATATTTTAAATAAAAGTCCTGGATTGCAGTCAGTGATGATTTATTTCAAAATCGGCCTTTCCGGTTTCGACAACTCATTTGCCTTAATCAGGCGTAACATCTAAAGCGTTTAAAGTTCCAAATACTACTAAAATTAAAGAAAAAAAAAAATATCGATCTTTGACTAAATCTATTTAAAAAAAAAACCGATTTTTCAGAATCTATAAGATCAATTTTCCGGAATTGATCGATTTTTCTATTGAACGTCTTTTCGATTGATCGATATTTTCAAAAAAGATCAATCCGATTTTTTAAAAAAAGGTTAATTAAGATAGATCAATCGATCTTTTTCGCAGTCCTACTCAAGATAGCCATGAAAAGTTTCTAGACGGTTTTGGGAAAAAGTTTCTATCTTTATCCTTGGATGATGTTGTACCCTACCTGTTTCTCATATTGGTATTCTTGGTGGCAGGTAACCCCGTACTATTGGCACTATTTTTATTACTTCTCAGTTGCGCGGTTGTCAAGTTTTGAGCTGCAGCAGCTGCAGCTAGTTGCCCGGCACTTGTACGGGGAAGGCGACCCCCAGTTGCCGCCTCCATGGTGGCTGCCGCACTCAGCACCACCATCAAAAAGATTACCACCCTCATGATCATGAATCAGTTCAAAAATAACACACCCAGGTGCTCAAAGCACCAAGAACAGGGATTAACACGCCACTAAGTTGGTAGTTTATAATCACTGTCCCGGGAAAATGTTTCACTTAATAAGCACAAAATATACACTACACACTGAGGGAAATATAGGTTATGTTATCTGTCAAACTTGCCAATTTGTTTGAGGTTATGTTTTATACTAAGAGTAAGAGTGTCTCTCCTTGTGTGGTTATCGTGTTGTGAGGGTGATTTCTGTCTGTCCGTGTGTTCGTTTTCGCGGTAGAAGTGCAAGTGTTGAACTGTTGAGCGTGCCGGAGTGACCGACGGAGTAAATCGGTGGGGGTCCGGAGTTGTTAAGCGCGTGCCCGCCGCAGCTACGGAACTTTCACTCGCTTTACAAACCACTACATGGCCCACATGTGTCAAGTGGATCGGGATTAAATCGCTAATATAGGGTTAATAGCCTCATAATATACATACACACCCCCAGGTTTACTGTACGAAGAAGAATGGTTTACTAATCTGCAAATACTTCACCTCAACGGCAATAAGTTGATGTTCCTAGTAATACTGGAAAATTCTTGTACAAACTGAAAGTACCTAAATTATTTCCACTGTTAAATATTAGGATAAATAATATTTTTAGAGATTAACTATTACTTTCAAAATAAAAGGTCGGTTTTATGATTCAGATGGCCCGGATTTGATTTTTACTGACTTCAACCTTAAAACTTGAAAATTGTTTGTGTAAATTTCTCAACTTTGGTTTAGATTAGGGCCCAGTTACATTAAATATTGTTAACTTTAATCACGATAACTTTGACAGGGGTTATTTTATAATATATCCACGGTTAATATGTGCAACCAAATTGTGCCTAGCGTTAACAACTACTTGAAATCTCAGTGTATACTGATGTTTCGGTGGTGCTCTCTCTATATTTACATATAGAGGGTCGAAAGAAAAGGTTTACGCCTGCGGACGAAATTTGTCCAAGGGTGTAAACTTCTTTCGGCCCGAGGTATGTACAACGTTTTACGCACAACTGCAATCAAATGAAATGTTTTTAAATTATTTTTTAAATACATTTAAAGCTTGTTGCTTTATAAAAATATTACGTGGCCAGGTGGTCATGTCACAAAACAATAAGGCGATGCGTTGCATTGCTAACTATTTGGTTATATGAATATTTTTTAAGTGTCAAACTTGGAGATTTGAGACAATTTCTGAAGTAATTCCTTAAGCAATTCTAATAAAATCTAGTGAAAATTTAGCGAAACTAATATCATTTTTTAAAAATAAGAGTCTTGATTACATTTCCAATTGTATTTTTGATGTTTTGTTTACCAGTAAGCGGGCTCTTTCTGTATTTTACCGCCCGCATATGCTGCTTTACCGCCCGCAGGGTGTAATCTTCCAGTTTGTGCGTAAATGTTATTTGGTAAAAAGCACTGATATTTCCTCATTATCAATATCTGTAAATAGAAAGAGAATGGCATACTCAGAAATGGAGACTGAGATGTTATGATATTTATTTATATTTTATTTTCATTATTGTAATTAAGTAAAGTTTTTGTTGTAATCAAAAATCCGTACTATGTGCATTAGTGAAGGGAAATAAAGACAGTATACTCATATTAGATAAAAGTTAAGTAATCACGACTATATTATGATCTAAGGGTCGTTTTCATAATAAAGCTCACTTTAAGACTTTATAAGGTGGTTCTATCATGACATCTCATACAAGTTTCCCCTCGAGTTTCCCTAAGTTAAAGTTAAAGAACTTATAAAAATAGATATTCTACATTTTTAATAGTTCATGGCCGTTCAGGGCATGGCTGTAGTGGAGGGTATATGGAGGTACACGGCGTATACCCTGTGGTTTGATAACGAATAGCGTATACCCTGTACCTTAAGGATATAAAAACTGGCGATATACGTTATGGAGAATCAAAAGGCAGGAGAATATGTAGACAATTTAATCTGGATGAGCTACAAGACATTGCAGCCCGTTGCAGCGTAGACCTCATTTTTACAACACATGTGACGTATACCTTCAGCTGATTTTACCAGTACATTCCTGGTTCAGGGTTATTAAGAGAATTAAATTGTTGTTTTAAATATCATATAAAAATAAAAAAAACTTATAACTGTTTTAATAAATTACATCGAAAATCACATATTTTCCAACATTCCAAGAGAATTACTATAAAGGTAATAACTGGAGGTTTCTTGCAGTCATATATGAACTGTCGTTAGGTAGTTTTTTGGACAGATCTGTTGTTTATTATATGAGTTACTACGAAAAAAAAACCTTCCTTGTGAGCCAGTATTCCCATATTGCCAATGTATTTTCGTTCTGTTTTGGTTCCAAGTTCCAAATATCTCAACTCCCGCTTAGTAAACCTTTTTAAAAATTTGCATGCATGCGAAAAACCTCAGTAAAAACTCATGAAAAATAACATATTTAAATTTCATTAAAAACTGTCGCAAATGCTTCCATAATAGAACCACCTAAATTTAAAAAAATTACTTTAAGATTTTATCTTTTATTTTAGAGTAATGCTCGCTAAAGTGTTAAAGTTATTATCAAAACAAACACAATTTATATTTAATTTAAAGGGTTAAAGTCACTTGTTACTGTTGAATTGTTATTGTAATAAAATACATCTGAATTATACATTAGATGAAGATTTTTATCAATAACTATTTGTTTTTCAGTATTTATGTCAACATCTAAACTTAATTAAAAATTAACAAGAGTAGATAAAACCGTTTCATTTTTGCGAGTTGTGATTAGAATATTAATTAAATCAAAAACCGGATATCCCACTAAACCTGTTTCACTTTTTCATTCTCTTCAGCCAGGACAACTAAAACTAGCCCATTCATAGAATTTTGCAAAAATTAGTGAATTATAGACTACCTACGTATGTTCGCATTTCCTAAAATAACAAGAGTAACTGCTGCTTATTGTAAGAAAACACAGAAAAATGTATGAAAATTTTATTTTAAACTAGAACACTTTCAAAATGTACTATAAACTCATATAATAATTTACAGCCATTAATAAAACGTAACTGCGGTGCCTATGTGGCTGATATTAGAATTGAAACCGGAGATTTTAATGCTAAGTGACGACAGTAACTCAAATTTATCCGTGATTTATAATTACTAAATAAATATAAATTTAATTTATTATAATTCAGCAATAAATTTCTTATATAGATACGTACACATATGGTAACCATACAGCGAATGAGTAATATGTAGTACACATATTTCAGAATAATTATTCATTAAAATTATTTAAGAAAATTCTAATTTCTCTTAACCGAGGTGTTTACAACATAAAATTAAATCCTGGATACGCCAGGTCCATCCTGCAAAAATATAACGGACAAAAATATAAAAATCGGCCTTACAAATGGACACGGCGCGTACTACAA
This sequence comes from Ophonus ardosiacus, assembly GCA_943142095.1. NCBI lineage: Eukaryota > Metazoa > Arthropoda > Insecta > Coleoptera > Carabidae > Ophonus > Ophonus ardosiacus. The sequence continues at coordinate 45,951,736 of OW964827.1, read as the reverse complement.
GGTTGGGCAGAAAGGACGTTTTTTAAAAAACGTCACAAATTCATACTTTTTGCTAATAGATATTTACACACCAAGTGAGCTAAGGTATTGTTTATTAATGAGAAGAAAATTTCTTCGAGTGATTAAACATTTTTAGCTCACGTGGTTTGTACAATATTTTATTCAATTTTGACGAAATAATAATGAAAACCATTATAATATTTAATTTTGACAAAATAAAAAACTGATCAGTTAGTAGGCTGAGCATGACAGTCGTCGCTGATAGACGTTAAGTCATATATTTAAAATGCTTTATTGTCTGTCATTTGTGCCGTGAAAAATAATTAAAATGGCTGATAATGTCTGATAAATACTATGGTAAGTGTTAATTTCGTGCCTGATGTTATTTTAAATGAATTATTTGTTGCAGAGTGAATTAAAAAAAATGTGAGAGTGATTTAAAAAAAATTAATTCACTTGTGAAAAAAGTGTTACTTATAATTGTTGCTATGGAGTCAATAATGACAGTTTATAACGTCAAAATTGAATAAAAAAAATAATTTCTTCGAGTGAATAAACATTCTTAGCTCACGTGGTTTGTACAATATTTTATTCAGTTTTGACGAAATAATAATGAAAACCATTATAATATTTAATTTTGACAAAATAAAAAACTGATCAGTTAGTATGAGCATGACAGTCGTCGCTGATAGACGTCAAGTCATATATTTAAAATGCTTTATTGTCTGTCATTTGTGCCGTGAAAAATAATGAAAACGGCTGATAATGTCTGATAAATATTATGGTGAGTGTTATTTTCATACCTGATGTTATTTTAAATGCATTATTTGTTGCAGAGTGAGTTAAAATTTTGTGAGAGTGATTTAATAGATATTTATTCAATTTTGACGTTTTAAACTGTCATTAACTCCATAGCAACAACTATAAGTAACACTTTTTTCATATGTGAATTAAAAAAAATTTTAAATCACCCTTCGGGCTCGTGAGTTAAATTCTTCGAGTGAATAAACATTCTTAGCTCACGTGGTTTGTACAATATTTTATTCAATTTTGACGAAATAGTAATAAAAACCATTATAATATTTAATTTTGACAAAATAAAAAATTGATCAGTTAGTAGGCTAAGCATGACAACCGTCGCTGATAGACGTCAAGTCACATATTTAAAAATCTTCATTGTCATTTATGTCGTAAAAAATAATGAAAAGGGCTGATATTGTCTGATAAATAAAATAAATAAAAGTGGTACTTATAGTTGTTGCTATGGAGTTAATAATGACAGTTTAAAACGTCAAAACTGAATAAAAAAATTTAATTCCCATGTGAAAAACGTGTTACTTATAGTTGTTGCTATGGAGTTAATAATGATAGTTTAAAACGTCAAAATTGAATAAAAAAAATTATTGGCATATTTGAGTTCGTAATGATATTGCATTTGACAAAATCATTCGTGCACATATAACAGGCTTCAAACGCTGTCTTGGAGAGAGCACCACACTTGTCTCTTTTGTATGATTTTAAAATTAAAAACAAATTTCAACTTTGACCTCGGTTCGACACAAACCCTAGTAAGTTTACACATAATATTAAAATATTTGACTATTGAAATACGTTTTAGTTATTATTATCATTGTGCTCCATATCGAAAGTAAATTAACTACAAAAACGGTCTTGATAGCGGAAATCCATGGTTATTTTCTAAAATATGTTAACAGTTCTAATTATTCTTAAAATATATGCAATATTATTTAATAACTGTAAGTAAATATAATACACATTACATAAATTATGCAAACAGCTGCGAAAGTACGAATAGATAATGAGAATAAAATTTGCTACAATTTTTTCCTCGAAGAGATTTCAATGTTCAGTGAAGCATGACGCCGTATTCCGCATATGATACGGGTCGACTCAGTTTTATTACTTGAACCTGCTTAACGGGACATTATTTCATAATTTAATGGTTTAGTTTTTGCAAGCAACTAATTTTAATTACACCGAATGTTATTTTAATAATCTATAAACATAATTGAAAAAGGATTAGCTAAACCTTTCTCAAATTCTTTTCTAATACAATAGTTTTGTTCAATCTATGATTTACTGTTAGAAATTAATTTATAAATATTAGTAATTGTTTGTTTTTAGTTTTTACCTCTCACTAAGAGAGATTCATGCTAAAATTCGCATATCCAGATTTTATTGAATAAGCACGATTTAAGGTCCCTAGAATCCGATTATAACATTTTTAAAATGATGTCTGTGTGTGTGTGTGTGTGTGGATGTGTGTATGTGTGTGTGTGTATGTATGTGTGTGTGTGTGTGTATGTATGTATGTGTGTGTGTGTGTGTATGTATGTATGTATGTATGTATGTCTGGATGTTGTAGTCATGATTCCTCAAAAACTATAAGACTTAAAAAATATTTAACTGCAGTTTCCTCAATCTGACATTCCTAGGAAGAGCTGAAAAGGTTTTGGTAACAATTGAACAACCGGAAGTAGTAGTTTCTTAAATAAATTCTTCTAAATATAATTTTTTGGGAGGTTTTCTTTATTAAATATTGAAGAACATAAAATTCTCCATCTAATACACTTAAAATTTTTATTATATCTTGTATAGATTTAGAGATAAAGACACTATAATGTATAGAGTGAACTAATCGCAGAGGCTACGGCAGTAAGGAAACCAGTTGACAAATTCCAATGTTTATAACATAATTTGTAAATGACACATGTCAGTGTCAAAAATCAACTGTTTTAGTGACATTCTGATAGCTTTTACTGGGAAGTATATTTAATTTTTCTTATTGTTTTATTAATTAAATATTTGAAATTATAGGTAAAATTGTGGTAAAATGCATATATCCATCAGAAATACCACCAATCTGGTTAATGAATTGGAACAATCTCTGACATTTAGAAACTTCCTCATACAATGAAAAATAGATATAATTAGAATTATATGTGTGCAGAAGACATGTTAAATATAATAAAAAACAATATCTGGGTAATGTTCTATAATATTTTGTTATAAAACGACGGTTCGAAAGCGAAGTGCAATACAATACTTATATAGCCTAATATGGAAATGGCGAGAGGTCTTGTGCTGGCCACAACAGATTTTTTTTATTATTATTGTGTTAGGTAAGGTACAGTGATGGACAGAAAAAAAATAAGACCTTTTCTAATACAACAGTTTTGTTTAAGCTATGATTTATTGTTAGAACATAATTTCTAAATATTAATAATTGTTTGTTCTTAGTTTTTTATTATTATTATTGTGTTAGATAAGGTACAGTGATGGGCAGAAAATAAATCGAGTAAACTTTCTTCTATAAGATTTAGTTGCATCAATTTGGCTTTACAATTATAACATTTGCCACTTTGAATTGTCAAAAACTGAATTGTCGAATCGATATAAAAAATGCCTCAAATTAGCGATATTTCGAAGTGATCGGTAATTGTTAGAGTGGAAGAAGGAGTACTCATATCAACTGAACTGAAGAAGAAGATAGAAGATTAATTGAGAACTAGAAATAGTTAATAATGCATAACATAGGTATCGAGGTCATAAGAACATAGAATTTATTCACTTTATTAAATTTACTTTGGAACTAAATTTAACTGGACGTTTATAATACCGGCTCTAAGACTTTTGGTTTACCTTTCAGAGGTCATCTTCGATATGCTTTTGTTTTTCTTAAAAAAAAATCAAATAATTGTACTAAGTTAAATGTTGTGGGGACCTTGGCCAATATTTAATTTTCATAAAACTTCGTAACTATTAGAAATTGAGAAAAATGTTTCATATAAAATTTTATTGTTTTTTTTTTATTGTCTATTTACTGACATTGACAAAATTTTGTTCGAGCACTATCATTGTCAGTTTTTCTTCGATTTTTCGTTTAAATCATGGCTGGCATTTAATTAAATTTATTATGGAACTAAATTTAACTGGACGTTTATAATACCGGCCCTTATTTAATTAAAGTCGCAACTCTTATAGTTTTCAAGATAGCAAAGGTAAACCCCGTAAAAACTCATTTTTCACTGCCTCATATCTCGGAAACTATTGAAGATCAGACCCATGTTGGTTAAGCTTTTTATTGAATATGGTTAGTACTACTCGTGTATACCCTTAAAAAAATTTATACTTTCTTTGAAACATCCCGTATAATAATAATAATAATAATAATAATATATTATTATTATTATTATTATTATTATTATTATTATTTACTGCATAATATACAATAATACAGATACAGATACTTTAATTTTGAGATACTTCAACATAGATAAGACAGTAAATATGAATAAACTCAGTAAGAAATTAAATCGTTTTTTGTAGCAAGTGTATTCATTAACACCCTATATAACAATGCGTCATTAAAATAATTACAAATATATTTTTGTTTCTCACTCCATATAAAACCTTCTTGATTACTATTATCAATCATATTACTACTAATTATACATAGCAGATATAATTAAAATAACTTTTTTCTTGTATAGCATCTTCATTAGCATACGCTCAGTATTCCTTGCTTCGTGTCGGTCAGTAGGTCATGCGTTCAGGAGTGAATCTTGAATATTCACCTACGCTATTCTTTCCTGTATACAACAAGTGAATGTGTTCCTCACGTATGTGTGTATATGTGTCTGTGTGTATGTGTGTGTGTAGTTCGTTGACTCGATCGTGCGATATGGAAGATTGATTAGATGTTTGATTTATCGGCCAAAAGTTGCATAATCTTTTATGGAGAAGAAATAAGACTTTTTCAACAAAGATTAAGTGGTTGATGAAGGGTATTAATCAAAAATTGATGTGGTGAAAACGTAATTTTGGATAGAAAGGTAAGTGGATTATATCATAATTTATACCTTAAATGGAAGCGGAAATTTTGTTAAATGAATTGGAAGGAAATTTATGCATGTTAAAACGAAAAGAAAATAAGTAAAAAGAGTGTGTTGCTAAACTATATGTACAACTACAAATCGCTAGGTAACGTTTTAATAAAATCGTTGTGAAACATTTAAATTCAAAGAGATCTAAGTGCAAACAAGTATGTATTAATTAAACTCCATACAAAATAAAACGAACTATGAAAACAATTTTATTACTTTAAATCAAAAGAAAAATATTTACCTACGTAATGCCCGGTTTCACCAATATCATATAAATCTTCGAATAACTTATTCGTCGAATAAGAGAAAAATGTCGTATTAAAAATCATAACACAAATGACTATACTTATTCTAGCTGTCGTATTTTGATGCGATATTTTTCACTTAGTTGACGAATAAGCTATTCGAAGATTAATTTGGTGTTTGTGAAACCATACACAAGTCTTGTTATTTAAATGTAACAGTAGTATATGTTCGCGTTACAATTTTACTGGATTTATAGAGTCTTTTTCAAGGAACTTTTGGTAAGGGATTTGTACAAGACACATAAAATTGACGGAAGGTATTGTGCTGACCACATCTGATTTTTTACCTTCCGTAAAAGGAAGGTATTGTCTTTGGTCAAAAAATTCGTTGGTGAGTTTTTAATGAATAAGCACGTTTTAGGGCCCCTAGAATACGAATTTACTATTTTTAAGATGATGTCTGTATGTGTGTGTGTGTGTGTGTGTCCGTGTGTGTGTCCGTGTGTGTGTTTTCGTGTGTGTGTCCGTGTGTGACAAATTTTGTCTCCGACGATAACTCCAATACTACAATTCTAAAAATTATAATTCTTTCGTATTCCTCTTCTTTACATCCATATGAAGAGATGATTAGATTTAGGTTATAATTGATCCACCGGAAGTACCCTTATTTGAAGTTTTTAACAGTTTTTCTTAAAAAAACGCAGTTAAATATTATTTATCGACATTTTGTGATTATCAATATGAAAGAATGTCTTATTCTCTATACGGTTTGATTATACAGTTTCGTTCATATTCAATAGATATAGAGTTATAGAGACATTAAGAGAGATTAACTTTCAAAAATTAGTCAGCTTTGTTAAAATTATGGAAACAACAGAAAAATTTAATTGACAGATGTCAGTTGTAAATGCAAAACCAAAGTATAGGGTCAGAAAGTTATGTGTGAATGTGATAGAGTGTCTCTCCAAAGAGAAGAAGATGGAAGGACTGCGTAGCAGAAGATTTGAGAGAGGAAGAATTGTGTGAAGAAGATGCGTTGGACAGGAATGATTAAAAGAGAAGAGTAAGAAACAGCGACCCCTAATAAAATAGGGAAAGGAACTTTCGGTATAGAATTTGTAAAAAATAGTGTGTTCGTGTTACAATTTTATAGGATATACAGAATCTTTTTCAAGGAACTTTTGGTATGGGATATATACAAAATACATTGAATTGACGGAAGGTTTTGTGCTGGCCACAACAGATTTTTTATATTTATTTCGAAAATAAATGGTCTCTATTTTAAAATAGTTAAGTAAAACTATAATATTTTTTTTATAAAAATTGTTTATTCTCTTCTGTACCGTTTATAATTTTTAAAAAAATATTGTTTTAACGTTATGTATTTCACATAAATTTATCCATGTTTGTTAACGTTTTGTTACAATATTTTGTGTTTTCTGACTTGATTTAACCCTGAAGATGAACTACAGAGAATTTATTTTAAAATGCAACATTATGCTTCATCACTTCCATGGTTACTCACTATTGTCAAGAACTGACAGCAATGTAATATTTGTCCATTTTAAAATGCAACATTATAAATAGAATTGCAGCACAGGAGATACCTCCAGAACACATCACAAATGGTATCAATTCCTATTACGACCGACTAGGATATTGCCTCAATGTGAATGGGGGTATTTTCTTAACATTAATTACATGAAAGTTATGAATTTTTGTAAGTTAAAGTTTGTTAAGATGTGCAACATTCATGTTTTGATTTCTTTTTAATCATATGTAGACTAATTTAGTGTAAATAAGTTTTGATAATACAAAACTACAAATTCTGTATGTTGCATTTTAAAATGGACAAATATTACCTTGCTGTCATTTTTTGACAATAGTGAGTAACCATGGAAGTAAATAACCATATGTTGCATGTTGAAATAAATTCCCTGTATAATATGATGGATGGCTTGGAACAAGTGCCTGTCACTTTTGTTGAATATGTCAATCAAAAGTCATAAAATATAATAATAACTTCATTTTTTAATATGCAATGATAAACCTAAAGATAAACCCTTTCCAAAAATATGAGAAATATAAAACAATTGTATAAAATAAAGCATTAAACAAATAAACAAATTTACAACAAAACTAATTTGCTTGTTCTGAAACCAATTAAAACCTCTCTTTCGATTGTCACTGTATTTTATTATACTTGTCACTGATTTGCTTGCGATTGTCAAAGAATATCTATATTTTGTACCGGAGTAAATTAACTGTTTTTTTTTAATCTAATTACAATCTTATGTAGTCTAATTAACAATTACAGTCGTAGAGATAACATCTAAAACGTATTGTTTGCAATCTATAATAGTAATTGTAAATATGTAGAAACTCATATACATAAGTGTCCAATTTGTCACAGTTTATAATTAAGTTAATTTATAAGCATAGTTAATATAAGTACTTACAATCTATTGTTACAATACAAGATTAATAGGTACTTAATCTTATTACTCCAATAATATTTTATATAAATATGTATTGTGGACATGAAAAAATATTTACCATTATTTATTTCATTTTCCAGTTCATAAATTTTGTTAACAACATTCTACAGAGAAACCTATTACCCCATAGATAATATAACATGATTTTATTATATTATTTTCTTTACAATATTATATAGAAATCAGTTATGCTATAATATATGTACATGCCTTTACTTATATAGAAAATAATGAGTACAAGTTAAAAAGATATCCTTATTGAATTACCTATATTTGTTTATATTAGTAATCATATTTTTTATCTATTTTACATATTATATCTCATTTTGCATTATATAAAATATATCAACTGATAAAATGCACATCATTTCACCAAAAACTATAAGGATCGTCATAAAACGATCAAACACATCAATATGTTGTTCATTACTACAGTAGAGACATTAGAATATGGGTCATTTATTTTAGACTTTAAAATTATTTAAATATATAGAAGGGACTATCGAAGTTTAAAAAAAGTTATCAGTTTCTAAAATATTCGAGTTTTTAATGCCACTAACATGTATGTCACACAGCTACTCTATTCCAAATTCTTACTTTTTAAAACCTTCTATACTCTTCTTGAAATACGGAATCCATTTTCAAGTAAACAAATGCAGAAAATAACGTAACAAGGAAAGTAAACAAAATAATATATTTAAAAAAAAATTATTATGCCACTTCAGACAGAATCACGATTTAAAATTTACTGTAGTGGTTATTTTAGTGCCATTGATTTCATTGTTTTTCAAGCCTACTTTTTAAAATGATAACTTCAAATTACAAAATTTATTTTTATCAAGATTTAAAATAAAAGAGTGTTATAAAATTTTTAAAATACCTCATAATATAATGTTATAAACAGTTTGGGTGAAATTTTATAAATATTCTTCATTTTTTTTTTTTCAAAATGACGGGTGAAGGATTGATCGTTCTCACGTTGCGCCTCTAGCGGAAATGCAAGGAAACCCATATCACTTTGGACATGCATTTCACGGTGAGTGGCAAAACCAGTATATTTTCAATCGAGGACAGAATCAACAGAATAACATACAGGCAGAGGTAACCAAAGTATAATATAAGTAGTTTTTTATTAATTATTCTATTACAATGCTTATTATCCATGCATGTTTGCAATTATTAACCACAAAAGTTATTTTAATATATTTATTTTGTTGAATTGTGTTGAAATAAATCAATTTATTAGTCTCCAATTATAACCATACTCCACTGTTTGAGAATAAATATACAAAAAAATATAACATCTTAACAAATAACAATTAAGACTTTCTAGAAATAATCGCTTTCAATTTATGTATAGCGCATTACATTCTGTCATTTTGCAAAATGTCAATAAACGTAATACGTACTTAAAAAGTTAACATATACTGGTTTTCATTTTCATTTGATATTATTTTATAGTTTACTAAATATGGTTGTGTTTCTGAAATTTAGAAAATAGCATAATTTAAGTTTCTCTAGTATTATATTTGCAAATATATGTACGTAAATCACACCGAAAATAGAAAGACATGCACTCATTATGAATGTTTGAAATATTTTACGATCCTAATTAATCATTACGTCTTGTTAAAATTCTATCTTTCTTTTAGATCAATCTATCATCTATCATATATTTTTCCTGCTATAAAAACTGCATACCGGAAACAACAAAAACTAATATTAGTCGTACTTCAGTTTTTATAAGAATTTAAGAATGCTACATTCTTTTTATTACTAGAAAATTAAAATTATGAATTCCAATATTATCACGACTTCTTATTAATTCAGTGATATATTATTATATATTAAAATACTTGGTTTTTAGTTTCACAAAGAGCTGAAATAATTAAAGAAATCAGTGATATATGTTCTGGATTTTATGGTATTTACAGAGACTGAAGACTGACAAAAAAACTGCACTATAATTTTTATAGTGGGTGCCAAAAAATAATTTAACAATTACTATATCGCGAATGAAAGCTTGTTGATGTATATTATAACAATATTACCTTTTATATTATCTATACGAATATATATATTATACATTCAGTGAAAGTGATTAACATATTTCTATTTTTCCAAAGCTTGAAGATTACGTGGGAGATGAAGATTCTTGACTTCTAGAAGCAAAACTCCAAAATTGCAAAAAAAAAAATCTGTTGTGGCCAGCACAAAACCTTCCGTCAATTCGATTCTATATATCCTGTAAAATTATAACACGAACACACTATTTTTTACAAATTCCATATTGCAAGTTCCTTTGAAAAGATTCTACAAATCCAATAAAATTATAACACGGACGACCATTATGTAAATTGCACTTGACATTTTCTCATTCCTATCCAACGCATCTTCTACACACAGTTATTCCTTTCTCAAATCTTCTGCTACACGGTCCTTCCATCTTCTCTTTGGCCTTCCTCTTACTCCTGGCATTGAAACTGTAAGTCACTTGCGAGGGACACTCCGTCACTTTTGTTACTTTCTGATCCTATACATTCCACTTTGGTTTTGCACTTGATACTGACATCTGTCAATTAGAATTTTTTGAATATCTGCTGTTTCCATAATTTTTACAAAGCTGACTGATTTTTGAAAGTTAACCTCTCTTAATCTCTCTACAACTCTATATCTATTGAATATGAAGGAAAATGTATAATCAAATCGTATAGAGAATAATATTTTCTTTCATATTAATGATCATAAAATGTCGAAAATTGATATTTAACTACGTTTTTGCCAGAAAAACTGTTAAGAACTTCAAATAAGGGTACTTCCGGTTGACCAATTATAACCAAAATCTAATCAGCTCTTCATATGGTTGTAAAGAAGAGGAATACGAAAGAATCACAATTTTTAGAATTGTAGTTTTGGAGTTATCGTCGGAGAAAAATTTGTCACACACACACGGACACACACACACATACAGACATCAATGTAAAATTAGTAAAATCGTATTCTAGGGATCTTAAAACGTACTTATTCATTAAAAACTCACCACCGAATTTTTTTACCAAAGACAATACCTCCCTTACCTAAAGGTGACGGAAGGTAAAAATTGACAATCTTGAGTGTCAAATTAATGGGACACGGAAAGAGTCTCCCGGTGAGTGTATATCTTTGAATATACATATCTACTAACGTAGATGGAAGTAGCGTACACTAAATGTTCCTTAAGACTTTGTTGGCTCAAAGTAGATTGAGAAGGATAGAATTATGTATAAGCATTAGTTGGACAAAGATCTCCTGCTAATTGATACTCCCGTTTTCAACGAGGCGGAACGGAAAACCACGAGCACCACACGAGCGCGCCTGTAAAAGTGTGCGAATGTTATTTTTCTAAGGGAAAAATGGATTGGTCTCAATTGTATCTCCATCCTTGTCAATCTTCTTTGGTACACGATCTTTGTTGGTAGCTACTTCCAGATGTATATATTCAAAGGTGTATATACATACATTCGGGCGTCCTCTGGGCAACGGCACTTGTATGTCGGCCAAACTTTCCTCAACTGCGCTACATGTCTCAGGGATGAAGAAAGAAATTTTGCCAGGATCATGACACTGACATTTCATAAAACCCAGTGCCTGCGCTTAATTCATTATAATCATGTAGTGTAGATACGATTAAATAAATAAATAACAATATTTTTTAGACTTCTTCATATGTAATGCTTTTTCATATAGTAAACACAGAAATAAACAAATATTTATTTTATAAAAATATTTAGAGGTTTTCAATACGAAAAATGCAATGATTTTAGCTAAAATTAATTAATAATTCTTATGTGTACTGGTGTACTTTTCATATTAAAGGCACTTTACTTAAAAGTGAAAACAAAAATATAGCTACTCATTCTGACCGTTATAGAAATTATATCCGTGTATTTTTAATAGTTTCAAAATATAAATAAAATTTAAAATTAAAATTATATTAAAATAATTTCTTGTCAAATTAATAATAATTTTTTTCTACTACCGTTTTGAAAAATCTTGTATTTCAATATTCACGTGAGTTATGAAAAGTTATTTTTCTGCCCTTAGTAAAGAAAATTATTATTTTCAGCAACCACTCAGTTCAAAATATTAGACTATCATTTTTTTTGTTGGAACAAAAAATAGCTTTATTTATTGTAAATATTAACAATGTAATACAAACTAAACATTTTTTATAGTTACAATGTGAAAAACTAATTTTTATGTAAATTCATTTTGATAGAATAAAAATACCTCCGTACCAGAAGAAATATAGAAAATGATATACCAACTTTAAAAATATAAATTACAGTAATTTTTCAATTTAATGAGAGTCAAAAATTAAATTAGCAATTAGACAATTTAATAATAGATTTCTAAATGCAAAAAATTACAAACATGTCATGGGTTTGCACAATAAAATGTTAAATAACTGTATTTTTTAAACAATCAGGCCAATTCTGTAACAAAGTGATTAATTTTTAATAACTGGTTAAAAATTTTATCCAATAGAGATTAATTTGACAAATAAAAATTGAATTTTTGTTATACATCAACATACTTGATTGGTGAATTTTTTTAACCAGTTGTTAAAAATTAACGACTGAGTTACAGAATAGACCCGAATATTTATTATTATATTGACACGTACAAATTAACAAATATTTAAAAATATATAATTAATATTTTCACAATTTCAATTTCAAAATTATTTGTAACTTGTTAACGTCACATTTATTATTGCAATATTTATAGCCTAAAATTATGAAGAATAGCTATCCTACATTAAATTACTCTTCTATCATATAATTAACAAATTCTCAATAGACTAGCAATAATTATCACCTACATTATATTTTTGTAGCCTTATTTATATAAAGGTATTTCATATTAGCTAGTATGCTCAAATGATATAGCTACATACCATGTCACTAATCATGCACGATAATTATACAGTATAGTAACACGTAACGAGAGCAATTCAAAAATGTCCAACAGTATCCCTTAGGGTATATTACATAATATGAAGTTAAAATTTGTTTAAATTAAAGTAACCTTTTAACTTTATCAATACTGGAATTATGTCTACAATTCCGTCTTTCACTGAAAGTTATTAATTTCATATTAATTTATTTATCTCATCTTTAAATGAAGTGTACATTATGATTTTTTTCATTTCGATTTCGACTCAATTTCGAAATTTAGCTGCCAGGTGTCACAAATGATCTTTAGGTTTTGAAATAAAAGTTATGGCAATATTTTTTTAATATTCTCTGCTTTTGAATGTTGCTCAGTAGGCAATGAGTCAGTAAAAGGTGGCAATTATTTTTTATTTATATGAGAAGAAATGTAGTCTTTGTTCACAAGAATGGTAGTTTCGATTAAGTCTTAAATTGCTTGAAGTTTAAAGTATATAATTATATCTTTGGATTTCTGTTATTCGACTTCCTACAGTTTCACTAATAGAAATAGAAATTATAAATAAATAATAATATGTTCCATAAATGGGAATGATTGTATAATGAAATACATAAATTGATTTTAATAGAACTTTTTGTTGATTATTTTGCTTTTATCTATTTTTAGTTTATAACTCGGATGAGATATTTATTCCACAATATTCAATTATTAAATGTGTTAACTATTAAATTATTATTAAATATTATTATAAATTTAAATGGCTTTTAGCCGTCTCGGTGGTCGTGCGGCGTGCGGTTAAGGGCAAGCACTCAAGCGATCTAAACTGCTCGGCTCCGGGGTCATGGGTTCGATTCCCACCAGGGGCTTGGATGTTTGTGTATGTCCTAAATTAAAATCCTCAAACTACATTGTTTCCGGCCAATCGGCACCGCACCAAAGGCACTGGTATGACACTACCCTATACGTGTGTTTGAGTCTGGTGACCTTCAACAGGCTCGCTTTTCGTCACCTTTGCGCGCTAGCTTAGCCGTAGGTAAGATATCTGCCTAGGTGTCTAGGAAGAAAGATTATTTATTTTGATATCAATGTTAATACTATAAAACGTAAACCTTTAAAGCATTTTACGCAACACTATATATAGCACCCGGGATGATGTCTAATAGTCTAGCCTGATAGTTGTAATATTCTTGCGCTGAACTACACACGAACCCCGTCACTGGCACAGCCGAGCGTACTGAAGTACGCCCAATCTCCTTGCGTTACCCCTCCCTGGTCTAAGTTCACGCACACATAGCCATGAGCACACGGACGCAATACATACAACAGTGTCGCTTCTGTTGACGTTAGTCATGTATATATTCTGTGCCGAAGGCCATAATTAAATTTTTAAAAAATGGTTATTATGTAAATAATTTTTGTTTTTCTAAAATCGTGATATTGAATCGCACTCCAATTTTTATTTACAATATAAACGAAATTTAAGTTAGTTAATGAAGGCCTTATATAATCCTGCGTCTAGTGATAATTTATATTATATTAAGCCTCGGTTTTTCTTTTTACCTCTCGCCAAGAGAGGTATTATCATGCAAAAAATCGCATATCCAGATTTTTGAAAATAGTCACGTTTTATGGTCACTAGAATCCGATTTTAACATTTTTACAATGATGTGCGTATGTGTGTGCGTGGATGTATGTATGTGTGAGTGTGTGTGTGTAAAGCGGATATCACATGTACGCAGGTACCTGCAACTTATTTGACGCAACTTTTCAAAATACACAACTCTTGTTATCACACGTGCGTAAGTTTACATATATTTTAGGTTATTTACATATTTAAGGTTGGTAACGTTTTTCTACAGGTCTTATATCCCATAACTCGGAAACATCTCCAATTAAATTAGTCGTTGTTTCCAAGTATGTATGCAAATTGTCTGAACATATTTTAAAATTTCACATCAATAACATCAAAACGAAACAAAATATCAACACGTCTATTTAGGGACTTTTAAGTTCAACCGCGCATGCGTACATCGTTTGTAAGCACGTATCTGCAACTTGTCTACGAAGTTTTCAAACATGATCGTAAACTAGTTGCATGAAATCAGTCTCTTATCATACGCAAAAAGTTGCATGAAATAGATAAAGTTGCAGAAAATTTATGACAAGTTGCGTGTATGTGCTTACGTGTGATACCCCCCTTAGAAAGACGGTTTCTCAAATTCCACAAGATTAAAGACCAATTTAATTACGTATTTCCTTAATGTGACATTAATGGCAAGAGTTGAAAAGAAAATTGGACAACTGGAAGTAACAGTTTCTTAAAAAATATATTTTTTTACAAATTTATGTTATTGGAAATATTAAAAAATATAAAATTCTCTGTCCAATATATTTAACATTTTTATTAAATCTTCTATGGAGTATTATAAATTTATAAAATGATCCGTTGTAATGAATCTGACAGCCCAAACAACTCCATAGAAACCAGTTGAAAAATTAAAATAAATAAATAAAATAAATATATCATCACGGCATAATACCCATTTCTGGGTGTGCCAGTATCTACAACACATGTAGACATCGGTAATGATGACGATATATTTTACCGTGTGGGCGCTTACCAGGCGTCACCTCACGGGCACTCATAGCTGGAAGGAAGTGGTATAATCGCGAAAAATTTCTGTTTTCAAATTTCAGAGGAAATATCCATTTTGATCATCCCTAAATCCATTATGACTAATTTCGTCAGGGGTCACTTTTGTGCCATTTAAAATTGGAAATATTTGGCGTCTGTCAGGATCGAACCCGGTTCCCCCGGGTTGCTGACCAGACACTCAGGCACGCGGCCACGGGACCCCATAAAAAAAAATGTTTGTAATTAATTTAGAAGAGTAGGAGGAAACTTTTTTATAGAATGCCTTAAAAAATATAAAAATATATATTAGTAATATGTAATTAGAATCTTTTGTGTATACCAGAAATATTAAATACAATATGTACTTATGTAGCCTAATATGAAAATAGCGAGAGGTCTTGTACTGGCCACAACAGACTTTTTATCTCATGATAAAGTGTCAGTTATCCAACACCTCACAAAAGAAAAAATATCTCATCATTTCCGAGTAATTTTGTCAACGCTCTAATATCGATGCGATATTTTTATTATATCTGGCAGTTAATATAAAATAATGTAAAAGTAAAATCAGGATGAGCAGACATCGATGGTTTTATAAAATCGTATTTCATCTGATAACAACGTTTTGTAAATACCTATTTGAAGTATATAATTTTAAATTTATATCTGATGTAGTAACAAAAATAATTTCATATTCAAGTGCTTAGATATTACTTATAAGCTTGTCATTTATGCAAATTTTATAAATGAACAACATGGATATGACTTCAAAATGTGTAATTTAAAATAGGTCTATTGGCAAATGTATGAAATTGAAGTAAAGGCGTTGCGTGGTAATTTATCTGTTAGTACAGTATGGGTATTACTGAAAACGGGTCTACGACTGGACTGAATGTAAACCGCGAGTAATTTATATATAATTAGAGAATTATACGGCAAATACGCGAACTCAGATCCATGTCCGTCAATCGGCTCGGTCGCTACCAAAGCAACAAGAAACAAGGCCTCGCTACATATATTTCACTTTCATTTTCAACTCAATGGACGTGTGACGCGACGGAACAAAGAATGTGCACTTTTTGCACAAGTACTTCTTTTTATTTAAAAGTAGACTGCTCGCATATTGTAGAATAAAATAACAGATTATGTAAAGATACCCTGACCTCAACAATTATGAATCCAAGAAGTTGTGTTTAATATTGAATTAAAATATAATAATCAAGGTTCACGAACGATATTTGTTATTTGGTTACTGAAACTGAATAATTTCAAACGAAATTTCTTTAAAAATCCGTTATTATGTTAATAGGACCGGACCGTTTTTTCATTTCTAAAATAAAATAATTTATAATTATTTTACTCATTATTTCTTTTTAGTAGTAATATAACAAGAGAGAGAGAGAGAGTAAATTGAAAATAATTTGACAGATTTTTCGAAAACTTGTTGTCAGGCAATAGTCACGAAAGCCCGTAGGGCTTGAGTGGCTATTGCCAAATGGCAACAAGTTTGAGAAGAAAATAGAGAATTATTTTCTAACTTATCGAACTCTCGAATGGAGGAGGCAACAACATTTTTTTAAAATTGCAGTATTCCCCAAATTTATGAAGTCAAATAAATAGTTTCATAGTGGTTTGTTATTTCTTTGTCTTAAATAAAACATCATTTTATCAATAGTTTAATTTCATTTATTATTAATTAGAAAATTAAACATGTGCTAATTTTATAATTTTAATGATAACAGGATAGGACAAGAATAAGGAACATCGTTTTTACTTTCTGGCTGTAAATCGAATATACTTATAATTAAATTAGTAAATTAATTAACATGTTTGGATTTAATACCATTATAATACGGAATATTTATTTTTAGTCATTATAACTTGCACGTTTTTCTTCATTTTTTGGAACCGTTACATATATTTTCCTTGGATTATTTGCTGAGGAATTATAGCAGCCCGGTACGAAACAGTATTTGACCACCACAAAAATGCTCATTATTAGAGCTATAGTAACCAGAATAGAAAATAAAAAATTCGTCCATCTCTTAAAATAGAAAAATAATATTTAATTATCTCCAAAATTACTATAAGTACTCAAGTTTTACCTGATTTACATGTACAATCACAATTTCTTTAAAAATATCTTCGATAAGTATTACAAAATAAGCTGAGGAACAGAATTCAACAAGTGGTTAATTCTTGGGTTATGTATCATTTGTTTACATGTTCATGTGCGAAACGACATACCCCCCGTGTTTGTTATATATCCGTCTCACTCAGCTTTAGAAACGTATGTTCTCGCGGTGTCGATGACATCACCGATGATTTTTTCGATCCTTATTTATAGAAACTATAATATTTTTTTTCTGGCATATTAGACGCTTTTTGGCGAAAATAAAAAACACGGGTCTAATATTTTTATATAGAGATTAACATATTAAAAAATGAAAAAAACTTGGAAACCCCTATTATATTGAATTAGAATATTTTTTGATCTACAAATTTGTTTCAAACAACAGAAAGCCACTGTCTTGCTATTGTGTCGCCAGCTACTGTCGTATTTGACTAGCTTCATTCATTTACATAGTGCAATTGACAAGTCTGTTTTGACAAATAGAACATAACTTTGACAGGACAAAATACATATAAATAATCGCCTATATATCGAGTGATTATTAAATACGGTGTTTCTAGATTTGGTTTCTATAATTTTTTGATTTATTTCATGAACAGAAACATCACTAAATCGGTGTTTTTCGTTTATTTTATTTATGTGTTAATAGCTATTTAAGAAAACAAAAGCAACAGAGATTATTCCCGGGAATAATCTCTAGGGCTTTATTCTCACTATAATAATGGCAGGATTGGTTGAAACGCTGACACGTGACTGATAATGAAACATTTCATTGGTTTTAAGTCAAATAATAATCAATAACGGCCCGATTCACAAAAAAGTTTAAGCTAATCCTCATTTTTGGATTAGCGAATTCTACTCTAATTTTGACAGTTTGCATCTTAAAATATAGTCTAATCTATTTCTAGTATCTACCTTTATTGATAATATCATGAAAATTAAATTTTAAATATCGGAATAGATTAAATAAATTATTACCTATTTTTATTTATATTAAAATATGTATTTTTTTTATTTTAAAAGTTGATGTTAAAAATGATTTTCTTCAGTGAAAAAAAAACGATATAACCACAGTCAGTAGTTTTTGGAATCATATTTATTACAATTTTTAATTAATAATAAATTTTCTTAAAGTAATAATACTGTTTTTAGACAGCAGAAACCTACGCTACGCTACTGGTACCGGTCTACAAAGTAGGTACTTTGCAGACCAGACATTCAAAATTTTCGCTTTTATAGATGAAGGAGATTTTACGAAAATTTTGTAATTAAAAAAAAATCAATTAGGTATGTTATTGTTTCGTAAAAGATAAAATAATACATATTTATATTGCGCAGAAAACTTATTCACCTTAAACTAAAAATGGAAATAGTTTTAATTAGAAATTATAGATAATTATAAGTAAGTTATTAAGAAAGTTCTACATTATAAAATTAAGGATTAGGTAATAAAAGAAAATAATTTAGATTTATTAATTTCAACCAAACAGGGAAACTAGAGCATCGGGAGATTAAATGATATTAATATAAAATTCATAATTATATCATATCTGTAAATTTATGTATTTATTTGTAATTATATTTTTCAATATTATCTAAGTTACACAGTACATAAAATAAAGTGATAAAATTTTATGACTTCATCAAAAATAATATAAAAATTATGCAATATGTACTCGTATTAGTAAATCTTCATATAAATCATTTTAAATAAATAATATTTTTATATCTGTCCTTGTATAATAATGACACTTAAAGAACAAATTCTGAGAACTGCATAAATCCCTTTTACTTTTACCTGTGACTTGAATTTATTACTAATCATTACTGTTGGTATTATGATCAACAATATTATTGGTTTTGTAATATCTAATGATTTTCATATCATAATTAATTTAAAATAGAATAAAACTTCCTAATAGCAGAGAAAGAACTATTAATGATTGTTAGTGTAATTAGTAATTTACCTTAATTCTTAATTATGAAAGTACCTAACAGACGATATGTAAATTTAATTTGGTGCATATACGCCGATTGGCTTAAATTTACGCCTCTGTTGATTTTATAGGTTATAACGCTTCACATTTTTGGCTTCAACGTTGTCAAATCATCAAAGGTTATAGATCAATCTAGAACAAATGAATTTCGTGAGGGGCAGCTGTCAGATATAAATTTCACACATAATTTACTCCATGATGGAGCCATAGAAAAATTTATGGTTTAATTTTAGAATGAATTGTATCAAAATCAAAATTTCTCGATATTTATCATAAGATATATGATTACATATTTTTTAAAAATATTCAAAAGTGAGGTTAAAATCACTCATGTGGAGGGCAGGTGACGTCATTCTGGAATGGTCTATTTGATAAGTTTGAGGTTATACACAGAAAAAACAAACCTTCTAAATTGTAGTTAAATTAACTAAATAAATCTGTGATTTTCAGCCTTCTAATATGTTTTCATTAAATTATCTAAGTTGATTTAGTTAAAATTTCTAAATTTGTAATAACTAATTATAGTAAAATGAAATACAAAATTAGGTTAAATGACTACATTTAGTATTGAACTAAACATAAATAAAGAAATTAACTAAATATATATTTAAATTTTCTATTTACTTACCTAATTCATAAGATAAATCACCGAAATTTGAAAGACAAAAATAATGAAGCCAAAATATAGTAAAATTAAATAAAATAAGTAATTAAAATACTATTTGCATATTTAAATTAACGATTTATTACAAAATATTTATTATCTATTTCGGGTTAGTTAAAATGCTAATTTAAGATTTGTTTAATAAACCATGACGAGATTTTTACAATATCAGTGTGGTGATTATTGCCGAATTTTTCCGATCACTTCCTCAAAAGATCATCGTGACGCAATAATTACAATTGAAATTATATTTATAATAATTATTAATATAATTGAAATATGACATACGAAATGTAAATTAAGAATTATCGTTTAATTATCATTAACATTCGACGTCTTTCTCGGCTATAATTTTATTAAATTAATTTGTATTCTTTTCCAATGTTTTTATAATTTTCAAATTACATTTGTATTTCTAACCTTACTATTAACTGAGCGACATAATAATTACAATCGTTTATTTCTAATAACCTTATATACATATACAAACGTTTTCCCATGTGTGTATGTATATTATTAATTAAACAGATAATTGTCATGAAGAGTACAATAACGTCCTTACATTACTCGTTACATACATTTCAATCAAATATAACCTCAAAGCAAAATCAACATCGTAACGTCCTTTATTTCAAATTAATGCAAAAAATATCGCGCAAAATCTACATCACTTTAATATAGGTCATATATAAACGCAAGACGAGAATATTTGGTCAATGTCATCTCATATGGTTTTATAATTATTAAATAAGAAAGTAAAAAAGAACTATTTAAATGTATATGTAAACGTTTTTGATTTATAGTTGTTAGGTGCAATATTAGAACCCACAACCTTTCACTTAGTAAATGAATGCAGTAACCATTAAACCACCAAGGAAAAAAATATTTCATTTCTCTAAATCAAAAAATATAATATTTTATTATTCAGTTGAATTGAATTCATAAGTTTTCTGTTTACAATTCATTGTTCACTGTTTTTACAATTGTGCACCGCAAAAGTACCTACAAATAATATAATAAAATGAGAACTTAAAGTTTGAAAAGCAACTAATGTAAAAATAGAAAACCACTCTGAAATAAGAATTAGTATTTATTAAGAGACAAATATACAAAAAATACTTTCTACTATACCGTTTAGAAAAAGTGTAAATGTGTTACTGTTAATATTTACAATAAATAAAGCTATTTATTACTACAAAAAATGATAATGCGAAAAAATACCTAATACTTTTCTGCAATGTAATAAGTCATATATAATATTGAAATACAGGACTTTTTCAAACATAGTACATACATACGTACGTGAGTTTGCAGGTGTAAAAAAACTTCACATATGTGTCTACTATACAGTTTCTACGACTAATGTATTACATAAAAAAATATGATTTCGTTTTACAACCTGGAATTAAATAATCCAAATGTCAAAATATGTCATTTTAAATTGTCAGTTTGTGCAAATTTACCTTTTAAAATTTTTCTGATTGGTGTATAATTGGAAATAATTGAAATTTTAGATTGGGGTTCGATTAGGGGTTAGGGTAATTATTTTATTTTTTTACATAAAAATGTTGAACTTTTTAAACCTGTTTCATATTTCGTATTACAGTCATTTAAAAATAATAATAATAATAATAATAATAATAATAATATATAATAAATCCTAATAGGTGCGAGAAACGAACTATCCTCTTACCCTAAAAAGGACAATAATAACATAGTTTAATAAATATCTGATGTGGACACCACATGACTTCCTTGTACGCCTGTTAAACTATACATATTTTGTTAATAATTACAATATGTATTATAGTCGACCCAATCATAAAATTGCACGTATTTGACAAAATTTAACATTAACATTATATTCTTTATTTTTATTTTTTGTTATTTTTTGTCTTCATAGTAAAAAGTACATAATATTCCAATTTACATATCTCGCTTGTACAAAGAGCTAATTTAATCATACTTGATGTTTTGACGCAGAATTAAATTCTCTAAAACTTTTATTTGAAGCATTTATTTATTTAATATCAAAATAACACCATTTTTTTTCAAGAAAAACTGATAACAGCTTCAAGTAAAGTATCACTTCCGGTTAGACTATTTTAACCAAAATCTATTATGTTATTTACATTGATATAAAAGTATTAAATACCAAATTTGAAAAGTTTTGCATTATATTTTAATATAGTTTTTCAATAAAATCTATTATAAGCTTCAAGTAAAGTACCACTTCCGGGTAGACCATTTTAACTAAAATCTATCATGTTATTCCCATTGGTATAAAAGTCTTATATACCAAATATGAAAAGTTTTGTAATATATTTTAATATAGTTTTTCATTAAAATCTATTATATGCTTCAAGTAAAGTACCACTTCCGAATGTTATGTACTGACCAAAAAGGGAGGTGCACAACTAGATGTTATAACAGTCCTATATACAAAATTTTAACTTTCTACGGCTTCCCGTTTTTCAGTTATACGAGATACGTACGTACAGACGTCACGACGAAATTAGTCAAAATGGATTCAGGGATGCTCCAAATGGATATTTCCATTGAAATCTGGAAACCGAAATTTTTCGCGATTACAATACTTCCTTTACTTCGTACAAGGAAGTAAAAAAGCGTGATTTTATACACATTTTTTTTTTATTATTTAACAGTGCTAAAATAATACAAATATACAGGTGCATTCCTATTTCAAGTTCTTGAAGGACTATAAATACTATTTAGAGATTTAGACTAACATACATTTGTTACTTCTTTCTCTCTTTATTTACACGTATCTCACTCTAACTTCTAATTCTTTTATTGGTAAAAGGGAGACAACATTCTCTTAAGAATAATACATCCTACATGTCTATAATAAACTGAAATTGTTTTTCTACTCTATACAGCAGTGCAATAGATCTATCAAGTGCTATGTAATTTATCGTAACACAAATACATCTATACTGGCAACTTACGTAATTTGCAGATTTCTTCGGGTATCTGTAATGTTAGACTGTCAACTGTTTTTAAATGTCGGATTGATCAACGGATGATTGGTCGAGTGAATAGATATGTTTGGTTTGAGAGATTTATGTGAGGACGTTATATGTTACACAATTTAATAAAATTGAAACTTTTTTACCTCCCGCTACCCTTGCTACTTAGTACTTTTATTTCTAAAAATTCACACAGTTGTTCAAATACTCTAAAAATGCATACACTTACTAACACTCTCTTTACAATCAAATAATATTACTGCCAAGTGTATATCTCTACCCAGTTTTTAATTATTGTCCAAAAGTCAATATACCCCACATTTAGATAAAATCTTCAAAATTTTCAAAAATCTAATTTTTATGTATCTAGATACTTCTGAATGCGCTGATTCCAAATTTTGAAACCGCAGGTCGGTCGATATCTCCTTTCGTTGTCGAGATATTTAGATTTAAAGTTTTGTTCAAAACAGCCCATTTTTGGGTATTAACCCAAAAATGGGTCGAAATATGAATTTGGCGACATCACCATTCGATTCTACGGACAAAAATATATAAGTATAGCAATTTTCATAATTTTTGTCCAGCCGGTTCATTTTTAATGAATAAAAGCTTGAAAACCCCTGAAAATGGCCAAAATCTGAAAAAATCGTAAGGGTATCCCTTACGATTTTTTCAGATTTTTGCGATTTTTTGCCATTTTCAGTTATTTTGCTTTAGAGATTGTATGCGATGTTCAAAAA
This sequence comes from Ophonus ardosiacus, assembly GCA_943142095.1. NCBI lineage: Eukaryota > Metazoa > Arthropoda > Insecta > Coleoptera > Carabidae > Ophonus > Ophonus ardosiacus. Next base: position 45,927,991 of record OW964827.1, on the reverse strand, counting down.
TTCTGAAAATTGGTGTACTTATTTAATTTTGCCCGTAGAATCGAATGGTGTTGTCGCGAAATTCATATCTCGACCCATTTTTGGGTTATTGCCCAAAAATGGGCAGTTTTGAGCAAAACTTTGAATCTAAATATCTCGAGAACGAAAAGAGATATCGACCTGCGGTTTCAAAATTTGGAATCAGCGCATTGAGAAGTTTTTATCTAAATGTGGGGTATATTGACTTTTGGGGCAATAAATCAAAAATGGCTAGAGATATAAACTTGGTAGCAATATTATTTGATTGTAAAGAGAATGTTACGTAGGTGTACGTATTTTTAGAGTATTTACATATGAGTATACATGAATGTGTATTCATGTGATAATTTTATTGGATTTATAGAATATTTTCCAAGGAAGTTTCTGTATGAAATTTGTAAAAAATTGTATTATATTCGTGTTACAATTTTACTGGATATATAGAATATAGAAAATACATCAAATTAACGGAAGGTCTTGTGCTGGCCACAACAATTTTTTTCTTATTTATTAATCTAACTTTCATTTTTCTAACACCCTTACAAAATAGGATATGGTTTAAAAATCTGTTTGTCTCTTGGCTTTTAAACCGCACTGTACGAGTATATCTAAAGATCGTCTGTGTAAATAAATAAAATAAAGATAAACAATCACAAATTCTGCTCTATATTCATTGTAGACTATGGCCATTCTTCTGTGATTCATTCAACATTCCGTAACTACACATAATTGGATTTGAAACAATTTACGATATCCATCTCAGGTGTAGGTGATTTCCACATCACAGACTATAATTACACGGTGTGGCAACAACAATAACAAAGTGACAACTACACTAGATGCCAGACACTTATCTACTGTTTCCTAATTCGCTCCGACCCTGAATCTAACAAACGCGATCACTCCGAGATACCCAAACAAATTGGGGATTACGCATTCAAGACAAAGAGAACATTAAATTGAAACAGAAGGATTATATGATCTTATCGAATAAATCGTTTCAACATTGATTCATTCTGTTTCACTTCAATATTTTGATTTATATTCGTACTCAAATATTAAGGTCTGTATTATAAAAGTCTGGTTAAATTTAGGGCCGTTTTCATAATCAGATTCACTAAATATTTTAATTTAAATTACTTTAAGACTTTACTTTGAAGTAATGCTACAGTGCTCGCTAAAGTGCTAAAGTTATATTATAAAAACGAAACCAACTTTAATTTAAATAATTTAAAGTGTTAAAGTGAAGATAAAGGTTATTTTGAAAACGGCGCTTAGTCCCAAAGGAAATTTAATTAAATGAACAAATGAAACGCGAATTTTTTACAGCAATAATTTAAATCTCATAAGAACACAGAAATTGATTCAAATGTGTTCATTTTATTAAATTTACTATGGAACTAGATTTAACTGAACGTTAACCGTAAATATAGTTATTTTCGTAACAAGTTATGAAAGTCAATACACACGAGCTAAGATATTTGAATTTTATACAAGTTATGAACATTATTTTTTAGACGAGCATAAATAAATTTAACTTTTTTTTCAAAACCGATATTTAGGTTCAAACGTACTGACAGCTGACAAATGAATAATGTATACATATAGCCAGAAATAATGACATAGTAACCTAGCAACCGTGTCAACTATTACGACATGAAATATATCGTAACACTAATGTGATAAGTTCAACTTTCATTGTTAGGATACTACGATGATATGTCATACTTATTACAATGGTCGTCTAAAAAATAAATATAAATAAATATATCATCACGGCATATTACCCATTACTGGGTGTGCCAGTATCTACAACACATGTAGACATAGGTAATGATGACGATATATTTTACTGTGTGGGCGCTTACCAGGCGTCACCTCACGGGCACTCACAGCTGGTGTGTGGTGGAATGCACCACAGGGGTCACTTTTGTGCCATTTAAAATTGGAAATATTTGGCGTCTGTCGGGATCGAACCCGGTTCCCCAGGTTCGCGCACAGAAATACAGGCACGCGGTTACGGGACCATAATAACCGTCCTAATATTAAATAAGTATTATAAATTACTAACCGCGTGCCTGAATGCCTGGTCGCGAACCTGGGGAACCGGGTTCGATCCCGACCGAAGCCAAATATTTTGAATTTTAAATAACACAAAAATAACCCCTGTACCCGTGAGGTGACGCCTCGTAAACGCCCGCACGTTTAAATATATCGTCATCATTACCGATGTCTACATATGTTGTAGATACTGGCACACTCAGTAATGGGTAATATGCCATAATGATATATTTATTTATTTAAATTATTAATACAATATTGGAGATTCTATTTTTTCAAAATCGTGCGTCCCGCAATAAATGTTCTCAAATAGCCAATTCCCGCACTAGTTCGGAAAATAATTTAAGAAATACTTTGTATAAATATTTCTTATATAGGGTTAGTTAAAAGTATGGAGACGGCGATTTATTGTCGTTAATATTTATTTTAGGAAATTATGTTCAATACAAAAGTTTTTTTAAGAAATTTTGATCTACATTTCAGAATACTTGAATTTTATTTTTCTTCAATTGTTTATGAGTTACGCTTGTCCGCGTAATTTTTTTTAAATGGGAATCTATTAATTTTACTCTACCATTCGATAGAGTGTTTTTTTCTCTTTACAACAGTATGTTTGTTTTTTTTTTGTTTTTCAATTTATTTTAATAACATTTTTACAAGGAAAAACAGCGGTTCAAGTATTTACGAATAGTAGGTTCATCTAAGATAGACAAAATTATTTCCAATAAAGTTGTCGGTCACAATTTTATCATTAAAAACAAATTAATAACTAAGTAAATTACATCGCTCGAGTTTGTTTATCGCTTCGCTTTTGTCTATCTTAGATGTACCTACTATTCGTAAATACTTGAACCGGTGTTCTTCCTTGTAAAAATGTTATTAAAATAAATTGAAAAACAAAAAAACAAACATACTGTTTGTGACGATGGTCACTAGATTTGAATTTATTCTTCATGTTTAACGTTATAGCCTTGTGGTTAGCAGTTAGTCAGTTTTTTGCTAAAGTTTGATTATTTAAATTAAAGTTCAAATCCCACAAGTAAAAATATTGTTTTTCATTTTTTTCATTGGTTTGTATTGTTTTGAATTACGCATACAGTATAATTGTTTGGTTATATTGTATGTCGTTTGTTCTAAAATGTATTGTTGTATTTTGGTTATAGCTTCTAATGTTTATAAAATTGTTGTTTATCTGTCAGCTATTGTGTGGTCGACTGGCTAGTGCGCTTGACCAGCACGCTAGAGATCGTCGGTTCGATCCTACATGAAACTGTATTTTTATATATTTTTTATTTAAATTTAGCGAGAATTTGCAGGATGAGTAAAAACATGTTTGAACCTTTTTTGATATTTTTAACGGTTTTTCGGGGTATAAATACAAGCTCGAACGTTAGTTACAGGCAGAGAGAGTGTGTGCTCTCTCAAGGGAGCGTTAGCTCTTCAACGAGCCTAAGATGGTGTGTGCCGTCTTCTGCGAACCTAGTGAGGGCCAGGTGAGCGGGTTGTGGATGACCTTGGCTGCCTCTGACTCAGTGCTGTTGGTGTGTGCCGGCAGCTCGTGAGAGAGTGCAGCAGGTGGACCGTACCGGTGTAGCCGGTTGTTTTGTGCAGTGGTGTTGGCCGCTGTACGCCGTAATCGCGATTGTCAATGAGTGTTGGTGTGTGCCGACATTGTTAGATTGAAATCGCGATTGTTAATGAGTGTTGTCAAAGTGACAACACTGTAACCGTACCGTGTTCCCGTAACTTTGGTGTGTGCCATTGTTACTCGTTCATAGCGTGTTCCCGCAACCTTGGTGTGTGCCATTGTTGCCCGTTCATTGTTGATCGTGCGTAGTAGAGAGAATATCCTGCAAGTATCGCTGATTCATTGTTACTTTGCTTTGTTATATTTATTACTTTCTCATTTTAATTTATTTTAATAAAATATTAAAAATGATTACAATTGATTTCATTGTCAAAAGCCGAACTCTGTCTCCACTAAGCTACCCGAGCACTTTTTTGGCGTTCCAGCCATCCTTTTCAGCGACGCTATGAGAGCGTCCTTTACAGGATCGACCATCTCTCCTTATGCTGCGTTTCCGAATTATTGGCGCCCGAGCAAACCCTTTGACAGCATGGAGTACGAGCAGGGACGTCATTACAAAATGGCGACCGAATAGGGACAATAGCGTCCTTTCCTTCACTTTTCGCCGTTACATGTTGTAAAGAGAAAAAAACACTATCGAATGGTAGAGTAAAATTAATAGGTTCCCATTTAAAAAAATTACGCGGCCAAGCGTAACTCATAAACAATTTCCTAAAATGAATATTAACGACAATAAATCGCCGTCTGCATACTGTTAACTAACCCTGTATAAATAAAATACTCCAAGATAAAACTTAACTTAAAATTATCGCAGATTGAGAATATTATAATACGTATAATCTTTGGTACTTATTATAAAATTATGCTCAACATAATACACTGGCCAGCATACGGTTAAATTATTATTAAAAACAATAAAATTCTTTTATATAGGTCCTGGTAATAGAAGTTCTAATCTCGATCGAAGAAGATAATGAATGTTTTTCTGTTTTCGGTATCTCAACGGAAATCTATGAATTGCGAAACGGCGACACGGTTTAGAGGTTGTAAACATGCACACAACCGATTATTAAACAAACACTACTGACAAGTGATCGCATTCTCAAAACTATCAATATATGTGAAAGATAAAAACTGTTATTGACCTGATTTATTTACACATTCACGCCTAGGTAGGTATAATTACCCATTCTTACCTACCATTACAAAATTCAATAAGCAACGCTCACGTTTTTATCAAAGAATAATTTGCTATATAATTATTTTAAAAACTTAATTATTACTAATGAAGCTTGTTTTTTTCGTTTCATTCACTCATAAAATTTATACCGGGAGTTTATTTTATCAGTAAACATAGGGTATATCATTGCCATAGTTACGATATGAATGTTTGACAGCAATGTATTGAAGCGTTTATTTTATGACGTTTAACATGGGAACCAGTTTTTTGTAAATTCAAAGTGTCCTGCTAAAAATCTAGCCATGCTATTGAACATGATAATAGTACATTACATCTTGTACATTATTTAATATTAATTACGTTAATAATATTGCAATAAATTACAAAAATTGTCAAATAAATAATTGTTTCAGTTTTTTATTATGCAATATGAAAATATTTACAAATGTCTCCGTGGCGCAGTGGTCAAAACAGTAGCGTCTGAAATTTTTGGTTGGGGTTCGATTCCCCATTGGGGTAATTATTTTATTTTTTTACATAAAAATTGTTGAACTTTTAAAAATCAGTTTATATTTCTATATTACAATCATTTAAAAATAATAATAACACTGTAAAAAATAAAGAGAAAATGATTGAGAATAATTGATTACAATAATCAAAATATTGATGTAATAACAATGCATTGTATTTTATTTGATAAATACAGTAAAGATATAATATCTACACAAATTTATTATATTTCAGTCATTTTTATTAATATCGAAAGGAAATACAATGCATTGTTATTGCATCAATATTTTGATTATTGTAATCAATTATTCTCAATCATTTTCTCTTTATTTATTACAATGTTATTATTATTTTTAAATGATTTTAATATGGAAATATAAACTGATTTTTAAAAGTTCAACAATTTATATGTAAAAAAAAAGAATTACATCAATGGAGAATCGTACCCCAACCAAAAACTTCAGACGCTACTGTTATGACCACTGCGCCACGGAGACATTTGTAAATATTTTCATATTGCATAATAAAAAATTGAAACAATTATTTATTTGACAATTTTTGTAATTTATTGCAATTTTTGCAATATTATTAACGTAATTAATATTAAATAATGTACAAGATGTAATGTACTATTATCATGTTCAATAGCATGGCTTGATTTATTGCCAGACCGTTGTATTTACCAAAAACTGCTTCCCATGTGAAACGCCTATGTTTACTCATAAAATAAACGCTTCAATACATTGCTGTCAAACATTCATACCGTAACTATGGCAATGATATACCCTATGTTTACTGATAAAATAAACTCCCGGTATGAATTGACACTAAAATCTCTCAGTACGCAAATATTAAATTTTCTCATTTTAATTGTTATCTAATCCATATACATAAAACTTAAGTTTCTAGAAAACTTAATAAAGAATTAAAAGTAGAAAATTTAGAAGACATTTAAAAGATGCAGGTAAGTACGATGGTGACAGCATGTTGGGGCTGTTTTTAACTTGATGTTACACTGGCACATTTCAGCTAGAAAACTATTAGGTACACATTTCACATTTTTTGTTTTTAGGTGTGGCAGACAGTAAACCACAAGGATCAATTTAATATAATAATTAATAAACTTTAGTCATTCATCTAGTTTAAATAACCACAATTAATCATTTGTGCCCTAGATCACGCAAGTTATAACATATCTTTGACTTTATAATTTTTAACTGTCATTCATCTCAAATCAAAAACTCCAAACGGTACAGTTTAAAAAATATATTTAATTTGCAATTCGACAAGTAATTTGGATTCAAAATGAGGAACTTTTTATTATATACCATCATTTAATCATGATCGATCATTCAATCAATCATTTAAAGACAGTATTTGAATTCACATTTCATAAATTATATTTTCAAAATATGTTCTAATGTATGTAATTATATGCAAAAGTAAAAGGTAATTTATAAAATAGTACAAAAAACGAAAAGAACTATCACTTTAATTGAGAGAAGGTATATTGATATTTATATTATCATTATCTTGACAAGATTTTAATCGGCACCTGTTTTTCAGAATGCAGGAAATAGGATACATAAATTGAATGAATAATATTCAGACTAATTAATACTATACGGTTGATTTTCTATTATTATAGTGTAGTAAAATTTTAATTACTTTTTAAAAGACTCTATACATACATATTTTCAACTTAATTTCAGTTTCACCATATTGCAAATAATATATCTAAGTATTAATATACATGCTTTTAAAATTAAGACGTGAAAATTAATATTTTAATTATAATTTCTTACAAATCATAACATAGTCACCTTATATTCTTCATGATGTAAGTCATATATCATTCAAATTTATTTCATATACGAAGCTAATTTTAGGAATAAATATTCATTACAAAAATGTAATTAATATTTATAAAGTGTCTGTCTAAAAATAAACCAGCAAGTATTGGCAGATTGCAACTATATTACTTAAATTATGATATAGCTGGCGCACGGTAAGTTAAGACTGACACCGCGCATTTAGTCAATCTAAAAACATCGTCCACAATTTCTTTGGTTCCCCTTCGCCTTTCTACCAATTTGAAATGTTGATAGAGTGTTTGTCTTGTAATAATATCATATAATAATTACTAGTAAATAGGTAACAATTATTGTCAACATTCGGCTAAACATCACTCTTTATTCTCTTATTATCAATTCTTTAGTTGAAATTCATATAAATAAAAATAGTTTCACGGTTGCTTCGGATATTTATATATAATTACTCAGCAAATTTTATGAGAAATACTCGAGTCAGGCTTAATAAATCTAAAAATAATTCTCTTGACTTAAATTTATATAATATTTTACCATCTTCAATTATTAAAAACTTAAACAATTTAGTATTTAAAAAGAAAATTAAAAATTTCTTATTAAAATATTGTTTTTATTCATTTCACAAATTTTACAATCATAAATTCACTGATATGGACTGGATTTGATGGATAAGTACACCAATTTTTATTGTAAATTTATTTAAAATAAATTATTTATGTATTTTAGTTTTAAGGACGTGCTATAAACAATTTACAATGTAATATAGTTAAATAAATGAATATGAATATATCAATATACATAATATTACCTCCTCTATATAATTTCGAAGGTAGTTCAATATTATTATTTCCGATTTTTAAGTAATTGACAATCATATGTCATATTAGTAAAAAAATTCAGCGGCAAATTTTTAAAATATTGCTTTTTTATTAATAGCGTTTCATTTAATTCACCGTGCACCTTTTAAATTTAAAGAAAATTAAAATATCCAAATCGATATCCATCTACTTCAGTGCAATATCATAATTTTTTTCAAAAATAGGGTAGTATTATTCAAAAAATTTGATTGCAAAGCATCCTGCATTTAATAATGATGTAATATTTCAATCATTCCCCACTGAATTTTTTAATAATATAATATATTGAACTACTTACAGCTTGCTCGATCAATCATAATGGCTATCCATCCGGTTTTTAGAAAATAACCGGTTACCTATCCGATACTTGAAATAAACAATATCGTCGTGTTACCGGTTTAACCGAATAATGGAATAACCATTCAACCAATTTTCTGTTTCATGTAAATAACTAATAACTGGTTAACAGGGGAACCATTTACCCATGTAGGTACTTTTCACGGCAGTAATTTTTTACGACGCGTCTTCACTGCTATCGTGACGGAGCGAATCTAGTAACTTTTCATTAACTGTTAGATCAATGGGCTACTTGCGTGCCTTTTTTATTTAATATTTTTGAAGAGCAGGTAAAATCTTGCTACTCATATTTTTTCTTTTGGCAAAATATTAATTAGCCAGAAAAAAATAATGAAATTTGATTATTTGAATTACCCCCATGTATGACGTAGAATTACGCCGCACCAATGAATGGTCATAAAGCCATAGCGTTTGTTTGTACGGGTAATGTAGATCTCCTGTTTGAGGTTTCAACAATAGTTTGGAGGTTAGTATGTTTCCTTCTTAATTAATTAAAAAAATAAATTTCATATTTTAAATTATATATTTATATATATTATTTCAACATAACATTACGTATACAGTGATTGAAATCGGATTTTCAGTACAACGCAAGTAACCCGTTGAACTTTTTGTAAGAAACAACGATTTTATTAAATGTCTTCAAAACATTGTAACAAAATCACTTAAATTAAAACAACAAATACCTACAAAATTCGCCATCAAATTATTGTATGACATTATCTACAAATCAATTCTTGTTGACACCTAGACAACGTTTTTCTCCATTTTAAGAAATAAAAGCATTTACATCCGGCTATAAAAAAAAACACGGAAAATGGTCACTGCCTCACTAAGTATAAAAGAACAAACCGTGATTTGCATATTTGACAATTATTAACGACCACTTGTTTCCATTTTTATGTGTCTTGCATTCATTAAATAATTAATAACTTTCTCAACGTCTTCCTGATTCTCAAAAACCGCGAATTTTCCGATATTCGCGTAATTTAATCCCGGATCCTGTTAAACACATGCCATGTAGTATTTTGACTGGAAGCCAAAAGTAACGGCACACTTAATAATACTTGTGATGTATGAAGTATTTTACTTGATTTATTACGTTATGCACTAGTAGCAATAACTGTAGAGAAAATAGTTTTTAGTAAATGTAAAAGTATAAATTATGAGAATTCGAATGGTAGAACATAAGAACACTGCAATTTATTATAAAATTTTAAAATATGTTACCAAGTCATGAAATAGTCGTACAAACAAACGACAAGGTACTTGTAAAAGTAAGAGTGAATGTTGATTTAATTATGACTCAAGATCAGACATTATCCTAAAAATAGTAATACTGTATTGTAGGCAGTGGTGTTTAAATAAAAAATCTGATGTGGCCAACACAAAACCTCCCGCTATTTAATTTTTACATACATACATACATAAAATCACGCGTTTCCCACTTAGTGGGTTAGCAAAAACCCGGAAACAATAGTAACAATAAAAAAGGGATAAGAGTAAGAGCTCAGCTGACTCACTTCACTCTTTAACAACATTCTTCTTTCGCCTTGTCCACAATCATCATAGCATTCATACATAAAAACATACTAAAGTGACCGATTTTGGGTAGCGAATAACCGCATCCGGACCACAATAATAGTTACGCAACAATCATCCTTCGCCACACATTCCTATCCATTTTTATTAATTTAAATACATACTTACGTATTTAATAACTCTGCAAACTGTTCCATTGCATAAAACTATTGCTTTATTTACTATTTGCTTTTTAAAATGTCACTATTATTAATTTGAAGTGATTAGTTTTTATACAGTGACATTTACTGTCATTTACATTCATTTGAAATATGAACTGTGTAACAAAGGAATTGTGTTTATCTTAGGCTTCGGGACTAATAAAAAAAAAAATTTTAAATTTATCTGCAAAATATATACAAAAAGTATTAATGTATTCCTGTAGAAAATTCAATAATCTTTAATTTTCATAAGACATAAAATGCGAAAAAATGGCATTTAATGATATTTTTTGAAAAAAAAACCATTATGAGCTTCAGGTAAAGTGCCATTTCCAGTTATCCGATTTACACCAAAATCTAATGGCTTCTTTTCATATTAGAATAGGGTATAAATACAAGGTTTCAGAATTTTCTGAATGATAGTATTTGAGTTAGAGCGAAGACAAAATTCCTACACATACACACACACACACACACACACACACACACACACACACACACACACACACATACATACATACACACATACATACATATACACACATACAGACATCGTCGTGAAAATGTTAAAATTGGATTGTAGGGACTTTAAAACGTGGTCATTTACTAAATTCTCGATATGTGATTTTTAGCACGATCCCTATAACTCCCTTACCAAGGGACATAACTATTATTTCGTCGAGTTGTCAATATTATTCAATTAGTAACAGTAACGATAGTCATTAATTGATAAAAATTGGTTGAATTATGGGTATATTATTTGACAGTTCTGGATAAAAATTATAAAAGACTTATTTCATACTTGAATTAAAATTTAATTTTGATTTGACACAATTGATAACTGCTACACAACTTTTATTATTTCACAATTTAATAATGTTATCTCTTTTCTATTCATATGTCACTGATATAAAGTCGCACGTCCCACGTGTTAAATTCAACAATAACATTAATATAATAAATTTTCAAAAGCTACAAGTCTTTAGTCACATGTCACCAGGTTAGTAATTATGTATTACGAGAGTTGCTACAACGTTTTTCGCCACCTCATGTGTTTGCATTCGTAGGTATGCCAGCAAAATACAGCAAGGAATTTTAGTGTTTTTGTTGAGTTATTATTTTCAGGGCTGTGCGAATCAGGCGGGAGACAATGATCATTGTGAAATTGAATAATGGCGAGAAAGAAAGAAATGGTGTGTGGTATTTGACAATGTTTGAACTTGAAGAATGAATATTATTAGAACGAAGACATTGAAATTTTTGAATAATTTTCCATATGAGCAAATATGCTCAAAAATACACAATAGCTATTTGTGTATTAAGAGCGCAAAATGCGACATTGTCGATTGAGAGGTTCTCTCGAAATCAACAATGTCCATTTGCGCTCGAAACACACACAAGATTTTTTCTACAGTCGCCACAATGGGGTCCTCCACCATAACAAAAAATAATAAAATGTACACTTTATACTTACAGTACTGCTCAATAAATAACGATTGGCTAATACAAAAGATACGATTTAAACTTAAAAAAGGCTTTTAAATGATTATATCGTTACATTAGCCATCTATTCCATAAAAAAAACCAAAATTAGAGCGTGGAAGCAAGGATTTGTGATGATTTGATGAGTTTTTGTAGCAAAATGTGTGGTTAGTTGTCACGCCTGTCACACTGAAAAAATTAACAAATATTTCAAGGAATTTGTGATTATATAGACATGTATGTGCATTGACTGACTTCTCGCAATTATTTAAGTAACGAAATAACTAATAACTTTATTGTAATCAAAATAAATAGTTAACTAGAGATCAGATGTCAGTACGACTCGCAACTATCCTACCGCCATCTGTGTACAATCATTTCTATTACTAAACATAACTGTTCACGCAATTTATTTTATATTTAATTTCATTTTATCGTTATTTTCCATTCTTCTTGAGTTTTTATTCAATCTAATCTAAGCATTTTATACTTTCGTTTTTGTAAATAAATGCCCTATTTCATTTTCACAGCAGTGTGGCATTTTGTTAGGTTATGTTAAATACCGACAGAACATATGTCAAATTGACTTGTGAACGTAATAAATGTGTAATTACAGTGCCATTAGTTCCTAACTATACATTTTCATTAAGAATGTAGACAAGTGACATTTCTCAACATTGTATACTTAGAAATTTGGACAGCGAGCGTTTTTTCTACTTTGTCGCACATGAGCGGCAAAGTGACATTTTGCGTTGACAAAAGAGAGCGCAAATGGCTGCTTTCTATAGTGACTGTAGAAAAAAATTATTAATGGGTACGAGAGTCACGCTACAAATATTGAAAATAAGACACATAGTTTATATTTATTTTAAATATGTTTAAAGCAGCTTTCTTCAACAATAATACACTTCACCATTAGGTCTTTTCATTTCTAAAAGTCTGCCAACCAATTTGGAATATTTTCAAAATAATGTTGAATTGCAACAGTTTCTTCTTCAGGTGAAATCGTTCTTCGCCGTAATTATAAATAATAAAAAATAGCATAGTCGCAAATTGTCAAATTATGTAGATGAGTAGTAAATCTTCTACAACTTTTTTCTCTAAAAAACTGAAGAAATTGCACTTTAGTTAATTCCTTATTTCCACACACAACAATAAAACGATTAAAAAATTGATTAACTAACTTCTGTTTTTTACGATGATGTTCGTGTGTGTGTGCGTGTGTGTGTATGTATGGATGTTGGAACCACGGTTTCTCAAATATTATAAGACTTGACATGTTCAACTGGGGTTTCCTCAATCTGGCATTACTGGGAAGAGCTGATTAGATTCTGGTAACAATTGGACAACCGGAAGTATTAGTTACAAAAAAATTCTAAATATTATTTTTTGAAAATTTATGGTATTACAAATATTAAAGAATATAAAATTCTCTATCCGATACATTAAATTTTTTATTATATCTTATATAGAGTTAGAGAAATATAAATATGTAAATTAATATGCTGTAATGAATCTCGCACCCAATGAAAAACAAGTTAAATATTTATAATTATACATATATTACTTATATAGATACCTTTCAGAAATACCGTCAATCTCATGAATGAATTGGAAGAATATCGAACATTAGAAAAATAAGAGGAAACTTTTTCATAGAATGAATTAAAAAATATGTAAAGAAGAAATGTGTTTTTGTGTGTACCAGAAATGTTAAATATGTACAATACCTACTTATACAACCTAATATGGAAATGGCGTGAGGACTTGTGCTAGTCACAATAGATTTTTTTCTACAAAATATTATATTGAGAATAATTATTGATGTCAAATATTTCAGACTTTAATATTTTAATGTGTATTTATAACACTGCATATTGTTTGTAATTTTTCACATTAGTAGTTAATAGTACAAAAATACTCTCTGAAATTGAATTTAGTTATTCTGAAATTTAATTTATTGTTTCTAAAATTCAAATTTGTTTCTGATATAAAAATTACATTTTCTGAAAATGATTTTACTTTTTATTAAATTGAAATTGATAAGGTATGGTATGTGTATTTCAAAAAATTAACGAATTATAACTTATAAACGTTGTATTTCTTATTGCTTGTGATAAAGAGGAGATGATAAAATTTTACATACGTATTCTTATTAAACACTCCACCCAATAAGTTTTAACAAAAAAAAGTTAAATAAAGATTAATTTGTATAAATTTCAAAAATCAACTAATCTCATCGAGACTCGAACCCAAGACCTTCCACTGCCAAGCAGCCTAGGTTAGTTGATTTTTCAAATTTATTTGTTATATACTTACTTTAAGAGATGTCGTGTTGTTATCTTCAAATGTTAAATTAATTTGTATACATGTCTATATGATATTAAAAAAATATCAAGAAGTACAAAACTGAGTCATTAATAAGTCATTGTCCGTATAACAATAAATTTTATTTCACGCAATATGATAAATTACATTGACCATTAATAATAATTTATATCAAATTCAGAACATGTTCTCGTACACTATCTCTGATCTTTTATTTTATAACTAACTATTATAATAAGAATAAAATAAAAAATCAACACTTTACTGATACAATCAAACACATACGTCACCCCAAATTTAAATGCTCTTGTAACACACATGTTCACTTATCGTTACGTAACATTAAACGATCTCGATCGAAAAATTTCAATTGAAAAGCAATTTGGCAAAAGTGACACAGCAAAGTTTCTCACTCTGCAAAAAATCATTATTCATAATTGCTGTTCGTTTCGAATGAAAGTTATGCAATGGCGTGTATTCTCGTTTTTTGATTTTTTCTTCTCGATGTATGCCATGTTATTATTTAATTTATTTAATGTGATTTTTAAGTGTCAGGTTCTAAAATTGCAAATTGTTTTTGTCAGGTCAGCTTATTATAAGTTTCTAGTCTGTGGTTTCAGTGAGAGTATGTGGTATTTTTTTAGGAAGTTATTTTATGAAGAATTTTTTTTAAAGAAGAAAAAAAATAACAAATATTTAGGGAAGAAGGTTCATCGCGATATAATTGTTTATTACTTTGTATAAAAAGTGGTATATTTTTGTAAAATCTGCGGATGATTGATTTTAAATAAAATATTTTATAATTATTGAGAAAGTAACAAGAAAATACAACACTACAATAAATAATTAATAAAATAAAATTTAATATTGTACCTTGGCACCGAAGTTCGTTTTTATCACTCATATGATTTATTTTCCTCGGCCCTGCGGCCTCGGCAAATAAATTCCATAATCGTGAAATACTATAAATTAAAAGTTTATGAAAAAATCAACTATCTTTGAAAATTATTTGAATTTTAGAAAGTAGTAGTCTTTGAGATTCATACCTTAACACATTCTTTTATTATAAATAAAATTGAATTTTCTCAAATTTCATTTTCAGTACCTATTTTCAGTTCTACGTTGTTTTTCTCTAATATAGAATTGGGATATTTCACTACGTAGAGATGGCGTTGTGCACCAACGTTAAATAAAGTCACTAGATATATAAAGTACCGCAAATCATTGTACCAATGTGTTAGAGAAAGAAGAACGTTTTTTAGACCCAATGGCTGGTAGCACAAGCGTGGTTCTAACACCGGTGTTAGCTAGAACTTCGTGGCTAGAACCATGTCAGCGACTTGACACATACTTCAGGTTTGTTAACAAAACAAGTGTTGCCAATATATTGATCAAGCTGAAAATTTACTGACAGCCATATTCAATAAATCTGCCGACACAATTTAAAATTATTTAATATGATTTGTTTTTTAACTTGTTTCTAGGAAAAACAATTTTAAATAATGAGATCAAATTTAGTGAACATGGCTGTCAGTACATTTTCGACTTAATTCAGTATATTGGCAACTCTTATTTTATAAACAAACCTGAAGTATGTGCCAAGTCATTGACACGGTTCTAATTGATACCGGTGTTAGAACCACGCTTGTGCTACAAGCCATTATGGTGGAATCAGGGTCTAGTTGTAGTTGGCTGTGCCTATAAAAGTCACTATATCTGGGGACTTTAGCGTCAATGCTGTCATCATGTGAAACGACCTGAAGAAATTAACCTTAATTGTACTTATTTTTTATTATTTTCTTTGTAATTTTGATCACTTATGTTTTGTATTTATATGTATGCATATTATAAAAATTATGAACATAACATCTATATTAATTAATGCCGATTATTTTTCTTTGTAATACCGCACTCGTTTCAAGATAATCCATTTTAAATTTGGCGGCAAAGCTCGACAGAATATGGCGGCCAATTGCGGTACTTTATATATCTAGTGACTTTAACGTCAAACCTTAGACAAGGGAGCACTTTCGTTTAATTTCCATTGCCATTGCTATCAATAGTTTTTCTTTGATTCCTCTTGTATTTCGACTTTTCTTTTAGGTAGAGTATATTTCCTTGTTTCATATTTTATTAGTCGTAACTGTGTGTAGATTAATTATTTTTTCAATTTAAATACTTTAGTTTTTAGTATTTTTTAGATTATCTGCACAATTTATTTTTTTTCAGGGCCTGTTTTACAATAAATATTAGATAATAATAGTTTCATTAATTGTAAATATTAGTTGTATTATCTATTTTCCACTATATAAAAACTGTACGCGCCAATGTAAAAGCTCCCTTGTTTTAGTTCCAAATTTTATCACCAGGTTCATATTCTTATTTACATGTCCCAATACCAAGAATACAGTGTCTAATTCATACAGCCCCTAAAAATTGTTATTAATATTAATAAGTTTTTGGGTTGATATTTCTGTCATTATATTATACGAACTGAACAACTTTTAAGTTAATATAATCTCCACAGGGTTTATTTTTAATATCACCTCAGAAGTTTTTTAATACGATTTAAAAATTTGATAAAATTTTTTGAAAGAGTATAGATTACGAAATATTTTCCACAGAAAACTTCTCGATATAATTGTTAATTACTGTCTACAAAAAGTGAATTAATTTTACAAATCTATACTCGTAGATGATTGGTTTTAAATAAAATGTTATATAAATATTGCGTTAAACACAAGAAACTACAATATTATTTTATCTATAATTGGAAATAAGTCTGTTCATGGGAAAACTTAATTGATTACTTGACAACAGAAATGAAACGACTTTTTTTACACAAATTCATTTTTTAAAACCAATGATTATCGAATGACCAAATAAAAAGTAACATAATTTTCTTTTAATAATATATTTCACTGATATTTTATAAAATTTGGCAATATAATAAAAGAACTTAAAATTTAATTGTTTCCATAACCCAAATACAATTAAAAATTTCATTTAACCTTCAGAGTAATTTCTGAATTACTACAAACTTCATATTGCAATTAAACATGAAATACAGATCTCTCGAGTTTTTCATAAACCATTACAGTAAAATTTAATTTGCATTCGGCTCGCTGGTAAAAACTGAGTGAATGTACCGATTTGAAAACTTCTTTATTTTCATTTCTAAATCCTGATATTCCGTGCGACACCAATTATCAGGTGTTAGTTTCACAAGAATGATCGGAGTTTTTCTTAAAAGTAAACATTCTTGAATATTTTATGCTTGTCATTATTGATATAAACAAAATAAATATTTTGTTTCCTTTACGAAACATTAACCATAAATTTCATTTGTTTTAGTTAAAATAGGTAAAAATATCTTTTTCTACGTTCGTGAAAAAAATGTTCTAATTTTGTATACCTACTTTCGATAACGATCTTAAATAGATATTATGTTAAACAATTGCAAAAATGATTGATTGCCTTGGTCATGCATTTGTCGTATTGTCGGAGCCAAATTGTCAAACTTTCGTTGACATAGAGATGTTTTACAATCTGTCCAGCCGTTTTATAAAATGACCTACAGCTTACGGTCACATTGTAATATGAATGGACATATTCGCTTGCAGTGTCTTTAATTTTTTTTACACAAAAATTGTTAAACTTCTAAAAATCTTTCCTACAGGCAGCTAAGAAAAATTGACAGTTAAAAAAACGCATGTATTTATATTTTGTCATAAATCCATGGCTGCCTAGACAAAAGTTCATAAAAAATTGTAACTTTTTAATTCATTTTTACGTTATTATGTATATAAATAAATATAAATATATCATCACGGCATATTACCTATTTCTGAGTGTGCCAATCTGTCTTGTACACAGATTTCGGTAATGATGATGACATATCTACCGTGTGAGCGTTTACCAGGCGTCACCTGACGGACACTCATTGCTGGCGTGGAGAGTGCACCACAAGGGTCACTTTTAAAATTCGAAATATTTGGCGTCGGTCGGGATCAAACCCGGTTCCCCCAGGTTCGCGACCAGACACTCAGGCACGCGGCCACGGGATCCCATTATTATGAATAGCTAGAATAATCGTTGCACATGATTTAGATGCAGAATTTAAATCTCTATAACTTTTATTTGAAGTATTTTTGCATAAAATAATTAGATAACGTTTGCTCAAAGAAAAACTGATTTCCCATGTTAAACGTCTATGTCTCATTTATCGATTTACACCCTGTACTATTATCATGTTCAATATTTTCTGCCGGACACGTTTTATGTACAAAATACTGTTTTCCCATGTTAAACGCCTAAGTTAAGGTTTGTTTGGGACACCAGAGCACCTAGTGCAGCTAATGACGTCATGTCCGGCTCTAGTTGTTGTTGTTACAATACATACGCAGTGCATTTTAAATGAAATATGTTACAAAAGTCCAGTGTTAGTTTGTTAACTGTCACTGTCAAATAGAGAGGTTATGTAAAATCGCATTTGTTTATTTGTATATTTACAAACTTATATGGATCATTCTGAACAAATCTGTAAGTCTTACAAATCTGTAAATGTGTAAATAATGGCCGTTTGCACCAACGTAACTTAAATATTAAACTCGGCTTAAATTGACAATATTGCATCGAAATTAAATGTCAAATGAATTATAATATATTGCTGTCAAATTTCGATTTGCATTTTTTTGTTTAAGCCTAGCTTAAAATTTAAGCCTTGTTGGTGCAAATGGGCATAAATGAACAAAATCACAACGAAAGTTGCCACCCTAATGCATAATTTTATATTAATAAACAAAAATAGATGCGTTTTTGTTAGGTTTTTACAGATTTACAGATCTGTAAGACTTACAGATTTGTTCAGAGTTGGCCTATTATTTTCCAATAATTCTTCAACGAGTACTAGTAACAAACTCATTTTTTTACATCCATTATACTTACACAGATTCTTTGTACAACACAAAATATATAAATTTGACAGACTGCACTGGCAAGAACTGACACTCATATTTTAAGGTTTAAGGTTCAGTTCACTCGAAAAGTAAAAATGAAAAATATACAACTCAGCTAATGCGCACTGATTAAATGGAAAACGAGTTCGCACTAAAAAGATAAATGGAAACCGCTATGAGTTTTCTCTTCAGTTTCGCAAGAATAGTTCAGTAAGGTTTTCAGAAACATGAACATTTCTAGAATATTTTACACAAGTCAATACATAATCTTGAATTCTTTAGATAAAAACAGGTAGATTGTAATGTCGAAATTTTACCGTTTTCGTTTAAAAAATAATATAACGAATTGCTACTTCGAATGCCGCCAGATATTTGCCTTTTAATTTATTATACTCCAACTCCAAGTTACAGAGTTAAAAAGTAATTTTCTCTGACATTTCTAGGTCGGATTATTTAATGGCTTGAACCATAAGGCTTTTGTACTTTTGATGTCTAATAACACTTGAAAAATTAATTATTGCAGTATTGCAGTTAAATTAATATGTTTTAGTTGAAAGTAGCCGTAAAATTAGAAGCTAGGCCTGGCATTCCGTCTAGACTACACGAAACATTTCCTATATATGGTTTAAATACGAATTCCTTTTACTTACATAATTGCATCACTATAATATATAAATAAAATAAACATGATCTGAACTAAAAAGAATTGTAATCATTTATAGAGCAGGTATTCTTTCAGAGACCTCGAGATGATGTAAAGCGCGAGGTTATGTATACTATTTTTTCACAATCATCCTCATTTTAAATCAATAATTTTCAAAATAAATCAATAAGTTATAACCTTTAATTTTATTAATATTTTTGACAGCTCTAAAAATTTGTTTAGAATACCTAATTATAGAGATCTATGGCAAAGTTGCTAGGCAACCTCTACATAAACATTTCCAACCCAAGAGGTTGTCATTAAAGTTAGAAATGACGTATTTCCCAACCTCCAAAAGGTTAGGAATCGGTATATTATTATAATGATTGTGAATAAAAGTTTTTATTTGTTTTTCACCATGTAAACTTCATTTTTTCGCGATCGCCCAGAAAATGAGCTCTTTCTAATCACTATTTAGACCGGAAAGTCCTTCTTTGCTGAGCTAGCTCGGAAAGTTGTCTATAAGGGATCGGAAAGTACTTTACCGATCCCGGGACCGGTAAAGCTAAATGTTTCCATGGAGATCAGTTGTTTATTTATTTCTTATTTGCTCGCAGTAAAAAATAAAATAATACTTTTTTATTCTTTTTTCAGGATCGCAAAAAAAATATTGTACCCAACATGACCTGAAAGTGTCTATACTGAGGTTACAAGCTTCCAAAGTATCACTTTCAGGTCTTGTTACGTAAATTACTATTATTGGTACCACCTACTACTTTTGAAAAATATGGACTGGAGATTCCTACACTGTTGCCAATTCCATTGGTTATGTTGCAAATGCTAAGTTATGAAGAAGCAGCAACACCGCAGAGCAAGGGACAGGGTGGAAAGAAGGGAAATTAACATTTTAAAATTTTACGAGTTAGTAACCACAAAAAGTAGAGCGTTTTTGAGTCGATTACACAATTTAATTAATTGGCATTGTATGTTTTTCATTTAAGTCACTGAATTTACTAAACATAACACTTTTATCAGAAGTAATATCACTGATTTTATTGATAAATTTTTATTTTGCACGAAGCACGAATTTGTTTTGCTTAGCAACAAACACGAAAGCAAACTGCATGGTAAATCCCGACTCCAAAGGAGGAGGGGTTTTACCTAATGTCAGTTTGCTTGAGTGATTTTGCTTAAAAGCAAAAAAAAAAATAAGTGCTTAAAAATAAAAGTTTATCTGAGAAAATCTGAGAGATCGTGTGGTATTTGGTGAGATAAATTCCAAAGACAACGCAAAATGAAACTTGACACATTAATTGTCACACTGACAGTTATAAACAATAACAACTGTTTATTTACTTGGTAGCGGAAAATTATCGGGATAACGAGGTTTTATCAGTATAATACTGTTCCCATTGGTTGAATTTTCAAGTGTTTTGCATCAGGATTGGTTAAAAACTAGTCGTTGGAATTTATCATTAAAATTTTAAGAAAAAATTGAAAGCGTTGCAAAATCACGATTTAAGAAAACAAAGACTTTTTCATATATATACATATTTGTATTTAAAATGCATTTCGAAAAATGATAGTAACATGTACATATTTCCTATATTTTAATTATAATCTAATTTTTCTTGAGTTAACATACACTTTCTTGTTTAATCCTATGATTAATGAGTAAGTTTGCTCCTTGCTATATGTACCATTTTACTGCTTTCACATATTTCCGATTTTCGAGTACATTTCTACGTGAAATTAAAATTATACGTTTTCATCAGGTCACTAAGACAGAGGTCAAAATCGGCCATCCTAACATGTTATTAGCGAAGTGTACGGAAGTTTTACTTTTCCTTTCAAAAAATGCTTAGAGAGATTCCTTTTAAAGTCTTCTTAATATGGTTCCGTACATCGTACATGTAATAATTGAAAGTATGTAAACTTTTCATTGCTGTCAAAATGAAAGAGAAGATTTAAAAGCAACAGACGGAAATTACGATTATTTCATTTGCTCTCTTTTCTAGAAAAAAATACAATATGTAGTGTCCATAGTTGTACATATAGGTTAGAAATTAATATACATACTTATAATTTACGTTATTATCTAATTATGTATGACACAGAAAATACAATGGTTAAATATAAATCACTTAACAACACAAACAATACTTGGTAATAAATTTAATGTAGGCGACAGAAAATGTAATGTTCATTACCTTTACCATTTCTGATGAAGTTCAATACTATATTTATAAGTACAGTCTGCAGTCAAGGACTCCTGTAGTCTATAAATCATGTTTCTGTTCATTGAAAGTGTGACAAAAATTGGAAATGCTTATAAATGCGCAGCATAAATTATAAGTGGTTTTTATTATTGAAAAAATACAAAGTTATAACTTACAAATTATTTCTTTCAACTTTCCACTACAATTTTGATGTAAATTTTCTTACTATTTCATAAATAATACGACAATACGCGTGTCAAGTTAGAGTTATGATTATAAATAAAACACATGATTATATTTTTTATAATTTTATTTTAAATATGTTTATGCACGGACGTATCATAATTTGACAATTATACACGAATTTCTTTGATATAAACGTCATTTTATAGCCCGTGGGCCTCATTATAGCCCGCCGGGCTACAATGAAACGTAAAACCAAATTATAACCTATAATATAAACAATTTAAACAGGCAACATGAAAAGTTTTTATTACAAATCGAAAATTTTTATATTATTTAATGAAAAATAAAAATTAATTTTGTGATATTTATATGGAAAGCACGGAGATACACAAAATAAAACTCAAATGTCATAACAAATAAACAAACAATAAACTGTTGTTCTCCGCTTTCATAGCAACACTAGATACTGGATGTACAAGGACAAATTCTTTTTGATACAATTTTTCTAACACTCATAATTTGAAAATTTTCGTCCGTGCATGAAGTTTTGTATTTGTATGTACCACGAGCGTAACTTGCTTTTATGGCCTTTGACGTGTTTTTATCCCTCGGCTTACGCCTCGGGCTCAAAATCCTACCGCAGGCCATAAAAGCCTCCTTACGCTCTTAATACATAAATAACTAATATAAGTATTATAAGTCCGGAACCACCTGAAAACAGCGTTTTTTCTTTTTTTTTCATTAAAAGTTATAAATTTGGGATTATAATAGTAATTAAGGTACCAAGGGTTGTTATAAGGACAATAATGCCTGAGGTCAACAGTGTACTGTCGAGGGCCTCTGGCCCGAGGCGAGTACGTTGACCGAAGGCATTATTGTCGCTTAACACCCGTGGTGCCTTCAACGTTTTATGTCTTACTAGAAATTCTTAATAAACATTTTGTCTGACTAGAATTTATCAAACAATAATAATAAATCACAAAATTTTAATACAATTTACAAAGTAGCCTGTGAATGCGGTATCTAGATAATATTTTGTTTCTGTCAACAAAGTATTTTCAAACAAAAAATATATTTCTTGTGGTATTTTTATGTCATGGACGAACAATGTTATTGCTAAGAATAAGAAGTATGCTGGTTTGTATTTGTGATGAAACAAATATGATTATAAACGACTACAATTCACAATGCTTCTTAACCTTAACTGCACTTTATGTTAGTATCAGTATTATTAACCTCAGTTTGTTGTCAACATTACCATAGCAATTTAATACGCCCTAGGGTATTATTTACTCGATAACGGACCTAATGTTGAGGTTGTTATAAAACAATAACATACTAGTAAGACATAAAGATTATATAACTCTCTTTGTAGATTACGGAAAATATTATTAGGAAAACAATAACAACACTCCAATTATTTTCCTTGCAAAAATATGTTATTAAGTAGGTACTTATGAGTTTGCCAACGTCTCTTTCGTCACTAAAAGCTGTTTTCATCAGTACACTGCACTCACTTCATAATAAAAGACTCACTTAATTGTCCTAAATGATGAAATTTTTTCTACAATATCCCGTAACGTACACTTTTTCTTGTCGTTTTGCAGTTTTTAGAGTCGCGTGCTGACAATGACGTGGCACGAGTGTGAACGGCGATTGTTTTTAAATTTAATTAATGTAAAGTGTTGATGTGTAATGCTAAACTCCGTTTTTGTTAAACAAAAAGAAAAGAGACAATGCGTTAAGATAATCTTAACAATTTTCACACCATTTAATGAAGAATGATTGCCAATTGTTTTAAGCAATTATTAATGCAATTATATGCAATTTTCTGATTCATATTGTTATCTTTTCAAGAACAATAACATAAACATAAGATTTTAATTGCAAATGCAATTAGAACTTCATAAATAAATATAATTCGCCATATTTTTATTCATATTGAACACATTCCATATTCCATGTTTTACAGTATAATCTACAAAACTCTGGTAGTCTTTAATATACTAATTCAATATTATGGAGTCTAATGGTAAGTTGGACCGAAATATAATTAATTGCCTATTTACTAATGTACATTTAACTTTTAATTTGAAATTAGATTTAATTGTACATTGAAAATCCTTCGTTAATAAATTGCAAAAATATAATTTTAGTTTAGCTATTTTTAATGAAAGTTGGTACAACTTAGTATTAGTGTCTTTCATCATGCAGAATTTACCAGAAATAAGTACACTAAATTTAAACAATGGTAGAACTCGTATATCATTAAGTATAAAATACAAATACCTCGATTTTAAATGTAAGAAGTATTTTTTACCTCTCGCCAAGAGAGGTATTGGATTCATGCTAAAATTCGCATACCCAGATCTTATTGAATATGCACGATTTCAGGTCCCTAGAATCCGATTATAACATTTTTAAAATGATGTCTGTGTGTGTGTGGGGATGTGTGTATGTGTGTGTGTGTGTGTGTGTATGTATGGATGTTGGACGGACGATTCCTCAAAAACTGTAAGGCTTAAAAAATATATAACTGCAGTTTCTTCAATCTGACATTTCTGGGAAAAGCTGAAAAGGTTTTGGTAACAATTGAACAACCGGAAGTAGTAGTGTCTTAAAAAAAATTTTCTAAATATAATTTTTTGGGAGTTTTTTTTTTAAATAAATATTGAAGAACATAAAATTGTCCATCTAATACACTTAAAATTTTTATTATATCTTGTATAGATTTAGAGATAAAGACACTATAATTTATAGAGTTAACTAATCGCAGAGGCCAAGGCACTAAGGAAACCAGTTGACAAATTTGAATGTTTATAAAATGACATATGTCATTGTCAAATATTAACAGTTTTAGTGACATTCTGATAGCTTTATCTGGGAAGTATATTTAACTTTTCTTATTGTTTTATTAATTAAATATTTGAAATTATAGGTAAAATGCATATATCCATCAGAAATACCGCCAATCTGGTTAACGAATTGGAAAAATCTTTGACATTTAGAAACTTCCTCATACAATGAAAAATAGATATAATTAGAATTATATGTGTGCAGAAGACATGTTAAATACAATAAAAAACAATATTTGAGTAAAGTTCTGCAATTTTTTGTTATAAAACGACGGTTCGAAAGTGAAGTGCAATACAATACTTAACTATATAGCCTAATATGGAAATGGCGAGAGGTCTTGTGCTGGCCACAACAGATTTTTTTATGAATAGTATTAGTCATTTTCTAATAAGCTTTCAAATTTAAATTAAACTTCTAGACATTATTACAACAATAATTGATGTTCTATCCGCCTTTTCAAATATCACTTTTTATTTCTAATGAAAGTAAATCTGATAAATATTAATTACAAAAATTGTATTTAATTTCCTTTTCGTTGGAGTGAAAGGTCTTGTACAAATTTCATACAACTCCACATTCAATCTGAGTAAACAAAAAAGTATATCGGATTTATATCATGATACTTTTATAACCACGGCATTCTAGATCCTGCTGTGCTTACATTCCGGACACATTTAACTGTGATATAACACACTACACCCACATCTATGTACAGGGTGGAACAAAATCGAGTTCCTCATATAAAAAAACTTTCTCATTATACACGCTACAGAAAATTGGTGTAGGTTTTTATGGCACAACTTTTTGAGACAACTTTAATAGGCACCACAGGAATTTTCTATCAACTTTTGGATTTGAGCTACAGGCTAAAACTTGTTATTCACTTATTTTGAAAAATATGTCATATCACGCTTAATATGAGAAATGAAGAAAAAATGTTTAGATACTTTTTCTATTATTTTTTACGTAGAACAACGTGGTGTAATTAGATGTTTTCAAATCTCGAGACATAACGAACATAATATTTTCAATGATTTATAAAAAGATCCGATTTTACCATTTTATGACGATATCTCAAGTACTAATAGGACTAAAATCTATGAAATTACGCATTCTTTATTTTAATATTAATGAATTGCTCTTTAGTTTTTGGTACAAATAGTAGTTTACCTGAAGCAGTTACAATTTCTCTTAAAAAATACACCTAATTTCTTTTTTCACAATTTATGTTATAAATATTAAAGAACATAAAATTCTCTCTGTTCCATATAAATTTTTCATTTATATCTTGAAAACAAATCTGATATACGCCTTTTAAACTATACATATTTTTTAATGACTAAAATATAAAAGATTAATTTAACTTCAAAACGGGAGAATATACAGTGATCATAAAGTATAATTTTTAAATTTATATATCTCGCTAATTTAATAATACTTAATGTGCTAGACGTAGAATTTAATTCTCTGAGGCCGGTCTTATAAACAATAAATTTATCCTTAGTTAGTCACTGCATAAGTAAATTAAATGGACCATCAAAAAAGAAATGGATATTATAAAACTAATCTCACTATCAAATAACTAACGGGGGATTTAATTAGATTTTACTAGTGTGTTTGTGGTTTTGTGAAAAGTTTCTATATTCACATTCGTTAGAAACGTAAATCAGTTGATTTGACAGTTGAAAAAGAAACGTGATCGTGGGAATAATCATATTGATATTGAAAAATATAACCTATTAGATATTGTTGAAGATTATTTTCACATAATTTGGAACGACCCAGTTGCGTCAAATCGTAAGGTTATTTATTATTTTTTATCATCATTAAATAATGAAATTTGACTTTGTTAAAACAGTGTTTTAGTTAAAACCGTGATCGTGGTACGAGCCATTGTCATCATATGTTTCATATGGATTTGTCCTGTTTCGGAATAATTTTGGTAGCCTACCTCGTGCAAATATAAATGCATCATCATTATCTGTTTATGAATCCGAGGACACTGATGATACAGGCTCTAAAGATGACATACTCGACACATACATTTCTTAAAAAAATATTTAAAAAGTAAATAGTTCCCTATTTCAATTGTTTTAAAATAAACATAACAAAAAAAAATACAGTTTGATGTTTCTTTAACAACTGATTTAAATCTAATAGCATGAAATTCCGCAGTTACTTTAATAGGTCGATTTACTTGTCATTAAACTTTTATAATACCCAAATCTTCAGTTAAATTAGTTTAGTAGCTAACTAAATTTTAACTGTTGATTAAATAGTTTTATAAAACTGGCCCTGAAACTTTTATTTAAAACATTTATTTTTAAAATCAATTTTTTTTAAGAAAATCTGTTAATCGCTTCAGATAATATATCACTTCCGGTTAGCCCATTTTAACCAAAATCTATTGTTATTTCCATTGATATAAAAATCTTATGTACCGAATTTGAAAAGTTTTGGATTATATTTTAATATAGTTTTTCATTAAAAACTATTATATACTTCAAGTAAAGTAAAAACTTCAACTTTCTACGCCTTACCGCTTATGCGAGATACGTACAGGCGTCACGACGAAATTAGTCAAAATGGATTCAGGGATGGACAAAATGGATATTTCCGCTGAAATCTGAAAACAGAAATTTTTCGCGATTACAATACTTCCTTTACTACGTACAAGAAAGTAAAAATGATAAAGGTAGGTGTTACTGACTATAAAGCAGATTTTTTATGAGAAATTTATGTACCTGAGGGTACCATTACTTTTAACACTCTGTATAAAACGGTAAATGTGACATTTACCATGTACAAATTTAGTATTAATTAACTGGACTCTAATTGATGTTGTCCCATAAATATACTATTCCTATTCACTTTTTTCTCATACTATACATATAACAAGTTCTGTCCCGCCCACAATATTTTACCCGTTCTTTTATTATTATTACTCCATTTATTTTTATTACGAATTCAAGCTATGCGCCATATTTTATATTGTCAGGTATCATATTCTAGTTAATAAATAAACTAGACTGCAAGAATTCGCCAACCGTATATCAACTAGTTATTTCCTTTTGCAATCCACATGTAGAGAACTACTTTATCGACACTAGGTTAAGTAAACTTTTGTCGTAGTGCATTACATGTCCATATATGCTTCAAATTTTATTTCTTCAGTAGTTTTGCAATAACACTTGAATAATAAAACGAAATAAAAGAATTTCTTACAAATATTTTCACTTGAACAAAAGAAAGTATACGTAATAGAACATTTACAAGATTTTCTAACGTTTATGTACTGGTATATGAATATTACATATATATGTCTATATTATGATGATTACGCTAGAAATATTTTTAAAATAAATGGAAGAATTATGTTAGTATAACAAGTAAAAGTGAAAAGAAATTTTATAAACATAGTGCATAATTGAGCACGCTAACATAAATAAGATGTAAATTTTAGTTTCAGTTTCCCAAGTTTATCAACTACTGTTCCAGTAACGACCGAAGTCAGCATTCCTTAATCGTGAGTTAATTCACAGATCAACATTGGTTCTGAATTAATCCAATTCACCATTAAAAATCAAGCTAATCTAATCAAAATCAATGATCAACTGATTGGTCGTACTCCATGAATCAAGCATTAATTTTTTTTTTTTTTTATTTAATTTGCTTCCGGGAAGTTCCCATACAAATAATTGACAACCCAATCATAATACAAAATTATATATTAAATAATCATAAAAATTCATTATTTTTATATATCATAAACATATATCACATTTATTTTCATATATATTATTTAAATAAAACCAACAAAAGGAAGAATGTAGCGAAGAGACCAAGGAAAAAAAACTATTCAAATAAACAAAAGCTACGCGTTTTGAATGCATTTAAAGTATAATAAAAAATGTTATCTATTTTATGCGAATCTAGAGATTTTATAAAATTTAAAAAACATAAGTAGTCGGTTTGACTGTGATTTGTAAAATACTTGCTTAAAAATGCTCTTCTTATATTATTATATATAGGACATTCCATAAAGAAATGAAATATGTCTTCTTGTTTGTTATTGTTGCATAATAGGCAAATTTGAGTAGAGTTTAATTCGTATTTCAAGTCTTTATAAAATATTTTTAGTCCCATATCACTGGCAAGTCTAATTTGACATATTATTTGTAATTTAATTACAGGCAGTTTTAATCTTAAATAGCTCTCTATTTCAGGATTATCTTTTATTAGTTTATAGTGGAAACTATAGGAGGAGAGTGAGAGTCTGTGGATGTCTTTCTGTTTTAGGTCTAGTGCAAGGGTGTTCGTGATTTCATCTATTTTCTGTTTATCTATTTTTTGTTCATGCCAGATGGAGTGTAAGTGAAAATCTTCGAAAAAGTTTTTTAATTGTGTATACCAGTTGAATTCAAGATCAAGCATTAATCATATTTAATCCTAATTTTCACATTTATGACAGAATTCTGGCTGTTGTACTCATATGTAACTTTGCTTCATTCTTATTCTTTATCTTTATTCATTGGTTTTTTATTACTTTCAAATATATTTTTATAATCTTTTATTTTCATTATATTTAAAAACACACCTTTATTGGATTCATTGTAATTTGTACCTATATGTACCTATGTATAGTGATGCAGCGAGACAAAGTATGGCGAAAAACAATCTACTCTCGTTAAGTCTCGATTTTTTGAGACGAGATTTCCCTCGAGAGTCTTGGATTTCTCGAATTTATAATCAGAAATAGTAAATAAATTAACATTACAAGCAACATGAATGTATTAAACGAGTACCTCTGATTAAAACATTATTTTACTAAGTCGTGTTTAAATGCTATAGGTAAAAAATAGGTACTCTACAATATCATGACTTTATTATCCTTTGATGGGTGTAGCAATCTGCTTTATACGTTAATATTGGTAATTATGATTATATATTCGTATAGTTCGGGCACTTGAAACTTGCGTAAAGAGTATACCTACCATAGATATCACTTTCATGCCTTTTCTTTTTACTAAAATCTAAAATTTATATATATGAATGTAATTGAAGAGGCAATTAAAATATTTATTTATACCGACAAAAATTTTGTTATTCTGTATATTTCAATTAGAAATATTTACGTAATACAAAAAAAAATCGTACAATCGAGATCTCGAATTTCTACTCTCGTCTCGAGCAAATCTCGAGGGCTTTACTCTCTCGAGACATGAATAAGGTTACTTTCGTCTCGAAAATTTTAGAAATTCGAGACGAGATCTTGAAAATCCGAAATTTCGGGGCATCACTACCTATTGTTATAAAAAAAAAAATTAGAAGAAAATTATAAAACATATTTTTTAAATAAATTAAAAACTTACTTAGTAATACTTTTTTAACGGAAAGTACACTTAATACCACGAATAAAATTATATGATAGTTAAAAATGATTCCCTAATCAACTGGTCATTAATCAAAGAAATAATACTATAATATAATTCAACCGTAAATGAAATAATTTGCAATCAAATATCAAGTAGATAAATTATACAAAACCATATTGCACAAAGTAATTATTATGTTAAAAATAAAAAGTAATATGAAAAAACATGAATAATTATCTATTTTGACAGTTCACTAATAGTTTGTTAATAAGGAAATGAAATATAATTGCTTGTTTAATATATAGCGTGTATTATCAACATTAAAGTTAAAATTGAACAACCAAATAATGTGTCTTGTTTCCTCCCATCATTTATCCTGTATAAGTTTCACCAAATATTATAAATAGCATGACTGGACCGTAACGATTCCTTAATGACTAAAACGGAAGTATTGTACCAATTAAGCAAGTGCTAGATTTTTTCCTTCATAATTAAAGTTTATTATCACGTATAGTTACTGTTATTACTAAATTACTTTTATGTAACAACGATAATTTAAAACACAACAATGTTACTAATGCAGTCTATTAAATAAATACCTATATAATTTTATCTTTAATCTTATAATTCCTTTGTAGTGTATAAGAAAGGAATTCTATGAATTTAGAAACAAGCTTTACTGAATTGGATTGAAATCCTATAATCTCTGCAAGGAAACTAAAGTTTATAATAAGTTCCTTATTTCGGATATTACCAGAGAGGTATTGGAATCATGCTAAAAATCGAATATCCAGATTTTAGTGGATAAGCACGTTTTAAGGTCCCTATAATCCAATTATAACATTTTTACAATGATGTCAGTGTGTGTGTGTGTGTGTGTGTATGTGTGTGTGTGAGTGTGGATGTTGGAACCATGGTTTCTCAAATACTATAAGACTTAAAAAATATTTAACTGTAGTTTCCTCATTCTGACATTCCTGGGAAGAACTGATTATATTTTGGTAACAATTGGACAACCGGAAGTAATAGTTTCTTTAAAAAATCTTCTAAATTTTATTTTTTTGAAAATTTCTGTTATTACTAATATTAAAAAATGTAAAAATCTCTATCCGATACATTTAAAATTTTTATTATATCTTCTATGGAGTTAAAGATAGAGACATATAAATATATAAAATAATAAGTTGTAAATGAATCTCGCAGCCCATGGAAAACAAGTAAAAAAATTTAAATGTTTAAGTTGACAGATAAATGTGAGTGTCAAAAAGTTAGAGACATTACTGAAGACTTTTTCTGAGAAATGCATTTAATATTTCTTATTTTATTATTAATTAATATTTATAGATACATATGTTACATATAATCCCTACTCCATTGTTTGCTTATACAATTCATTTATAAGGTCAAAGTTGGAATACGGTTCTATAATTTGGAACCCTTGTTATTGCAAAAATATTAATTTGTTGGAAAATGTGAAAAAAAAATTTTTAAGATATTTAAATTTCAAATTTAAACTTGAAATAGTCGATTATGCAACTAGGCTACAGCATTTTCAAATATTAACTTTGGAAACTAGAAGAATTAATTTAGATATATTATTTTTGTACAAAGTTTTGAACAACTTAATATTTTCTGAAACTATATTACCCTATATTAATTTCCTTATACCCAGTAAACTTACCAGGTCTAGAGATTTATTTTACATTCCCTCACATCATACAAATAACTATAAAAACTCCCCTATTCATAGAATTTTAACACTATATAATAAAAATTTCAGCCAAATAGACGTATTCCATCTTTCATTACATAGATTTAAATTTTTATTAAAGTAGAACAAAAAAGTAGAATATTATATTATATCTTCTTTTTCTTACTAAAATGGCACTGTAAGTTGCGTATTATGTACTTTGAAGTACTTCTTGTATATTCATATTTTATATGTGATTATAATTTGTGAAATCTATTATTGGTACTATGTACTGGTGATTTCCTTAATGAAGAATAAATAAATAAATACCCTTCAGAAATACCGCCAATCTCATCAATGAATCGGAAGAATCTCGAACATTAGAAAAATAAGAGTGAATAGAATGAAGTAAAAATGTAAATATATATTAAGAAGACATGTGTTTTTTGAGAAGAAATATCAAATATGTACAATACTTATATAGCCTAATATAGAAATGGCGAGAGGTCTTGTGCTGGCCACAACAGATTTTTCTTTTATATACGAGTATGTATGTAAGTATTACAGATGTTAATGTACCGAATCATATAAATATATCGTAAATAGAAAATATAGTAAATCATACATACCTAAATATATTATAATATTTACTGAGCCCCCAGAGCAAAATATTCCTCTGTAACTACTAGACCACAACCACAATATATGCCTCTGAATAATGATATAAGATTATGTCTTAACTGAAACAATACCACCGTACATATTTATTGGAACTAATGCCAGTAATTTCTTCAAATTATGCCATATTTCATATTGAGTAACTAAATAATGTTTAGTATACAAAGAGAGCAGTAAAGGGCGATAAAACAAGTATCTGTGCGATTGATTTATTTGGAGGGTGATCAGCTTGTATTGGACACCTGGCCAGGACAATCACAGCAGTGTCGGATTACTATCAAACGTGATTGAGCGACTGACATCACAAAAACAACACCAATTATTGTTATGAAATCTAAATGCCCTAGTTTCAGTGATTGCGAACGCAATTGTAAACGACTGAAATAATATTATTTTGTTTGTATTACACTAGCTAAAAATTTGATTGTTTTCTGTGTCTAGGTTGGAAGTAGGTGTATATAAAGGCTGTTTTAATTGTACAAAAAGAAATTTTGGCTGAAATCTAATTCCAATATTTGTACTAGGATAAGGTTTAAAAGAATCTGGTTGGACCATTATAATACCTCCTGTCATTTAATTTTTATTAATTTAAATATATAAAGCTATCAACTGTATTAAGTTTTGTTGCATATAAATTAACTATTAAACTAATTTTTTAATGTATTACATATCAATCTTTTTTTACCTCCCGCTACCCTAGGTAAGGGAGGTATAGGGATCGTGCTAAAAATCGCATATAGAGATTTTAGTGAATAAGCACGTTTTAATGTCCCCAGGATCTGATTTTAACATTTTTACCATGATGGCTGTTGGTATGTTGTATGTGTATGGATCGTTTGGACACGATTACTCAAATACTATCAATCAGAAAATTTTGAAATTTTGTATATCTATTCTATACTACTGTAGAAAGATTTCATAAGTTTTTAGTGTACATCGGATAGCCGGAAGTATAATTTATACAAGCTTTTATCAATTCATTGCAAGTAATTTTTTAGGAACTTTTACTAATAAAAATTGAATATAATCTTCAATGGGGGATTCCACCATTTTTTTATATATATAATTTCATCTGAAAATATTAGGAAAACTAAGACTAATGATGAAAATCTGGTGAAAAAATTCCTATTAATAAGCGAGTTATGGTTCCCGAATTTTGAAAAGATTGACGTGACGTCACGCTTATGTGTTTTTATATCAAACTGTTTTCATCATGGACCTAAATGTTTTTGAAATATATGCTATTTTAAGTTATATTTACATAAAATAAATGAATATTATAACTCTGTATACCAGTGGCGGCTGGTGATATATTTGTATGGTAGGGCACAAAAATTTAAAAAAGTAAAAAGAGTATATTAAATTATTTAATCTTTAAGATACAGAAGCCATCTTCGTAATTAAATGAGTGCTAGACGATTACAATTCAACAATAACAGATTACCTCGGAAAATGCCGGACATACTCGGACATCTTCGTTTAAATTGGGCTGTGCCCGGAACAGGCTTAATGCAATCATATGCAGCTTCGCGCGCTTCGCTGCTATTGGTCAAAATTCGAGTAAAAATAGTGGGAGACCGGGGCAGAAACATTTGTGCCCTAGCTTCTAGCAGCATATCGGTACGTGCACACGTCAGTATATAGGCTATCTAGCTATCGGCGGTGTAGTAAGAATTGCATAATAATGAAAGTAAATAAATAATAATTAATGTGTTTCTAAAATGTATATGTACTCGCTTATTTCTTTTTTTCTTGTCTTTTTATTTGGTAGGGCTGCGCCCTTGTGCCCTATAGCACGAGCCGCCACTGCTGTATACCTAAGTCTACATTCTTTATAATTACAAGTGTATTTAAATTATTAAGTTTAATGCAAGAAATTTATGTTAAAATAAAAACTGTTTGGAAACTGCAGTACATGTTAGCCCCTTCTTTCGAATTTGAATTTCTTAACTTCCATTGGTAGTAACCCCCACCTCCTAACACACTATTTGTTATGCATGTATAGGCGGTCTTTCGGTCGCCAATCAAAATATTATATATTGATTTCATATACATATCGAAGCGCTATAACAAAAAACCCCTTATTTCTGAAATATCTCAGTTATACCATTTCATTTTTTTATTAATATTCGTTCTTCAGCACATACATTCGTATTTTTTTACTATTTTCCTTTAATTCGATTGAGCTGGAATCCCTTATTCTACGATAATAGCATTTAGTAAATAAATTTAAATAACTTTAGATATAAAATAATTTATTTTTGTACATCATCTTGCCTATGCGTCAAACAAAAACATAATATTTTAATAACAAGTTTGACAAATTTATGGTTAATAATGAAACCGTGTTAAGTAGATTGTACTGATTCTATTGAAATTAAAGTTTGTAAAAATAATATTTTTTCCATCATACATAAATATTAAATGTACAGGATTTAAGTTTAAGAATTAAACAGCTGTCAATAAGAAAAGTGTCAAATATTAGTTTACAACTACACATTAACCAAATGGATCAGGTAAAGCAATAGATATATGCAAAGAAACTTAATAGTTTGCAGGATTGACCACATCAGATTTTTCTTTAGTATCTCACAGTTATTATTTGCGTCACTTTTAGGTAAGGAAGGTTTTGTCTGGAACAAAAATCGACATTTTTAACATATGTCAATAAATTATTAAAAATACAAATTTTAATGACAAAATAGTGTTTGTAGATAAATATTTTTTGATGTACGTGTTAAAAGTGCTACTATGTTTGTTCCTTCTCACAAAATAAAATATATTACCTATACCACTCTCCACGCCAGCAATGAGTATCCATGAGGTGACGCCTGGTATAAACCTGCACGGTACAAATATGTCATCATCATTACCGATAACTGTAACAGAGCAGATTGGCACTCCCAGAAATTATATATATATATACTTTTATCATAAATAGCTATTTTAAACTTTGTTAGTTACTATTCTACACTTTTATGATCTAGTTTTACTAAAATGATCAATTTTCTAATTTGTGACTATGGTTGAGGACCCCATTCTAATTAATTCATACAGATCTCTATTTAGATTTTCATTTGAATATTTGCCTTTTTATTCATGTTTTCCAGAAACATCCCATGCGAATTTCTCTTAATTATTGCATTCTTTATATGTCACATACAATAATTACTCTATCACATTGTCATTAGTCTTGCGTTGGCGCTTCATAGTCTGTAATCATAGACTGCTGTGCATTCGATACTTCTTTGTTTTGTTGACAGATGACGTCAGCATCATTAGCTTATTGCTGTGCTAGACGCACGGACTCGTCATACTGTAATTACCTTGCGTTTGTAGGCTAATAAATGAGATCTTCAATTGTCTTATTGTTATTGTTTCACCGCGACGCGTTTGTTTTTCCATTGTAGTCGCGGATGACCTGATTTTAGTGATGTCATTTCAAGGACGATGAATTAATGTTTGGCTCAGAGCAATTAGATATTTGATTTGTAAATTGATATTTTTTGCAATAAATAAACTTTTTTTATTCTAAGAAGTCAAGCATAACACTTAACATCCATAAATAAATAATAACATCCCCAGCACCCGACCCTTGAATGGTTAGTTGTATGGGGCTATAGTGCTAAACGTATCTGTGTAAATGTGTCAGTCATTATAATTATTGTACAGGTATAGTGTTCAGATATGGATCACCAGATGCTTGATTAATGTTGTAAACTGTTTGTGTATTTGATATGCATGATATATGTGAGATATACATTCTCTGGGACAACCCTGGATCTATAGAGTTATGTGCTCTGAAGGTGGCTGCAGTACCTAGTGAGAGGATGAAATCCACGAGTGAGCTTTGACGTGCGGTGTGTAGTCGTAAGCTAAGCTCCTACAATGAGACCCATGCATCTCTGGGAAGCCGGGCTCTGGAAGCTCAACATGTCTAGGACATGTGTTGTTTGCTATGGTACCCCCAGAAGGAGGGGGAGGAGGGGGTTGAAGCTTCTGATCTACCGAAGATGACTTGTTGACCACTACTTAATTGTGGATAAACACATACACTAACACTTTACACTTATAAAGGTGATTGATGACCACTTTTACAGAGACGGACACACTTACAAGCCAAGGTTTCACTCACCATAAGAATTTACGAGAATTATAAGTGTTTACAAATTTTTGGAAGCTGCAGATGTGATTAGAATTGCAATTCAATCGTAAGTTGTTACAGGCCTTAAAAATCGTAAGAATTTACGAGAACTGTAAGTACTTACAGATTTTCTGTAAGCTACAGATGTGGGATAGGATTCCATAAGGCTGTGTTTATGTTGGAGCTGCGATAAACGATAAGAGCGGCGATACTGGGCGATACTCGCGAAGCAGTGCGAATGAATGCATAGATTTAAATGTGGGTGTTTACATTGAAGCAGCGCGCAAAGCTACGCTTACGAGCTGAGCAGCGATAAGAGCGTCGAGAACGAATTGAATGTATTTCTACGCTCTCATCGAGGCAAGACAAGTGATTCAGCGATATCTCGATTTTTTTTATATTACATAAATATTATACAAAAAAAATATTTGTCGGTATAAATAAATATTTTAATTGCCACTTCATTTACATTCATATTTACTTATTAATTTTTGATTTATTGGGTTTTAGTAAGAAGAAAATGCTATACAATTCAAACACCAGACTTAGTAAAATAATGTTTTAATCAGTGGTACCCGTTTATTATATTCATGTTGCTTGTAATGTTAATTTAGTTACTATTTCTAATTATAAATTCGAGAAATTCGAGACTCTCGAGTCCAAATCGAAAGAAAGTAAGGAAAAATATGACGAGACGAGAGTGGAGTGTTTCTGGACAAATTAATTAGCGAAGTATTTGTTAGATCTCCATTATGGGATCAAACAAATAAAAACCATCACAATAGATATGTGTTGGATAAATTATGGGATGAAGTGGCGAGTAATTTAAACTCAACAAGTGGATGTTTATTTATATTAATTGCAGGTTACAGTACTTTTTGTCAAAAATTATATGTCATTTACAATAGGATTGTGACACAAGTAAGTTTTAAATAAATCACGAATATTTTGTGCAACCAGGGTTGGTCTACCATTATTAGTTGTGGTATTTGATTGTTTTGTAATATTTAATGTATCTTCTAAATGATGTTCAATGCCTTCCATGTCAATGATTGTGTTATGTAGGACACAAATAGCTTTAACAATATAATCAGCAACATTTATATCAGTTTCTATCGCTGCTCTTATCGTCGCTCTTATAGCTTTCATCGCAGCTCCAATATAAACACATCAAAGAAAGATAGATTTGATTCGCTTTTATCGCTGCTCTCATCGTCGCTCTTATAGCTTTTATCGCAGCTCCAACATATTCACACCCTAACTCGTAACAACTACAAATAACCATTGCTCTTGTTAAATATCAATAGCAACTGTAGATAACAGTTGCTCACATTATTTTCCAATTGATAAATAACGACTGCAAAATACCAGCCGTTCGGCAGCCATATTGGATTGTCAAATCTGACATTACTCAGTCGGCAATTTATTTGAAAGAAAACAGTAAGTACAAACAGTTTTTATGATAAATTAACAAAATAATTTACTTATTTAAATTGGTCATTTTAGATTTGGATAATAATAACAATCTTGTACTTAATATTTCGAAATTTTTTATACATTATAACCTAATTTCTATTGTTACGTACCAGCAACAAATAACGATCGCAAGTTCACTTTGTAGTTGATATTTGCAACTGATATCATAACAAGTTAAAATGATAGCAACCGAAGTTATGCATGAAATCCCACCCATGATCAGAATTGCAATTTAGATCGTAAGCTGTTACAGGCCTTATGGATCTGCTTATAGATCTTACAGATTTGTTCAGAATTGACCTATAAATGTCTAAGCGGCTGACATCCAGACTAAACAAAAAGATATGAGAGGACAATGATAATAATTTCTAAACAGAATTTTGACTTACAAAGATAACAAAGTTGAAATACTGATGTTGGATCTATAATTTAGAAGAGTTTATAATAAATTTATTAGCTTTTTATTGCTATGTACTCGCCTTGTCATACAATGTGTACTTAATATCACTTAGGTGAACGCGTCCTAGACGACGAGTCCAACGCTGACGAGTTTGTGTGTACGGAAGATGGACGCCGATAACAAGTCAAAAGGAATGTGAAATGTATACTACTCGTAGATTAGTCCATATATTACCGCCCATATATTCTTGACAATAAATAGTTCTATAGTAGTTAGCCCAACTTCACATGCAATAAACATTATAATCCTAACTAGAAAGGAAAGAAAATATTATAGTATATATCTATTCTCTTCTAATCACTACTACAGTATTCGAGAAATATAGCAAACACAAAAATTATATGATTTTTATTATACTTTTCCGCTCCAAACAATTTTTGTTCAACATTCACTTTCTCGCTTAACAATTACACATTTGGTATGTATTTAACAGTATGTCACGACTTCCATGTTTCATATATCACCCATATAACTTCCGGTGCCTATTAGGTTCATTTGGTTACGCAATTCAACCGCAAATCTATTTCAAATCAATTACAGAGTATCAGAGTTAAATAAATCATACACAGATCGAAATATGAATTAAATCATATTAAGAATAACTTTCCCTTTAATTATACACCAACCAGCGGTCCTGTTTGACTTTAAAATCGACTTTTATAATTGATTTTTAAGCGATATAAGGTTTCCTTCGTAATTAACACGTAGCATTAGAGTATTAATTAGAGAACTATTTGTTTCTTTACTTGATTAATTTAACAAGTTTTAATTACTACAGATATAGGGTAATTTAGGGTATTGCGGTTTGCAAAATGTTAGTGGAGCTATAATTAAATTATAATAAATTTTACATGCTTCATTATTTATATTTGATGTTAATTTTAATTGATTGAAGTAAAGTTTTATGAAGAACAAATTAAATTTATGATTGCGGCAGCGAGCCTTCAACATTACGATGTTACTAATGTTTTTCCTTATACGTTAAAATTATTTTATTGAATTTAATTAGTATATAGCTAAACGATATTTATGTATATACATATGTAGCATTTAACTATCCGTTTTATTTCATATGAATAAATTGCAATTAATATGAAATAAAAAAAATAACATTTATCAAATGCTACTTTACGGATATTAATCGTTTCGGAAGAGTCCCACAGGGACACTATTGTAATATATGTGTAAATTCGAGGAGAAATTTAAAACTAAAACATTATAATTTCTAATTAATTTTGAAACAAACAATAGGGTAGTTGCGAAAAAAATAAATATAATTTTTTCCTATTAATTATGAACAAATTCTAAACATATCTCGTGAACGAAAGAATTTGTTTAAATTCTGTTTGCAAACATGAAATTGATAAAAATCTCTTATGACATTTTCATCATTGAAGGCGCTTATCAATGATCTTTCTACTTCTTTCTGATAAATAATTCATTTTGGTTTTGCGTGTGAGTATACAATTCATTTTAATAATAATGATCTCACAATTATTTTTTTGTTTTCACGGACAAGAAGCGAGAAAAGAACATATGTAGGTAAGTGATATGTTTGAAGGTAACCAAATATAATTCTAGTACAGAAATAACATATACCTATGAGCTATAAAAATTCGCAATAAGGAACATATTCCAATTTCCTTTCAGGTCGTCTTGCAAAGAAATGTTTGTCAATGAAAATTAATTATAACATTACATTGTTCTTATTTATTATAAATACAGAATGATCAAAAATAACTGATTCTGATGGCAATACTTAAAAGCTACTTAAAATTGGTAACACTGATACAAAAAAATTTTTTGTTGTTGGCACTGATATTTGAAAATTTAAACTCAGACCGCACCTCTGACATAACCTATTTGTATTTTTACCTCCCGCTACCCTAGGTAAGGGAGGTATAGGGATCGTGCTAAAAATCGCATATAGAGATTTTAGTGAATAAGCACGTTTTGATGTCCCCAGAATCCGATTTTAACATTTTTACAATGATGTCTGTGGGTATGTATGTGTGTGTATGTGTGTGTGTGTGTGTGT
Source organism: Ophonus ardosiacus (assembly GCA_943142095.1). Lineage (NCBI taxonomy): Eukaryota > Metazoa > Arthropoda > Insecta > Coleoptera > Carabidae > Ophonus > Ophonus ardosiacus. The sequence goes on along the minus strand of OW964827.1, from coordinate 45,887,316 downwards.
GTGTATGTGTGTGTGTGTGTGTGTGTGTGTGGATGTGTGGATCCTGTGGACATGATTACTCAAATACTATCAATCAGAAAATTTTGAAATTTTGTATACCCATTCTATACTAATGTGGGAAGAGTTGATTAGGTTTTAGTGTATATCAGATAACCGGAAGTATCACTTATACAAGCTTTTACCAGTTTTTCTTGAAAAAATTGCATTGAATATAATTTTTCAGCAACTTTTACTATTAAAAATATAATATAATGGTACAATCTTCAATTCTACGATAATATAACTTTAAAAAACTTTAAATAACTTTAAATATAAATTTATAAAATAATTTATTTTTGTACATGATCTGACCCATGCGTCAAACAAAAACATAATACTTTAATAAAATTTTGACGTATTTAAACAAATGTCACTGTCACATTTACATCAATGATGAAACCGTGTTAAGAAGAATTAAGTAGAAATATATTTGATTTGTAAATATAAATCTGTCAGTATAAGTACGTGTTTCCAAAATGTCAAATATTGGTTTTCAACTACACATTTATGACATGGATCATGTAGGGCAAAGAATTTACACAGATTGCGTTTTTAGACCACTTGGAAATTGATGATCATTTTTCGCGGATTATCTTTTTCTTTGGTGAGGCACATTTTCTCCTCTCTGGGTATGTTAATAAGCAAAATTGCCAGATATGGGCAGAGGAAAATCTTCATGTGATTTACGAGGTACCATTACATGTCCAAATGAGACTGTTTGGTGCGCACTATGGTCAGGTGGCGTCATTGGAACTTACTTTTTAGAAAATGATGAAGGTCGAACTGTTATAGTTGATGGTGAGCGCTATAGGCCCATGATAATCGATTATTTTTGGCACGAAATTAATTTCGTATTACAGACTTCTATTTATTAAAACAACAAATTAGATTTTGTTTATAAACGATCAACCGGAACGGAAAAAGATACTTTACTTAAAGCTCATTACTATTTTAAACATGGAATTTGCGGGAGGTCATGTGCTGGCCACATCAGATTTTTTGTCAAAAAGACACGTCAAATAATATTTCCGCTTTCACCTGGTGTTGTGTAACCGGTGGATTAAGGATCCCCAGAATTGTATTGCCAACTTCATTTCTTTTTGATCACTCTGTAGTATAGGTATTATATATATATATATATATATATATATATATATATATAAATATATATATATATATATATACCTATGTAGGATTAATATATGTATGTTATTAATCTTTTGTACTTTAACTATTACATATATTGTAACGCTTGGACACGAAATAAATAAATTATTTTATAGATACACAGTGTGTTAATTAATAAGCGGGCCATAGGCTTTTAACATAGGAAATCAGTTTTTCCTTACGCAAAACTTCCCTTTTAGTTTTTAGACAAAAATGTTTCAAATAAAAGTTGTAGATAATTAAATTCTACCCATTAGTCATAGATTTTATTTTCCACGTTTAGTAACCTGTGATGTGAAATCTAATTTAAACTCTACAAATATTACTCGTTTATAGTGATAGCCTTGGAATTTAAACAAAAATGTGAAATAAATCTATATCGTCATATATATATTTTACTGTAGAACTTAAAAATAAAATCTGTGTAGTGATTTAAATGTAGTATTTTAATATCTGTAACTTTTATTTGAAAAACAAATTTCTGACAGTTCAAATTATACTCATTTCTTTGTAATTTTGTTTCAATGGTGTCCTCTACTCTAATTTTTATATAATTTTGAATGAAATTTCCTTTAATTTTGAAGCAAATCGTAGTATTAAAAAGTCTTAATTGTATTTAGTTTAACTGCATTTGATTTTAATGCCAATATGACGTCACGGTGACACTCCTATCTTTCTCTCGCTCTTCACCATACTCTGTAGTCTGCTGTGAAACACAGATAGCAATACTGTGACGTCACAGTGATACCGACAATAAATTTCAAATATCTCGCAAAGCAATTATTTAAAAAATGTTTTTTAATCTTAGGGCCAGTTTTACAATCTCCGGTTAAAATTTTAACTCTCAGTTAAATAAACAATATTGAAACGAAATGCACAATCATATGACAAATTGATCATTGCTGTAAATAATTTTATTCAATATTGTTTATTTAACTTACCCTGAGATTGTAAAACTGACCCTTAATCGTTATTTATTAAGAAGTACTTTAAGTACAAATGTAAATTTTATTATTTTTTGTTACGGTGGAGGACCCCATTCCATGTTATCACTACAAATGAGCAATATGTATTTATAAAATTTCAATTACTAGTATATCAGTATTAATATATAGTTTTGTGCTGATCAAGTTGCATATATTCTGAAAGTAACAGTAAACTAGTTACATATAAATCCAAATTTTTGTAAATCCTTTTTCAGCTACCTGTAATCAACTATGTCACTTGAAGTATAAGTATACACAATCTGCATATTGAGTATTGAGTGTTTGTGACTTACCGACGGTGTTCAAGTCCATTAGTATAGTTCGCGTGCCGTAATTACGGAATTATTATACAATGTTATGCAAAATGTAAATTACACTACCACAGCAGTACGTGCGCGGTGTTCGTTTCTAAAATGCATTTTAATTTGTAATAGCTATGACGGATATGATTTAGAATCTAATTAATATATTATTAACGCTTTGTGCTTTAAGAAAATGAGAATAGAAAGATACTTCCTTTGAAAAATATTGCAAGCTGAATTTTACTTTACTATGTGTCACGAACTTACATATTTTAAGAACTCTAAAGCCTCATTTCCACCGAATGTCTTAATGCTTAATACATAAGGCTTAATGAATTATAACAATTTACTAGGATACCATTTCCAACTATTTTGTTTAGTGACAATTCAACAGAAATGTCATATCTTTTTTCCGAATTACTTGTTGTTTAGTAGACTGCCATTGCAGCAGCAATTCTTCTTTTTTTAATATGTTATACCTATACACAATTTTCTGTATTTATATCGATACCGAAAAATTAATTAAAAGTTAATAATTATAAAATAGACTGAGAGTTGACAGTTCAGGTTAGAATTTTTCAATCATTTGTTTTTACGCATTGCTCTTAGTTCTTAAGCATTAAGCCTTATGCAAAGCTGGAAATGGTAGTAAACGTTGTCATATGATAAACATTTTTACGCATTGCGCTTAGTTATTAATTATTGCTCTTACGCATTAGGACAATCGGTGGAAATGAGGCTTAAAGCCTCATTTCCACTGAATGTTTTATTGCTTAATGCATAATGATTAGTGCATAAGACTTAATGCATTATGACAATTTACCATTTCCAGCTATTTTGTTTAGTGATTAATTCAACAGAAATGTCACAATTTTTTCCCTTATTACTTATTGTCTAGCAGACTTCAATTGCAACAGCAATTCTTCTTCTTTAAATATGTGATGTACATAATTTTCTGTATCTATATCCATACCGAAAAATTAAAAAATTAATAATTATAAAATAGATTGACAGTTGACAGTTCAGGTTAGAAGTCTGCAATCTTTTGTCCTTACGCATTGCTCTTAATTCTTAAACATTAATTATAGCTCTTATACGTTAGGACAATCGGTGGAAATTAAGCTTAATAATGTTGTCTAGGTGAAAATGGCAGAAGTTCCATTATTTTTATTTTATTTTTTTCTCAAAAACTGAAGAAAATTCTCTAGTTAATTTCAAAATTTCACATCTCATAACGATATTTTAAAATTCTGATTTACTAACTTTTAATTCACTTCCGGGCCTATTCTGTAACTTAGTGGTTCATTTTTAACAACTGGTTAAAAAATTTAACCAATCAAGTACAACTGATGATGATTACTTTGCAGTCGAAATGTACATTTTGTAATTAAAAATATTTTGTGAAGAAAGATGTATTATTGTTCATATTTCAATTAAGTTTGTTGATATCCCTATAAAAAAATAGATTTTAAACCAGTTGTTAAAAATTAACCACAGAGTTACAGAATAAAATTCGTTCGTATGTTAGTTAATTAAATATTTAAAAGAATTTCTTAAAACAGCGTTTTAGTTAAAACCGTTATCATACTATGAGCCAATAATTATAGTGCGACCCACGTAATACTAGTAAAGTCCTAATCAATAAAGATAAAGTATATATTTCGGAAAAAAAAGTTCTCATTATTAGCAAAGTATTTGCAATAAGAGAGATGTTTAAATGCCATAGATCCAAATGATTATTTTAATTAACTAAAGGTTATAGGGTAATTTGAAGTTTTACCTTTTACTTGCAATTAGTAATAATATCGTAATGAACTCAATATCTCAATAATGATGTTAAAATTTAATTTTAATGAAACTAGGTAAATACATATAACTCAAACATTAATCTTACTGATAACTCTAAGATTGATCTAATTAAACAAAATCAATTTAGGTCCATTCTAATCATTAACTGTATCCCAGGTTAATTATAAATTAATTAACAAATACAGTCGTCAATTCCACTTAGATCAAGACCATAACGTAGACTCATTAGCGATTTTTCTCAATAAGATTCTTATCAACTCTTTTCTAGTTTTGCAGTTGTGTAACAATATCAAACTCTAGTGACAAAAGTTTATGAAAAGACTTAATTAAAAATGGACATTAAATACACCGAGATACAGGTCAAACATTTTTATAATCGATTTATCATTTTTGACATTAAAATCTATCAATATTTTTAATAACAAAATGCGCTGTTTATAATTTAAATTAATGAGGTGAAATAATGTAAGTAATTATTCAGAGTAGCATATAATTAAAGCACTTAAATTCAAAGAGATCTAAGTGCCATTTCTATGTGCTTTTAAAGTGCTAAAAATGTTTTGCACAAAACAATAATTGAAAAAATTAACTAGGCAACAGCATCCACTTGCCTATCGCTTAGTTGACCATCGCCAATTGTGAATCGCATTATTGACTATCGCCCAATTGGGGTCATCCACCTTACTAACATGGTTCATTCATAGTATAACTAGATCTTAAAACTGTATGATAAGATCTATCAAAGAGTAAAAAAAGTTTTTAAAATAAATGAGTTATTTATGTCCTTAACATCTTCGTCATACATCTATTCTATTCTAAATTCTTACTACTTTTAAGTCTTGTGCTATCGCCTTTATAAATTCCGAAATTCATTTTAAATTTATAACGAAAATAACAAAACAACGAAAGTAGACCAAATAAATAATACATGGTCGAATTTTTGATGCCAGGCCAAATAGAAAACCACGGCGTGCGTTTGTAGGAAAATAAAAGATTATGTTAAATGGCATAGGCTCCCGGTATTACATACATACGAGAGGTCGTTTTTCTGTGCCCGGACTAGACAGTTTTTAATTTTAATTATATTGTTTTTTTAATTACATATGCCTTGGTAACGTGTATGACAATTTACAGAACAATTTTAAACAATATTAGTTCCTTCGAGGAAATATTGATTAGAGAAGTAATTCCATATACCAATGCATAGCATGTTGTGATCGGAAGATATGCAATAGGGGTATTGTCATTTTACTGTAACCTAACCTTACTTTTTCCGTGTAATTTGCGAGTACATCTCGGAGTATATCAAATTGTAATGAAAAATATAAATAGCGCGGATATTTCGTTTCATGTGTAAGTAACTGAGATTTTTTGTGTACAAATAATATATTAAACAAAGTGTAACTTTTACGTTTCCAGCTAATAATGACGGAAGAGAAAAGAGACTGAAATTTATTGGAAATAAAGGTGATTTACATATTTCAAAAGCAACAACTAGTCATTACTTTGTAAAAAACGTAGTACAAATATTAGGGGTCACTTGTCACTTTTGTACCATTTATATTTTCTCAGCGGGTGTACGAAAATTAGTAATTATTGCAACAATGGATAGCAAAGGTTACCTCGATATTTTAAAAGCAAATTTAAAACAAAGTGCCGAAAGATAGGGCCTTAACAAATAATTTTAATTTCATGCATCAGAAAAATTCGACAAATAATTCGCGTCTATAAGAGAATGAGTACTGTATAACACTAAAAATATGCTTAATCATCCCTTGCAGTTTCCGGACTTTAACCAGATTGAGAAAGTGCGGAAAATTCTTAAAATAACTAAGAATATAAAGCAAAAAAGAATTTCAAATTAATTACAAGTAAAATGGCAGAATATAATGCCATAGGTAACCAAAAAATTGGTAGATTCAGTGGCTCATCGCTTAGTTACTGGTGGAAGAACCAAAGGAAAATCTTCCAAATATTATATTTCTTATGAAACATAAATAAATGGTTTATTATTTAAATGTTTTGGTTATCGTACGGAGACTTTTTTGTCATGAAATTATGAATACTTTCAATGTTTACCCCATAATATAAATAAATTAAGTACATTATTTGTTTATTTTATATTTATAATAAGGTAATATACTGCGTTTCATTTTGGATTAAAAGGAAATTAAATATATTGGGTTTTAGATTGCTATTTTTCCTAAAATACATTAAAAATACTGTCGTACGGAGACTTTTTTGTATGACTGTATATTGTAAATATGGATCTAAGTCTTCCTCTTAACTATAAATAACCTTTGATTCTTTATTAAAGAATTGAGTTATTACAAATTATAATATAATTAAAACTATCGTTATATTTAACTTTCAATCTTTTCAAAGTCCAGTGATATATTAATTATATATTAAAATTACTCGATAATTTAAAAACCAACATTGCATAGTTCTTATCATAACATGTCCTATTTTGCAAGCATTTTGTAAAGCTTATAAGTGTGAATGTTATGTGATTAAAACATAATTTAATTACAAAATTTAGCTTAGTTCGAATAGTTCCAGCTAAACATAACTACCTACCTACCTAATCAAACGATCTGTTATCTTTACACTTACAACCTCACATGTGTCTGGGTTTGAAACTTAAATGTGAAGGAAATTTAAATCAACACGTTGTGACTTGACTGCAATCTATATTGGTATTCAAGTGTTGCGTAAGCGTACCTAATGTTATAATTAATTTGTAATTAATAGCTTATCTCATATACAATCCAGTTCGCATTACGAGTTCACCGGTGTCACAATTAGATAGCTATAACAACATATCATAGGCTGCCTGCCCGTAGTTCACTCAACTCGCATATTAAACAGGTTCAAATCAATAATCATATATAGATCAAAATATTGATTATACATTTCGCAATCAAATTTAAAATTTATATTTGGAACTAGGCACAGGCAGTGAGATTATTATACACATTTTCATCAGCCTTTTAAATTTAATTATATACCTATGTTCTTCATAAGTTTTCCACAAATGGTAATGACTAAATGAAAGTTTTTTTTAAAATTTATTAGCTCTAATAGAAAGAAAAGTTTATACAGAGTGTAACAACTAAAGGAACTACCTCAAATATTTTCTATATTAATACAGATACAGTAAAATATAACACCAAGAGGAACATCCGATTAGAGTCGAAGTTATATTTTTACCTTCCGTCACTTTTGGGTAAGGAAGGTATTGTGTCTGGTCAAAAAATAGGGAGTGAGTCGTTAATAAATAAACAGGTTTTAGGGTCCCTAGAACACGATTTTACTAATTTTACCATGATGACTATGTATGCGTGTGTGTGTGTTCAACTTCAGCACTACCAGTCCGATTCACAAAAGAAGTTTAAGCTAATTCTCATTTTTGGATTAGCGAATTCTACTCTAATTTTAACAGTTTATTTCGCACACACACACACACACACACACACACACACACACACAGAGAGAGAGAGAGAGAGAGAGAGAGAGAGAGAGAGAGAGAGAGTGAGACTTACATGCTGACATCATCACAAAACTAGTAAAATTGTATTTCGACTTCTAAGGACCTTAAAACGTGCTTATTCATTAAAAACTCATTACCTAATTTTTCGATCAAAGACATTAATAAGTAAGGTAGACGCATCCTTACCTAAAGGTGATGGAAGGTAAAAATGGCACCTAATTTAAATCCGGCGCTCTTATTGAGTATTGAGTATGCATAAATACATAAAATTTTATAGGAAAATGTCTGCTTGCTAGGTCACGGTAAGCTCGAATAACAATAGAAAATTAATAAAGCTATAAGAAAAAAGAACGCATAGATAACAAAAAAATATGAAGACACGCGAATAACAAGGGAAGGAATAAAATTTGTAGAAAGACAAAAAGGATATGGAAGTTTATTAGTGTACTTGTTTTTAACCTTGAAAAATTACTTATAACAAATTAAAAATTTATAAAATAAGACAGTCAACAATTATATATTTAAATTAACCAATAAAATGTCAGTAGTTGTCTAGGTATTTCAAATTTTAATTATTGCAAGTATTAGTCCTTCTAAAATGCGGCCAATGCTATTATTGTTATTAAAATCCAAAAAATATAATTGTAAAAATAAAATAAAAATTCACTGACCGTCGAATATTAACCCGATAGTAACAATATAGTAAAAGTAAAGGTCGGATACATTTTCCTTTCATTACTCCAAATTCATTAATCAGCAACAAAACATGAATCGAGTACCGAATAATTGGTCTAGTTAAAATGATCCTTATACGGATTGGTAAGGTCAGTCCTCGTACAGAGACACACAAATTACAATCATGTCCACATTTACATATCAGAAGCATACATCACTAACACACGTACATGTGCTTGTGTACACCCATACACAATACGAGCGCTAATGTACTTTAACAGAAGTTCAATACATGGGCGTCCTATGGAGAAAAGATAACGTTTAAAATTAAAATATAATAAACTAATACGAGGCACGCGCTAAAATTATAATTTTATTTTAAATTTGTACTGCAATTGAGTCTATTAATAACTAAAGATCCAATCTTCAATTTATACTTTTTTACTACCTCATAAATGGGTCTTTTATACAAATTATAAAAAAATCTAATGTCACCAGCCCATTACCTTCCGTCAATTCTATGTATTTTGTACAAATCCCATACCAAAAGTTCCTTGGAAAAGATTTTAAATATCCAGTAAAATTTAACACGAACATACACCATGTAAATGGGATCCTCCAGCATTACAAAAAATAATAAAATGTACACTTTATAATTAAAGTACTACTCAATAAATGATGATTAAGATAAAACAAAATATTTTTAATTAATTACATTAGGAGATATTTATTGTCAGCCAATGTGGCGTTACACTATTACTATCTTTCTCTCGCAGCCTACTGTGGAGTCTGGCACGGAGCGAAAAACAACTAAGAATTTTTAAAATAACGAATTGCTTCAAAATTAAACGAACTTTCATTTAAAATAATAAAAAAAAAATCTGTTGTGGCCAGCACTAAACCTTCCGTCAATTCAATGTATTTTGTACAAATCCGATACCAAAAGTTCCTTGGAAAATATTCTATATATCCTGTAAAATTGTAACACGAACACACTATTTTTTACAAATTCCATATTGCAAGTTCCTTTGAAAAGATTCTATAAATCCAGTATAATTATAACACGAATGTACATTCTGTAAATTGCACTTCACACTTCCTCATTCCTACCCAACGCATCTTTTTGACACAGTTCTTCCTCTCTCAAATATTCTGTTACACAGTCCTTCCATCTTCTCTTTGCATGGCCTTCCTCGTACTCCCGACATTGAAAATGCAAGTCACTTGCGAGGGACACTCTGTCACTTATGTTACTTTCTGATCCTATACTTTCCACTTTGATTTTGCACTTGACACTGACAACTGTCACTTAGAATTTTTTGAATATATGGAATATATCTACTGTTTCCATAATTTTTGCAAAGCTGACTGATTTTTGAAAGTTAACCTCTCTTAATCTCTCTATAACTCTATACCTATTGAATATGAAGGAAAACGTATAATCAAATCGTATAGAGAATAAGATTTTCTTTCATATTAATGATCATAAAATGTCGAAAAATGATATTTAACTGCGTTTTTTCCAGAAAAACTGTTAAGAACTTCAAATAAGGGTACTTCCGGTTGACCAATTATAACCAAAATCTAATCAGCTCTTCATATGGTTGTAAAGAAGAGGAATACGAAAGAATCATAATTTTTAGAATTGTAGTTTTGAAGTTATCGTCGGAGAAAAATTTGTCACACACATACACACACACGGACACACACACACATAGACACACACAGACACGCACACGGACACACACACACGCACACACACATACAGACATCAATGTAAAATTAGTAAAATCGTATTCTAGGGATCTTAAAACGTGCTTATTCATTAAAAACTCACCACCGAATTTTTTGACCAAAGACAATACCTTCCTTTTGACGGAAGGTAATTAAAGTGGAGGACGTCATTGCACTTGACACTGACATCTGTCATCTTTCATATTGATAATCACATAAAATATCAAAAAATGATATTTAACTGCGTTTTTTATCTAATCAGCTCTTCATATGGATGTAAAGTAGAGGAATACGAACAAATTATAATTTTTAGAACTGTAGTATTGGAGAGCACACACACACACACACACACACACACACACACTATCTCTCTCTCTCACACACACACACACATACACACACACGTACACAACATACACACACATCATCGTAAAACTAGTGAAATCGTATTCTAGGGGCCATAAAACGTGCTTATTCATTAAAAACTCACCACCGAATTTTTTGACCAAAGACAATACCTTCCTTACCTAAAGGTGACGGAAGGTAAAACGGTAGATACTAAAAATAGATTAGACTATACTTTAAAGTATAAACTGTTGAAATTAGAATACAATTCGCTGAGGATTAGCTTAAACTTTTCAATAATCGAGCTGTCAGTTTCTATTAATAAGTCATAAATGTAGTACCTATCGTAATAACTATGCATTTTAATTAAAAATATTTCTTTTCTACGCTTATGAATTGAGACTAAACGCCAGAGAAAACAATAATACATAGATGAATGATTATTAGTGAGGAGAAAGCATTCGCAGCTAATTTGTATAACGTTGACTGATGCTTATAGGTACATACTAGTGTTAGTGATAAAGACATCGTGTCAGATAGAATCTGTGAATATGTTTTTTAATGACTAGAATCAATTATATTATTTGTGATTCCGGCGTAACATGTTAAATGTTTGGAAAATGATTGATGTGTTTTCATTTGGTTTGGAATGCGATAGATTCAGCGATTTTTCTTTTAAATCAGATCAAAACATATTTTTGTACTCATTGTAGCATGAACGGATAATCAAATTAATAGCCTTTTTATACCCAAATTACAAAACTAATAGATCAATTCTGAGCAAATCTGTAAGATCTGTAAGTAAATCTGTAAAGCCTGTAACAGCTTACGATCAGAAAATCTGTAAACACTGACATTTTTCGTAAATTCTTTCCGTGAGTGAAACCTTGGCTGTAAGCTTACAGATCATTTTTAATACAAGTGAATGAACAACAATGGTTAAAACTTTAATGGGTATTTTGTTATAAAATGATGCAAACAAGTAAATTCCTATAATAAAAGTCATTTTAGTACAAAAATATTAGTTTACAGGAAATTGTAAATCTGTTATAATTTTCTATAAATTAAAACGAAATTGGACACTAAAGATAAAGATATCAAAAGTAATTAGAATATCTAAGAGGAAGGATCCGCAAACATATAGTTAGGAGAGAATGAAGAACAAGTAAGTTGCTTCAAATAACATGGAAGTTGAAAGTATAGTGACTTGGAATGGAAATAGTAAGGAACCAATCGGTTGGACTTGGGACAAATTCCAAGCAGAAGTACACGCAATTTTAACCAGCGTGCAATTACTATTGGAGAAAAACTACCACAATAGAAGAATCTCCATAGTAACAGACAGCCAAGCCGCACTTAAGGCACTAAACTCGTGTGAGGTAGGCTCTGGACTAATTCTGGACTGCATCCATAGATTGAATGCATTAAGAGCGACGAATAAATTAAGATTGATATGGGTACCCGGGCATTCAGAAATTGAAGGAAACCAGGCAGCCGACCATCTTGCAAAAGATGGGACAAATATACCTTTTATAGGACCAGAACCTGCTTGCGGAATAACTGCGCAAACAGTTAAGCAAGAACTTAATACTTTGCTTTGGCAATGGCACAAACGGCATTGGACAGCCACATCAGGCCAAAGACATTCCAAGCTCTTCCTGAATGAGCCATCCAAGAAAAGAACAGACAACTTACTTGTAATGAGCAATCAAAAAGTCAGACTAATAACAGGACTGGTAACAGGACACTGTCAATTAAATAAACATTTGCATAGGTTGGGCCTCAAACAAGAACCAACATGCAGAGGATGTGGAGAAGATGATGAAACCCCTGAACACTTAATATGTCACTGCGAAGCATTTATGGCAAGCAGACATAGTCTTTAAGAGCAAAGGACATTAGTCTAAAGAAAATCCTGGAGTTTACAAAACATACAGGGCTCCTAGAATAGGAGGAAACACGGAGGGTACAATAGACCAGAAAGGTCGCAGTACAGGGGCAAGAATGAACCACCTCCCGACAATAACAAAGGAAGATATTAAAAGCAGAATCGCCTAGGGAACGACAATCTTTACTAAAAGAAGAAAGAGAAAAACGTATAAAGGAATGAGGTAGAGAAGAGAGAAGAAATTTGGGAGAAATTAAAAAAAAAGATCAATTGAATTGGACATATTTTAAAGAGGGAATGTCTTCAGAAATTTATAGTTAAAGAAAAAATGCATTGGAGAAAAGGTAGAAGGAAGTTCGGAATATTAAAAGATGTTAAAAGTGGAGAGAATTGCGAGGGGCCGAAAAAAAAAACATAGGACAGCTGGTGTGAAGGCAGAATTTCCGTAGAGACGTTGATGGTATTACTTTTTTACAAATAATCGTCTTCTAAAGTTGACATATATTTCATTCCGTTTTATGGAAATATTTATATTTTATCAATAATTAGTAGTCTTTTGGGCCTTAAAAACAATAATACAATAATAATTAGTGTATACCTACATTATTATTACTTATTTAGTGAAGATCACAGCTCTCAGCTCTGTGACAGCTTACCACAGTTGAGTACAAAATATTTGTGAAGTTAGTTACACATGTCGAAACGTTACGAGATCGTAAATAATATGTCTGTAACTCGGCTCGTTCGTTACAGATATGTGTACAGAATTACCAAATCTGTATATCTGTAAGTTGTGCAGTTACAGGTTTATCGTAGCCTACAGATTTACGAATTTACGGTTTTAATAAATGTTCAGAATTGACCTATAAAAGTGTTAAATTTAATAGACACACTTTGTACAAAATTGCGTCAATATCCAAATATCCCTAAGCTGTTTACATTTTATCTAAAGCAATTTACATGTTAAACACAATTTTGTTTCGTCATTGTACAATTTATTTTAAAAAACAATTATTGTTTGACTTTGTATTTCCATAACCTTATTCCAGATAACAATTTAGTCTATTATAAACAAGCTTAAAAGTAAAATCCTGACTATAAAGGCAATTACAGTCTTTGAAAGGAGTTGTAGACATGTTTAAGGAAAATTTTAATATAATACAAAATACGAAAAGCTGTTCTGGAACTGTTTATAGCTCTTGCAACATGCAACCTGCTATGTTGACACTTGTTTTATGAGAGTAATGTTCCGAATTCTATCTGCGATCATATAATTTTCATAAAATACCTATAAAATTTAATGTCGATTAAAAAATTAACTGAATATCGTTACAAAATTGAATACGATAACTGTGTTAACAGCTGGTTTCAGTAATTGCTTGTTGTGGTAAATGTATGTAAACTATACAACAAATTAGTAATATACTTCATTCATACAGGAACAACAGTATCTGACTTATGTAATTAATTTTAAAACCGATTTTGTCATTGATGGATATATCATATCCTTAATTATTACCGTACATACATATGTTCATAGTGACACATTTTATGTAATGTTATGTAATTTTACAGGGTAATTTTATTACATTATTATAATCCATTAAATTTTCTTGTAATGTCGTTAACAACAATATCTTAGAAAATACATAAAGATTATATTATTCTTTTCATAAATCTTTTTCTACATAATAGAGAAGTTTTGAACATTTTTACTATTGCAAAACAACCATAATCACCCAAAAAATTCAAAATTTTCAAAAATGTAGTTTCGGAGAATTAAGATACTTCTCAACATGTTGATTCCAAACTTTGAAACCGCAAATCAATATCTCTTTTCGTTTCCGAGATATTTGCATTTAAATCTATGCCTAAAACTAACCATTTTTGGGCGATGACTCAAAAATGGGTCGAGATATGACCATTATGACATCATCACTCCCCTCTACCGGCCAAATTACATAAGTATGCCAAAGTTCACAAAATATGCCAGTCGTAAAATGCACTTTAAAAGACAAGACGGGTTCTATACGTATTCCATATTTAACATATTTTCATATAATTTTTCTTAGTCCCTTAAGAACACATTTAAATATTTCTTATTCACTTCGTTTTCTTTGCTCTTGAATTTCTGATATAAATAAAATGGCTAAATCTGTTAGAAAATATCAAATTTAAAAAATTCATTTATTACTAAAACAATTTAAAACTCTATGGGGTTCCGTGGCCGCGTGCCTGAGTGTCTGATCACGAACCTGGGGGAACCGGGTTCGATCCCGACTGACGCTAAATATTTCCAATTTCAAATGGCCCAAAGTGACCCCTGTGGTGCACTCTCCACGCCAGCTATGAGTGCCCGTGAGGTGACGCCTGGTAAACGTCCACACGGTAGAATATATCGTCATCATTACCGATGTCTATGTGTTGTAGATACTGACACACCCAGAAATGGGTAATATGCCGTGATGATATATTTATTTATTTATATTCACGATCACGATCCTAAACTATTCCAAAATAAGTCCAATTTGCGATGCAAGTTTAGAAGTCAGCGCCACTATAATGAACTTTGACAGATGTCAATACCCTCCAAACAAGTTCACTAGTGGCGCTGATTTCTAAACTTGCATCTCGAATTGGGATATAAAATAAGAATGCGAACCTGGTGGTGAAATTTGGAACTAAAATAAGGGAACAATGGAAAACAGATATTAGAACTAATATTTACAATTCATGGAACTACCATTATCTAATATTTATTGTAATACTGGCCCTAAAAAAACTAAACTATAAAGATAACCTAAAAACTACTAACTATAGTATTTAAAATGAAAAATAATAATTAATCTACTTGTACAACTAATAAAATAGGAAACAAGGATTATACTCTGCCTAAAATAATAATAATCACTAAAAGAACAATTAAAATACAAGAAGAATCAAAGAAAAACTTTGACAGCAATGATGTGCTTATGGAAGTTAAACGAAAGTGCTCCCTTGTCGAAGGTTTGACCTTGGTGCACAACGCCATCTCTACGTAGTAAAATATCCCAATACTTGGCTAGCAATAGGACATAATTCCATCTAGGAACTTCCTCCTTACTTTGTGCACACAATAAAATTGTGCAACAGATAATAAAAATCGTATTAACGCTATATTAGCGTAGGTCATTGCTTCTTGCTTCACTAAATAAAATAAAAGAAAATATGTGCATGTGAACGTGCTGGTATGTTTAATGTATTAGGGTCAAATTTAGCGCACTCCGGTACAATATCTTTTACAAAGTGGCCGTGAAATCTATATGCGAAAATAATAGAAAGGTTTTTATGCTTGATGTAAAATTCATTAATATTGCAATCGTTTGCGAAATTCATACAAAAACTTTGATGTATACGTTTAATAGAAACGATTAGATTTCGAAACTGGTAAAAATGAAAATAATTTATATAAAAAAAATCATTATTTATTTTACCTGAGCCAATTATTTGTAAAATTACTTTCAAATAAATACTTTTTTAAATTACAAACCATAGAAAACACAAAATATTGTTAATTCTTTATTTTCATAGTCCAGTGATCCTAATTTTTTCAATAACATATTGAATAAATAAACAAAATAATAATAAAGAAGTACGTGACCACAATCTAAAATGCGTACACTTACGTAATATTCTCCTTACAATCAAATAATATTACTACCAAGTTTATATCTCTACCCATTTTTGAATTATTGCCCCAAAAGTCAATATACCCCACATTTAGATAAAAACTTCAAAATTTTCAAAAATCTAATTTTTACGTATCTAGATACTTCTGAATGCGCTGATTTCATATTTTGAAACCGCAGGTCGATATCTCGTTTAGTTCTCGTGATATTTAGATTCAAAATTTTACTCAAAACTGCCCATTTTCGGGTATTAACCTAAAAATGGGTCGAGATATGAATTTGGCGACAACACCATTCAATTCTACGGGCAAAATTACATAAGTACACCAATTTTCAGAATTTTTGAACACCGCATACAATCTCTAGAGCAAAATAACTGAAAATTGCCAAAAATCGCTAAAATCTAAGGTGTACCCCTTACGATTTTTTCAGATTTTGGCCATTTTCAGGGGTTTTCAAGCTTTTATTCATAAAAAATGAACCAGTTGTACAAAAATTATGAAAATTGCTATACTTATGTATTTTTGTCCGTAGAATCGAATGGTGATGTCGCCAAATTCATATCTCGACCCATTTTTGGGTTAATATCCAAAAATGGGCAGTTTTGAGCAAAACTTTAAATCTAAATATCTCGAGAACGAAACGAGATATCGACCTGCGGTTTCAAAATTTGGAATCAGCGCATTCAGAAGTATCTAGATACACAAAAATTAGATTTTTGAAAATTTTGAAGTTTTTATCTAAAACTGGGGTATATTGACTTTTGGGGCAATAATTCAAAAATGTGTAGAGATATAAAACATTCCGAAAACTTACGAAATGTAATATTTCTGAAAACTTTGTAGCTGCACTGAAAAAACATTATTCAATATATCATTACAATTATAAAAAGTAGTATTACAAACTGTAACACAAATAGGGACAAAGACAAGTTGTAGGACATATCTCCAAAAAATTGTACAAATTTTATTATTAAAATGTACCGTACAATCTGTTTAATAATAATGTTTTAAGAATTAATTCTCTTCTATAATTGTAAAAGTTTATTTTTTACTATTTACAAAAATATTAACAGAATTCTTTTGACCATTCAAAAAATTACGCGAATAATTTTATAATAATTTTTATGAAATTTAACAATTGTTTTAAATTTTTATCGCTGTTGTAAACTAAAATTCTATAATCTTTATAAAATTATTTAAAATATTATAGCATTTAGTTACATAATTTTTATTTTATTTGAATAATGTTGGAGTACTCTCCAACATACTATTTCTAAAGTTACATTCAATATTGTAATAGTAAATGCAACATTATTTTTAAAATATCTAAAGAATACTGTTTAGACTTGTTTAACAATTGTTGCTACTATTAAAATATATTATTTCATTTATTTGTACATTATTGTAGGTGTTTTTCAAATAAAATATACACATTTGTTGAAAAATATATATTTTCATGAGAAAATAAAATACATTTGAGAATATAGCATAAGAAACAAAAAAATATTATCTGGCATACATAATGAACTGTAATAGAATATAATGGTAAGACCTACTTAAACATTATTACACTTTAAAATCAGTGAAATCAAAAACTAAAAAAACTATTTTTGACACACAATATCTTAGCGATACAAATTTTCTACCATCAAGATAATTAGTAAGTAACACTGGCATATGATCATGTAAGGAATCTACAGGCACACATTTTAAGTTAGCGTTTTCAAATGGTAACGGTGACTTACGCATTTAGTCCTCCTGGTTTAAAAACAGAGTATAGTACTAGCTTCTGAACTGAGAGTAAAATTGTTATCTATTTCATATGTAATATCAGCATCGTTTATTACATTAACAAGCTTCATGTACTCTTTGTATTTTGTCCAGAATTTTCTTCTACTGCCAATAGTTGGTATTAGAGCAGCAATGTCACTTTCGGTTAAATTGGTAAATACAGTTTCGTCTATTCCTTGCGCTGCAATATTAATATATTTTATTACTAAAATTAATAGTAACACGCGTATTATAATTAATATTCAGGAGGATGAGTTTACGATAACAATATATTCGTAAGCAACAGACGAATGCTTTAATTCATCGGAATGAGTGTAAATTTTTGTATATTAAAAAAAAACGACTTACTGGAAAATGTTTCAATCAAATCCTCCATTCCCCACGTCTTTAAAATATTTGTGACAAATTCTTCCATCTTCAAACTAAAAGAATAAAAAAATTATTCATGTATTGTTCATTAAATTAGTAAATTATTCTTGTTACATAATTAACTAATTACTTATTGAACTAAGAATACATATAATAATTCAATTTACTTACCAAATGTCCCAATACGCGTTTTCGCCTTTTCTCGTTTGCTTTTCTCCACGATAGTTCTAAGCGTAGACTACACAACAAGTCTCGACACGCGAATGCACAGTACGCAATATTAGTCAGTACAACTATTATGGGGAAGAATTATTTACGATGTAGTAAAAATTCAAACAATTGTAGTAATATATTCAAAATATATTTAAAAAGAAAATTAAGCTCTGTAGTAATTTAACACAATTATTCAAATTGTATTTGACTTGATTCTAAATTTTCAAAGTATTGTGCATTGTTTTTTTTTTAATTAATGTGTTCTGCGAACGAACAATTTGTAAAAATAAAATTAAAATTGTTTTGCCATTTCCAATAAAAAGTGTTAAATATGAAACTAATATATTCTAGAAATTATTGATAGGTACTTAGTATAATCTTAAAACATTAGTCGGCATTTAGTTACATTGGTTCGTATTATTTAAAATGAATTTAATTCTTTGTTCCACTATGTATAACTACACCAAACAATAATATAATGATTTTTAAAATAATATTACTTGATTAATTTCTAGCAATTCATATAAAAATTTATTATATAATAGAACAATTTTTAAAATAATTTTTAAGACTAATCAAATAAGATTTCTATTACAATTTCTTATAAATGTCTGAAACAACGCTTCTAATCTATAGAATAAATTATATGCTTTATGCTCGTAATCGTATAGATCATTTATATAAAATTTTGATTACAATATTGTAAGAAATAACTCATGCCCATTTCTTTCAGTGTGCTGAAGAAGAAATATGTACCGGCAGAGGCCGAAAATTAAAAAATAAATTACATATCCAGAAGTTTCATTTCGTCCATTTCTTCAACAGTCAAGTAGTAACAATTAACATAACCCCATTTAATATTAATAATGATATTCTATGTTTCAGATTTTCTCAGATACAATTATGTTTAATTTATACAGACATTGGTACAATACCAAAGAAAAATTACTGGCAGACATATTAATATTGATAAGATCAGCATTATTCCAAATCTAAACAGGTCTCAGTGTCTCAGTGGCACATTCTCTACTTATTTCGCAAATTGTACTCGACAGGTTTGTTTGCAAAGCTGTGTGTTATGGAGTTCACATATACCTGTTGGCTAAAGCATGTGTTATTATTCTATGTCGCGGTATTTATCTGCCCCGATATCACGTTTGATAAATCGTTTGTTGACTGTAGTTAATCAACGGGGTTTCAACCTCACCAAATAAATCAACATACAAGAAATTTTTATTGTATATTTGCATAACTCTATCAATCATATGACAAAGCTTGAGCTATTAAAGAATTAACCTATTTATTAAGAAGATAAATCTAGTATGATATGGTTAAACTAATAAAAAAGGAATGATAACTTTATCATTTTTGCTCAAATATTTCCTATACACGCCGTCAAATAAATATGAATTGATGGCCAATTATTCCCTTCTCCGCACCCTGTCCCTTGCTTTGAGATGTTGCCGCTTCTTCATAGCTTCGCATTTTTAACATGACCAACGAAACTTGCAACAATGTAGGTATCTCCAGCCCATATTTATTTGACCACAAGTATAATAACTTTTTTCTTGTTTTCTTAAATAGTAGGCTTTGATATAGAATAGTGAAATACCTAATTATCAAATATTAAGGGCAGTAACGGCCGATTTCACCACCGATTCCTAAACTGTTGCCTAGCAAGGAATTTCCTAAATTTAAGAACTGCCTAAACTGATACTTATCCATTTTGTATTTCACCAAACAAAGCAATGCCCAGCTAGGAATTACTTACGTAGGCATCGGATTATTAGTTACTTTTGTGATATTATATTTGCACACTGGAAATAAATGAATAATTTTTATAATTTATGACATTTGTCAATTGTATTTGTCAACATTGACATTGGAAATTATGTGGAGATATTCACCCCTATTCTGTAACTCAATCGATAACTGTTTTCGATCGATAATAAATTGTAGCCAATAATTATAGTAGACAGTGAATAAAAAAATGAAACTGGTAGATGATACATTTGTTTCTATTTGTCAAAAATTATTATCGATCGATAACTATTATCGATTGAGTTACAGAATAGGGCGAATTATTATTACGTTGAGGTATACGAAATAATTTAATTTTTAAAGAAATTTCCTTTACATATTATATATATCTACAAATTTGTATTACAGAAGTGGAAAATATTAATGAAACAAAGATAAAAATAAACAAAAAGAAAAAAATATATAAATGGCAAAATATAAAATAAATAATACAAAAACAGAAACTGAATCCTATTCGCGATTCAAGTTAAGCAAACTCTACCTGGTGGACAAAGTTTGAACTAAAAAATTTCTTAAATATATTATTTCCTTCCCTTCACAGAAACTTTCTAGTGATTGCAGTGTATTTAAAACATCCTTTAACACAAGTTTCATATTTTTAAACTTTTTCAAAAAGCGTAAAATTCATTATATCAGTGACAGATTGACAGCTCGTACAGTGTATAATGGTGGGAAAAGTTAATTTGAATCGCCAATGATTTCAAGAAAAAATTTAAAATATGACAACCGGAACCCATATTTATGATATTTGGCTATGGCATTTTTGTAGAAATTATGAATTTAATTATATGTAAATACTCAATGTAATTTCCCAAAATATTAAATAAAGAATAAAACGATATATTCATGTATTTACTAATTAATTTTATATCATATAAACTCGTATAGGTATATAAAAATACTAGTTCCTAATGAAATCTTTTCCAAGACCATTTTTCATCACAGAATTCAAAATAATTTGTTCTTTCTTTTCTATCTTGTGCATGTCTTTCTATTTCTTCGTTATAACTATCAAAATATTCAATAAAATGTCAGCTGTCAAACGTTAGGAAATGCTTAGCTATTTGGGCATCGGAAAACAGATACCTAGCTAAGTAATTCCTAAATCGAGATAGGCAATGCTTAACGGTTGGTGAAAACGAAATTTTGCTAGGTAATGCCTATGTGGTGCACATCGGGTATATAGGCATTACTTAAATTTTAGGAATCGGTGGTGAAATCGGCCATAAGTGTTTCTTACCGATTATAGATGATTTTGGAGTTCGAGATGACGTCGAGATATACATACGGTGGCCAGCACAATACTTCTCGCCATTTCCATTTTATGTTATATAAGTATTGTATTGTACTTCGCTATCGAACCTTCGTTTTATAACAAAAAAATTACAGAAATTTACCCAGATATTGTTTTATTGTATTTAACATCTCTTCTACACACATACAATTCTAATTATATCTATTTTTCATTGCATGAGGAAGTTCCTAAATGTCAGAGATTCTTCCAATTCATTAACAAGATAAATAAAATATATAAATAAATATATCTTCAAGGCATATTACCCATTTCTGAGTGTGCCCCAACCTGCTTTATCGCAGATATCGGTAATGATGATGACATATTTGTACCGTGCGGGCGCTTACCAGGCGTCACCTCGCGGGCACTCATTGCTGGCGTGGAGAGTGCACCTATATATATATATATATATATATATATATATATATATATATATATATATATATGAGGTTCTAATGTAATTAAAAAAATAATTAAAATATTTCATTTAATTACAGTTATAGTGCGTAATTTGAACACACCTAAAGCCGAAAAAAGTTTACACCCTTGGACGGATAAAAGCCCTCCGCTACGCATTGGGCTTGAAATATCGTTCGCAGGCATAAACCTTTTCTTTCGACGCTTTATACGTAAATGACTATTAGGTACTACTTACTATTTAATTTTAATGCCAGGAAAGTGAAAACAATAAAATGTTTCATAAAAATTTGTCAATCTTCTTCAAATAAAGGTTACAAAAAAATTGACTTATGTATTATTAACAAGTAATTGATTAATAAATAATCGTCACTATTTTCGCAATAAAACATTTTTTAAACATAAGCATTCCACTCATTTATAATAAAAGCGTGTTAATTTCAACATATCATTCCTCATTGTTGAATCATAATCGAAACAATTTTCAAATATTTTACGATTTCATAACCTGAATGTCTCTATTATTTTCATCAAGACATATATGATTATTGTTAGAATATCACGTACAATGTATACCGTACGTGTATATTGTAATATATCAAATGTTACAGTGAGCTATTTCGCCATAATAAAACATACTTCACACTAACATAATTGCTAGGGAGGAAAGAAAAATTGTTAGTAATTTAGTATTGCCTGAGGACAAATCACATACATTTATTTTTGCACATTCACACTCAAGAATGTAAAGATTTGTATATGTGCATTTAACTTAGTTTAACCTTACATTGCGACATATCAACTACAGAAGTGGTTTTAGGAAAAGTTCATATACTTTATAATAAATAATAATAATAATAATAATATATCATCACGGCATATTACCCATTTCTGGGTGTGCCAGTATCTACAACACATGTAGACATCGGTAATGATGACGATATATTTTACCGTGTGGGCGCTTACCAGGCGTCACCTCACGGGCACTCATAGCTGGTGTGGAGAGTGCACCACAGGGGTCATTTTTTGCCACTTAAAATTGGAAATATTTGGCGTCTGTCGGGATCGAACCCGGTTCCCCCAGGTTCGCGACCAGACACTCAGGCACGCGGCCACGGGACTCCATATACTTTATGTATCATTAATTTGAAATTATACCGAAATATATTACTGTTACGGAGATAAGCCATTCGAGAAAAATTCCACCATGGAATTTTTATAGAATATGCTCATTAAGTCAGCGAGCCCGAATACGACGGAACTTGCCGATTGAATTCAAGAGAAATTATCGAAGACGGTAACACAATATGAATAGTCCAGAACGTAATGGGGATGCGGCGAGAATAATATATAGAAGATTCTAAAAACATTTCAAACCTGGGTATCTTGTAGGGTACTTAAAAATTCTAAAAAGAACCTAGATTAAATGGTCTTGTTATTCTGTGCTAAAGGCTTCAAAAAAGCTACATTCAACACAATGGCAGACAGCCAGACAGTAATTGTTATCATGACTTGTGAGTCAAAGTTAGTCATCATTGTGGTGGGTACTGGGACATGAGGTTATTAATAAATTAAATAAAAAGTGACCCAAATTTTGAAAAGCCATATTTAGGAAGACGAAGAAATTCATTTCACCCTCGTCCATAAATGTCAAGCAGCAGTTAGCTCTCAGGAAAAGGACCTTAGAAGTCATAGTTCTAAGGCAATATTTTAAAACCTCCGTCCAATTTATTGACAAATTTGAATTTGTAATGACAGCATTTGACAAAATCAAGTGTGGAAAACATTTTGCACGTGGTGTCCGTTATCATTAATGTATTTCTGCAGTTTGCAAATACTCTTTGCAACATCGCTTTGTCAATCTGGGCGACTTCTAGTTGAATAGCTTCTGAAAATCCGAGAGAACTGCACGAAAGGCCGCTGTACAGCCCCAAAGTAGCGGTTTAGTGCACTGTGAACAAAACTGTCGTAATCGACCCGTACTTTTTCGACGATGATAATGGGACTACTGTGACCGTGAACTCGGAGCGCTGTATTGGGATGATACGCAACTTATTTTTGCCTGAATTACGAAGAAACCGTGTGGACATTATTCGCCCTCTGTTTCCCGATTGCCTCATTCCAAGTTTGGTGTCATTCATTGGCCTCCTCAGTCCCCTGATTTCTCCATATGCCATTTTTTCTTGTGGGGTCATCTTAAGATACGCACATACGAACACAAACCCCGCGCCTTCATTACGAATCTGTCAATAATTTTTTTCTTAAGCAGAAAGTATCAATTTTCTGTTATTTAAAAATGTCCATTCTTTCTGCCCAACTTTGTACTACACCGGATTATATTTCCTATGCATATGCTTTGCAAAGGAATTACACAAACTCATTTTGCCTAATACACTATTTGTTCTCTATCAGTTATTTCTAATCTTAATTCGTTTAATTCCGGCTCTGATCATATCAAGATCAGAGCAGGCACAGCAGCAACTCTGTATAAGCTGGCGGCAGATACTGTGTGTAATTACTTATTTATAAGTATAAATTAGAACATTGTCCGCGACTGCGGCTGCACACCAGGCGAACGGCCGCAAGACAGCAAACCGACATTGCGTAACTCGCACGCACGTATGTGTACCACTATTTCTCTTATATTTAATACACATTCATTAATCACCCAGCAACCAGTAAGAACATATTTGATGGCCACTGTACTCAATGCAAATAATAATTATTATTATGAATCTATGTTTCATTCATCATCAACCTGAAAATCCCTTATAAAATGAAATACAGGATGTTATGTAAGTAAGTGTACAACGTTTAACTCATGGTAGAACTGATCCCATAGATAGTAAATCTGGCAATAATTTTTGTTTAACATGCTTTCTACAAAAACTGGAGGCCTTTAAAATTGACCGATCACGTCATAGTTCAAAACTTTGTAAAAAAAATCAATAGGTGGTAGTATAAACAAGTGATTAAGTGTGATTAGCTAGGAGATGACTAGCAGGGTTTTAGAGCTGTCAATCGTTTATGGATTATTTTTGAGAAAAATACTTCAAATAGCAGTTAAAGAAAAATTAATTGTTCACAACTTTTATTTAAAGTATTTTTTTACCTCTCGCTAAGAGAGGTATTGGATTCATGCTAAAATTCACATATCCAGATTTTATTGAATAAACACGATTTAAGGTCCCTAGAATCCGATTATAACATTTTTAAAATGATGTCTCTCTCTCTCTCTCTCTGTGTGTGTGTGTGTGTGTGTGTGTGTGTGTGTGTGTGTGTATGTATGTATGTATGTCTGGATGTTGTAGACACGATTCCTCAAAAACCACAAGACTTAAAAAATATTTAACTGCAGTTTCCTCAATCTGACATTCCTGGGAAGAGCTGAAAAGGTTTTGGCAACAATTGAACCAGCGGAAGTAGTAGTTTCTTAGATAAATTCTTCTAAATATAATTTTTTGGGAGTTTTTTTTATTAAATATTGAAGAACATAAAATTCTCCATCTAATACACTTAAAATTTTTATTATATCTTGTATAGATTTAGAGATAAAGACACTATAATTTATAGAGTAAACTAATCGCACTAAGGCACTAAGGAAACCAGTTGATAAATTCCAATGTTTATAACATAGTTTGTAAATGACACATGTCATTGTCAAATATCAACAGTTTTAGTGACATTCTGATAGCTGGGAAGTATATTTAATTTTTCTTACTGTTTTATTAATTAAATATTTGAAATTATAGGTAAAATTGAGGTAAAATGCATATATCCATCAGAAATACCGCCAATCTGGTTAATGAATTGCAACAATCTCTGACGTTTAGAAACTTCTTCATACAATGAAAAATAGATATAATTAGAATTATATGTGTGCAGAAGACATGTTAAATACAATAATAAACAATATTTGGGTAAAGTTCTGTAATATTTTGTTATAAAACGACGGTTCGAAAGCGAAATACAATATACTTATATAGCCTAATATGGAAATAGCGAGAGGTCTTGTGCTGGCCACAACAGATTTTTCTAAAATAATCCATAATCCAAATGAGTTAGACATGCCTACTTAATTTGTAACAATGTTTCTTGAGCCAATATAAATAAATAAATATAAATATATCATCACGGCATATTACCCATTTCTGGGTGTGCCAATCTGCTTTATCGCAGATATCGGTAATTATGATGACATATTTGTACCGTGCGGGCGTTTACCAGGCGTCACCTCACGGGCACTCATTGCTGGCGTGGAGAGTGCACCACAGAGGTCACTTTTGTGCCATTTAAAATTCGAAATATTTGGCGTCGATCGGGATCGAACCCGGTACCCCTAGTAGTGGTAGCACGCACTTTAGAATTCTATCATAGAAAAGCAGGCGAATACGATTTTACTTTTACGAATCTTGGTAGTACGCACTTTAGAATTCTATATTCGCTTTTTGATTCGGAAATTATTGGATTTTATACTATTAAAATAAAAAATATTATGACAGTTGTATATAATAAATGTATAAATTCTATATAAATTGGCTTTGAATAGAACTGTGGCAAAATAATGACGTTATTTTGACGCCTCAAGTCGAACGCTTGCAGGCGAATATTTTGAGACACGCATGCTACCAAATTTTCGCTTCGATGCGAAAAGCGAAAACAAATGCATCTTTTGATAGAATTCTAAAGTGCGTGCTACCACCACAGGTTCGCGACCAGACACTGAGGCACGAGGCCACGGGACCCCATTACCAACAAGAACAAGTTAAATAATAACCACAGAACTATATTTGTTCAGATTATCAGATTTATCTAATACAAATATAAAGTCATTACGAATAACACTGGATTCCAAGATTTAATATTAAAACTCGTGAATAACGAATGTAGCAATTGTAAAGACTACAAATTTGGTGCTGATTATTCTGTTGCAATTGCAAGCCTGTAATGTCTCATTGATTAGATAGGCCTACATTGCATTGCTAGAAAGGCGGGGAATGGATTGCAATTGCGATTACTTGATATATCTGAGCACGATCCGCTGTAGAATGCAGACCGAGCACTAAACTTCATCAATCATGCATTTATCTTAAACGAGTTTCACTTATTCCTACCGAACCGCACGTACGATATTATATAGTACAAAGTATTATCTCATAACGTAATATGGTAATATGTATCACGCATTATCTACATCTACTGGAAACTGGAGGTGTCTTTTATATAAATAAAATTATATGAACATAACATTAAATATTCGTAAAAAGATCAAGGCGAAGATTCTAAACATTGTTTTGTTTTGTAACATCATGTAGAAATAACTAAGTTTTTTCAACTTATTTTACATGAAGTTAAGGAAAATAAACGTGTTCTATTACATCAATAAATTGATTACGACAAGCAAATATAGTGAGCACACCACTTAAATGATCTAATGGGGTCCTCAACTATTTTTACCTTCCGTCACCTTTAGATGAGGACGATATTATCTTTGGTCAAAAAATTCGGTCGTGAGTTTTTAATAAGCACGTTTTAGAGTCCATAGAATACGATTTTACTAGTTTTAAGATGATGTCTTGTGCTGGCCGCAACAGATTTTTTAAACTATTGCCATAGAATACATTTATACAGAAGCGACACTCCTTGTCTACATCATTGTTGTTGCGATTTGATGTTTATGACCTTGAACTTTAAATTTGTTGGCAAATTTACGCGCGAAATTTAAATTGTTTTAAATGGTAAAAGAAAAATTAGAACATAAAAGTACTAAAATTTTAATTTTATTAACGAATTAAAAAGAGATCAGATAAAATTATTAATACTTGAATTTTACAAATTTATTACATTGCAGAATTTTCTATATCTTTGATGTGGGAAACAAATGTCATACTCGATGAATATGTCCCATATATCCTTCTCCATCAAATCTTCTCTTCCACAGGCCTTGAGCCACATTTTACACCTATATGTATTAAATGAATATACATTTTACATGATATGGTAGTCGTTTTACACAACTTACATTTCTGGATCTTTCGGAAATGAAAAAAAAACTTACATTTCCCTTTCTCCATTTTTTAAATCTATTTATACAGTCTTTATATGAACAAACAAGTCCTCCCGATTCTACTTTCTTCATTTTACCCCATTTAATTAGAAACTAACACCATTTCTAAAATTCACAAAATGACATATGTCAGAAGTGAGAAGACGTGTTTGGTTTGCTTGAATTAGCCATAACCCTAAATTACATGGGCGTGACAAGCTGAGACAACAGTTCTTCCAGAATACGTGAAATATAATGATTTTCCTTATGATAACGATTTTTCCTATCGTTTGTTGAAAAAATAACATATTTGTTCTTATTAGAAATCAATTTGTGTTTCTCAATATACTTTTATTATTGACCCCTAACGGAAAATGTTCACGTCGAGATAATGAAAAGAACAAAGAATCGTAAGATACGAAGATATGCCGAAACAATCCGATTTTATCCGATTAGCCCTTTAAATTTGTTGGCATACTCTTTCTCTCTCTAATTTTCGTTTCTCTCTCTGACTGTCGCTTCTGTGTGCTATTGTACAAATTAAAAGTCAAATCAAGTGGCCAGTTTCTCTTTTTTGTTAATTTTTGACAAATAATTGTCATCAAAGACTGAAGAATGTCAAAATTAGTCATTTCTATAATAAGAACAAAATAGTTAGATGTCATTACATTGTAATGACAAGCGTGACAACTAAATAAAGGTATATCCAGTTTTGATCATTATTTCTATAATTCCACTGCAACAATCTTACTGAAACTTTAAATTTAGTTGGAAAATGGTGAACGATGCAACGAAAATTCAAACTTTACGAACCAAAACGAGAAACCTGCATCGAAAAATGGGTTACGGTGTCCAACGACCCCCAACAAGGGTCTGTAAATAGTTCTCGAATTTCTATATCATCACCTAGAACTCTGGAAACTAATTTTATTAACGAACCCATCCTTACTCCAAAGTCAATAAAAATCGCCAATAAACCCGTATTCTTTCGAGATGATTTCAACAACAGACCACCAAAAATCAGACGGAAAAGACCGCTAAGTCCTTCAACACAAACAGAAACTCCTACAAAGGTGAAATATGACAGAACAGGGTTGGTAAAAGATACAAAAGATTGGAGGTTAGATTCAAACAGAAGTTCCAAAGTGAATCTTAACCTACATAGTCAAAGATCGCTTTTATCAGCTTCAAGTGATGGTTTAGATTCTTCCAGAGTTCTCTTCAAAGCAGAAATAAAAGATAATGTGCAAGTGAAGAAATTGGTGACTGTTATAAATGAAGATAAAGATGAAATTGAAGGTGGAAGAATGTCGCCTAGTTTCAGTGCTAGAGAAAATGGAAATCTACTACCAGGTAATAAATATATCGTGCCCACGATGTGGGTTCGTAGATTTGATTTTTAATAAATTCATAGATTTTTGTGTATGTACCTACTTTATAGTTTTTTTTTACTACCTATTCATAATATATAAAGCATATTATAATTTTTCAAGATTAGAAACGTCGACAATCAGTTCCTATTATTTTAAATATCGATATTTTTGATCCGATATTTATGCAACATCGATTTTTGTTATTCAATGTATCGATCGATGTTAACATCGATGTTTTAAAAATTTTGCGCATCCCTAGTATTATGAGATCATAATGGAAATTCAATATATGTGTCATTAAATTTACAGAGTGTTCATTAAAAAAGGAGCCATAGGAGTTTTACATGCGAAATAAGTTTTTCCTTGCGCGAAAGTTCCCATTTAATTTTAGACAAATTGTATCAAATAAATGTTGTAGAAAATTAAATTACATATTTAACAAGCTGTAAAGTCTAGTTTGATACTTTATCAATATTGCTCATTTGAAATGATAGGCATGAAATTTACACAAAATTATAAAGAAATGTATATTGTTTGAATTGTCAGAATTTCTATATTGCAGGTTTTAAGATAAAAATAAATAAAATCTGTCCAGTGATTTAGATGTTGTTTACAAAAACAAAATAATTTAGAGACTTAGTTGTAGAATGTAATTACATATAATTTTTATTTGAAAATCGAATTTCTGACAGTTCAAACGATATTCATTTTTTGTAATTTCGATAAATTGAATTTGTGTGTGTGTATCTGTGTGTGACAAAAATTTCTCCGACAATAACTCCAATACGACAATTCTGAAAATTATATTTTTTTCGTATTCCTCTACTTTACATCTATATTAGGTTTAAATACAAACTTGATTAAATCATCACTAATTAATTCTCTGGAATAAATTATTTAATACTCGAAAAGAATAATTTAGAAAACAATAATTTCATAATTCATATTTCTTTCGTTCCATTTCAAATCTTTTATTAGATTCCTTGCTAAACTCCACTCTCTCGTACCTATTAGTTAAAACTCCGCCATTTCCTAATTAAAAACAATAGAATGTTAATTACTTCCGGATAAAAAGCACCGCCAACGACACTCGTTCTCGTGTAGTCATAATTTTCATCAATCGATTGACGAGTTTTACCTTACGTGGGCGCCCGAAATAACTAATTTCTCGATACAAGTTTTACCCTTCGGCATTTTGCATATTTCTCATGCATGAAAAGGTATCGAAGTAATATATTCGTTACAGTTAAAGGTTAATCATTTTAATATCTCATCGAGGAATCTGAAACTTGGGTGGCCATGCAATTGGATTTTTTCTTTTTGACATGCTGGAGATATTTTTGAATTTGGATGCCTGCTGTTTTCGATGATGTACAAATTATCGAATCGTTTCTCTTTTTTCAAACTTATTTCTTTACTTGAATTAATTATCAAAATGTAATTGTTTTATACGTAAAACACTTTTTGTATCCATAATAATATAATACTTACTTCTTTAGGGAAAAAGAATATAATTGACAAATAAATAAAATTGCTTTTGTTTTGTAATTATTGGTATTAAATAAAAATACAGAACTTAAACTAAAAAGGTATATATATATATATATATATATATATATATATATAGTATTATTCTAATTATTAATATGAGTTCTGAAAGATATTTCGATAAATTATTAAGATTTACATAATATTCCCAAATATCTAAATACATTAACCCCCGGTTTTATAAAGGGCAGAATAAATTTGCTCCCACAGTAAACTTATTTAAAATAACAATTTTATACATTTTATGGCATTTATAACATTACTGTCAAAAGTTCGACTGTCATTTGAAGAAATAGATTTTATTTTCTTTGCAAGTACATTTATCTGTTGTTTATAAAACCGACCATAAAAGTATCTATAATAAATAAAGTATATTAAATATTTTAGAAATATTTAACTTACATTTTAAGATAAAAGATACAGACAATTTTTAAAAGTATTTAAAATGAAGAAAGAATCTAAGATATTAAAAGAATCTTAGATATAATGGCGTATATTTTTGGGTATGTTATTCCCAGCTCTGAATAGTTATAACAAAAGCTATTTGTTGTAAACAAAAGATATATAGATTTTTTGAGTAGGTTCTGAATGAAATCATACTAAAATACATACAAAACAAGTGTATATTTAATTAATACGACCCATTAAAATTACACGGTAAAATTATAACAATTCTTAGTTCAATAGTTATTTCAATAAAGTAAAATGTTATAATATAATGTATGTAGTACCATCTGTAGTACACTTCGGGAACTATAAAGACAAGACCGTGCAGAACTTTTCATTTTTACTTTTCTTTTAATTGGAATATTTATTATATTTGTACAATAATGTCATTTATTGGAAATCATATTCAATGAATTTGATATTTAATATCTACTTTCAAATTTTTTATTATATTTATATTCAAAATATTTCTCATATTTGCCACATGGTAGAGCTTCTGGAATTTCAATTATAACTGTCAAAAATGTCATTTTAACCGTTTGAAATTGTAGTGTTATACGATATATTTGTGATATTTATAGTAGAATAGTGAATATTAACAAAATTATTGCTCATCTTAGCCATAGTAGTATATTTAACAATTTACCAAGTAGACAGGCAATTGTTTCTCATTTGTAAAAAGTTTTGTGATTTAAATTTTGTTTTTATTTGTTTCTTGAACTTGAATAAATGAAAATGTAAGTAGGTTGCTACTTAAATATAAGCAATAAGATTGTTATAATTTTAAATATATATTAAGAAGTTGAACATTTGCAATATTTCCAGAAGAAATGTCAGAAACTGTTTTTCAACCTCGACAAGAACACGATATGAGCAATAAAGTGGGAGAAAGTAGAAATGAAATAGAAAAATTAAAAACAGAAATAGAAGAATTAATAAACACAAATTTAAAAAGCAAAAATGAGACAGAAAAACTCAAGTCAACCGAAAATGTAGAAAATATTCCCACTAGTCCAAATGTAAAAAAAGTAACTACAGTAAAACAAAAGACTGAAGCTATCAGTCCTTCAAGAACATCGAGATCTCCATTATCAACTCGGAGAAAAGAATCGAATACGGACTTAAACACCACTAGGGAAGAACCAAAATTGAAATCCAAAACGTATGACCCTGAATCTACTCGAGAATTTATCAGAAAACAAAAACAGCGTAGAAAAGAAAAATTACAACAAGAAGAATTAAAGAAGAAAGAAAGTGAAGAGTTAAAAAAACAAAAATTAGAACAATTGAAAGAAAAAAGTACAAAATTAATTGCTGAAAATGTTAAAAAGTCTCTTAATAAACGAGTTCGTGCCAAAAGTGAAGAAAAGTTATCAAACAAGTCGTCCAATGCTCAAGTTGTAAATAAAAAGTCCAATGTAAATATACCCCAAAATAATAAATTAAGAGCTAGATCGTTTGACCGGTTAGCAGATAAGAAAATGGATTCAGATGTAAACGTAACTAAAACCAAAGGTACTTCAATTGCAAGGTCAAGATCCAATAGTCGGGAACCGAAATTCTGTGATAAGAAGCCACCAGTCAAGGTAAGTTTTTATTATTTTTCAAGTAATAATACTACTCCTAATATAAAAAAAAGCAATATTGGTCTTGTCCACCTTAATATCATTAATTTATTGAGTTGAATTTTTTTAGTTTGTAGTAAAAACAACTAGAACTTAAAAGTTTCAGGTTGTATTTATTTTTTATTTACATTGGACGTTTCTGGTTGTTTATATTTCTAAAGATTAATACAATTCATTATGGAAAATATAAGTGAAAGTAATAAAAACTATGAAGATTTAATTTTTATATTTTCATTTAAAATCAGGCGTTTGTTCTCTACTCGGTTCTCTATATTTGTCTTTGTTTATTGTTATTAACAGAAACCGTTAACGTTTATACCTAATGTATTTAATTTAAGAATCAGTGTTAAATGACTGAGATTTCGAGTACATACATGATTTTTATGTTTTAAAAATTATTTTAGTCAAAAAAATCTGCGAAAGAAGCACTGACTAAACAATCATCAAGTGATTTAAATCCTGAAGAAGATTTACTTAATGTAATAACACAAATAAGTGCAGAATTAAAAAGAAATGAATTAAATAATAAGAAAGATGAAACATTAAGAAAAAGTGAGACTTCTCTTCAATCGGATAACAGCAAAATATCTTTACCAGAGGAACATATTTCTATAAAATCTAATAAAAATAGTCCTCGTAATGTAAATTTAGATAAACATGTCGTGGAATTAGAGCAAAAACCAGTTATTTCTGTAAAAATCCAAGATCAGAAAGTTGATATTTCGGGAGATGAAGACCCACGAAGTGCCATTCCACTGAACATTAGATTAGAAATGATTAAAAACAGTTCAGAGGTTATAGCCGTACCGCCTAAAAGCCCAAACATCAGTATTAATGAAATTAAAAGTAAAGAAGAAGACCCTAATAAAAATGAAGATGCGCTTAATGAAATTGAAGCAATAAAACAAAAATTAGAAACGAGTATATCTCAATCTAATTTAGATCGAAATGAAACACCAGCTTGGTTGCTTCCGCCATCCACTTTGCCATATCCATATAATTTCATTTCCGCTGTGCGGAAAAAGTTAGAAATAGCTACGAAAAGTTGCAACATAGCCGAGCAAATACAAAGCCCTAGGACGAAAAACACTTCAATTCAAACGTTGCAAGATAAAGAAAAAACAAATGTATCTGTTCAATGCTCCATAGATAAAATGAATGATATAAGAATACCTGAAATTGTACCACCGAAACCAGAAGAACTCAAAACGTTTTCATCTCATAAATGTCGCAAACAATTAGTCTACGATTCTCCTCCTAAACTTAAAAGCCCTACCGGTTTTAAAGACATTAGTAAAGAGCTATCTCAAAAAGATAAACATACTGTTAAGAATGAAAAAAAAGATAAACATTCTTCTAAATCTAAAAGCAAGTCAGTATTCGCTGAAACAAGCGATTCCGACACAACTAAAAACATTCCAGAAATTTCGGAAGAGGAACAATTTCCCAAATCTGTCAAACCCAAAGAGATTGAACTAATGAAAAATATTACATTTGTTCGCCGATCTGAACTTACAAATGGTGATAATTTTACCTTTGATCAAATGAAGGTTGATAAAAATTCTTTAAATCACAAAACTAAAAAAGTTATAGCCCAATCAGACCATTCTGATAAACTAAAAAATATTACTTTTAATCGACAATCGAGTAATTCAGATGTTAATAACTTAACCAAACCTGATTATAAAATAGATACTTCAAAATTATCAAGAAAAAGTTGCGAACGTTCAAATCGTTCTAAATATCCATCAGATATAGAAAATATTCTAACACAGTATTCAAAAATGAAACTATCTAGTAAATCCAGTGCTCATAATGAATCTTTTAATTCGCAGTATTCTGATGATTTTAATTCATCAACTAACAATATTTCAGCAACGAAAAATAAATCTTATGAACAAAATCCTGAAAAAAGTTCCTTAGATTTAAAGACTGAAACTAAAACTTCAACTAGAATTAATTCTTCTGATATATCCAAAATAAAAACCGAACTTTTAGCTTCTTTGGCTAGAAAACATTCCAGTTCAACATCAAACATTCCACAAGAAGAATCGACAAATAAAAATTCGGACATAGAATCTCTTAAAATATCTAGCGGATCTCGGATTAGCCGAAGATCTATAGAAAAGATTTTAGAATCTATTAGTATAAAATCGCCCCGAAATTCTGAACAAAATGAAAAAGAATCTTCGAAAATAACCGAAATTAAAACAAAAAATTCGAATAATATACTTTCCGAGGAAAATACATCATATAATGAAATTCAGAGTTTACAATCGGAACAGGAACCTAGTAAATCAAAAATAAGCTCAAAAATTTCAGAAATAAAAAGTGGAAGATCAGTAACGAATTCTCAAACTGCTACTAGTTCACATTCCAAAAAAGAAGAACCTACAATAGCTTCTTCTATTCCTGAAAGTTCTGCAATAAAGACTGAATCCATTCAAGAAACAAACTTAATCAAATCTTTAAATAACTCCTTAAATGAAGATGTGACTGATTCCACAATTCATTCAAAAACAGATAAATTTGAAAATTCAGGATCGAAATCTTTGTTGAAATCGTCATATGTTCCAAGTTTAACAAAGCCTGCAATCAATTTAAAAATCGAAAATGAAAAGTTTTTCCAAGAATCAAAGGTGAGTTTTTAATAATTTATTTGTTATATAGTTTACATGTTTCTATTTTTAGAATAATCCTAATCAAATTCACTTAAAATTTCAAGCTGAAGTGCATTTGTTAAATTCTTTTAATAATTCATTGCAACAAGTTGTTGCTGTAGAAAAGGTAAGATAAATTTTACGTGAATTTTGCACTCTCATATTTAATAATCATAAGCAAAATTTTTGAAAGTATAATACTAAAAGTGAATAATATTTCAGGATTAATAATTCTTATTATCTGTGCATGATATTTTTCTTTGTATTCTTAATATTAGTAGTAATTTTTCTACATAAAATAACATGGACGTTTAACAAGTTTTCAAGTTAATATTATTAAAATTAATAAATGAAAAGTACAGAGTTGATGTAGAAACAACTATAAATAGAATTATTATTGATTCTTTCAACATTTATTGTCAATAAAATAACATCATTATGAGTAAGTGTACATAGCCCTTAGATTAGATAGTCTGTGGTTCATAAATAGAAAAAAAATAATATTTAACTAGATGTAGTTTTTTTAGCACCATATTAGTTGATGTGTACTGCATTTTAATTTTTAATAAATCGTTGATTGGTATTTTAAAAACCTATTTTGCATATTTAAAAAAAAAAACTAAACATACATAATTATGGCCTTTAAAGTACTGTTTTAGAATGGGATTTCCAAGGTCACACTTTTAAAAATATGTAAATGTGAATCCGGGCGAACTGAACCTACTATTCTTTCTTTTTGTTTTTATAAATTTAAATGAAAAATTGTAGCAATACTATCTGAGAAAGGAAACAAGATTAAATAAAAATAAATGTTAAATATATACCTAATGCAGAAAAGCAAATATCCCTAGAATAACTGTTGAGAAGCATAATCAACTCGGGACTATGACGTCACAAATAATTTCAGACATTCAAAAATTCTTATCCCGCTTACCAATTAGAATTTTAACATCGTATTTTTAACAGTACTCTTAGATTTTTATATATCAACAAAAATAACATTAAAAAATAATGGTATAATACCCCATTTTTTAATTTTTCTTGCGTATTATTAATTTGTTGGAAAAATAAAGAAATAGGTGCCTCATTTTTTTATTAATATAAAAATAAGAAATCTTGGAAATCTCCAATATGAAAAACAGAAATTTGAAGTATTTTCATGTAATATGTAAAAACGTCCATTTATTAGTAAGTAACCACCTATTTTTTTACACTTCTATCAATATATAAAAATTAACCGCATTTTCTTAACTTCATGTTAAACGTTTATGTTTCTTCACTTCAGTTTCAACATTTCACTTCTTTCACTTCATTAATATTGAAATTTATAATTTTTCACTATTTCACTGTAAAATATCTTCCATTCTTACTATCATTCTTCCATTTTCAGTCTCTCCTAGATATAGACCAACCAAATCAACCCACTACCGCTACCGTAAATTTCCGTCGTGGTTGCGGAGCGCCAGAACAAATAGAATCTCTGAGCGTTCTAGAACCTAGTGTATGTTCTCAGGATCTAAACATATCTCAGATGTCTGAGTCTGCGGTTTCAGACACAGCTCTATCTGTTCCACAAAACGACAGATCACTACTTTCTGAGACGAGCATTAGTAGAAAGAATCCGTATTTTGGTGTCTCACTAGGAATGGTATGATAATGATGATTACTATTTAGATAAGAATGTTATCAGTCAGTAGCGGAGAGAAAAGATTTTTCGGTAGAGGGTATTTGACAAATTTTGAGAAATTGTTTAAATTGTACCTATATACCTAATTAAATTTGCAAATTATTATATATTTTAATCATTAATACATTTAAAATTGGTTTTTTATTTTTTGTTTCAAATTTCCCGCTAAAATGCGTAGGATGCGCATGACGTCACGATATAGTAAAAATTGAAAACATGAAGTTTTTCGGATTTTATTTGTATTTTCTTTTCTCTACACACCACTTATAAGCTTTAAAATTCAGTTGATACAAGAAAGAAAAGATAAATACTAAATAACTTCTAATGTTACTTTACTATACCATGACGTCATGAGTGATATGAGCGTTTTAGCTGGAAATTTGAAATAAACATTGAAACCCCTATTTTAAATATATTAACGGTTAAAAAAATATATAATAATTTTGCATATATAATTAGGTGTAAATGTACAATTTAAAATACATCCAAAATTTGTCAAATACCCTATTGTTAAAAAATATTCGAAATTAAAAAAAAATAAATAAGTAAGATGCGCTTAAATTTCGGCATAATGCAACTTATAAATTTTTTTGAATTTTCGGCATTATAAAACCATAATTTAATCACCTTTTTGTCAAAGGACATTAACAATGAATATGTGAAATAATTTTTGTATGAAATAATTATTAACAATAAAATTATATCTTAAAAATTGCAACATTATTTAGAACGCATAATAAATATTTATATTTTATGGCGTTTATTTTAATTACATTCTTAAATCATTATTAAAATTACGCTTTATATCAATGATTACAGTTAATTTTTATCAGTATTTATAAACTATATTTATATTTCTTACATTTGCAAAACTTTAAATCAATAAATAAGTGCGTTAAGAATTGCAAAAATTTTCTTATCTCCTCCTATGGTTAATATTTACCAACATATTCTTAAATGTACACGTGTTTATTATAAAACGGATATAACGTTGTTTTAGTTTGACCAAATGATTCGCGATGAAGACAACAGACTTGAATATTTAAAAGCGTTTTTAAAATTAAGAGATAAAGCGCTTTTCGATCGGACAAAAGGAGAACTCGCTTTACTGGAAATACAGAAAAAGTAATAAATTTTGTTTATATTAATTGAATATGTATGAACTGTTGTTTAAATGTTTAGACAATTGCGCGACAATGGTCAATTAAATGACGTCACAATCATCAAAAAGAAACAAAGAGGATTGATTATCAAATTGGAACAAGAAAGACACGAAATGCAAAGGTAAATTATAAAAAATTTGATCTCACGTATGTAACAAAAGTTTTAAGAAAAATTTTACGCTACAATTTTTATTACTAAATAAGATCTAATCTAATTGTTACTGGGCATAATAAATACATAATAGTTGTTTTATAATATACCAAGTTAAAATTTCCAGAAATACTTTTGAAAGATCGCAAATCTATCTATAGGTTAGTTGAACAAATAGCCGAAACGTGAAATTGTTAACGTTTTTGGGGATCAAAATATTGAACAAACGACTCTTTGCCGAATTATACGGGAATGTGAAGATGTAGTTTGTATTAATTTATCAAAAAGTAGGCGACCCAAACTTTTGTCTCCAAATCGAATCAGCAAATTCATTCGAAGTGCTCCAGACAAAGTTAGAATGTCGTCGCGCAAATCAACTCAACAATTTATAATTTTAAAAATGATTTTGGTCAGAAAATTATTAAAAATTTCGAAAAAAAATAATGTACCAAATAAACAGCAAATCTACAAATGCTGCAGAGCATTAAGGAGCTAACATTTTATAGAAAACAGAGAAAGAAAATTAAAATCCCCAAATGTTTCTCAGGAGCGACTAATTGAAGACTTTTAGGCATTTCTTAGCAGAAAAGTATACAATTATGGGTGGGAATATCAAAACAACATTTATAGACAAGAATATTTTCCTGAAATCGTCATGTAATCTACTACTTCCCTGCCTAGGCAGGGAAGTAAAATGCAACGTCGCCATATTTATTTTCACAAACACATTTTACTTTTTAATATGAAATATAATTATAAAATTAAAATAAATGATTTCCAGTGTAGTTATTTTAAATTCTTGTACAATTTTAAATAGATTTCCTTAAGTTTTCAATGTTAT
This sequence comes from Ophonus ardosiacus, assembly GCA_943142095.1. Taxonomy (NCBI): domain Eukaryota; kingdom Metazoa; phylum Arthropoda; class Insecta; order Coleoptera; family Carabidae; genus Ophonus; species Ophonus ardosiacus. Next base: position 45,847,762 of record OW964827.1, on the reverse strand, counting down.
TTACTTGTTAAATGAAAATAGGTTATATTTATCTTTCAGTAATTTTGAATTCTTGTACGATTTCAGAAAAAATGTAATGCTTATCTCGTCATTGAAGTTCCTTTTCATGACTCATTATGGTTATTTGCCTCAGCTTTCCATATTCGTCATGAAAAGACGAACTTCCTTGCCCTGATAAGTAAATAATTATTCTGACGTTCCGGGAAGTAAATTCAACATCGTCCAGAGACAAATGAAAACAAGGTATTAAAAAAAAACTACGTCGGAAAGTATACAATAATGGCTGGGAATATCAAAACATACAACATTTATAGACAAGAATAGTTCTTATGTTCCGGGGAGTAAATTCAACATTGTCCAGAGACAAATGAGACAATGTATTAAAAAAAAAGCAACACTACGTCGCATTGAAGATAATGGTCCCCTATCAATGATGTAAAATAAGATTCCTTATCTCCTTAGTTTATAGGGACAACCCCTTATGTCAACGTATCAAAAAAAATAATTCGTTCTATATGGAGAAGAGCTTATTTTTTTTTCAAAACTATTGTTATATACGTTATTTCCACATTCTTGAGTATGTCTATTATATATTACGTAAATATTTACCTTCTAGGTTGAAACAAGCGCACAAACAAGCTGCTAAAGAACGTAAAAATGCTCTCCGCGAACAGAAAAACATAATAAAACAGCAGCTTTCTTCCACGGACCAAATCCCGTCGAAAATTCGCCGTTTATCGCACTTAGAACGTCGTCAATCTGGCCCTTTAAAGGTATACAGAGTTGAATCAAGAACCGAGCAAGTTAAGGAGACAACAATGTCGAGGAATAGCTCTGGGACAGATGAAACAACAGTTAGTGTTACGACTTCATCTGTTGTTACTCAAATTTCAGAGAAGGTTTCAGTTGATTCTGTTCCATTGGAAAGTTCTACGGCGTTAAAGCCTTATCCGAAGAAAGAAAAGGTGAAAAGTGTGGAGAAGCACACGGAAAAAGTCAAAAGGTATGTTATGCCTTTATTAATAAATTTTATAGAGAAATAAGAATTATATTTTCTGATCGGTTGTGGCTCCAACGCCCTAAAAATTATTATTAATTTTCATATAGCACAAAACTGACACTTGTAGTTTAAAACTGGTCAAAAATACTTTCTACTATACTTGCCGTCAAATAATTATGGACTGGAGATTTCTACACTGATGCCAAATTTTTTAAGTGTCTACCTGTACAAATATCTGTAATCTATCAATGTCATTTTATATTCTGACACTTTTGTTAGTACTTACGTACGCTTTTTACTTTTTATTCCCAATCCTATAAATTGTATTATATTTAGACTATTGAAAAGAAAATTAATGAAACTCATGAATTCAATAGTCTTGGTTCTTATAAAAAACGTTTAGGAAAACAAGATTTAAATGAAAAGGCAAAAACAATTATTGCCAATGTACGCAAATTTTTCAAAAAATTGGCGTTACATCCTGAAAAAATTTATAATTTATTAAATAACAAGAAAACTTTGGATTTGACTGCAGAAGCATGTTGTACTGGCGGATCTAATGTTCACCTAATAATCAATTATACTTCCCTTTTATTTAGATTTCATCGGTTATCGTATTTTAACGCAAATGCGACCTTAGCTTGAATGAAAAGAATATACATGCATAAACACATTGTACAAATATAAAATTATTTAGTTTCCAACTCACCAAAATTGTAGGTATTTATATACTAATATACCATTGTGGAAATAGAGGATTCCACCCATATCGAATTTTTATATAAATTATATCCATAATTAATTCTTCCCATATACCTGTGTTATTGATGCAAATTTCTCTTCTATGTTTTATAACTTTTTACATAAATGCTAAAATAATTATTACACTTTCAAAACGCGCAGATTTTTCCGGGCTTGATAACGCAACCGAACCCGGTCCCTTTTATTGTAAGTGGGCGTTCCCATCAACTAACCAGTGACTGCCAGACGGTGGATACCAAATATTTGCCATTTTTTTTCTTCCAAAAGAAGTCGAATTTAAAAAAAAAATATTGGGGAATTTCTGAATTTAAAAATACTATAACATAAAAATATCGTGGAATCCCCCATTGTTACAATAGTGATGGAATTAGTCCATTTGCCAAAATGTATTGACAAACTGCGGTAGAAGATAAATTATTTAAATTATTAATTAAATTTGTGGAGAAGAAAATAAAGTAATCGGAAAATTCAGTTAGTACGGTTTTATTTGATTTGAACCTACGTTTCAACCATTACAATGGTCTTCCTCAGGGTTAAATCAAGTCATTTAAATCGAGCGCTTAAAATTGTACCATGCTGTAGCTAATAGCTGGCACACAACCCGAGACTTGTCTAGCCTCCTCCATGTTCACGCTGGTTTTGACGTGACATGAAACGACGTACCTAACGCGTTTGTCATATATCGTCTCTCCCAGCTCTAGAAACGTATGTTCTTGGTGTAAAAGACGTCACACGCTCTATCTGTTTTCTCGGGCCTCATTTATTGAAACCATAACAATTTTTTTCTGACAAATTAGAAACTTTTCGGCGAAAATACAAATTACGGGTTTAATATTTTTATGATTTGATGTACAGATTAACATATTAAAAAATGAAAACCCCTGTTAAATTCTTAATTTCGATTAATGATATTTTTATCTGGTCTGCTTAAAATACTGCACTCCAAATATTGGTCAGATAATATTAATATAACCAATGAAAAATGTATTTTAATGCTCTATTCACGACAGTCTGATGATAACGCCTAGCAATCGCCCAGAGAGCGATGTCTGCAAATGAAAAAACAGATTGGCAAACCAAAAATGGGTAGTAAGTCTTGATGATATTTTTTTTTATATTTATAAGAATTACGAACATAAATAAAATATTGCGTTACTTAAATGTTTCAAAGTATAAAATTAAAACAAAAATTATGGATAATTACTTTTTATCTCCTGCTACCCTTGGTAAGGGAGGTATACGGATCGTACTAAAAATCGCTTATCGAAATTTTAGTAAATGACCACGTTTTAAGATTCCTAGAATCCAATTTTAACATTTTACGATATTGTCTGCATATGTATATGTATGGATATTGTCAACGCTCTAAATCAAATACTATCATTCAGAAAATTCTGAAACCTTGCATTTCGACCCTATTGTAATATGGAAAGATTTTGGTGTAAATCGGATAACCGGAAATGGCACTGTAATTGAACCTCATAATGGTTTTTCGTCAAAAAATACCATTAAATGTCATTTTTTCGCATTTTGTCATCATAAAAATTAAAGACTCTTGAATTTTTTACAGGTATACATTAATACTTTTTCTATATATTTTACAGATAAATTTAAAAAATAATCTTTTTTATAAATCCCAGATCCTATTTTTTAAAGATAAACTAACAGGTAAATATCACTGTCAAAAAACTAATCACTTCAAATTAATAATGCTGACATTTTAAAAAGAAAATAGTAAATAAACCAATATACAAAGTAACTCGATATAGTTTGCAGAATTATTAAATATGTAGGTATGTATTTAAATTAATAAAAATTAAGTAGCGGGAGGTATTGTGTTGGCCATATCAGATTTTTTAATCATTGTTATAAAGTAGATGTTGTTAGCTAGTTACAGTTTTAAAATATCTATGAATACGGCTGCCAGTCTATTGATTTACGCGTATATATTTAGTCACGTATCAAGCTATTTATATCTTCCAAACACGCTTATATTTAAAACAGCTTAAATTAAAAATATTACATACAATTTTACTCCAAACAAATCAATCAGTTTCAGGCATTTAGTAAAACATGTATGAAAATGTAAACAATTTTCTTACATGATTTTATTTTTAAAATACTTTCATTGAAATATAAATCAAGAGCTAAAAAAAAGTTCATTCATGCGTTTAGTAAACGCTGATTCATGAGCTGAAATATGCTTGGCTAGCAGTGAAAACTAACTACGCCTTTATATTGTGATGATGTTTGCGCTTGCGTACGTTTAATTACTTTGCGTAGTGTACAAATTTCCCCGCTCACTCTTACAAGAGCAACAAAGGGAGATGTAATTTTAACACGCTGGTAAAAATAGTATAATATGTAGGTAGCTTCTATCTATCAGGTGTGTCTCGTAGGCATATTAGACGCTTTTCAACACAGCGTGTTTTCATAAACAGATGTTGCAAAATATTTGTTATTAAAATTACAAATCTAATGTTTATAAATTTTCATTGGAAATTAGTTCAATTTCTTCACGTTTTTATTGAACCCTGCCCTCATTATTTTTTTTGTTTTTCTTAAAAAAACTAGGCGCCAGTTAAGCCGGGCATGATTCCAACTTTTTATCTAATAAATTCTTTTTTAAAGTACAATAATTGTCAACGATGTCAGGATATTATTTATCGTATGAAATGTAAAATACAGTAAAGACAATTTTCGAAAAATCGAGATTTCAAATTAGCGAGAGCGAGAAATTAAATTTCGAATTATCGGGAGTTTTTTCTTTAATAATTAACATAATGAGGAACTTTTGACAAAAACAAACATGTCCAAATATTGGAAATATGATTTACATACAGCGACAACTACTTTGATAAAACTATTTGTGGCGAAATAAATCTTAAAGTTTGAGCATTTCTAATAAAAATGACTAATTATTTTGTAATTGGTCATCAATGTTTATTTTTCTATTACTGAACATACAGTAAATATTCCAGGGTTGAAAAAAACTCGGGTTTTTTAATAAAACCCGGGTTTTATTAAATAAAAGCGGGTTTTATTGACAAACATCGAATTATAGTATGTATCATTTTTAACTTTAGTGTTATGAAGTATCTTAATACACATACACAAGTCGGCATAATAGATAATAGATATTAAGATTATTAATACTTTTTTTTAACTTACTATTGTCAAAAAACGACAGCAATGTAATATTTGTCCATTTTAAAATGCAATATACAAAATTTGTAGTTTTGTATTATCAAAACTAATTTCCTATAAATTAGCCTACATACGATTAACAAATAATCAAAACATGAATGTTGTACATCTTAAAAAAACTTTAGCTTACAAAAATTCATTACTTTCATATAATAAATGTCAAAAAATACCCCCAATCACTCTGAGGCAATATTCTAGTCGGTCGTAATAAGAATTGACACCATTTGTGATGTGTTTTGGATGTATCTCTGTGCTGCAATACTATTTATAATGTTGCATTTTAAAATGGACAAATTTTACATTGCTGTCATTTTTTGACAATAGTGAGTAACCATGGAAGTGATGAACTATAATGTTGCATTTTAAAATAAATTCTCTGTATAAAAGAAACACTGTGCAAAGTTCGCACAGCAATGAAAAATATATTAAAAATGATCAGACACGAAGTACACAAAATGAAATTGATTGTAAAATGTTGCTGGTGACAAAAATTTATGTATATATGTGTGTACCATATAAGTATGTACCATATTTAATTAATAAAATATGATTTCATAAAAGTGGGTTTTTTGATGGGTTTTTTTAGATGGTTTTTTTTAAAAAACCCGGGTGGGTTTTTTTGGGTCGGGCAAAATTACAACAACCCTGAAATTTTCTGAAATTTAAACATTATCCTGAGTTAAATAATTAAGTTACAGAAATTGTTAAAAGTATGGAAGTTAAAAAGTTATCTCAAATTCAAATAAATGGACTAGATTGTTTTTGCCAAAAGCTCTTCATAATGTACACACAAATAATAGTATTTTTTACGTCTGTTAAAAAAAGTTCACTTTTTCTCATTAAAATGAGTTTATAAAGTGTCTTTTTAACAAAATAAAAGTGTGAAAAGTGCACTTTTTTAACGCAAATGCACTTTTATTGCAGATGTAAATAAAAAATTGTATGCAACCCGAGTAAAAGAGTCTTATTTCACGCCTACAGCTCGTTCGGTCAAACTTTTCTGTTCGTGAAACGAGACTATATTTTTTAATCTTGTTGCATAAATAACTATTATGTAACAAGTGTAACTTTTTTACAAGAAGGAAAACTTCTTTGATTAAAAAAGAAAAACTTTTTTCCGACAAAAAAAGCGGGAAAAATTGACACAGCGTTTTATTTTTCGCATGTTTGCGTTTAAAAATGTGTTCTCTTTTTGTAAAAGATAGTCAAACATGTAATGCCTAAATTGTAATACATAATTATGTGAATTATGTGAAGAGTGAAAAGAGCAGTAAACAAACATAATTAGGAACGACCAACTTATTGTAAACAGAAAAGAGCAATAGGATAGAAGGAATAGTACTATAAAATAGTACTATGGAATAGTACACATGAAATTTTCAGTGCGAATTAAAGGGGTTAGACGATTAGTGGTTTCTGATTATGAATTATAAAACATTCGAAACGACCTTGACAAATATTTTTTTACGAATTATCAATGAGACCAAAATGCATTAATTTTTTACGATTTATTGCGATTTTTTCAAGGGATCGGTGTTTACTACGAATTAACGGATTTTTAGAATTATCAGGATTTCATTGTAGTAGATAATGACGGAGATTTTTTTTACGAATTATCGAGGGGAGCGAAATGCTTTGATTTTTTATGAAATCAATGTTTTTCAATAGACCGAAGGTTTACTACGAATTAATGGAATTTTAGAATTATCGAGATGCGAATTATCGGGATGCCAGTGTGTAAGATAATGCGTCGGAATGTAGAGTAATTAGTAAGGATGACGCGAGTAAATAATTGGTGCACAAGTGAAGCAAATACAGTAACAAATGGTGCACAAAGTTCGTTGTCACATGGCTGGTCATTTCAAGTAGTTGACAATCAATTACTCCATTGTGCCCACGCAGCAGTTCACCGCGGCGAGGCACAAATGACTGTCCGTCTTATAATTGATCCCGAAATAGCGTTGCTACTAATTTGGGCTGTCGTGTTCGCTGGCGCCAAGCCAACCATCATTATTGACTAACTTTTATGATGTGCACATCTATTTCAGGACCACATCCTGTCTAAACTTTAAATAACACAATTTATTTGAAACACCTTGTAAGTTCCCCAGCTTCATGTATTCTACTCAAAACAGTTGCAATGCGACGAGCTGTTTTTGTTTTGGTCCGTCATTTGTTTTGTGTCTTTTTCCACGTTTACACCTCGCGCGTAATAAATTGTGAACATGAACAGTTGAAAAGTGCGGCTGTGTACGCAACGCATTGTTTGTAAATATTAATTGCCAATTGGGTTACTACAAACTGTTACACTTGTTTCATCTCAATGAACCACAACAACGGTATTATATTTCTTTTTGCATTCTATACACTATTAATTTCTTATTTATTACATGTTTAACAATGTAACTGCCACTTATGAATATTAATTATCAAATATATAAGGTATTCTCTAATTAATTTTCTATGTATGACATCACTTGTTTACACTTCAGGGCTTTGTTGATGAAAGAAGCTGACCTTGAAAAAAGACGGAAAGAAGCTGAAGAGGTGCTAAAATGGAACGAGCGGCTGAAACAAGAAGAAGCCGCAGTTGTAGAACTGGAGCGACAAGCCAAATCCATCCAGTTAGATGATCCGGACAAAAAACGAATTCTAACAGGAGCACAACTCAACAAAATATGGAAAGAAATCACTGGTTTTACAGAGAAGAAATTTGAGGACCACAAGAAGTATCAAATGTCTAAACGGTCTTTAGATAAGTTCTACCAAAATGCTAGAAAGATATTTAAAGAAATATCGGAGGAGAGAAGTAGTTCTAAACGGGCATCGGAAGAAAGTTACACATCTGACTTTGATTCAACTCATTCACCCTCCAAAATTAATTTATCCTCATCAGCTATGACACAAAGTAATGACTCTGATACAAATATTTCTCCTAATAAAATGTTATCAGAGAGATTACGTAAAATATCAGAAGCATCTAGATTAGATTTTATTACTTCGTCGAAAAAGGATACAAGTGCGTCAGAACGGACGTCAAATAAAAATTCTATTGTATCTGAAGTTTTACCTACAGATAAACAAAGTGTAATAGAAAGTATTCATACATTAAAAGACAGTTCGGATGAAGTTAGTTCTGTCGTTTCGGGTATTGAATCTATTATAAGTAAAAAATCTGTGCCATCTGTTATAAAATCAAAGAAATCCAGTACTGATTCTGATATCCCTGAATTGCAATCTCCATCCGAAGTAAAAGAATCAATTCAAACAGTAGATGAAATAAAAGAAAATAGTAAAAATTTAACTGAATCAATAGTTTCAGAAATTAAACAAGATTCAATAGATAATAAGACATCTGAAATAGAAGAAAAATCAACTATTAGTTCTGATTCTGATTTACCAGAATTAGAAATTGTTAAATCTGCTGAAATCACCGAAAAAATATCAGACGCTAATATTAAATCAAACTATGATCAAAATTCAGAGAAAATAGTATCAGAAAAATCTACTGCTTCAAAAATTTCTACAGAAAAATTAAAATCAGAAAATAACTCTGAACAAATATCTTCAATAACTCATGAATCTAAAGATAAAAGTGACAATGAAATATTGGAAAGTAAAATTGAATATGAGCATACCACAAACAAACAAATATCTGATATTCTTTCCCGTCAGAAAGATACGAATAATTTAAGTGAAAATATAATTTCTGAACAAGTAACTTCAGTCAAATCAGAAGAAAATACATCGAAAATTGTCAGTGAAATTATTTTATCACAATCAGATGTTCAAAGTGAACCAGAATTAAAAGTAATTAATACATCATCAGAAATAGATGAAATCAGTAAAATAGAAGATATTGAAGCAAATATTACATCTAAAAGTCATTCAGAAATATTACCAGAGAAAATATCAGAACTTGAAAAATCTTCAGATTCTAAAAGTGCAAGTACTACCACAGATGATTATCCTGTTCACTACAGATCAGAATTTGAACAATATAATGAAGAAAGTACTTCTGAACATTCAGATCATCAATCAGACACAAAATCAATTGTATCTGATCATATATCCACGAAACAATCTCTTAAATCTGAATTTGAAAATGAATTTATAAAGTCTTTATCATTAGAAAGTAAAATTGACAATCTTAAAACACAAAGATCTTTGCCAGAAGAACTTGAAACTGCAAAGTCTTTAAATAAAACTCATTCTAATGCAACAGTTTATTCTGAAAAATCTTTGCAAGAAGAACTTGAAACTGCAAAATCTTCAGAAAAATCTAGTACAATTAAATCAAAATCACAAGATACTGCAAAATCAGATAAAAATTTAAGTAAAACTCATTCAAATGCAACAATTTATTCTGAAAAATCTTTGCAAGAAGAACTTGAAACTGCAAAATCATCAGAAAAATCTAGTACAATTAAATCAAAATCACAAGATAGTGTGAAATCAGATAAAAATTTAAGTAAAACTCATTCTCATGCAACAATTTATTCTGAAAAATCTTTGCAAGAAGAACTTGAAACTGCAAAATCATCAGAAAAATCTAGTACAATTAAATCAAAATCACAAGATAGTGTAAAATCAGATGAAATATTAAGTAAAACTGGTTTTAATGCAACATTTGATACTGAAAAAACTTTGCAAGAAGAACTTGAAACTGCGAAATCTTCAGAAAAATCAAGTACAGTTAAATCAATATCACAAAATAGTGTAAAATCAAGTAAAACATTAAGTAAAACTCGTTCTAATGCAACGTTTGATACTGAAAAAACTTTTGAAGAAGAAATTCAAACAGCTAAGTCTTTAGAAAAATCAAGTACAATTAAATCAAAATCACAAGATACTGTAGATTCAGATAAAACACTAAATAAATCTCATTCTAAAGCATCAAAATATTCTGAAAAATCTTTGCTAGAAGAACTTGAAATTGCCAAGTCTTTAGAAAAATCCAGTATCGTTGAATCAAAATCTCTAGATTTTGCGGAATCAGAAAAAACATTAAATAAATCTCAAGTTGAAGAAGAAAAAAGTGTTTCGCCCGTATCAGAAAAACTAAGTCCAGAATCTCCAAACGAATCTATTGAACATTCTGAGAGCAGAATTAATGAAAATCAGAAATCTGAATCTCAAAAATCATCAAAACAATCTACGTTAGACCAAATTCAGTCTGAATTATCAACTCCTCATGAATCTGAACCATACAAAACAGATTTTGAAACTGAATTAGTATCAGAAACGAAAGAAACTACTGAAAAGTCTGAAGATTTCGAAAACGATTCATCTACAGAAAAAGAATCAGAAATAAAATCTTCAGTCGATGTTGAAACTGAAAAAGAATCTGAACCAATCAGCGAATCAAAAGATTCTAAGACATTTATAAGCGAAAAAGAATCCACAACTGTAATAGAAAGTCCCAAATCTACAAAAGAAAATGAATCATCTGAAGTGAAAGCTTCTGAAGAAATTTCAGAAGTTCCAGTGTCTCCTCTCTCTGAATCTCAAGATTCGAAGAAATCTTCAACTGTAACTGAAGAATCATTCGAATACAATAAAGAAACTTCGTCACAAGAAGAGAAAAATGTGTCTGGAGTTAGTCATATCGACGTGCGGAAAAGAGTTTCTGAAATTCTTGCCGATACAAATTCTCCGAGAGGAGATAAGAGTCCAAGAGTACAAGATTTGTATGTGACTACTTATGATGTTGCTACGAATTCGCCCGATGGCACTCCAGAAACGGGTAAGAAAAATGTTTTGTTTATCGATAAAAAAGTAGTAGTAGTTTTTAAATGGTGTTTAAATGTGGTATTCTAATTTTGTCAAATTTAAGATAAAAATGGCATAACATTCTGAATTGTGCTAAACAATAACCGAATAATGTAAAGAAAAACAATATTTATTTTTTCTAACATTAGTTTGCTTGAAATTTATTTTGGCGCTAAAAATGTATCACGTGGTTTGTGATATACTTGTGACTGATGATATTTCTAACAATTTTTTATATAACTGTTCTTTAACAGGAAGCATTCGTCTTGTTCGTGTTATATTTCTTAAATCATATCTCGTTCAAATTAAAGAAAAATTCAAAATTTTAGATATGTGAAAGTTTCAAAAAATAAATATATTTTCTTATTAGAATACCTCATTTGGACATAGTACATGTGAGCAATTATATGGTTTATGAATAATGTGTTATACTCCATTCACTGAGGCGAGAATATGTGGATCTAATTCTTGAACAGAAAAAAGTCATTCTATTGGTTCGACTCCAAAATTACCCTCTTTTGGCCAATATAATGACTTGTCTCTGTTCAAGAATTAGTTCTACATTCTCTCATATCTTAAAAATATAGTAAAAGAAAATCGAAAGAGTAGGAGTGAATCAATAGGAAATGGGATCATCATGAAATTTCGATATACAGTATGTTCCATTTAAAACTGCCAAGTTTTTGTGCATCTTTAAGGAACATTCTCAGATGTTCTTTTGTTTTTCCAATAATTCTCATAGGGATATTAAATAATGATGAAAAACTAATTTTGGTCAAAATTTTCATTTTCAGTTAACTTAAAACAATTGGCAATCGAGAAAAATATCTCAAAGAAAAAAAATTAGATATTTTTTTGGTAAACAATTTTGTCTATCGGTAATTTTTTTGAGATATAAATTTTGAAATAAATCCTATATTTTAAAAAATGCGAATATTTTTTTTCCATTGGTTTTAAATTTGTTTTACCATTTTAAAATCTTAAGATTTTTTTTTAATGGGGTCCCGTGGCCTCGTGCCTGAGTGTCTGGTCACGAACCTGGGGATACCGGGCTCGATCCCGACCGACGCCAAATATTTCGAATTTTAAATGGCACAAAAGTGACCCCTGTGGTGCACTCTCCACGCCAGCAATGAGTGAACGTGAGGTGACGCCTGGTAAGCGCCCGCACGGTACAAATATGTCATCATCATTACCGATATCTGCGATAAAGCAGATTGCCACACCCAGAAATGAGTAATATGCCGTGATGATATATTTATTTATTTATTAAGATTTTTCGTTATTCTTCATGAAATTTCATCCCTGTCTTGGAAGTAACTGTAATATTTTTGTTGTGTGTAATAGTTATTTTATTTAAATATATTATTTTCTTTGTGGTCAACAAAATTTATTTATTTCAAAATTATTTTTTATATCATATTTGGTTATACATACGCTGATTTAAAAATGTTTAATAAAAATTCATTTATGAAGCAGAGTATGTAGGTATGGAATGAGTTATTTAAATAAAATAAAATGCTACATATTATTTTGGAAAACTAGTGAAATACTTCTTAGCCTTTGAAATATAAGCCGTAATCATCATAACGCTACACCAAAACATTCAAATGAAAATAAAATTATTACAAAATAAAGTTTAATTTTTATTATTATAAGTAGCTATATTGATTTTTTTTTTCTTTTTTTGTATTTTACGACCCATATATTGAATTTCCATTATGGACATATTCCCCTTAAAAAAAAAAACTTATATGGAGATGTAGGATATTCAGAAAAAAATAAATATAAAAAATAGTAGAATACATAAAAAATAAAAAGTTTTCATTTAGAATAAATATGAGAGTTTATCTAAATACAAAATATATTTATGAATGTGGATGAAGTGAAAGAAATATATTTGATTGTTGCATGATCAAATTACGAGTTTGAGCCAAATCGAATCACGGTAAAAGATGTAAATTTATTATATGTATTGATAAAATACCTGAATACTTGAAAAGAATATTACGTCTTTTATAAAAAGATAAATTTTTTGAATTCCTCTGATTATTGTGAAATTATTATCACAATATCTTAAATTCACATGATAAAGAATATTTTTACAATTGTGAGATAAAAAAATATTTCACTGGGAACTTGATTGAACTTTACTATTGTTGTCATAGAAGACTCCAACATGAATTTATCAATAATTCGAAATAATAAATTTATTTTTTATTGTTTAGGTTCCCCTACCAATGAATATAATAAGCGGGACAAGTCTACATTTAGCCTGGAAACTGTAAGTTCTTCATTATTATTTATGTTAAATCAAATAATTTTTGTTTATACTTTTTGCAGCCATATCGAAGTGAAGCAGAAGAACTTCTTCGCAAACAGCTAGAAATTGAACAAGAGATCATACAATTAGAGCGCCAGCAACAACAAACTATTCCATATTTATTTATGCGTGAAATTCCAAATAAACCACCTCCTCCTTATAAACCACCTACAGCTGCAGTCACCCCTGTCAACAGCGTGATTCCAGCATCGTCAGATCAAGTCAAAACGTTCGTTAACCAATCAGCTAACATCCTCTTCAACGCCTTCGTGTCTGGAAACCTAAAAGATGTTTCCTTCCATGGCAGAGTCACCTCCAAGAGGTTCGTCTTCGATCTCTGCAAGGAAATCGCTCTAGAAACCTGCAAACCAACTGAAGAGACGGACACACCAAGCTGGAGAACTCAAAAACAAAAATTCCAATCCCTCATCTCGAAGAAACCGTTGAGTAGAGACGGATTGTGTAGTGTTATGAATAAAAAAGTGTTACAGTTATTGAATTTTGAGCCTGTTAATAGAAAAGATAACCTTATAATAAGGTGGAGCAGAAAGAAAAGAGATCATGTTGATGAAATTCTTGTTCTAGAATCTCAAACTGAAGAAACGGAATGGACTAATTACGATTCAGATGAACAAACTATAAAAGATACTTTGACAAGTGATATAATGAACATGCTCATTTCAGAAACTGCTCAAGTCATGTGTGAAATTTTAAATAGGAAGAAAACAATGTCGTGGACTAATTATTGTTGACATTTTTGTTTTAAGCTAATGTTATTATTAATATGTTGTAAGGTTTCTTTTTATATTTTTTCGTAAAATAAAGGTTTTAAAAAATAGTTACAACAGTTTTCCGGTTACAAAACTTTCTCCTTAAAAGAATTTATTTGCTATTTCTTATTTAATTATTACAAGACAAACTTTATAATACACAAGCAAGAATGGGGTCATTTAAAAAAATATATCCACAAAAATCCATAATTTAATAAATATAGTAATAGAAAATTATTTGAAATATGCGACTTTTCATTCATAAATTTACTAACATACTTTCGCGCACGCTTCACAACGTGTAACTGTAATCGAACCTAAAATTGTGACAGCTGACAGCAAAATATACAAGACGGAAGATTATTATTACTTTCTATTTCTTTGAAAGTACTAGTGCAGTATAAGGTATATAAATAAACCATTTATTTAAATATATACCAAACCAAACAATCATAGTTCCAAATTAAACCGGTAGAGCTCGAATGTCGTATCCGTGAAACTATGTCGTCAGCCGTAAAAATATTTGAAATTAAACGCAACTTTTAAAAAATAATGGCTCGTAGTATCATCACGGTTTAAACTAAAACGCTGTTTTAAGAAATGTCAAATTTCATTATTTAATAACAATAATAAATAATAACAAATTTACCAAAATATGATTTTAAAGCAGAACATAGTTTGTATTCAAACAAATATTTTTAAAAAAATCGTTCTTTACATATAAGGGTGAAATTAAATATTCAAATTTGAATTTGACATTTCTTAAAACGGCATTCTAAAGACTAGTAAGGTGTAAAACATACACCTACATATTTAATTTGACCTATTTTTTCAAGAAAACAATAAATCAGGAAATATGAAATGACACCATTGCCCATATTAAAATTTTACAAGAATGCAAAATTAAAGCTCAAAATTTTTATAATAAAAAAAATTCTTAAATTTTTACCTCTTGCTAAGAGAGGTATTGGATTCATACTAAAAATCATATATCCAGATTTAATAAGCCCGTTTTAATGTCCCTAGCAGGGCATCGAACCCGTTTTTTAAGAGATGGGTTCTTGTGAGGTTCTGGTTCAAGCATTCATAAAATTTGCGGTTTTGTAATGGGTTAGGTTCAACCTAATGTAAATTGAATTAAGTACATATGCCCAGTTGCACTGCTGACACTTAAATTTTAAGCTAAGCTTAAACAAAAAAAATGCAAATTGAACTTTGGGACAGCAATATTCAATTACTCATTTGACGTTTCGATACGATATTGTCAATTTAAGGATCACTTAAAATTTAGGCGTTAGCACTGCAATGCAATAAGGGCATTTATGTTTTTTGAATAACAATCTTTATAAAGAAATAATTGAATTTATAATGTAAGACAATAACATGACCACAATTTTCACGAACAGTGAACACATGCAGCAACGGAGACGCAGAAGGCGTCGGTGATCGGATATACGGATTACGAATCGAATTGAAAATGAAGTTGAACCCTGAACTCGAATTTTAATACCCGGTTTGGTCCCGACTTGGTTTCAATCATTGAAATATATACTGAGGTTTGGTTCTGGATTTGGATTCGCTATGTTACGGTTTCGTGCCGGTTTTGATTCGGGTTCGATGCTCTGGTCCCTAGAGCTAGAATCCGATTATAGCATTTTTACAATGTGTGTGTGTATGTTGGAACCACGGTTTCTCAAATACTATAAGACAAGATATATAAAAATATCCAAATTGTAAATGATGTTCAATAATAAATGGAAACGAAATGTATCAAAATTGGCAACAATATTATACACTGTAATTATTGCAGGGATATTCTTTTAAAGAAGACATACGTAAAATATGACTATGTTTGATTTATATAAGACCGGGACAGCGCGTACGCAGTCCCGACTAC
Source organism: Ophonus ardosiacus (assembly GCA_943142095.1). Taxonomy (NCBI): domain Eukaryota; kingdom Metazoa; phylum Arthropoda; class Insecta; order Coleoptera; family Carabidae; genus Ophonus; species Ophonus ardosiacus. The sequence continues at coordinate 45,832,031 of OW964827.1, read as the reverse complement.
CAAAAATTACGCGCCCGAGTTATCCGCATTAGGGATAATCGCAGGGGTCAGCCCAACCGTAGTGCAATGGAAGAGCCTCACCCTGGGGGAACCGCCTTATTGATCACGGTAACCCCTACGCCAGGTAAGTATGCTTTGCTGGGATCCCATATTCCTTTCTATATACACGTGTACTAGTAAAGAATCAGTAGATACAATACAGGTTTATTTGAATTTATATTCATATTATATTACATATAGTGTTGAAATTTTGGTCATTACACTATAGATTCTTTTTGCACTTGTGTATAAATTAAATTATTTCTGTAAGTATAAATAATAATAATTGCATTGAGATGATTTATATGTTGTCCGTGGCAATACACTCAACGCCATCTATGAAGATTTTACAAATGAAAAGTGAATACTTACATAATGCACAAAAGATAAAACAGAATCACTCAATTTGAAAAGTAGGATTGTAGGATAACGTTGGTTTTTTTGATAAAAGCCATTTATATAGGGTTGTCAGGTGTAAAGTAAAAGACAAAAGCGAGAATATTTTGAAAAAAAAAATCACATTAAATTTACTTACAGCCAATTTTATAATCAACGGATAAATTTACTTCTAAAGTAAATAAAATTTATTCCTTCAAATGACAGTCGAACTCATAGAGAAGAGAGTATACATCGGGTCGAACTTTTGACTGTAATGTTATAAGTGCCATAAAATAAATAAAAATGATTCGAATTTGTTAATTTGCTATGGAAGTAAACTTATTCTGTTCTTTATAAAATCGGGGGTTAATCCAGTAAGTTAAATTTAGTTTCTCCAACGATAACTCCAATCCTACAATGGGCCCATAAACCATTTAAAAAAAAAATAAATAAAAGTTCGTTTAATTTTGAAGCAATTCGTGCTATCAAAAAGTCATAATTATTTTTTGTATAGCTGCATTTGATTTTTAAAAAACCTATAACTATCTTTCTCACACCAGTTTCTATAGTAGGCTGCGCGAGAAAGAAGATACCAATAGTGTGACGTCATCTGTGACACTGGAAATAAATTCAAATATCTCACAAAGTAATTATTAAAAAAAGTGTTTTATTGTCCTAATCGCATTTATTGAGTAGTACTTTAAGGATAAAGTGTACATTTTATCATTTTTTGTTATGGTTTATGGAACCATTTTAAAAATTATAATTCTTTCGTTTTCCTCTTCTTTACATCCATATGAAAAGCTTTCATAAATCAACCAGCTTCGCTATAATCATGGAAATAGCTGATATATTTAAATAATTCTAAATTGATAGAAATTAATGTCATACGCAATTTACATAGTGTATGTTGGTGTTATAATTTTATTGGCTATATAAAATCTTTTCCAATGAACTTTCGGTATGGAATTTGTAGAAAATAGTATAATGTTCGTTTGTTCGTGTTATAATTTTACTGGATATATAGATTTACAACGAACTTTTGATATGGGATTTGTACAAAATACAAAGAATTTGACAAGAGAAATGTGTTGGCCAAATCAGATTTTTCATTGTAGTTCATGATTTATTTATATTATTCTATAGATAAACCACAATATGTTTGTATTTGATTAAAGTGGGCCGATCCTGGCGGTACTGCAATGCCAGGCCAACCCGTGACAGAGGTGGAGCAAGCCCCTAACACTCCGTCATTTTCCAAAAATCAGTTTAATATACTGGTCCTGCTGTGCAGGACATATCAGATATTAAGCTGATAAGAACAGATACTACACTTTGATCTTAGCCATAGGCCGAGAAGCCAGGGGGCTGACAGCTAAATGGAATTATTGTGATAGAAGTTGTATGGACCAAGTGAGGCAAAGAGCGAGGGGAAACACAGCTTTTTCCCCGACGCTAGATTGCGCTAAAAGCAGTATAGTGCGAAATAGTTTTAACGATGGCGGGTAAGATGGCAGCACATATAAATTTCAAATTTAACGGCTAAGTTCAGGGAATGCTAAGTTCAAACCAACAAAATGAATGACAATCATCACCGACCAGAAATCTAAGGTTTTCGTTTTCGAAGTGTCAGCATCGGTTTTTCATCTTATGTACTCCTGTTTCGTTGTTTATTAAGTTATTTTTGTTGTTTCGTTGTTTGTTATTTTTGTCACTTGGTTGTGTTTGATCGACGAAGTTGTGTATACCGAGTGAGGTAAACTTTTTTACTTCGTACTTGTGATTATATTTGCCAGGTAAGTTTCTATATATGTGTATACATATATAATATTGTACATGTACATAATTTATTATAGAAATATAATCTCGCTAATTTACATACTCTTATAATATGAATGAAATTTGTGATAATAACCTCAATTGTTCAGATTTTATATTACTAATTAAATTTCAAATAAGAAAAGTCTGTAAATTTTAGTGCCAAAGAAATCATGAACTTATAATAACAGTCGATTTATTTAAATTGCAGCTATTATAACTAGTGAAATATTTTCCGAGAAGACAATAGCGGATCCAAGTACATCAAGCGAATCCAAAACGTTATCTGCAACATCTACTTCAAAGAATCTTGACGTACGAGTTCTCGTTACAGACACAAAGGTAAACATTTTTTGATAGCTTACATTACAAATTAGTATTTAATATATTTTTGACACAAATATTTGTGTTCCTTTTGTCAATTTATCATCTACTTTGCTGAAATTAGGTATCTTATTTTTATTTTTGTTTCTCTAGGAAAAACGGCTCCATACAGCGTCCTGCAAATGATGGATGCAACCCATGTCTCCAACTTGACGCCTAGGAAATATTTGGATGCCAATTGAAGTTCAGTTTATTAAATATAAGGAATTTTAATGTAAATTAAATACTTTGTATTATTTCATTATTATTATTTTACAATGTTACAAATGTGATGATTACAATTAATATTATAATCTAATGATTTCAATTTGACAATCAGTAAACAGTAAAAATAAATATAATATTGAAATTAAAAATTCTAATTTTCATGCCAACCGCAAAGCTGTGATGCGGGCAGTATGCTACCTCAACCAGGTAGCATACTGCCCGCATCACAGCTTTCAGCTTTTTCCCCGACGCCAGTTGTCGCTGTGATCGTCTCCCTACCCTTACCCCCACTTCTACCTTTTCAAATAACACATAGCTGTCGCGTCTTTCTTTAGATTTCTGGTCTGTGCGAGAAGCGATGCCGATAGGACCTTCTTTACTGCTTATAAATATCCGGTAAAGGTAAACTGACAGTAGAGGTAACGATGAATCCAAAAATTTAATGACAAATTTTATCGAAACGATGCAGAAAATGCAAAAACGCAATTTACAAATTTAAAATTTAGTATATTTGTGATCTATTAGGGCTTTATTGAAATTTAAATCATATATTATAAGGCAAAAATATGAAACACAAGTTTGAAATCCTACAGCTCTTATGAGAGATGGTATACGCAAATAGCGTGACGCATCATTCCACGATGTTTGTCGACAATGCACGACCACTTCACGATGTGTTACGTTCAATACTATTGTTGTCTTTAAAAAATGATGTTAATAAAACAGGATTCTGATTATTTACATGCATTTAAATTTTAAATCAATAATTATAAATATAAAAATAAATGTGTAAAATATACTAATAATTATTCATTATTCTCGGTTTACTTGATTTGTAGTTGACACATAAATCATAATGTGTAAATATTTACTATTTATGACCAGTTGCACAGCTTAAGGTCAATTTTACAATCTCTAGTTCTAGTTAAGATTAACAAAAATTGAAACGAAATAAACTGTCAATTGACAGTGTTATCATTGCTGTCAATAACTCGATTCAATATTGTTTATTTAACTGACAATTAAAATTTTAACCAGAGATTGTACAATTGGCCCTAAGTAGTGCAATTGGCCATTAATTATAAAAATAAGTATTTGGTATGGAGTGTTGTAGTATGTATTTATATACCTACCATTACTACAAAAAAAATGCAAATCGGTTAACCGGATATTTAAGTCTAAAAACTTAAATTATTAACCGAAACCGGTAACTTTATTTAAAACCGGCTTTTCAAACCGATTTTAAAAAAATAATTCATATAAATAAGAGTTTTTATCCTGAATATTTTATTAACCGGTGGATTGCCGTTGCCGGTGATCGAAGTCGTTCTAGTAAATGTACATTTTATGAAATCTAGAAAAACAAAGAGTAAAATCAACAAAGAATAACTTTATAATTAGAAACGATTGGATACTTTTACAATCTCTAATTAAAATTTTAAATATCTAACTGCCAAATGACAAATTGATCATTGCTGTCAATATTCCGATTCAATATTGTTTATATAAGTTACAGTTAGAATAATTCTAACCGGAGATATCAATAAAAATTTTAATACTGCCTTCTCACAACTATTATATCTTAGTTCTTAATAACACCACTAGATGTCTCTGACCACACGACTGGAGTACTATCATGGAATATGCATTCACTTTTATAATACAATATTAAATTTTTGTAGAATATGCTTCTACAACTTAGTGTTGAAATACTTTTGAAAGGCCAATATTTCCATATTATCAAAATATTTGAACGTATATGTAAATAGAGTTGTAAAATATTATTTTAATTTCACGATCGTTTACCAGAGTACTTGTGTACAAAACAGGGTCCGAGGCAAAAGCAAAGCATACTTACCTGGCGTAGGGGTTACCGTGATCAATAAGGCGGCTCCCCCAGGGTGAGGCCTTTCCATTGCACTACGGATGGGCTGACCCCTGCGATTATCCCTAATGCGGATAACTCGGGCGCGTAATTTTTGGTAGTCGGGACTGCGTACGCGCTGTCCCGGTCTTATATAAATCAAACATAGTCAATTTTTACGTATATCTTCTTCATAAGAATATCCCTGTTCCACCTAATAATGTATTAATATATTTTCGAATTTATATTAAAAGTTGTACCAAAGTCAAATAGATGTTAACGATATTAGTTTGATTGTGGCAACGAGGCAATGGCGATGAGCAAAGTTTTGCAGCAATCAAACGTGTATTGATCAATATTTTATCTGCCTCACTAGTTTAAGCATTACTAAGAATAACTGAATCTGAAATTCTACTTTAATTTGTATCATATCAAGAAAACAGTGCGGTAATATTTATAACAGCACTCAATGAGATTCAAAACACTCCAGTACTCAGTCTGGTAATGTAATAAAGCACTTAATGAAACCCAAATTAATTTATTGAAATGTAAACTCCAAGGTAGATAAAATTATTAATCAAACGAACTGATTCATATAACTTTATGTTCTTTTAAAAAAGAATAATTAAGAATAGAATCAAGCAAAATTCTTAGGGCAAGATCTTATACTAAATAAAAGTAAAAGTCTAATGAGTCGTGCTTTTATAGGGATAGGAAATTAGTAAACAACCAAGCATCTACATTCGTAATTCGTAACCTTTTCACATGTTTTCAGGTATTTTAATTGAAGGTAGTAGTTCAAAAAAAGAAAGAAAGATGGCAAGGACGTTAGTGTGCAAGTTTTTAATAGATGGCGCAACAAGGACTGCCAGCAGCATAAATAAGTAAACATAGGATATTATTTTAAATATTTGAATAATAAGATAAAAAATAAAATAATACATATTACAAATATTAAAATAATAGTTTTATATATTCAGTGTTCTATTATAGAATTTGAAATACTGAAAATTGTTGTGTGAATTGAATATCAAAGCAGTTACTTCTACGATGCGCTTTCCAATACAGATTAGCATAGTACAGTGAAGCAAATTCAGATCGTTACTCTGACCTTCCTTCTAAGCGAATAAATCTTTCGCCTTTTACTAAAGATTTCCGTGGAGGAGGGTAACTCAAATGAGTCTTTACTAATTTTTCATTGCCCGGCGCAAGCTGGGCTCTTATTCAATTCAAACATAGCCCTTTTAAATATTTGTGCCTTTTTTGAACTACCCGTTGGATCAACCTGTGTCACCGAACATACACGATTGTGGAGGTGAATTTAAGTAACATTATATCTGATATACTCGTATATCTAGTTTAAACCAGGACCACGCAGACCCTAGGCATGGTCCAAAAGCCAGCTTTTCTGCTATACCTAAATTTATATTTTATATCACGAGAGATATAAGTTGTCTAAGCATGACTATGTTGTATAATTATATGTACCTAGACTCTTCTGCATCTTTTTGGATTTAAGATCATCTTTATAAAGATAATATTAAAATTCAGTTTTTACATATCTGTTGAACTCATTTTAAAAACAAACTTGTTTTTACTGTGAAATATTTTATTGTACTTGGAAAAAAATCAAGGGACATTATAATTTATAATATCCTAAAATAAATAAAAGAAAATTTAGTAAATTTTTATGACAAATTGATTTTTGTAATTTTTTTAAATCATTTGATATTATAATGAACTTCCATGGCTTCCATACCAGTTTTTGTTTGAATGAATAAATATGGCCGTACATGTTATAATTCGTTATTTCAGTTATAATAACTTCCTAAAAACTACTTTAAATCCAGTTTTTTAGTTGATGCATTAAGTTACTGAGAAACTATACTCCCAACTGTTTACTATTTAAAATAAAACTGTTATTTTTGCAGTTATTTAAAAAAATTTTTTTTTTTTTATTTCACATATTTATGTCAATGTTTTCCCCTGAAGAAGGCACCAGTTTATGGTGCCGAAACGTTGGGTTTTAATAATAAATAAATAAATAAATAAATACAGAACTTAAACTAAAAAACGGTAGTATTATTCCAATTATTAATATGAGTTCTGAAAGATATTTTAATAATTTTTTGAATAAATTTATAAAAAATTTATAAAACAGTAAATTAACTAATATATGTAAACTTTAATGCATCAATACTAAACAATTATTTTTAAACTATATTATAAAACTTTAAAAAACCTATTTATAAATAACTGTCAATTACGTTTCTAACACTTTTTTTAATTTAGTGCGAAAACGTTAACGCCAATGAAACTTAAATATAAAACGTTTTAATAACTATTATGTGACCAAATAATAAGTACCACACATCATAACTTTGCATTGTAGTTTAAAAGACTAGAAAAAAGTTGTACAAAATAACTTAAAAATGTTATAATTCCGCTAATCGTAAGTTGCAACCCTGATCATATAACTAATTATGTGATCAGGGGTTGCAGTAACAACATTATTAGTTATATTATAATGTCTTAATAAAAACTCTGTGTTCCTTGGGTACAGTTTCACAATTAAACATATTTATATTTCTTTTTAACTTTGTAGAGCAATATATATATTCAAAAATTCCCTAATTATTCTTTTTTAAAAATTCGGCTTATTACGGAAGAAAAATAATGGCAAATATTTGGTACCCAGCTTTTCCCTCCTTACGACGTAAACGAACCCAGTGGTAGAGAGCAATGACATTATATCGTGCTTTCTCTCTCAGCAATTGCTGTCTTGGCTGCTGTTACCAGAGGTTCTAAACAATTTGTTTATGTTGTGCGGCTAAGGTTATATCGCTTTATATTAAAAAAATTCATTTTGTTCTTATTTTCTTTTCTTTTACTTATCTTAAATTTAGTATTATAGTTATAGTTTATTAATATTTAAGTATTTGTAAAAATAATAGCGTATAGCCGCATAACCACCATAACCAAATACACCAGTGGAACAGTCTTGCAGTCACTGGTTTGATGATGGGAATGCTTACTTACAGGGTCGGCAAAAAAAATCCGCTCGTTTTGAAAGTGTGTATTGTACTTTAGCATAAAAAAAGAAGTCATTAAATATATAAAAAAGAAATTTGCGTCAATAACACAGTTACATGGGAAGAAATAATTTTGTATAATATTTATATAAAAATTCGAAATGAATGGGATCCCCTATTTTGTACTCACGTTTCAATTTAAAGATTAATAAAAAAAAAAAAATAAATAAACATTTTTTTTCTCATTATTTATTAAGTTTCTTCGGTCAATATAATACCAGCAGCAATAATTAGTTATATACTGAAGTATGTAATTAAGAACTTATTAATTTTAAATGCACATATGTGCATTTTACGCAATTTATTTTGCATGCAAAACCATATGCATTTACTCGATAAATACTATACTTAAAAATTCACTTTTCTCATGCATCCCAATACAAATATAACTTATTTCTTATACATTTAAAATGTATTCAACTGTAAAGTATATTCGCCGAAATTTAAAACTATTATGTATTACCGGTCTTTGGGATTATTACGAATTACAAGGGTGTAAGAAAATTTTATATCAAATTTACAGTTTAATAATATGGTTTGTGTTTCTCTCATTTAATATTTCACAAATAATTGGAATGATTTCTGTAAAAGATGATATTTCACTTTTAATGGAAAATGCTGGGTTAACTCTTCAAGCTCTAAGTGTAATAGTTGTAACTGCGACAATTTTATTTAGGAAAAACAGAACTGAACGACTTTTAAAAGTGGTAAGAACAAATATTTAAATATTAAAAATTTTCATATATCTAGATTTTTTTAGATAAGCACAGTGGTGTATTATCTTAGTTTGACGCAACAAGCATTTGAAATTTTTGCGACTTTTTTTTTTTAGCTCAAAACCAAAAATTTGTATGTATAGTTCACGTGGGATGGTTCACTATTATTATATGCTAAATGTAAAATTACAAGTCCGGGCTTGAAAATATTTTCTACAATAGGTATGTTGCAAGAATTTTTATATGACCTCTTCTAAGTACTAAATTTTAACAGATATTGTTCTTTAAAGAGCCTCATTGAAAATATCACGAAATATCATCAGATATTTTACAATTAAATATTGAAATTTGCGTAATATTTTGGAAAAGTCACGTGATCAGAAACAGAATGTAACGTCAGAGTACATTCAGTTTAACATGTAATACCCCCTCCGCCTTAGGCGTCGGGCTGTTAACAAGTGAAGCGCTAGGGGATTCCAGCTCAATCGAATTAAAGGAAAATAGTAAAAAAATACGAATGTATATGCTGAATAACGAATATTAATAAAAAAATGAAATGGTATAATTGAAATATTTCAGAAATAAGGGGTTTTTTTGTTATAGCGCTTCGACACCAATATGAAATCTATATATAATATTTTGATTGGCGACCGAAAGACCGCCTATACATGCATAACAAATAGCGTGTTAGGAGTTGGGGATTACTACCAATGGAAGTTAAGAAATTCAAAATCGAAAGGAGGGGCTAACATTACTGTACAGCAGTTTTCAAACAGTTTTTATTTTAACATAAATTTCTTGCATTAAACTTAATAATTTAAATACGCCTGTAATTATAAAGTATGTAGACCAATGTAGACTTATACAGTGTTATAATATTCATTTATTTTTATGTAAATATAATTTAAAATAGCATATATTTCAAGAACATTTAGGTCCATGATGAAAACGGTTTGATATAAAAACACATAAATGTGACGTCACGTCAATATTTTCAAAATTCAGAAGACCATAATTCGCTTATTAATAGGAATTTTATCATCGGATTTTCATCAAGTCTTAGATTTCCTAATATTTTCAGATGAAATTATAAAAAAAAAATGGTGGGATCCCACATTTAAAGATTAATAGAACAAAATTAAATAAACATTCAGACATCAAATGTCAGCATCAATAATTAGTTATGTATTGAAGTATGTGATTAAAGATATTAATTTTAGATGCACACATGTGCATTTTACCTAACGCATTTTATTTATTATGCAAAACCATATGTATTTCCTGTTTTCCTAGATAAATACTATACTTAAGAATTCAATTTTCTCGTGTAGCCCAATATAAATATAATAAAAACATCACTTATTTCTCATAACACACACCAACTTTCTTCAGACAATCTATTATATTTAAAATGCATTCAAATGTAAAATATATTCGCCGAAATTTAAGACTATTATGTATTACCGGTCTTTGGGATTATTTTTCGAGACGAGACAAGAGTAATGCCCTCGAGATTTGCTCGAGACGAGAGTACAAATTCGAGATCTCGATTGTACTATTTTTTTATATTAAATAAATATTCCTAATTAAAATAAACAAAATAACAAAGTAGTTGTCGGTATAAATAAATATATTATTTGCCTCTTCATTTACATTCATACTTAATTATTAATTTTAGATTTATTGCGTTTCAGTAAAAAGAAAATGCACATAAGTGAGTGACATCTATGGTATACTCTTCACGCTAGCCTTAAATACCCGCATTATACGAATATACAGTATTGGCCATAAAGATAGCAACTTAAAAAAAATTCAATTGCTCTAATGTAAAAACTGGGATTTCAAAAATAAATTACTGCAGTATTAGTGTCTTGAACCAAGTTTAATTTACATTAAAATAATTTGCATTATATTAACAAAAATTGATTCACTTGATAACAATTGGAGATTTTATCAATCGAAACTTTGTGTAACTCAAAAAAAAATAAAAACAATGAAAGTTCGAAATACTTCTTTTATTCTTAAAAATTTATTTATGTGCAAAAAAATATTTTTTATTTGGACATAAAAATAAAAATAGCAACTTTTATAAAATTAATATAAAAACTAAATTTTCTAATATTTAGTGTAATAACCGAAACCACGAGAATTTATTACTTCTTCTCGTTTCATCATGAATTCAAGTAATTTTGTTATTACATTTCTATCAATTAATCTTAGTTCATCACTAAATAATACTCTTTTTCACATGTCAATTGTCCAGTTTACATGATTTTCTGCAAAAAAATAATCGGGCCTTCACGTTCTTCTTCGAAAGAAGTGGTTTCTTTGCAGGCCGACGACTATAAAGTTCTCCAGCAACTAATATTCTTCTTCCCTGTCTTGAAGATATTTTACCTTTAACATTACTTAGTAGAAAGCCTAAAATTTTCTTTGATGATAACAACGGATTTTTAACGATATGTGTTTTATCATTCTGTCGCTTCTGTTTGATGTTTTTTTTGTCTACTAGAAATTGTAGAAGGCTCAATATTACCCTTCCTTCGAAAATGGATTATTATTCGTGCTATTGTAGATTTATGCAAATTAAAGTTCTTCGACATTTTATTCCACGAAGCACCATTTTCATATGATTTAATTATTAAATTGCGAAATTCTTTCATAATTTTGAAGTACTAATTTATATTTTTTAAACAATTATACGATATAAACGTTGAAATTGAGAAAATAAAGACATTCATTATGTAGTTGCTATTTTTATGTCCAGACAAAAGTAAGAATTATGGAAATTAAATAAATTCTATAAATTTAAAATAAATTATTTTAACATAAAATAAACTTATTTTAAGAGGTTATTCTTTATGTAATTTATTTTCAATATTCTTATGTTCACTTCAGTGAAATAGAAATTTTTTAAAAATTGCTATCTTTATGGCCAATACTGTATAATCATAATTACAAATATTAGCGAACAAAGCAGATTGCTACACCCAATAACGAGTCATAACGCCATGATATTATAGAGTACCTATTTTTTACTTACCATTCAAATACCAGACTTAGTAAAATAATGTTTTAATCAATGGTACCCTTTTATTAAATTCATGTCGCTTGTAATGTTAATTTATTTACTATTTCTAATTATAAATTCGAGAAATTCGAGACTCGCGAGACGAGATCGAAAGAAAGTAAGAAAAAATATGACGAGACGAGAGTGAATTTTATCTCGCCATATCTCGTCTCGCGGCATCACTAGTTACAATCTCGGCCTACTGATCGTCAACATTTATAAAGCATAAAAAATCTGTTGTGGCCAGCACAAAACCTTCCGTCAATTCGATGTATTTTGTACAAATCCCATACCAATAGTTCCTTGAAAAAGATTCTATATATCCTGTAAAATTGTAACACGAGCACAAATTCCATGCCGAAATTTCCTTTGAAAAGATATTAGAAATCCAACACGAACCTACATTATGTAAATTCTTGCTCCTGCAGCTTTTCCCTATTTTATTAGGGGTCGCTGTTTCTTACTCTTCTCTTCTACTCATTCCTGTCCAACGCATCTTCTTCACACAGTTCTTCCTCTCTCAAATCTTCTGCTACATAGTCCTTCCATCTTCTCTTTGGCCTTCCTCGTACTTGCAGCACTGAAAATTCCAATCTTGAGGCGAGGCTGCAACTGCAAGTCACTTGCGAAGGCCACTCTGTCACTTAAATTACTTTCTGATGATATACTTTCCACTTTAGTTTTGCACTTGACACTGACATTGACATTGAAAGTTAATCTCTCTATAACTCTATATCTATTGAATATGAAGGAAAATGTATAATCAAACCGTATATAGAATAAGATTTTCTTTCATATTGATAATCATAAAATGTCGAAAAATGATATTTGACTGTGTTTTTTCAAGAAAAACTGTTAAGAACATCAAATAAGGGTACTTCCGGTTGACCAATTACAACCAACATCTAATCAGCTGTTCATAGGGTTGTAGAGAAGAGGAATACGAAAGAATCATAATTTTTAGAATTGTAGTTTTGGAGTTATCGTCGGAGAAAAATTTGTCACACACACACACACACACACACACACACACACACACACACACACATCATTGTAAAACTAGTAAAATCGTATTCTAGGGACCCTAAAACGTGCTTATTCATTAAAAACTCAACATCGAATTTTTTGACAATACCTTCCTTACCTAAAGGTGACGGAAGGTAAAAATTGAAGAGTTGTTCTCACCTTCTATATTTATACACTGTGATATTTACGTATATTTTTTTTAGCAATTTCTACGTACATTTTTTGTACTCACGTTTCAATTTAAAGATTAATAGAACAAAATTAAATAAATATTTTATATCAAATGTCAGCATCAATAATTAGTCATGTATTGAAGTATGTGATTAAAGATATTAATTTTAGATGCACACATGTGCATTTTACCTAACGAATTTTATTTATTATGCAAAACCATATGTATTTCCTGGATAAATACTATACTTAAGAATTCAATTTTCTCATGTATCCCAATATAAATATAATAAAAACATCACTTATTTCTCATAACACGCACCAACTTTCTTCAGACAATTTGTTACATTTAAAATGCATTCAAATGTAAAATATTTTCACCGAAATTTAAAACTGCAATTATGTATTAGCGGTCTTTGGAATTTTTACGAATTAAAAGGGTGTAAGAAAATTTTGTATCGAATGTACAGTTTAGTATTATGGTTTTATTTTCTCCTATTTAATATTGCACAAATGATTGAAATGAGTTTTGTGAGAGATGATATTTCACGTTTACTGGAAAATGCTGCATTAACTTTTCAATGCACATTTGTTATATTTATAAGTGGGTCAATTTTATTTAGGAAAAAACAGATGGAACGACTTTTGAATGTGGTAAGAACAAATCTTTTATTTAATATACTTATAGAAAGATCACCCCAATGTAGGTAGGTGACATTGTGATTACAAATTTTCATATGTCTAGAGAGTTTTATAGATAAGCACGTTTTAAATTCTAGAATATGATAGGTAATCATTTATGTAATAAGTGTAATAAATAACTTCTCTAATACACTTTTTGCTACAATCGGATATTATGCATTACATATAAAAAAAAAACATCTGTTGTGGCTAGCACAAGACCTCTCGCCATTTCCGTATTAGGCTATATAAGTATTGTATTGCACTTCGCTATCGAACCGTCGTTTTATAACAAAAAATTACAGAACTTTACCCAAATATTGTTTTTTATTGTATTTAACATTTCTTCTGCACACATATAATTCTAATTATATCTATTTTTCATTGTATGAGGAAGTTCCTCAATGTCAGAGATTCTTCCAATTCATTAACCAGATTGGCGGTATTTCTAATGGATATTCTAATGGAGCTTTGGACTGGATTCGAAACTATTTACTGGGTAGAACACAAAGTGTCAAACTTAATAATGTTTATTCCGATAAATTAAGTGTTGAATTAGGAGTGCCACAGGGAAATGTTTTAGGACCACTGCTTTTCCTGTTATATATAAATGATTTACCCAATAATTTAAAATCGTCTAAAATACACTTATTTGCTGACGACACTCTCATTTATATGGAAGAAAAAGACATCAATAATGTAATTATGTATATCAATGAAGAACTGGAACAAGTGACAAGTTGGTTAAATAATAATAAACTTAAACTAAATATTAATAAAACTAAAGTAATGTATATATTTTCATCTCAGAAAATCATAGAAAGTAATGACATTACTAAGATTATCATGAACTCACATGAACTAGAAATAGTAACGGAAATAAAATATTTAGGGACAGTGCCGGATTAAACCATGTGGAGGCCCTGAGGCAATCGAAATTTCTGGGCCCCCCTAAATTTAAGAATTTACCACCTGACAATTCTAATAAAATAATTTTATTATAAAAAAAAAAAAAAACATTAAACATACGTTTAACAAATTGATAATATATAGGTATAAACATTTTAAAAAAATGAACATTCATTTTTCTCAATTTTAAAGTACATAGTGTAATCTTTGATGATTTTAATAAATCAATTTGATTACACAGAATGAATATTAACAATATTATTTTTTCCGAAATTGACATTAAAAAACACGATAACAATCCCCGAAGTTAGCCAAAATAGTTATAGCTAAAGTAAAACTTTACAGACTCGTATGTCAAAATTTAACTTTACATACTCATCTGTCAAATTTGAATTAACCTTAATTTCTAACTTCTATAAAAAATTGCAATCTTTCTGTCACTGGATATTCTAAATTTACATACTAATTAACTCGATGAAGACTATGTCTAACTAATCATTTTGAAGTGATAAATAAAATAGGAATATCCAAAGAAATAAGTGATGTTTGTGCTGTTAAATCATTTGACAGTTCTTTTATTAACATAGCCGTCTCCATCGCAACATCTAGCATTCAATTGGGTCTTGTTATATTGATTGATATTTTTTATTATTGTAATCAAGGTTCCATTATTGTAAATAAGCATTTCTTTGTTGTAATCAAAATTTCTTTATTTAAGGATTTCTTTGTAATAATAAAAAAATCAAAATCAAATCAATATTATTTTAATTCAATGTAGCGGGGTCCTTAAAAGGCACGGGGCCCATAGGCAATTGCCTACTCTGCCTAATGGGTAATCCGGCACTGTTTAGGGATCATAATTGATAATAAACTAAAGTTTGATAAACATGTAGAATACACTTGTAAAAAATTATCCAAAAAAATTAATTATTTATGAAGAATTTCAAAAGATTTAACAACCTGGAGTAAAATAACAATCTACAATACTATTATTTTACCACATTTTATTTACTGTTCAACGATTTTGTTTATGTGCAATAAAACAGACCTAGATAAATTACAAAAGCTTCAAAACAGAGCCATGAGAGTAATCCTAAGATGTAATAAATACACTAATATTCAAACTATGCTAGATTCTTTAGGGTGACTATGTATTAAAAACTTTGTAGAATATAATGTTTTAATATTTATATACAAAATGTTAAATAATATGTTACCACAATATCTGAGAAAGAATGTTACTCATGTGAAGGACGTACATAACTATGCTACGCGCAGTGCAAATATGTTATACGTGCATAAAACAAATAAAGTAAGAACTAGTATGTGTATATATCATAAAGGTTTAATATTGTACAATAAATTACCTTCTGGTGTGAAAGACTCAAAATCAGTCCGTGAATTTAAATTTAAACTAAAACAATTATTGTAAATATTTATATAAATTTATCACTATGTTACTTTTATTATGTATCTTTGTATTTATTTTGTATTATTTAGCGTAAAGCTGTTAATAAAGACTTATTATTATTATTATTATTATTATTATATATATATATATATATATATATATATATATATATATATACCACTGTATATATAGATATAACAAGATGCATTATTTAATTAATTTGTATTTTTCGTGAATATTTATTTTTTTCAAATATACTTTTTATGTTTAATATTTTATTGTAGGTATATTGTTTTAATTGGAGTATCCTTTAGGAACCTTCATGGGATTCGTAATCGAGTAAATTTGGTCTTAATGTTCCACATATTTATTTCAACGTTTAATACAAAAGTCAATTGTACGTTTCGGACAAAAATTAGCCCATCTTCAGCAATAATTAAATATAAAATTTCATATTTTTGAAATCCAACTTATTAATACATTTTACAATTTTGTTTTACTTTATTTAATATTTTTTAATTAATGTTTTATGTTATAGAGAATAAATAAAACTTTAGAATTAAATTATTTATTTTTCCTAGTAATTTTTCCCTACCATCATTTATGTTTATACCAGAAAAATGACGTCGAAACAACGTCTTAAAATGACGTCTAAACAACGTCTTAATATGACGTCGAAACAACGTCTAGAAATGACGTTGCACAGCTCCACGCTGAGACGTCGTCAGAACGTCTATGTGACGGAATTTCAGACGTCACAGTGACGTCGATTTTAGGTCATTTGTGTTACTTGGAAACTGTTTCCATAATTGTGGGGCAATCAGACAAAAGCAGATAAATCCGTTTTTATTACTCATCTAGACATAAATTATTGAACAACGAAATACGAAATCTAACGGATTTATCTACTTTTGTTTGATTACCTAGGTTTTAAGTTTGACAGCACAATTGAATATTGAATTTATCTGACCCCTATTACTAACAAGTCATACTAATC
This sequence comes from Ophonus ardosiacus, assembly GCA_943142095.1. Lineage (NCBI taxonomy): Eukaryota > Metazoa > Arthropoda > Insecta > Coleoptera > Carabidae > Ophonus > Ophonus ardosiacus. Next base: position 45,815,268 of record OW964827.1, on the reverse strand, counting down.
TCGTTTTTACTGAAAAACGGATTTATCTGCTTTTGTCTGATTGCTCCACAATTATAGCAAAGCTGCCTGAATTTTGAAAGTTAATTTCTTTATAATTCTTTAACTCTATATCTATCGCATATGAAGGAAAATATATAATCAAACCGTATAGAGACGAACATTTTCTTTAATATTTATAATAACATAAAATGTCAAAAAATAATATTTAACTGCATTTTTTAAGAAAAATTGTTAAAAACTTCAAATAAGGTACTTCCGGTGGATCAATTATAACCAAAATCTAATCACCTCTTCATATGGATGTAAAGATGAAGAATACGAAAGAATTATAATTTTTAGAATTGTTGTAAGTGGCGAGTTATCGTCGGAGAAAAAATTGTCACACACGGACACAGACATACATACAGACATCATATTCAAAATAGTAAATTCGTATAGTAGGGACCCTAAAACGTGCTTATTCGTTAAAAACTCACCACCTTCCTTACATAAAGGTGACAGACGGTAAAAAATGGTGGAATCCTCCTTTTATTGATCTCAATAACGAATTGGAAACAAGAATAAAAATTTGAATCAAATCTGAAGGGTTTTATTAAGAAGAAATCATGGATAATTTGTCTCATGAAGAAAAATTACAAATTATTAAATGGTTTTAATTGTTCTTATAACATATTACTTATTACATATAGATCATCTTTAATTTGTAAATATCTATTACAATAAATAATAATTGTTTCATAAATAAATATGATAGTGTTTACTTTATTTTGTATTAGTTTATAATTAATATCTTTAATCTTTAATTGTCCCCTATTATGTTCGTAAAAATGACAATGTTTTGTTATTGTCAGTTTCATGGCTACTGATATTTTTTCTTAATTGTACAAATTTTTTATTTATTTTCCGGCTTTATATGAAACAGAAATGTAAGGTGTTTGGTATTAAACAATTATAATTTTTTCTTTATAATAGGCACCAATTATTTATTCATTAAATTATTATAGAAACTTTTGGCGTCTAAAAAACTGTTTCTCTATGTTATAGCTCTATGACCCGTTTTAAAATTTACACCCTGTATATATATATATATACAGGGTGTCTCTTAAATAGGGGGACATGGCTTAACCACAGATTCCTCAGGTTAAAATAAGACGATTTAACCAAACTTGCTTCTACCGGAAAGTGTACCGTTTACCCAGAAATCTGCTTCAATGTTCCTCGAAAAAAAAATTATTTTGCTTATAATAATCGGACGCTTTATTCGATTTGGATGAAATTTGGTATGACAGTTTATATGGGTATAGGTCATCTTTTAAGGTGATACTTGTTATTATTAGTGAACCACTAGTGTATGAAACTTAGGTCTCCCAACATTAATTAGACCGTAACTTTTTAATGGCAATGCCGAAAACGTGAAATTATTTTTCTTCATAAAGATACATTCAATAGTAAACTTTTGTCTCTCTGTGTAATTTGTGATATCTGTTACGGTTCACACAAAAAAAAATAAAATCCGAGTGTCTGCACTGCTAAATTTTTAAAATAAATTTAATCTAGCAGTCTATCCAAATGTCAAACAAGTAATTTTTAATGACAGTAACGAGTTGTCAATCTTTACAACTTGTTTAGGAGTAAGCTAAGATATGTAATCGTCTTATTTATAATAATGGTAGTAAAATGCTATTAGACCGAACACACGGATGTTACTAATTTTAGAATATTGCGAAGAAAATTTTTGACAACCCGTAAAACAATTGTTACTGTCATTAAAAATTACTCGTTTGACATTTAGATAGACTGCTAGATTAAATTTATTTTAAAAATTTGGCAGTGCAGGCACTAAGATTTTATTTTTTTCTGTGTGAACCGTAACAGATATCACAAATTACACAGAGAGACAAAAGTTTACTATTGAATGTATCTTTCTGAAGAAAAATAATTTCACGTTTTCGGCACTGCCATTAAAAAGTTACGGTCTAATTAATGTTGGAAGACCTAAGTTTCATACACTAGTGGTTCACTAATAATAACAAGTATCACCTTAAAAGATGACCTATAACCATATAAACTGTCATACCAAATTTCATCCAAATCGAATAAAGCGTCCGATTATTATAAGCAAAATAATTTTTTTTTCGAAGAACTTTGAAGCAGATTTCTGACTAAACGGTACACTTTCCGGTAGAAGCAAGTTTGGTTAAATCGTCTTATTTTAGCCTCAGGAATCTGTGGTTAAGCCATGTCCCCCTATTTAAGAGACACCCTGTATATATGTATACAGGGTGTTAATACTAAGTCGTTACACCCGAAAATGGTAGTTAGAACTTATTAAAACAAACAACTTTTTTTACTTTCAATTTTTGATTTGGAACCCCGGTTCGTAGTTATTGGAGTTCTTTTGTTTTTCGAAAAATCGTCATAACTCGCTTATCTTAGGGCTTATTGAAATTTTTTTTTCTTCCCAAATTACCTTTCGGCCCTCTAAAACATTTGGCATTTACAATTATTTTTTATTTTTACAAATGACAAAATGGCGATCGATCAAAAATTTCAAAACATGATTTTTTGATAACCACTCCATCGATTTTCGAAAATAAAACATTTATAAAATCCTTAAACTATCTACTACAACATTTGTCCTAAATATTTATTTCAATCTATCCCAAAAATTCATTTAATTGACTTGTAAGTACAGTGTGTTTAAAAATAATCCTAACTCGAAGTACTATTAACAAAAAAACGTATATCAATTTCAAAGTATATAGTTAAATGTCAATTTGACAAGAGGTATTGTCAAAAATATTATCTAAAGAAATATTCTTGTATCCTTCTTTTGAAATAGAAATAAATTAGAAAACGGTGAATGGCAATAATCTATATCCTCCTATATTATCTTTTCTCCTTAAAATTACATTTCACGATCAATTGTGACAACTTAATTTTTGAATTGAATAATGATCAGACATACGTTTTTGTGTTCATAGACTACTCCAAATTAGTTTTTTTCTGAACACGCTGCACTTGTAGGTAAATCAAGTAAATGAATAAATACTTTTTTTTGATATATTGAAAAAAATGTTTATGACAAATATTGTAGTAGATAGTTTAAGGATTTTATAAATGTTTTACTTTTGAAAATCGATGGAGTGGTTATCAAAAAATCATGTATTGAAACTTTTGATCGTTCGTCATTTTGTCATTTGAAAAAATAAAAAATAATTGTAAATGTCAAATGTTTTAGAGAGACCGAAGGTAAATTTGAGAGAAAAAAAAATTCAATAGTCTTTAAAATAATGGAGTTATGACGATTTTTCGAAAAACAAAAGAACTCCAATAACTACGAACCGGGGCTCCAAATCAAAAATTGGAACTAAGAAAAGTTGTTTGTTTTAATGAGTTCTAACTACCATTTTCGGGTGTAACGACTTAGTATTAACACCCTTTATATGAAACAGAAATGTAAGATGTTTGGTATTAAAAAATTATATTTTTTTCTTTATAATAGGCACCAATTATTTATTCATTAAATTAATATAGAAACTTTTGGCGTCTAAAAAACTGTTTCTCTATGTTATAGCCCTATGACCCGTTTTAAAATTTACACCCTGTATATATATTCATAACAAATTGTATTGAATTTTTCATTAATATCGTAGATTGCACAAGAAGAACATCGATCTCTTAATCGTCCAGAAGAAGAAATAGATATATACAGCCAAGCTATAAATCGAAACTGGTTAATTACAAAAACGTTTTATTTAATGACCTGGGCGACAGCCTTATCACTCTATATTGCCCGTCCAGTTGAATTTATAATAGTTGGCCCAGAAGAAATACATCATGGAAAGATTCCTTTCTTATTTAGTGTCTACTTCCCATTTGACAAATTTGCACCTGGTTACTATGAACTTTCATATTTTTTACAAATTATTGCTGCTGTGATTGCTACTAATTATGTGGGACTTGGAAGTATTTTAATTGTATCATTCATGATCTTTGCTACTGGACAGTTTCGAATGATTCAAAGCGCACTTAAAAACATGCACATATTAACTGAAGAAGAAAAGATACTTCATGGTAAACAAGAAATTATGGATATTTACCATAAAATCGTTTATATTGTAAAACATCATTGCAGAATACTAGAGTAAACAATTCAATTTAATAAAAAGATACTAACTAAAAACTATATTTTTCAGATATGTAAGTGATTTAGATAATTTAATTAATCCAATAATGATGGTAAACTTCTTAATATGCTCTTGGATAATTTGCGCTGCCGGATTGGAATTAGTAATTGTAAAAAGTTTGAATATTTTAAAATCAATGTAATTTTACAATGACAAATATTTTATTTTAGGCAGGAGTCAGTGCGAAACTAATACATAATATAGTATATTCAAATTCAAATTCATTTTATTCGGCATACTACAAATACATGAAATGTTTAGCCTTGTCATTACAATAAAATATGATTATCTAAAATATATCACAAATACACGTGCAATTACAATTACAAACACATTAAAAATATATTTAAAAATATTTCATAAGGATGAGTTAAAAACATGACAAATGAACAAGTACAACACAACAAATTAAAATGTGGTTGACTCGAGTCCAATAAAGTAACACTATTATTGAGTCCATGTTATGTTTGCTTTTATAAAATCGTTTATATTATAATAACTATGTTTAATTAGTTCTTTTTTAATAACTTTCTTGAACTTAGTTAGCGGCAGTTGTTTAATATGGTCAGGTAGTTCGTTATAAAATTTTACACAGTTATGGAAAGGTCCATTTCTAGTCTTTTTTGATCTGTTATGAGGAATAATTAAATTTTTATTATTTCGGGTATTGTATGAGTGGGTATCCTCAAATTTTTGGAAGTGGCTGGGATTCTTTTTTGTATAGACCAGGCACTCTAGAATATATAAACCGGATAAGGTTAAGATTTCGAGATCTTGAAATAACGGTTTGCAATGTTCCCTTGCGGGTACCCCTGATATAATCCGTATTATCTTCTTTTGGATAATAAATATCTTGGTGTTGAAGGAACTCCAAAACCACAGAATAATCCCATAGGAAAGCAACGACTGAACTAAGGCGAAGTATGCAATCCTTAATGTATTTCTTGATACTTGTCCTGACAATTTTCGGAATAGGTAGGCTACTTTTATTAGTTTCTGGTGCACTTCATGACCGTGTTTATGCCACTTCAAGTCTGGGTCAATAAATATCCCTAACAGTTTGGCATGATTGTTGTAAGTATTTTTCCCACTTTGGAAAGTTATAATGTCAGTTTTCTCTTCATTTAGCAGTAGGTTATTATCGGTAAACCAACGTTTTGCTTCCTCAAGAACTCGGTCACATTGTTCGTTTAGAGTGTCAATATTGCTATTTTTTATGAAGAATGTTGTGTCATCCGCGAACATTGAGATGTTACTTACAGTGACATGGTTTGGTAGGTCATTTATGTATATAATGAAGAGTAGAGGTCCCAGTATGGATCCTTGAGGAATTCCATGTTGCATAACTTTAACTTCGGATGTGCTTTCATTAACGTTGACAGATTGTTGTCGGTTTAGCAAGTAGCTACGTATTAAATTGTTAGCGGATCCTCGGATTCCGTATCTATCTAATTTTTCTAACAATTTGTCGTGGGTTATGCAATCGAACGCTTTAGTTAAGTCGCAGAGAATGATGCGAGATGGTATGTTATTTTCCACAGCTATATAAATGTCTGCTAATAAATTGGTTATAGCGTCACAAGTCGATTTTTGTTGACGAAATCCATACTGTTTGGGGAAAAAAAGATTTTTTGTGTTGAAATAGTCTGTTATTCTCTTAGATAATAAGGATTCTATAATTTTTGAGAACCAAGGAACCATGGATATTGGTCTATAATTTTCTATATTTTCGCTATTTCCCTTTTTAAATATTGGGACGACTCTGGCAATCTTAAGCGCTTCAGGAAATTCGCCTTTTTCAAAAATTGTATTTATAATTACTTGTAAAGGCTCCACAATTGTTTCTGAAACCTCTTTAATTAGCATGGTGTTGATCCCATATACATCTGCGCTATTTGAATTTTTTAAATTCCTGATAGTTGTTCTTATTTCTTCTATATCCGTTGGTTGTAAGAAAAATGAGTCAGGTTGGAGTGGTATTTTAGTTGGACTTGTTTTACGATTACTGGATGAAGCTATTTTGGTATGTATGTCTTGTGCTATGTTGACGAAATAGTCGTTAAACATGTCAGGAGTAATATTCATAGCAGTATTCTCCTTCTTCTTACGCTCTATGTTGATTATTTTCCATGCAGTTTTACTTACGTTGCCTGATTCAGATATTAATTTGTCGTTGGCATTGATTTTTGCCTGTTTAATATGATACCTGTATGATTTTCTTGCTTGTTTAATTTTTTCACTAAGTTGTGTGGAATTTAGACAGTTCTGCAGGTCTGTAAGCTTTTTTAATTCATCTCTTTCCATTTTTAATTCCTTAGTGAACCAGCGAACTGTTGAATTATTGTTGGCTATCTTATAAGTGAAACTTGCAGCCTCCTTGCACTCAATAAAGTTCTTTAAAAAAGTATTGAACATCTCATTGATATTACCGGAACAATTTTCTTGACTCCAATCGACGTTCCTTACCAAGGATTTGAAGTTATTTATATTTATTTTTTGTTTCTTGCATGGTACACTACCTTCTTGTCCTGATTTGTTCTCACGGAAGATGAGTGCATGGTGGTCAACTAAACCACTTACAGATTCAGCATCGAATTCTTCTGCATCAATATTTGTGAAGATATTATCAATACCCGTAGCTGAGTTTTTAGTAATACGCGTGTAACCATGTATCGATTTATGAAGTCCATAGCTCAAAAATACGTTTATAATATCGTTTACTTGTGAGTCTGGTTTATGAAATGGAACATTGAAATCTCCACAGAAAATTGTTTTAAGTTTTAACTTCATTAGATGACTAAGTACAATTTCTAATTTATTAAGCAAAATATTAAAGTCTCCAGTTGGTGCTCTATATAAACAAACTATTATTCTTTTTAACTTTTCTAGTCTGATTGCACACACTTCGAAGTGTTTTTCTTCTGAGATTTTACATATATCTGGTAGGTCGCGATATATGTGATTATTTTTTACCATTATGGCGATTCCTCCATGTGTCATATGTGTTCTACAATAGCTGCTAGCGATGTGGTAGTTATTTAAATTAGCGAATGACATCTCTTTTTCATTCAACCAGTGTTCTGCTATGCACATAACGTCTATTTTGTTCTCGAGAAATATTTCGAGTTCAGAATATTTATTTCTCAAGCATTGTATGTTCATAAATGCGTATGTATGTTCAATAAAATTTGGTACAGCTACGTACTTTTTCGAGTTTCCTTGTTTTTCTGAAAAAAACGAAAACGACGAACAGTTATCCTTGCAGGCCAAAAATTTTCATTGTTAATGGTATCTAAATGTAAGAAATCTACACCAATTTTGTAACCTGTAGCTGAGATTTTTTCTACCGTTATGTTATTCGTTTTTAGATTCGTTTTGAGAAACTGGGTTATATTTTCTATTGTTGTATCTACATGAACGTTTCCTACATACATCCATGCACGTTTGGGCGCTGCTTTTAATAACAGATTTTCTTCTGATTCTCCTATTACAATATTCCGTTTTTTTTTATATTTTCTTTTTGTAATAGGACAGTTATTTATATTTTACTGGCATTCAAACGAAGTAACGTTGGAGGTATATAATTTATAGTTATTTTTTATATAAGACGATAATAGTTATTTATGCAACAAGAGTAAAAAGTATAGTCTTATTTCACGAATAGGAAAGTTTACTTGAGTTGCATACAATTTTACGTTTTTTTTACTAATAGGATTTGACGAACTCGCCTGCGGCTCGTTCAGTCAAACTTTTCTATTCGTGAAATAAGACTACTATTTACTTGAGTTGCAAACAATTGTTTTTTACGTCTGCAATAAAAGTGTGAAAAAAGTGCCGTAACGTGTCATTATTTCACGCGTTTGCGTTAAAAAAAAGTGTGCAATTTTTTTCACTTTTATTATGTTAAAAAAGACATACTTTATAAATTCATTTTAATGAAAAAAAGTGTACTTTTTTAACAGACGTAAAATTTTTTAAAATTTAATATAAATTGTGGATCTATTCCAAGAATACGAGTATATTTTTCTATAATAACGTTAATTGTACAATATTTGAAATTGTTATTTAAAAAAAAAACGCCTAAGTTTATAATGTATTTAATTTAATAAAAATTAAAGTACATACTTTATCTATCTATGCTGTTAAAGTATTATTTTACGTACCCTTTCGGTTAAAGTGCTACTTGATCCATTATGTTGAGTAAACAAAAGCGCGTTTTAAAATACACTATAGGAAAAAATTATAGTAAAACAACAATGAGAAATATTACTAATTCGTATTTGCAGAGTCAGAACGTGGCAAATTCTGTGACAGAAGCTCATTGGTACTTATTTTCCAAACGAGTGAAACAAGCTCTACTGATATTATTAAATCGAGCGCAAAAACCATCCATTTTATCTGTTGGTGGAGTGTATCCGATGTCGCTTGCAACTTTTCTTATGGTAATTTACAAATCTTATATTAACAATATATTTTTTCTCTAATTGTATTTTTATTTTAGATTTTGAAAGCAACTTATTCTTATTTAGCGCTACTTCGAAATTTATATGATTATAATGATTAGATAAAATTAAAGCTTATTGTTGTATGTTGTATTAGGCGAAATTTTTTAGAAGTTACAAAATTACACAAATTTTCTCACCGACAAATAGTTTAAATCACAATTTATGAATTTGTCGTCTTCACCAATTTATGCGTAAGTCTTGAAGTACTAATATACACTTTGTATTAACAAATAGATTATATATATTTTACTCTTCAATATTACAATTATGCATGCTCCATGAGAACTTTGAATTTCCTTTTTACAGTGTAATTGGAGACTAGCAGTCTAGATACATCTCCATAAACTACAGTCAACTCAGAAGAAATATTATAAATTTTATGTACTAAATACATTGTTTAAACAATTTAAAAGCATATATTTGTCTTGTTAGATATTATCAAATTAAAATAAATGCTATACTTAAAAAATTACTTTTCCCATGCAATCCAATATAAATACAATAAAAACTTTTTCCCTTCTCCGCACCCTGTCCCTTGCAGTGCGGTGTTACCGCTACTTCATAACTTAGCATCTTCAACATTACCCATAAAATAAAAAATGTGTGGGAATATCCAGTCCATACTTATTTGACGGCAAGTAAGTTTTTATTTTATATAAAATTTACTGTCTGTCTAATAATATTGTTTGTGTTTTTCCAAATTAATATTATACAAATAATTAAAATGAATTTTGCAAAAGATAGTCTTTCAATTTTAATGAAAAATGCTGGGTTAACTTTTCAATGTTCCAGTGTAATATTTATATCTAGGACAATTTTATTTAGGAAAAACTGAATGAACGACTTTTGAATGTGGTAAGAATAAATCGTTTATTTAATATACTTATAAACAGTTTGATCACAAATTTTTGTGTCTAGATTTTTATTTTAAAATCTAGAACATGATAATATTCATTTATTCAATAACAGCGGTAAATGTATAATAATAAACATGGAATAAGACTTATCTCGAAAATAAACTCTGGATAAATGTTATTTTAACACAAGGTTAAAAGATATTCACGGAATACTCTCTCGAAATACCTTATCTGGAAATAGGAATTTGTTTACTTTTATAAAATATCATATTTAATAAAATATTAAGAAAATACTCGCCATGTTTCACAAGATTTCAGCGTCTGAAGTCCGAATCAACCTTTCGGCCATCATCCACCCAACCTTTTACTTTTACCGCTGTAAATCTAATAAAATAATTTTTTTAATACGCTATTTTCTACAATCGGATATTATACATTACAAATAAAAAAAAATGTATGTACCTTGTTGGGCAAATATTGTTTTTGATGTGAGTTTTTGCCGAAAAACCCACTGGGTTTTTTTATGACAACCCTAGAATCAAAATCTCTTTTAAGTTGGATGGAAAACCGACAGTATAACGGATAGGATAACATGCGTCGTTCACGAAATTATTTATATGCATTTGTATGTGCCGCACAGTCCACACCAACAAAAATTTTGACAAACACGAGCATTTTTGTGTCAAATACAACGCACAACGCAAAATTTTATTTATGTGGATCCGCCTTACCAACGTCAATAGTTATGTGTTGAAGTATACAATTAAAAACATTAATTTTATATGCACACATGCAGTGGCGTACCTAAACAAATTTAAGAGCATATATTTGTCTTGTTAGTTATTATCAAATTAAAATGGAGTTAAATATCATAAAATATTTGCATTTTAACAAAGTGTGTGTATTCACTATTTTTTTACCCTATACTGTACATAAACATTTAAAAATATGTAAAATTGTAATAATATAGATCTTATTTGTGAAATAAAAAAAAATCTGTTATGGCCAGCACAATACCTCTCGCCATTTCTATTTTATGGAGGTAGATACAGGAAAGTAAGAATTCTTCGGACTTGCAGTCAATTAATAAAATTTATTCACGCCGACGTTTCGACTATACAATAGTCTTCTTCAGGGCTAGAATGGTCTAGTCGAAAAAAGGAAACCACATGTGGATAACAGAACATACAGCACGGACAATTAAAAAAATAAATAAATAAATATGAATAAATAAATAAATAGTTAAAACCAACATATCACACAGAGAAAATCGTCAAAAAATGTAAAACTTGTCTTGGATGAGTACAATACATATGGAACTACAAAAATAACTATAGTAACGTATAAAAATTTATGATTATTTTTTATATCAATGATTTAAATGTCATAAGAACAGAGAAACTGATTCGAATTTGTTCATTGTATTAAATTTACTTGACAACTAAATTTTAAGTGAAGATTCAATTTCTTTATAAAACCGGCCATTTTAATATGTTCAATGTTCAAGCATTGCAACAAATTGTTGAATATTTGCTATGTTTATTTATTTGTATATGTTTAGGTATTATTCAACAATTATTACGCAAATGGACCGCTGTAACACATTAGGCAACTCAGGCATTACCTAGGGGTGGTAAAAATTGAAGGAATATCATCAGAGAGACATAATATATTGATTAAATTAGTTGTCATTTGTTATGTTAGTTCCAGAATGCAGCGCCCGCTCCAGCGTTTACGTCGCCCCGGACAAAAAGACAAATTGCCGCCCCTTAAACATATACATTTTAAAATTATATATCTTTTACTTAAAATAAATTTAAATTTGAAGTCGATCGCTTGTGTAGTTTCTAAGAGAACCACGTGTGACATACTGACTGACGGATGGACAGACAGACACCGAAGCCGCACCATAAGGGTTCGTTTTTACCTTTTATGTACGGAACCCTAAAATAAGTTATTTTCTAGAACAGACCACCCGGTGTTTTGCCCTGTTCTATAAACTCCTATCGCTTAAAAAGTATAGCGATTTTAGCAAAATAATTTTAAATTTATAATTAAATTAAATATTAATTAAATTAAATAATAAATTCATGATAATTAAAAAAAAATGTATATATCAAAGATACAGCTTAATATTTATGGACGTGCTTACCTTTAAAAATTAACAAATCACACTGAACTATAAAATTGCCAAATATTTTTTTATAAACTCTAACACCTTCTACATAATATAAACTTTTATTATTAGAGGTAATAAACAAGTCAATGCATGATATTCTTTGATTCTTTCCTATTCCTGTTTCAAACAAGTTCATGCAGCGTCAAGTGTGCTGTTCTAAGCGGTGCGCGACTTACAGGCCTATACTGTAAAACATTCGCTTAACGAATCATTATCATAACGATAATCGTTGTTATGAAAATCGTTATTTGTATTTCACTAAAATCGTTATTTTTGTATTCTGTAAGATCGATCGTTAAAACATTATCGTTGAATTTAATTGATAACGAAATCGTTTTTTTGCGATTGGTACTATTGTTTACTCAATTCACTATTAAAACTGACATTTAAATTTCATTTTGAAAATTGTTGGTGAAGATTTATATTATTATTTCATTTTATTAATGGCTATTTATTATTATTCTCTATTATATTAGATATGGATAAGTAAACTAGGGCCTCAAAAACTACAAAAGAACAATATTCTATTATGTAGACTTTCTTGCAAGTAATGTCGCTCTGAGAACAAATAAATATTATCCAAAGAATCCAAATCAGATTGAAGAAGCATATGCTGAATTGGCTAGGGGATTAAATGCACTCAGTAAAATAAAGCATATGTAAAAGTATGATTAATATAGAGCACTTTTAGGAGATTTGGTATAGCAGTTATCATTGTATTTGCTTCTAGGAATGGCAACAGTTCAGTAAAATCTCTTGCGGTGACTCGTGATAATCTAAATAATTTTCTAAATTTTCCTGTGGGTTAGTAAAAGGATCATTTTTATCTCTTAAAGCCCTATGAATTTTTCGAAGATTTTTCCTGTTAAATATATAGTAAAATTGGAATATAATCTGACATATTTTTAAAATATATAATTACCTTTCATTATTTTCTTCGAAAAAGTGAAGAAATAATAATAATTCGGGATCACCATTCATTATAATGGCAATTAATATTTCAAGAATATTGAAATGTGATTGAAATTCAACAAATCGTTAACATAACGATGTTTTTTCTTGTAGTTAAAAAATAACGATTTTACGAAAATCGTTATCATCTTGTCGTTATGAACAATTGAATTTTTGCTTACAGAATACCATTTTAACGATTATCGTTATTTTAACGATATAACGATTCGATATATCATATAACGATCGCTTACAGAATAGCCCTGTTAGTGTACCTATCCTTTTTTTGTTATTTAATTAACGGTGCCGCTCTTTTATGTTTGTTTATTCATAATTATGGATTACGAATATTTCTTTTAGCTTTTAGACAAAATCAGTAAATATGAAATGTAAATTGCATTTTAATTTCCGCCAAAGAAAAAAATCGACAAGTATAAATTTCGATTAATTGTGTATTTAACTTATCAATATTTTGTTACATTCCCAGCTAAAATGCCGCCCTTTAGATTTGCCGCCCCGGACAAATGTCCGGGTTGTCCGCCCTTAGAGCGGGCCCTGCAGAATGTGTAAGGTGACAATCTCGGCCTACAGATCGCCAATATTTATAAAGCATAAAAAATTGAAGAGATGTCTCACCTTCTATATTTATACACTGTGATATTTACGTATATATATATTTTTTTTTGAGCAATTTCTACGTACATATTTTGTACTCACGTTTCAATTTAAAGATTAATAGAACAAAATTAAATAAATATTTTATATCAAATGCCATAGCGTCAATAATTAGTTATGTATTGAAGGATGTGATTAAAGATATTAATTTTAGATGTATACGTGTACATTTTACCTAACGCACTTTATTATGCAAAACCATATGTATTTACTGGATAAGTACTATACTTAAGAATTCAATTTTCTCATGCATTCCAACATAAATATAATAAAATCATTATTTCTCATAACACTGACTAACTTTCTTCAGACAATCTGTTACAGTTAAGATGCATTCAAATGTAAAATATATTCGCCGAAATTTAAAACTATTATGTATTACCGGTCTTTGGAATTATTACGAATTACAAGGGTGTAAGAAAATTTTGTATCGAATTTACAGTTTAGTAATATGGTTTCTGTTTGTCCTATTTAATATTTTACAAATCATTGAAATGCATTTTGTGAAAGATGATATTTCACGTTTAATGGAAAATGCTGCATTAACTTTTCAATGTACATTTGTTATATTTATAAGTGGGTCAATTTTATTTAGGAAAAACAAGATGGAACGACTTTTGAATGTGGTAAGAACAAATATATTTAATATATTTATAGAGAGATCACTCCAATATAGGTCTCTACTATCCATTTCAGAATTATAGTCAGTTGAGTTTGAAACTCAATAACTTGCTTTAAAAAAATTCAAAAATTATGAAACTTTAAATTATGGATTATACATTTCTACATTATTACGCTAAGTTTCATATTTTTAAATTAATTAATATAAAAATAATGACAAGATTTATAAAAAATGACCCCCATTTTTAGCGCGATTGAAGAAATACTGATTTCGCCCGTGAACGCATGTTGCACTTTAATAATAATACAATTATTAAAATTAAATTAATCAATTTCAAATAAAAAATTATTTTTAATATCTTATATAAAATATCAATTTTTATTTATTAATAGAAGCTGAGATCTAACACTTTTATTTTTTTAATTGGTATATACAAAATATAAATAAATCGAAAATAAATTAACGTTCAAATTATTCACAAAGCCTATGGTTACAACATATTAAAATTTATTTTTTTTCCATTCGTACATTTGAATATTAGACATCAATGAAGTTGAGCATATTCAGTCTTATCATAAAATTCAAAATCATGTAGATATTTTTAATTCCAACGTTCGTGATATTAAAAATAATAATAATAATAATAATATCTTCAAACGCGCTAAAAATGGGGGTCATTTTTTGTCAATATTGTCATTATTTTTATAATAATTAATTTAAAAATATGAAACTTAGTGTATTTACGTAGAAATGTATATAGTCCATAATTTAAAGTGTGTTTCATAATTTTTAAGTGTTTTTAAAGCAAGTTATTGAGCTTCAAACTCAACTGACTATAATTCTGAAATGGATAGTAGGTGATATTGTGATTACAAATTTTCATATATCTAGAGTTCTATAAATAACCACGTTTTAAATTCCAGACTATGGTTATCATTTAAATAATAAGTCTAATAAATAACTTGTCTAATACACTCTTTTCTACAATTGGATATTATGTATTACAAATTAAAAAAAAATTGTATGTACCTTGTACCGAACAAGTGTTGAAGGTACTCAGTTGAAAATAAATCTATTATAAATACATCCAGCCTTTTGCCTAGTTGTTTATCTCAAAACCCAAATTCACACATTTTCTTCAAAATCTTGAAAAAACAATGGAATTTAAATATTTATGTAATTAGATAAATCTCAATGCGCTGATTCAAAACTTTCAAACCGCAGATCGATTTCTCGTTGCGTTCTTGACATATTTACATTTAAAATTTATCCCATTTCTGGGTTTGACCGAAAATGCTTGCTACAAACAAGTATATTTCCTATTAGTTTTTGTAAAAACGATTTAATAATTAGTATTTACTATTACCGTTACTATTTTTTTATGTTTTCATAAATTTAAAACTATTTATTTATTTATTATATAATTATATGTAAAAAAAAATCTGTTGTGGCCTGCACAAGACCTTCCATTAATTTGATGTATTTTGTACAAATCCCATATCAAAAGTTCATTGGAAAAGATTATTTATATCCAGTAAAATTGTAACACAAACAAAATACAACTTTTTACAAATTCTATACAGAAAGTTATCACATGAATATACATTATGTATACTCATATATAAATACTCTAAAAATGTGTACACTTACGTAACATTTTCTTTACAATCAAATAATTTTACTACCTAGTTCATATCTCTACCTATTTTTGAATTATTGCCCCAAAAGTCAATATACCCCACATTTAGATAAAAACCTCAAAATTTTTAAAAATCTAATTTTTGTGTATCTAGATACTCCTCAATGCGCTGATTTCAAATTTTGAAACCGCAGAACGATATCTCTTTTCGTTCTCGAGATATTTAGATTCAAAGTTTTGCTAAAAACTGCCCATTTTTTGGAAAAACCCAAAAATGGGTCGAGTTATGAATTTGGCGATAACACTATTCGATTCTACGGGCAAAATTACATACGTACACCAATTTTCAGAATTTTTGAACACCGCATACAATCTCTAAAGCAAAATAATTGAAAATGGCCAAAAATCGCATAAATCTAAGGTGTACCCCTTACGATTTTTTCAGATTTTGGCCATTTTCAGGGATTTTCAAGCTTTTATTTATAAAAACTGTACCGGTTGTACAAAAATTATGAAAATTGCTATACTGATGTATTTTTGTCCATAGAATCGAATGGTGATGTCGCCAAATTCATATCTCGATGGGCAGTTTTGAGCAAAACTTTAAGTCTAAATATCTTGAGAACGAAAAGAGATATCGTTCTGCGGTTTCAAAATTTGAAATCAGCGCATTGAGGAGTATCTAGATACATAAAAATTAGATTTTTGAAAATTTTGAAGTTTTTATCTAAATGTGGGGTATATTGACTTTTGGAGCAATAATTCAAAAATGGGTAGAGATACAAACTTGGTAGTAATATTATTTGATTGTAAAGAGAATGTTACGTAAGTGTACGTATTTTTAGAGTATTTGAACAACTGTGTGAATTTTTAGAAATAAAAGTATTGAAATAAAATAGATAAACGCTATAAAAAAGTTCTTTGGAAAAGATTCTATATATCCAATAAAATTATAACAAGAACACATACTATTTTTTACAAATTCCATACGAAAAGTTCCTTTGAAAAGATTCTATAAATCCAATAAAATTGTGAACATACACTATGTAATTGCACTTCAGCCTTCTCTCTCCAATTTTATTACTCTTCTTTTTCATTCCTGTCCAACGCATCTTCTTCACACAGTTCTTCCTTTCTCAAGTCTTCTGTGATCCTTCCATCCTCTTTCGCCTTCCTCGTACTCCCGGCATTTTGATCCTATACTTGTCATATTTGATTTTACACTTGACACTAACATCTGTCAATTTTTTGCATATATCAGATGTTTCCATGATAAATAGCAAAGCTGACTGATTTTTGAAAGTTAATCTCTTTGTAATGATTTGACTCTATATCTATTGAATATGAAGGAAAATGTATAATCAAACCGTATAGAGAAGAGCATTTTCTTTATTATTTATAAAACATAAAATGTCAAAAAATAATATTTAACTGCGTTTTTTTTAAGAAAAACTGTTAAAAACTTCATTTAAGGGTACTTTCGGTGGACCAATTATAACCAAAATACATACAGATATCATCTTCAAAATAGTAAATTCGTATAATAGGAACCCTAAAAAATTGTGATTCATCAATTAATATCGTAGATTGCAGAAGAAGAGCATCGATCTCTTAATCGTCCAGAAGAAGAAAGAAATATTTACAGCCAAGCTATAAATCGAAACTGGTTAATTACAAAAACGTTTTATTCAATGACTTGGGTGACAGCTTTATCACTCTATATTGCCCGTCCAGTTGAATTTATAATAGTTGGCCCAGAAGAAATACATCATGGAAAGATTCCTTTCTTATTTAGTGTCTACTTCCCATTTGACAAATTTGCACCTGGTTACTATGAACTTTCATATTTTTTACAAATTATTGCTGCTGTGGTTGCTACTAATCATGTGGGACTTGGAGATTCTTTAATTATAGCATTCATGATCTTTGCTACTGGACAGTTTCGAATGATACAAAGTGCACTTAAAAACATGCACATATTAAATGAAGAAGAAAAAGTACTTTATGGGAGACAAGAAATTATGGATATTTACCATAAAATCGTTAATATTGTAAAACATCATTGCAGAATATTAGAGTAAACAATTCAATTTAAAAAAAAAGATACTAACTAAAAACTATATTTTTCAGATATGTAAGTGATTTAGATAAGTTGATCAATCCAATAATGATGGTAAACTTCTTAATATGCTCTTGGATGATTTGTGCTGCCGGGTTGGAATTAATAATTGTAAAAAGTTTAAATATTTTAAAATCAATGTAATTTTACAATGACAAATATTTTATTTTAGGCAGGAGTCAGTGCGAAACTAATACATAATATAGTATATTTTCTTTTTGTAATAGGACAGTTATTTATATTTTACTGGCATGCAAACGAAGTAACGTTGGAGGTATATAATTTATAGTTATTTTTTATATGACGATAATAGTTATTTATACTTTTTACTTGAGTTGCATACAATTTTTTTGTACGTGTTTTTACTAATAGAATTTGACGAACTCGCCTGCGGCTCGTTCAGTTAAACTTTTCTGTTCGTGAAATAAGACTACTTTTTACTTGAGTTGCAAACAATTGTTTTTTACGTCTGCAATAAAGGTGTGAAAAAAGTGCCGTAACGTGTCATTATTTCACGCGTTTGCTTTAAAAAAAAGTGTGCAATTTTTTTCACTTTTATTATGTTAAAAAAGACATACTTTATAAATTCATTTTAATGAAAAAAAGTGTATTTTTTTTTTAACAGACGTAAAAAATTTTAAAATTTAATATAAATTGTGGATCTATTCCAAGAATACGAGTATATTTTTCTATATTAACGTTAATTGTACAATATTTGAAATTGTTATTTAAAAAAACCGCCTAAGTTTATAATGTATTTAATTTAATAAAAATTAAAGTACATACTTTATCTACCTATGACCTATGCTGTTAAAGTATTATTTTACGTACCCTTTCGATTAAAGTGCTACTTGATCCATTATGTTGAGTAAACAAAAGCGCCTTTTAAAATACGCTATAGGAAAAAATTATAGTAAAACAACAATGAGAAATATTACTAATTCGTATTTGCAGAGTCAGAACGTGGCAAATTCTGTGACAGAAGCTCATTGGTACTTATTTTCCAAACGAGTGAAACAAGCTCTACTGATATTATTAAATCGAGCCCAAAAACCATCCATTTTATCTGTTGGTGGAGTGTATCCGATGTCGCTTGCAACTTTTCTTATGGTAATTTACAAATCTTATATTAACAATACATTTTTTCTCTAATTGTATTTTTATTTTAGATTTTGAAAGCAACTTATTCTTATTTAACGCTACTTCGAAATTTATATCAAAGTAATGATTAGATAAAATTAAAGCTTATTGTTGTATGTTGTATTAGGCGAAATTTTTTAGAAGTTGCAAAATTACACAAATTTTCTCACCGACAAATAGTTTAAATCACAATTTATGAATTTGTCGTCTTCGCCAATTTATGCGTAAGTCTTGAAGTACTAAACTAATATACACTTTGTATTAACAAATAGATTATATATATTTTACTCTTCAATATTACAATTATGCATGCTCCATGAGAACTTTGAATTTTCTTTTTACAGTGTAATTGGAGACTAGCAGTCTAGATACATCTCCATAAACTACAGTCAACTCAGAAGAAATATTATAAATTTTATGTACTAAATACATTGTTTAAACAATTTAAAAGCATATATTTGTCTTGTTAGATATTATCAAATTAAAATAAATGCTATACTTAAAAAATTACTTTTCCCATGCAATCCAATATAAATACAATAAAAACTTTTTCCCTTCTCCGCACCCTGTCCCTTTCACTGCGGTGTTACCGCAACTTCATAACTTAGCATCTTCAACATTACCCATAAAATAAAAAATGTGTGGGAATATCCAGTCCATACTTATTTGACGGCAAGTAAGTGTAATAAAATTTTATATAAAATTTACTGTCTGTCTAGTAATATTGTTTGTGTTTTTCCAAATTAATATTATACAAATAATTCCAGTGTAATATTTATATCTAGGACAATTTTATTTAGGAAAAACTGAACTGAACGACTTTTGAATGTGATAAGAATAAATCGTTTATTTAATATATGTACTTATAAACAGTTTGATCACAAATTTTTGTGTCTAGATTTTTATTTTAAAATCTTGAACATGATAATATTCATTTATTCAATAACAGCGGTAAATGTATAATAATAAACATAGAATAAGACTTAACTCGAAAATAAACTCTAGATAAATGTTATTTTAACACAAGGTTAAAAGATATTCACGGAATACTCTCTCGAAATACCGTATCTGGAAATAGGAATTTGTTTACTTTTATAAAATATCATATTTAATAAAATATTAAGAAAATACTAGCCATGTTTCACAAGATTTCAGCGTCTGAATCAACCTTTCGGCCATCATCCACCCAACCTTTTACTTTTACCGCTGTAAATGTAATAATATAATTTTTTTAATACGCTATTTTCTACAATCGGATATTATACATTACAAATAAAAAAAATTGTATGTACCTTGTAGACTGGGCAAATATTGTTTTTTATGTGAGTTGACAACCCTAGAATCAAAATCTCTTTTAAGTTGGATGGAAAACCGACAGTATAACGGATAGGATAACATGCGTCGTTCACGAAATTATTTATATGCATTTGTATGTGGCGCACAGTCTACACCAACAAAAATTTCGACAAACACGAGCATTTTTGTGTCAAATACAACGCACAACGCAAAATTTTATTTATGTGGATCCGCCTTACCAACGTCAATAGTTATGTGTTGAAGTATACAATTAAAAACATTAATTTTATATGCACACATGCAGTGGTAAATTTAATATTTGTCTTCTTAGTTATTATCAAATTAAAATAAAGTTAAATATAAAATATTTGCATTTTAACAAAGTGTGTGTATTCATTATTTTTTTACCCTATACTGTACATAAACATTTAAAAATATGTAAAATTGTAATAATATAGATCTTATTTGTGAAATAAAAAAAAATCTGTTATGGCCAGCACAATACCTCTCGCCATTTCTATTTTATGTTATGTAAGTATTATATTGCACTTCGCTATCGAACCGTCGTTTTATAACAAAAACATTACAGAACTTTATCCAAATATTGTTTTTTATTGTATTTAGCATGTCTTCTGCAACACATATAATTCTAATTATATCTATTTTTCATTGTATGAGGAAGTTCTTAAATGTCAGAGATTCTTCCAATTCATTAGCAAGATTGGCGGTATTTCTGATGGATATATGCATTTTACCTATAATTTTAAATATTTGATTAATAAAACAATAAGAAAGATGAAATGTACTTCCCAGAAAAAGCTATCAGAATGTCACTAAAACTGTTGATTTTTGACACTGACATCTGTCATTTACAAACTATGTTATAAACATTACTATCTTATAAACATTTGAATTTGTCAACTAGTTTCCTTTATGTAATTTAGCCTCTATGACGTATTACATCCGATTATTCCATATATTTTATAGTGTCTTTATTTGTAGATTCATACAAGATATAATAAAAAATTTAAGTGTATTAGTTGGAGAATTTTATGTTCTTCAATATTTGTATTGTAATAACAAAAATGTCCAAAAAATTATATTTAGAAAATTTTTTCTAAGAAACTACTACTTCCGGTTGTCCAATTGTTACCAAAACCTTTACAGCTCTTCCCAGGAATGTCAGATTGAGGAATTCACAGTTAAACAGGTCTTAAGTCTTATAGTTTTTGAATCGTCCCTCCAACATCCACTCGTACACACATACATACACACACACACACACACACACACACACACACATCGTAAAATGTTATAATCGGATTCTAGGGACCTTAAATCATACTTTCATTTACTGGCACCAGATGATGCCGAATTACGAGTAGAATCGCATGCGAAAATCTATTTCGTCAAATTGATTATAAATTATGATCATATGATTATAGGGATCATTCCTTTTTCGCCTGAATAACAATTTCTTCATCGGAAGATGTTAACAATGATGAGGATGAGATTCTAATATTGAAGGAAATATTAATAATAACTGAAGATAACTTCGTTTTCCATATTTATCTACTATCCGTTTTAGATTGGTACCTTTTATAAATATATTCTTCTGAACACCTTACTAAACAATAGGGGATTCCAGCTCAATCGAATTAAAGGAAAATAATAAAAAAATACGAATGTATATGCTGAATAACGAATATTAATAAAAAAAATGAAATGGTATAATTGAGATATTTCGGAAATAAGGGGTATTTTGTTATAGAGCTGGGACAATACTATGAAATCAATATATAATATTTTGATTGGCGACCGAAAGACCGCCTATACATGCATAACAAATAGCGTGTTAGGAAGTGGGGGTTACTACAAATGGAAGTTAAGAAATTCAAATTCGGAAGGAGGGGCTAACATTCCTGTACTACAGTTTTCAAACAGTTTTTATTTTAACATAAATTTCTTGTATTAAACTTAATAATTTAAATACACCTGTAATTATAAAATATGTAGACTTATACAGTGTTATAATATTCATTTATTTTATGTAAATATAACTTAAAATAGCATATATTTCAAGAACATTTAGGTCCATGATGAAAACAGTTTGATAAAAAAAAAAACACATAAGCGTGACGTCATGTCAATCTTTTCAAAATTCGGGAGACCATAACTCGCTTATTAATAGGAATTTTTTCACCGGATTTTCATCAATAGTTTTAGTTTTCCTAATATTTTCAGATGAAATTATAATAAAAAGTGGTGGAATCCCCCATTATACAATTATAATATGCACAATAAAAATGTCAAATTATTCGTTCGGCAAAAATTTCCAGATAATTTAACTGGCGATTAATTCGTCGAATAGTTGCTAACTGAATTCGTGAAACAAAAATATGCTATTTTATTCGACGAATAGTTAAACTAATGATTGAAAAATATACATTACGTATAAAAATCTTTACAATCAAATAATATTACTACCAAGTTTATATCTCTACCTATTTTTGAATTATTGCCCCAAAAGTCAATATACCCCACATTTAGATAAAAACTTTAAAATTTTTAAAAATCTAATTTTTATGTGTCTAGATACTCCTCAGTGCGCTGATTTCAAATTTTGAAATCGCAGGTCGATATCTCTTTTCGTTCTGGAGATATTTAGATTCAAAGTTTTGTTCAAAACTGCCCATTTTTGGGTAATAACCCAAAAATGGGTCGAGATATGAATTTGGCGACAACACCATTCGATTCTACGGGCAAAATTACAGAAGTACACCAATTTTCAGAATTTTTGAACACCGCATGCAATCTCTAAAGCAAAATAACTGAAAATGGCTAAAAATCACAAAAATCAAAGGTATACCCCTTACGATTTTTGCAGATTTTGGCCATTTCCAGGGGTTTTCAAGCTTTTATTAATAAAAAATGAACCGGTTGGACGAAAATTATGAATATTGCTATACTTATGTATTTTTGTCTGTAGAATCGAATGGTGTTGTCGCCATATCTCGACCCATTTTTGGGTTAATAATTCAAAAATGGGTAGAGTTATAAACTTGGTAGTAATATTATTTGATTGTAAAGAGAATGTTACGCAAGTGTACGCATTTTTAGAGCATTTGAACAATACCTTTCTTACCTAAAGGTGACGGAAGGTAATAATGCCTATCAGAATTTAAAACTAACGAGGATCCAAGAATGATTAAATGGTAACTTTCCGTGCCTCCACTATCGCAAATTTATGTATCATTTCTTCCGGACTTGATTATTTCGCAATGGCATGTTCAATAAATTACACAATTTATTTACACAATACTAACTTTGAGGGGCTCCAAAATTTAATAATACAGGACAGGTCTATATTCCATACATAGATTTTTTTTGTTTATTTATATATTTGTCTTTAGTTTTTATATTTTTTAGGCGCCCCAAAAAGCCAGGCACCCTAAGGCAGTGCCTAAGTGGCTCACGCCTTAAGCCGCCACTGTATATAGGTCCACATCTATTTGTGTAAATTCAACCACTTAAAATCTGGTATAAAAGTACGCGTTGAAGTGGTTCAAAATTGAATACCTACGAATATTTCGTAACATAGCACCAACTAATGTATTTTAAGTATGCATTGTTGTTACAAGATACATACATATATGTATGTATGAATGTATGTATTACAAATAAATAAAAACAATATGTTCAAAGATCTCATTTATAGAATGCATGCATTTTACATAAAGGATGATATAGTACTTACCAGGAAATAGGAAATCTTTATACCCCATGCTTTCGTTTAAGAAAACACATTTACACAATTTTTTTGTATTTCACTTTAAATGTTAATTTGTACATTATCATTTAATACACGAAACACAGAAATATACATTCGAACACTTCCAAATCTAACAAGAAACTAAACTACCGTGCGATTTTTAACTTGTTTCATTAGGAATACGACAACACTGATTAGAGTGTAGAATGAAATTTCTTTAAATAATTACTATAAATGTTACAAAATTTAGTTTTGGGTTTTATACTAATATATTTCACCACATACCAAATAGTTTTTTACACAGTTAAAATTTCTTAGACGGCATGTTACACGCCTATATGTCACGGTTTTTCGTGTTCACCTGTATATATATAGTTGACAAATATTTTTACGTATATTTCTTTTGAAGCAATTTGTACGTACATATTTTGTACTCACGTTTCAATTTAAAGATTAATAGAACAAAATTAAATAAACATTTCATATCAAATGTCATAGCAACAATAATTAGTTATGTATTGAAGGATGCGATTAAAGATATTAATTTTAGATGTATACGTGTACATTTTACCTAACGCACTTTATTTATTATGCAAAACCATATGTATTTCCTGGATAAGTACTATACTTAAGAATTCAATTTTCTCATGCATTCCAACATAAATATAATAAAATCACTACTTACTTCTCATAACACTGACTAACTTTCTTCGGACAATCTGTTACAGTTAAGATGCATTCAAATGTAAAATATATTCATCGAAATTTAAAACTGCTATTATGTATTAGCGGTCTTTGGAATTATTACGAATTAAAAGGGTGTAAGAAAATTTTGTATCGAATTTACAGTTTAGTAATATGGTTTCTGTTTGTCCTATTTAATACTTTACAACTCATTGAAATATATTTTGTAAGAGATGATATTTCACGTTTAATGGAAAATGCTGCATTAACTTTTCAATGTACATTTGTTATATTTATAAGTGGGTCAATTTTATTTAGGAAAAACCAGATGGAACGACTTTTGAATGTGGTAAGAACAAATCTTTTATTTAATATACTTATAGAAAGATCACCCCAATGTAGGTAGGTGATATTGTGGTTACAAATTTTCATATGTCTAGAGTTTTATAGATAAGCACGTTTTAAATTCTAGAATATGATAGGTAATCATGTATGTAATAAGTGCAATAAATAACTTTTCTAATACACTTTTTGCTACAATCGGATATTCCCAAGGAACACCGAGTTTTTATTAAGACGTTATAACTAATAATGTTGTTACTGCAACTTACATTTAACGGAATTATAACACTTTTAAGTTATTTTGCCTTGTACAACTTTTTTCTAGTCTGCTAAACTACAATATAAAGTTATGATGTGCGGTACTTATTATTTGGTCACATAATAGTTATTAAAACGTTTTATATTTAAGTTTCATTGGCGTCAATTGTTTCAGTTTTATTAACGTCTTTCGCACTAAATTAAGGGAAGTGTTAGAAACGTAATTGACAGTTATCTATAAATAGATTTTTTAAAGTTTTATGATACAGTTTAAAAATAATTGTTTAGTATAGATGCATTAAAGTTTACATACATTACATATATTAGTTAGTTTACCGATTTATAAAAGTTTTATAAATTTATTTAAAACTTTTAAATAACTGCAAAAATAACAGTTTTATTTTAAACAGAAGAAAGTGGGAGTATGGTTTCTAAGTAACTTAATGCATCAACTAAAAACTGATGTAAAGTAGTTCTTAGGATGTTATTAAAACTGAAATATCCAATTATAATATGTACGGCCATATTTATGCATTTAAACAGAAACTGGTTTAGAAGCCATTTTGTGAAATTTAGTATAAATTAATTTTATTGTGTTTTTAATTTAATATTCTGCAAGTAATTATTCTCCTATATGGTTTATTATAATATACTTTATTCATTATAATATCGAATGATTTAAAAAAAAAAATACAAAAATCAATTTTTCATAAAAATTTAATAAATTTTCTTTTATTTATTTTAGGATATTATAATGTCCCTTGATTTTTTTCCAAGTATAATATAATATTTCACAGTAAAAATAAATTTGTTTATAAAATGAGTTCAACAGATATGTAAAAAATATTATCTTTATAAAGATGATCTTAGATTTAAAAACTTGCAGAAGACATTACAAGCCTTGGTACATATTTATACAATATAGTCATGCTTAGACTACTACGACTCGTGATATGATAAAATATGAATTTACGGTAGAAAATAGTATGCTGAGAAATCTGTATTGTAGTTTGAATAGTACCTAACCCATATTATAGTTTTATTAGTGAATATATTTCTTATCATTTAGCTTTAATGAAACAAACATATTATAGTCCATGCAAAATACATATGCAACTATTGCATGTAAGTGTTACTTAAGTGATAACAGAAAATTATATAGTAGTTAAAAAAACGTTGTAAATTAGTTGAATAGATTCTCTACCCGCCTGACATTAACGTCGTATTAACGTTAGAATCAGTAACTTATCGTTGCATAAAAGGTATAATACAAGTTAAAAAGTTTTAAGAAAAGTTTTTTTAAAGTTAATAAAACTAATAACAAACTAATGTGTGCTCCTTGGGTATGCAATACAAATAAAAAAAATCTGTTGTGGCTACCACAAAACCTCTCGCCATTTCCGTATTAGGCTATATATATATAAGTATTGTATTGAACTTCCACTTCGCTATCGAACCGTCGTTTTATAACAAAAACATTACAGATCTTTACCCAAATATTGTTTTTTATTGTATTTAACATGTCTGCTACACACATATAATTCTAATTATATCTATTTTTCATTGTATGAGGAAGTTCCTAAATGTCAGAGATTCTTCCAATTCATTAACCAGATTGGCGGTATTTCTAATGGATATATGCATTTTACCTATAATTTCAAATATTTAATTAATAAAACAATAAGAAAGATTAAATGTACTGTTGATTTTTGACACTGACATCTATCATTTACAAACTATGTTATAAACATTTGAATTTGTCAAGTTTAGATTAATCTATATATTATAATGTCTTTATCTTATAATTTATAGAAGATATGATAAAAATTTTAAATGTATCAGATGTAGAATTTTATGTTCTTCAATATTAGTAGTATCAAAAATTTTCAAAAAATAATATTTAGAAGATATTTTTTTTTTTAAAACTACTACTTCCGGTTGTCCGATTGTTACCAGATCCTTTTCAGCTTTTCCCAGGAATGTCAGATTGAGGAATTCATAGTTAAACAGGTCTTAAGTCTTATAGTTTTTGAGGAACCGTCCCTCCAACATCCAGCCTTACACACACACACATCCACACACACACACACGCGCGCGTACACACACACGCACACACACACACACACACACACACACACACACACACACACACACACACACACACACACACACACACACACACACACACACACACAGAGAGAGAGAGAGAGAGAGAGAGAGAGAGAGAGAGATACATCATTGTAAAAATGTTACAAACGGATTCTAGTGTCCTTGAAACGTGCTTATTCATTGAAATCTGGATATGTGATTTTTAGCATGATTGCAATACCTCTCTTAGCGACAGGTATAAATCTTTTATGTATTGTATATATTTGACATTTCTGATACACACAAAAACACATATCTTCTTTATATACAGGGTGTAAATTTTAAAACGGGTCATAGGGCTATAACATAGAAAAACTGTTTTTTAGATGCCAAAAGTTTCGATATTAATTTATTGAAAAAAGAATTAGTGCATATTATAAAGAAAAATTACGAATTTTTTGATACCAATCACATTACATATCTGTTTCATATAAAGCCAGAAAATAAATTTAAACATTTGCACAATTAAGAAAAAATACCAATAGCCGTGAAACTGACAGAAACAAAACAAAACAATTGTTGACTTAAGTCGCTCATTAATAAACGTTTCATACACATTATTTGTTAAATTATTATTATTTTCGTTTTATTAAGAAGAAATCATGGATAAGTTGTCTCATGAAGAAAAATTACAAATTATTAAATGGTTTTAATTGTTCTTATAACATATTACTTATTACATGTAGATCATCTTTAATTTGTAAATATCTATTACAATAAATAATAATTGTTTCTTAAATAAATATCATAGTGTTTATTTTATTTTGTATTAGTTCATAAATTAATATCTTTAATCTTTAATTGTCCCCTATTATGTTCGTAAAAATGACAATGTTTTGTTATTGTCAGTTTCATGGCTACTGATATTTTTTCTTAATTTTACAAATTTTTAAATTTATTTTCTGGCTTTATATGAAACAGAAATGTAAGATGTTTGGTATTAAAAAATTATATTGTTTTCTTCATAATAGGCACCAATTATTTATTATAAATATATATATATATATATATATATATATATATATATATATATATATATATATATATATATATATATTCATAACAAATTGTATTGAATTTTTCATTAATATCGTAGATTGCACAAGAAGAACATCGATCTCTTAATCGTCCAGAAGAAGAAATAGATATATACAGCCAAGCTATAAATCGAAACTGGTTAATTACAAAAACGTTTTATTCAATGACCTGGGTGACAGCTTCCACACTCTATATTGCTCGTCCAGTTGAATTTATTATAATTGGCCCAGAAGAAGTACATCATGGAAAGGTTCCTTTCTTATTTAGTGTCTGGTACCCATATGACAAATTTGCACCTGTTTACTATGAAATTTCATATTTTTTACAAATTATTGCTGCTTTGATTGCTACTAATTATGTGGGACTTGGAAGTATTTTAATTGTATCATTCATGATCTTTGCTACTGGACAGTTTCGAATGATTCAAAGCGCACTTAAAAACATGCACATATTAACTGAAGAAGAAAAGATACTTTATGGTAAACAAGAAATTATGGATATTTACCATAAAATCGTTGATATTATAAAACATCATTGCAGAATACTAGAGTAAACAATTCAATTTAATAAAAAGATACTAACTAAAAACTATATTTTTCAGATATGTAAGTGATGTAGATAATTTAATCAATCCAATAATGATGGTAAACTTCTTAATATGCTCTTGGATGATTTGCGCTGCCGGATTGGAATTAATAATTGTAAAAAGTTTAAATATTTTAAAATCAATGTAATTTCACAATGACAAATATTTTATTTTAGGGAGGAGCCAGTGTGAAACTAATACATAATATAGCATATTTTCTTTTTGTAATAGCACAGTTATTTATATTTTACTGGCATGCAAACGAAATAACGTTGGAGGTATATAATTTATAGTTATTTTTTATATAAGACAATAAGACTAAACTTTTTGCTTGAGTTGCATACAATTTTTTTTTTTACATCTGCAATAAAAGTGCTGTAAGGTGTCATTATTTCACCCATTTGTGTTAAGAAGAGTTATTTTTTTTCACTTTTATTATGTTAAAAAAAGACATACATACTTTATAAATTCATTTTAATGAAAAAAAGTGTACTTTTTTTAACAGACGTAAAAAAATTATATTTTATCTATGAGGGGAAACATTACGAGTGAATTTTTTCGCGAGTCGATCATTAAATTTTATTACAGTGTATAAAATTCCAGTTTTTTTTCTATAGCAGATTAAAAAAGAAATAAGAAAAATCATTTATAAATTAAATGATTATTTAAGCACAATTTTAAAATTTAAAATAGGTTATGGTTCTATTCCAAGAATACGAATAGATTTTTCTATAATAACGTTAATTGTACAATAATTAAAATTGTTATTTAAAAAAACCGCCTAAATTTATAATGTATTTAATTTAATAAAAATTAAAGTATATACTTTATTTACCCATGCTGTTAAAGTATTATTTTACGTACCCTTTCGGTTAAAGTGCTACTTGATCCATTATGTTGAGTAAACAAAAGCGCGTTTTAAAATACGCGACAGAAAATAATTATAGTAAAACAACAATGAGAAATATTACTAATTCGTATTTGCAGAGTCTGAACGTGGCAAATTCTGTGACAGAAGCCCATTGGTACTTATTTTCCAAACGAGTGAAACAAGCTCTACTGATATTATTAAATCGAGCGCAAAAACCATCCATTTTATCTGTTGGTGGAGTGTATCCGATGTCGCTTACAACATTTCTTATGGTAATTTACAAATCTTATTTTAACAATATGTTTTCTCTCTAATTGTATTTTTATTTTAGATTTTGAAAGCAACTTATTCTTATATAACGTTACTTCGACATTTATATCAAAGTAATGATTAGATAAAATTAAAGCTTATTGTTGTATGTTGTATTAGGAGAAAATTTTTAGAAGTTAAAAAACTACACAAATTTTTTCACCGACAAATAGTTTAAATCACAATTTATGAATTTGTCGACTTCGCAAATCTATTCACAAGCCTTGATATACTAATATACACCTTGTATTAACAAATAGATTATACTTATACATATATCACTCTTCAATATTACAATTTTGCTCCACCACTTGCTCCTTGAGAACTTTGAATGTTTAATTTTCTTTTTACAGCGAAATGGAGACTAGCAGTCTAGATACATCTCCATAAACTGCAGTCAACTCAGAAGAAATATTATAAATTTTATGTACTAAATACACTGTTTAAACAATTTAAAAGCATATATTTGTCTTGTTAGTTATTATCAAATTAAAATAAATACTATACTTAAAAATTCACTTTTTCCATGCACTCCATTATAAATACAATAAAAACTTCACTTATATCTAATAAGATGCACTAATTTGCCAAAAATTTGTTCAGACAATCTTTTACATTTAAATGTATTGAAATGTAAAATATATTCTCCGAAGTTTATGTATTATGTATTTCTGGTCTTTGGAATTATTACAAATTGTACTTGGCGTCAAATTAATATGGACTAATTGCCAACTTTTTTCCTTCTCCGTACCCTGTCCCTTGCCCTGCGGTGTTACCGCTACTTCATAACTTAGCATCTTCAACATTGCCCATAAAATAAAAACAGTATGGGAATATCCAGTCCATACTTATTTGACTGCAAGTAAGTGTAATAAAATTTTATATAAAATTTACTGTCTGTTTAGTAATATTGTTTTTCCAAATTAATACAAATAATTAAAATGAATTTTGCAAAAGATAATCTTTCAATTTTAGTGGAAAATGATGGGTTAACTTTTCAATGTTCCAGTGTAATATTTATAACTGGGACAATTTTATTTAGGAAAAACAGAATTGAATGACTTTTGAATGTGGTAAGAATAAATCGTTTATTTAATATACTTATAAACAGACCACCCAAATCCCCAATATAGGTAACATTTTGATCACAAATTTTTATATGTCTAGATTTTTGTTTTAAATATTCATTTATTCAATAACAGCGGTACTAATAAATTAGGATTAAATTCAGAATAGCCTCCTTGAACAGGAATAGTTTATTACGAGCTTAACCCACAAATATATAATAATAAACATGGAATAAGAGTAAATTCGAAAATAAACATTGATTAAATGTTATGTTAACACAGGGTTAAAGGATATTCACGGAATATTCTCTCGGAATACTTAATTTAGAAATAGGAATTTGTTTATTATTACCGCTGTAAATGTAATAAATAACTTTTTTAATGCACTATTTTTTAAAAATAAACAAAAATATTTGTTTGCACTTTGTCCAGAACAAGTGCTGAAGGTGCGTAGTAGAAAATAAATCTGTTATAAATACATTCAGATAATAGTTAAAAAAATCCCTAAACCTTAACTAAAAACGCTAAAACTGGTTACGTATTTCGGCAACCAAGTTGCCATCATCAGTAAACTTACGTCTAAGAGCAGAACAGGTTTGGATTACTCAACATGTCAACCATGCCAGAGATCCAAAACAAATCTAAATCTTTTTTCAATCATTGGCAACCCTTTGCCCCACCGGTGGTCACACCGACATAACCATAACCATATATAGCTTGTTTCAAGTTATTTGCAAATTTACCTGCTTCTACTTACGTGGCGGGTAGCTCTTTAGATTTCTGGTCGGTGCGGGTAGCTTCCTAAATTGGCTTGAGGGGTAACAGAACAGGGTTGTAACAAAATATTTGAAATCCGGCACACGAAATAATTGTGTGGAATTTAATGTCTCATTTAAATTTTAAGAAAATTTAAAAGAACTAAAGTTTCATTGTCCCATGGTTACCACATTTTTTTGTCTGTAAATTCGTCTGAACTTGCTTAAAACTGAAACTGAACAAGTTAACAAGTTACATTCGAATGATATTATACCAAATTTTCTCAAATTATAAGTAAAAGCAGGTATATTAATTAGCTGGATTTTGAGAAAGTACCGCTACATCGTTTTCACAAATTTTGCTAGTCCTCCCCTGACGCATAGAAACATAAATACCCCGCTGTTATGCGGTCTACCGCTTCATTACGAATTCAGGTAGATTTGCAAATAACTTGAAACACTCTATACCTATATACTATAAGTATTATTATAGTTATAGTATTATTTTGTCTATGTAACAAAACAAGCGCATTGAATTTTGAATCTCACAGCCAAATTACAGACACTAGAGACATCTCCACAAATTGCAGTCAACTCAGAAGAAGTATTATAATTTTTATGTACTAAATACATGGTTTAAACAATTTATTAGCAAATATCTGTCTTGTTAATTAATGTCAAATTAAAATAAAGTTAAATGCCGTAAAATATTTCCATTTCTACAAAGTTGGAGCGCATTTATGCGCGCGGCGTTCAGTTTCTTTTCTAACCTATTTTTGTTCAGTACACAAACATTAAAAATGTTCAAATCCGTTCTTAAAAGTTTGTAAAATTGTCATAACATGGATCTTATATGTGAAATAAAAAAATTGTCTGATAAAAAATTAAAGTGGCGAAAAATAACCCGTGAAAATTTAGATATCGATTATGGAATATTATTGCCGACTCAAACAGCTGATTCTTTATTTAAATTACTAGAAAATGAAATTGTTTACGAATCCGCTGAAGATTCAATGGTATATTTATTGAACTATACTATAAACAAGTTATATTAATAAAGGCATTTGTTTAGATTAAAATATTTGGTAAATGGCAAAAGATTCCTCGTCAACAAGCAGCTTATGGAGAAGTTGGAACAAGTTACCGTTTTTCCGGAAAAACAGTGCCAGTAAAACCATGGATTCCAATACTTCTAGCATTAAAAGAATTAATTTTTAATGTAACAGATCACAAATTTAATTTCGTACTGATTAATAGGTACATTTCTTCATTCTTATGTATATGTTTGTAATTTAACTGTATTCAGATATGCGAATGGCTCAGATTATATAGGTGAACATAGGGATAATGAACCAGATTTGGATTCTAATGCTCCTATAGCATCTTTATCATTGGGACAAGCAAGGGATTTTGTTCTAAAACACCGTGATGCAAGAACGAAAGGGCCAGCTAGAAGGAGTATTCCTACAGGTAATACGTTATTTATATTCAAATAATTTCTATTTTAATTATTCTTTTACTGTTGCAGTAAAATGTTTACTACAGTCTGGTAGTTTGCTATTAATGAATCCACCAACGAACTCATTTTGGTATCATTCACTTCCACCCAGAAAAACTGCTACTAACGCTAGAATTAATCTTACATTTAGAGTTATTAAGAAAAAAAATTAATGTGTTTCAATTTTAATAAATAAAATAATAAAAAAAACAATAATTTTACTAGTGCTGTCAAAAACAGTCGAAAATGGTAACCTTTTAACCGTAACATAACACGCTTAACCGGCTATCGCAGAAAAACGATTAACCGGATAATCGCTACGTAACGGTTAACTGGCTAACCGCTAGGAACCTTTTAACTGCATAATAGTTTAATCGCCAATAAAATGAATTTACAAAAACAATGATTTAAAGCAGTCTTCATATAAGCTAATAAGGGCCGTTTTCATTTTATCTTCACTTTAAATTAAAATTAAAGTTGTGTTCGTTTTCATAATGTAATTTTTTTTATCGGCTATTCGCGGTTAACCGGTTTTGCGACTATCTGCGGTTAACCGGTTTTTAATTATTTAAAACAGCTTTAACCAGTTAACCGAATACTTTTGACAGCAATAAATTTTACACGAACCAAAAATGTAGTTATATGATGTGGCAACTGTTTTAAAAACAACTGTTAATTCATTAAATATATTTTATACATTATTGTTCTCTGTCGCTCAATAAATCAAGTTGAATTTTGCAATAATTTAGTTTTAGTTCATTCTTTTAATATTATTCATATTTTTTTCTTTTACCAGCGCCAAAGTTTATTCTTAATTATGGCATAATATTGTTCAATAATACTTGGGCATAGAACAATATTGCGCAAATATATTTAATTGACTAAATATATTGTACAAATGATCAGTATTATTGTTGAATATACAAATATTTTACAAATTTATTGAACGTAGTCGAAACATATCTTATTTCACATTTGTATCACATATCACACCCCATATCAAAAAATGGCATCGAGTCATCGCGTAATTTGGTAATTGTAGGTTATTATTAAAAAAAAATACAAAACAGCGATTTAAATTTAAAATAATTTCATATTTGATGCCATCTATAGTAATAAATAATTACTAAAAAGATTACGTAATAAAAATATCTTGTAATGAAACACCTACATAGATAATAAATCATCAAAAGTATGTAACTTAATCATTAATTTATAACTTTCTACATTATTCGTTATTATAGCAAAAATGGCAAACAACATTCTAAATGAAGATGATTGCAAAAAAATCCTACAAAATCGCTATAAGGACAAGGACGTTCAGCTTATTGACTTTGAAATTAAACCAATATCCGAAAATATAGAAGGGTTCTTGGGAGAGCATTATAACTTGTACATTAAATACCAAATGTACGACGAAATTAAAATAGACATGCTTTTTTTAAAAACGAAACCAACTGCAAAAGAACTTCAAATTACATTGTGCAACGCGTATAATGCTTTTAAAAAGGAAATATTTATATACGAAACTTTGATTGAAGAATATAATAAATACGGTTTTAATACTAATTTTGCTCCTACATTCTATTATTGCATTCCAGAAAAATTATTAGTTTTAGAAAATTTAGTTGGTATAGGTTTTATACTTTTTGATAAACAAAACTTTTTCAATTTAAATATAATTAAAAGTAGTCTAAAATCATTAGCTTTGTTTCATTCTGCTGGTCTCGCATACCAACAAAAGAAATCTGAAGAATCAAAAAATTATTCTTTTGAAAGAAAATACAGAGATATTTTGAAAGAAACACTTTTTACTTTTTATTCTGATCCCACTCATATAACTATGAACTGGTGGAACAATGGAATAAAAACTCTAAGCAATTTGATAGATTTACTACCGGAAAATGAAAGATACAAAACAGAATTTAAAAATATGTTTCAGAATTTTTCATTTGGGAAAGTTTTTGTTGAAAAAAGTCAATTTGTTAAAACTTGTACACATGGGGATTTATGGTCCAATAATATGTTATTTAAATACGACAACAATTCTGTTGTGGATTGTCTATTAGTTGATTTTCAATTCTGCAGATATTTTTATCCTTGTTTTGATGTTTTACTTGCAATTTACGCTAATACTAACTCTGAATTCCGAATGGCGCATTTGAAAGAATTATATGAATATTACTACGAAGAATTAAAAGAAAATTTGAGCAATTATGGATATTCTATCCAAAATATACTACCAGAAGACGATTTTTATGAAAGTATTAGGTCAGTGAATATAAAATATTATGTAAATAAGATTCCATTTGTGGTTATTTTACAGATTAACAAAAGCAGACGCACTGCTGCAAGTATTATGTTCCTTAGCAGTATTATATCTACCAACAGAAATATTTACAGGAGCAGTAAAAGATGACAACGATGATGCTATAAATGATATTATGTTCAACAATACTAGCATATGCTGCAAAACATTTCAAAATGATTCCAGATATAGAAAAATACTATCGGAAACTTTACAAGAAATGCGACTTGCTTTATTAGCAATGAAATGAAATATCATCATATTATGGAAAAGATTGAAATCATGCATTTAATTGTAGATTTTCTAAGAAAAATATATCATATTAAAAAAAATAGTATTGTACTATTTTTAAGTAGATATTTTTTTCCGATCGATAAAAAGCAGACTCATCGAATTTTATTGCTGAACCTTCCAAAAGATATATTGTTAAATTTCTTGGCAGAACAAAACATTGGAGATGGTATTGAACAACTCCTGTTCTTTTGTTCAACGTTTGTTAATAACGATAAATATTGTAAAACAGTGTTTGAGGCCGAAGATATGAAGGAAGCTTTAACAACGATAAAAAGGATTAGTTATTTTCTATTTATAATTCCAATTGTAACTCCTAATTTTAATTTTATCAAAGAAATGTTTAGATTTCCTAATTATGTTAATAAATTTAAGTTGTTTGTAAATTTACTTTAAGAATTTTGTAAAAATATTTGTATAAATTTCATTGCTTATTTATGCTAAATAAATTATTATTATTATTATATAAAATTATAATATTCAATTCTATTACAATTTATGTCAGTGATTCACAACTACACTCCGTGACACGAAAGAAGATCGACCTGTGGAATGTTTAAAGCTATCTGAATTTTATATTGTAGAAAATAAAAAAGTTAATCCGCTGATGATGAGAAACGTTCGACATGTATGTAATAAAAGAATTTTAAGTAAAAACTTTTATATTACACCTTGAGAAGGCGAAAAATATTTTCTTAACAAACAATAATTGCAACCAAGGTAAGTACCAAGAACAATACATTGTGAAATTGTAAAATATCTGTAATTGAGAAAAATGTTTAAAGAAAAAAGTTAGACATTTTTATTGTCTATTCAGTGGCGTACGAAAATAATTTTTCTATTGGTAAATTTTCGAGATAAACTTAACACAAACTTACATTTTTTGAAATGGAACCGATATTTGATTTTTACTTTAAAAATTACATATTTTTTTCTTTTTCGATTGGTATAAAAATATTAGATTTTTCTATATTTTTCATCAAATTTCTTATTTATTGGGAAGAATCTGAATATTTACATGTCATATTAGTTATTTTATTTAAATATATTATTTTATTGTAACTAAAAATATTTTGGCCAATAAAATGCATTTGTTTCTAATAATTTAGATGTTATATTTTGAAAACGAAAAAATTACAAAATTCAGTCTTCCGCGATTATCTAGTAACCCAGTAAACATGTTTTGTTTTTGAAACATCCCAAAATGTTCCTACTGCTACATTACAGGAATGTTTAGCAAAAAGCTTCAGTGATGTCTTCGAAACGTTATTTACTTAATAATTTTTATGAAACGTTTCAAAGACTTGCGCGAGTTAGTACATCGGAAATGTTCACTTGTAAACCTTGCAGAAATGTCGCAAGTGCAACCTATTGTTGCAAAGACAAGTGCGAGCTGGTACATCAGAAATGTTTACTTGAAAACCTTGCAGGAACGTCGCAAGTGTAACTTTGTACAACTGCGCAGTCGCAGCATACAATTGCGCAGTCGCAGCAACATCTAGACTGGAAGGCTGTGTTCATTGTTCGTGTGTTCCGCCATTTCTTGTTGGATCAGTCTATCAATCGTTTTCTCGGCATTTGTGTTTTGCGTCTTTCGTATTTGTGTTCAATAAGTGGTTGGTGAAGTGACGTGTGCTTTTTTGTTAAACAAATATAAACGAATTAGTATCTATAGTAAGCAGACACCTGACTCGAACTATCTTAGAGTGTTAGAAATGGAGTGATTTGTGTGCGTTTGTCACTCTGACCAGGACTATGTTATGTCTCATTTTGATTTTGAACTGCAAAACGTTATTTTTAATTTCATTTGTTTTGCTGCCTGATTCCAAGCATTTTAAGGTCGCTTTAGTCACGTGTCTAGTATTTGTGAGCTGGAATTAAACAGGCAGTTTGCATATTATTTCCTGTTTACATCAAAAGCAATATCAATTTGTTTTTTTATTGTATAATGTTATAGTATCTTTTTAAATACTACATATTTTTCAACTCCTGTACCTTACTACTTTGTAAGAAGTTTTATATTTATAAAGGAATATTTTATTATGTTAAATATTTATATTCAAATGTAATAAACTATGAATTGCATTTTTATAATTAATTATACAAACCTAACCTGTCATTTTTAAAAGAAAAACATTTCAACATTGTTTTCGTAGACTGCTTTGTGCATGTTTCAAGAACATTTAAGTGGATCAATGTGTATATGTTGCATAAATGTATATATGAACGTTGCTGGAATGTATCAAAATCATTACAGAATGTTTCATAAACGTTTCAAGGAAACGTTCCTGAGGGCGGACATAGGCAGTTTCCGCAACATATATGTGATAGATATGATAATGTAAATGATAACATCGCATTTGAAATGTTGATATTCTGGGAACGTTGCTGAAACTAAAATTTGTTTACTGGGAACCTATGAGAATTTTTCGGAAAACAAAAGCACATCTACGATGGCCCCCCAAAGGGGTCCCATTTAACCGAAGCCTTATCCTTTATAGTTTTTGAGAATCCAATGGCGGCTTTCGAAATCCGAAAAAAAAAAACGGAATAAAATGTTAAGAACAAATACACGTTCTAGTATTAATACATAATAATAAATTTTGCTTGTTATGAAAATTTGTATTACTTATAAAATTCAAGGCAATTTTAAAATTGAATAAACATTTTTGCCTTCCAAATTATATTTTGCTTATCATTGTTGACTTATTTAATCATATATCATCTGCATGACGTCTAGACTTCTTGAAATCTCGTTAATTAAAATCTAATCTTTATGTTTAATTATTTAGTTTCTCGTTATGTTTTCAACAGTGAAACATCATTGAAACAAAAAAAGTAATATATTTCAAACAAAATATTATAATTTTGTTGAGCTATAGGTAATTTATATTTATTTTATGTTATAATACAAAAAATAAATTATTCACCTATCATAATTAAATTTTTTAAAAAGCACAAATAAATGAATTTTTGTTTTAAAAATGAAATTTGTTTTTCAGCCACACAATGAAATCCAATATATTAACAAATGAAGACTGTATACAAGTTCTGGAAAATCGATTTTTAAGAAAAGATATCGAGTTTTTACGATATGAAATAAAAGTACTATCAGATAACGTCGAAGGGTTCTTAGGAGAACATTATTATTTGCATATTACTTATAAACTAGACAATGAAACAAATACTGAAATATTTTTCTTAAAAACAAAACCAAATTCATCAGATTTTCAAAATGATTTATGTGATGAATTTGATGCTTATAAAAAAGAAATATTTATTTATGACACACTTTTAAAGGAATTCGAAAAATATGGATATGATACAAATTTTACCAGTAAATGCTATTTTTGTGTTCCAGGAAAAGCTTTAGTATTTGAAAATTTGGTAAATAAAGGCTTTACGATTTCTGAAAGACCATTCGACTTACAGAAAATAAAAAGTATTCTAAAATCATTAGCTTTATTTCATGCTGCAGGATTAGCTTATCAAGAAGCAAAAAATAACGAGTTAGGAAGTTTTGCTTTTGAGAAAGAATTTGCTGATTATGTAAGAGAAGCATATTTTGTTTTTTATTTTAATCCTGGTCCTGGTAATATATTAATGAAGTGGTGGAATACCAACTTTAAAACAATGAACAAAGTAATTGATTTATTGCCAGAAAGTGAAAATTACAAAACACATTTTAAAGAAATGTTCAACAGTTATCCATTTGGAAAAATATTTGTTGAGGAAAGTAAATTTGCGAAAACTTGCAGTCATGGTGATCTATGGTCCAACAATATGATGTTTAAAAATGAGGATGATAAAATTGTAGATGCTCGTTTAATTGATTTCCAATTAATAAGATATTTTTATCCCTGTAATGATGTTATTCTTTTAATTTATTTTAATACTGATTC
The DNA here is from genome assembly GCA_943142095.1 of Ophonus ardosiacus. Lineage (NCBI taxonomy): Eukaryota > Metazoa > Arthropoda > Insecta > Coleoptera > Carabidae > Ophonus > Ophonus ardosiacus. The sequence goes on along the minus strand of OW964827.1, from coordinate 45,775,266 downwards.
AGAATTGCGAAAAAATCATTTAAACGATCTTTATGATTATTATTACTCTGAATTAAGCGACAATTTAATTAAATATGGATGTTTACCTAATAAAATTATGAGTAGAGAAGATTTTTATGAGAGCATTAGGTAAGAACATTTATTTTTCGACTTTCATGAATTATATTTCTTCTTTTTCAGAATTACCAAGTCTGATGCTTTATTGCACGTATTATGTGCTTCTTCTCTTGTTTATTTACCAAAAACTACATTGGTCGAATCAGTAAAAGAAAACAATGCCCAAGGATTTGAAGACATAGTTAAAGATAATATGAAAGTAACGTGCGACGCGTTTAGAAATGATGAAAGATATCACAGAATAATATCAGAGTCTTTACAAGATTTACGAGCTGCTTTAATGGATGTTAAATAATTATATTAGACCATAATTTAAGGAAGATAAATTCTGTATACAAATATGAACTTAATATAATATGTATTTGCAAGTATCCTTATACATTTTTATAAAGTATGTAATCAAATGTACAACTATAATAAATTTTCTAAGATAAAAATATTTTAAATTTGTACAAAAAAAAAAAACACATACATATTTAAGGGAGGTAATGTTTTCGATCCAAAAATTCGATAGTGAGTTTTCAGTGAATAAGCACGAATTAGGGTACCCACAACACGTTTTTACTATTTCTGCAATGATCTTTGTCTGTCTGTCTGTCTGTCTGTGTGTATGTGTTTGATGAATTTTTGGTCCACAACCCATATCAAACTTTCAAAAATTTCTATATTCCGTATTCAAACTTCTTACATTTATATAAAGAGTAGATTAGATTTTGGGTAAAACTGGACAATCGGAAGTGGTACTTTAATCCCATAACAATTTCTAATGAAAAACTATATTAAATACAATCCAAAATATTTTTAAAAATTTTAGTAGGTATTTAAGACTTTTATTACTATGAGAACAATATATTATATTTTGGCTAAAATTGATAAACCGGAAATAATATTTTACTTGAAGCTCTGAACAGATTTTCCTCAAAAAATATGTTAAAATATGATCCAAAACTTCTCTAATTTAGTATTTAAAACTCGTATATGATTAAGAACAACATATTAAATTTAGACTATATATGATAAACCGGAAGCGGTACTTTACTTAGCTCTTAATAGATTTTCGAAGAAAAACAATAAAATATAATCCAAAATTACGTAATACAGACTTTTCTATTCATTGATAAAACAAATTAGACTTTGTTTACAAACTAGTAAACTAATTGAAGAATAAATTCACTTGGTGTTCAATATCACATTTTCTGTTAATAATAGTTGAATTTGTATTACCAAAATTTATTTGGATTCCAATAAAACATTTATAATTTTTAACAATAATGTTTGGTAGTAATGATTTCCTTTTTTGTCGTGTGAATATATTTATTTGTAATTTTATATAACATTCATCATTTTCTACAAATAAATTCATAATAAACGCCTATTAGTTGACAATTTGTTGTACAGATATGTTATTTAAGAGACCAGCAAACTAAAAGTGTACGCTGCTTGCTTACTATATAAATTCTTTGAAATTATCATTCCTTTATTTAATTCTTAAATTACGTATGTTTTGAGATGAATTTACAGTAAATAAATCATTTTCTATCTACAAACTCGTAGTAATTCGCCTTATAGTCGTTAAATTGCCATACAAACTTGTTGTTTGGGAAATTTATTGCCAATGCTCACTATATTAAAATAGTTTAAAATTGTCATTATTTATTAATTTCTTAATTTAGCTCCAATTTTTGTGAATTTGTAGCAAATAAATGGATACAATTTCAGTATTTATTTTATAGTTTAGTCGCCAAATAATTTTTTGCGGGCCTTTTTGTTATAATTTGTAAGTTTGTGAAAGGTAAATTAATGTTTATAGATATTTTCTTATTGAAAAAAATATCAACGTAACGGGATTTGAACTCGCGATTTGTAAGTTGTTAGTCCAAAACTCACAATCTGAGCCATATAACATTCAACAATAATATCGTGAAATAATACTGATATATAGATTATTATCAATAAAGTGATAAACATTTACCTTTAAAAATTTTCAAAAATGATTGCAACCAAACATCAATTTTTATAACAGGATCCTGTACAACAATATTATATTGTTTTGGAAACAATTTAAGCATAAATAAATAATGTATTTTTTGTAATTTATTTATTAAATTCTATAAAACAAATTTGTGTAATGCTCGATCCTGATTCCTAAACTTGCAAAATATTAAAAATTTATCTATATGTATTGAATATATTTTTATATATTGTTTTTTTCAGGTTGTAATAATGAAATAATTATTTCAGACGATTAATGAAACTATTTGAAAATATTATAACATTCAAATTACCCGCTTAATTTATTCTTCTTATTCTTGAATGCAAGTAGACTGAGCTGCTGAAGTAACGCCAGCCATATTTCCATATCCTTCTCATGGTGAAAGTTGTCGCGAAATGTTTCGATATGAAATAACCAAATTTTAAATGTGTTTTTGTACGTAATTGAATTGTGTAATAATGGCAAAAAGTGATAATGGTGAACTAAATAGAAGTATCTTTGGATCCAACACAAGTGACCCAAATAACGTGAGTATCTACTTTCAACGGCGCGGTTCGCGCGTAAGCGGCTACAAATAGAATCCACAAAAAAAATCACATGCCACCACGGGAGAATAACGTTCATTGTTTACATGGTTGTTTCCACAATTTAAAAACTCTTGAGCTTTAATAATGACTTAAAAATTAAAATTTCGTATTTAACCTTGAAACCCTGTATCCACACATTGGTTCTTCGGTACAACACATGTTGCGAAATTTATTGGATTTATGCCAAAACAACGAATAGGACAGCAAACTTATTCCTTGAAATATGAAACAAACATTGGTATTATCTCTTAATTACCTGTTATATGATTGTATATCATTGCAGTTCTCAGTTTTAATTTGCTTTCGTACATGACTTTATGTCACTTTAAATAACAAATATATTTATGTTAATATATTGATATTTTATTTCAGTCATTATTAAAGAAAGTCACAAAACGCGTATCAGGTTTTATTCCGTCTTCCTTAACAAAGTGGTTTGGCCCGGGTGATGGGCAAGTGATTCGACGAAGAGAGTCTGTAGATGACGATGAAGACGCGTTACAATTACAACAGCCTCCAAAAAAGCGGGCCAAACCATCCTCGGAGGTTGATTTCTCCGCCACAAATAGTTTTACTATAACAAGTACCCCACTTGTAAATTCCCGTGGTGACTTACGGCACTTACAACCGGGCCCTTCTGGATATACGAGACATTCAACGTTAACGTCTACAACAACGTCAGCCAACATTGAACCTACGAGTGCGAGGAGTGAAGTTACAGTTGCAAATGGAGACGACAAGTCTGACAGCGGAGACTCTACTAGTGGGTATTCTTCTGTGCAGCCTCAACCACATAAAGAATCATCATTCATTTCAGATAGAGGAATCACACACAATCAGCCAAGTACCTCTAAAACTTCACTGAATAAATGTAAGTTTCTTATTTATATATTCATATTTCATTGCCAAAATTTTACAAACAACTAAAGTATTCAAGCAAAGTTATTAATAATGTAAAGTAGTATATAGTAATAATAGTAGTATAGTAATTTCAGAAAAATATATGTGAGTACAAACTATATATTTTTTTTAAATTTCAGTGCATGATATCGTATTTTCTTTCTTGTTTATTATGTTAAAAAAGAAACATTAAAAATGAGTACACAATAATTTAATATGTAGTAACAACCAGTATTAGATTTTTGCCATGTCCATAAATAATGTTTATTTTATTATCACATTGTTTTACATTTCATATTAATATTTAGAACGAGGTTACGGTCCCAAACGATTGTTTAAAGAAAAATTCGATGAGGCGTGGTTTATTAAAAACGTTCGAGAATTGTGTAAAATAATAGAAAACTGAACACGGGAATGTTGTTGAAAAATTAAAATCCCAACCGTGTTTGCCTGTCGCAGCAACGCCTAGACATTTTATAGAACGCGGTCTTAGCGTTATTTCACAATTTGGCTTGACGATTTATAAAACGTTAACAATTAATTTCAGTTCAATTGACCCTCTGTGTAAAAATTAATTTCTCGTGACATCTAATAAAATTTTTAAAAATAATTAAGACCTGGTTTCATAATAGTTATTTACGATATAAATGGGGTGTAGACATTATTAACGCACGTAGAGTGAATTGCCCTACGAGCCCGCAGGGCGAGTTAGGGTAATCACATAGTGCGTTAATAATATACTATCACCGCATTCATTTTAGATATGTAAAAGCCTTGAGTGCTTTAATGAATTATTACAACACTAGAATATTCCGGTACTCATTGGGAATGTACTAGTTATAAGCTAAAGAAAATACACGATTTAAGGTAATTATCAATTTATGTTGTGTCTGATATATCTGACAGATTTGACATTTCTTTTGATTTTATTATCATACGTAATATAACAAGTGATATGATTATCATCAATGATATTTTCGAGTGAAACCGAGTTGCAGGTTAAGGACGAGTGAAATGTACTGCTTCGGTTTCATGAGCAATAACTTCAATTATTAATCATATCACGGGCTTATATTTAATCAGAGAATATAATGAATTTTTGTAAAAATAACTGTCAATGATCTCAATAAAGAAAACAAATCCTTTAGTAATGAATGTAAATAAGGTGATAATTTCTTTGATTTTTATCATCGCTGTGATAGACATGTAACTAGGGAAATTCTGAATGTTGATTGACGAAAAACGTGTCACGTGACTAATGAATTATTATTCTCATTAGAATAATAGGATGACTTAATGGAGAAGAAAAAGAAAACAATCACAAATTCTAATAATGATAAAATAAAAAGAAATGTCAAATTGCCTTAAATCGTGTATTTTCTTTTACTTGTAACTTATAACTCGTAATAAGAAACAAATGAACAACAAATTTAGTACTCAATCAATGCAATTTTGTGCTTTAGGTGTATTTGGAGCAATAACGTAAACTACGCCTCATCGAGATTTTTTAAAATGATTCCGCGTTCGGGACTGTAGCCACTTCCTAATATTTTACTTTTTTTAAATCTTTTTACGTTTACATTAACAATTCATCAATAAATATATTGACGTATCTAACACAACATTTGTTATAGCTTTAAACGCAAGTATAAACAGTTCCCGGTCGCTGTTCTCTGAGCAGAGTTTAAATCCACATCGGCAGTGCTTAAGCTCACGGCGGCCGTCTTTCAGTCCGTCTACATTTGGTTCGCCTAGTTTCGTAGACCGCACTCTCACCACCAAACGTGCAGTGAATTCACCCTTCTATGGCGGACGCACCATGTATGGGGGCGCATCCGCTTACCGACGTAACAGAATTATATTTCCCAGAGATGAATCCAACAGTGTGACAGTTAAAAACTCGATAGATATCAAGCCAGTCAAAGATTCCACACCCAATAATGACAGCGTTAGTTTAAGTAAAACAGCAAGGCGTATTCTTGATACTCTAGAACACTTTTCCACACCTGTTTTAGACGCCAAGAAAATACCAAACATAAATAGACAAAGTTGTGATACCAGCAAAGCTGCTAATCAAAGGCGAACACCTTACGCGAGAGAAAATAAGACAATTCCAAACAAAGAACTGTTGGTACCAACTGTACCTGATTTAATTAAAATGAAATTGAAAGAAAGACTGCAAGACAGCACAGTAAAAGTTCGAAAAGTTGCTACAACTTCTAAATCAGTTCTGAATGCGGAGTACAGCATTCGAACAGTTGAAGAACCAATGAAGCCACAGAAACATGTAAATAAAATGAAAACGAAAATAACTTCCACAAGAGATAGAAAAGAGGATGTAGAAGACACAGTAGACACCGTAAAATTACCTGAAGTTAAACTTCCCATTACAAATTTACCCAAATTTGATTTCACTCTACCTCCGCCTGTTACAGTTGCCTCTAAACCAACACCCGTTAAAGAAACTGCAAAACCTGTTATTTCTGCCCCTATCACAAAACCTGTTGAACCTAAACTCTTTCCTACAGAATTCAATTTTGCGAAACCCGTAATTATTAGTGAGAAATCAAAATCAATCACTTCAGTGAACAAATTCACCTTTAGTGAACCTCTTAACGCAAAATCCAACGCAAGTTCACCTCTAAGTTCTGCAGCACCAACATTTACCTTCAATTCACCTAGCAGTAACACTGCACCTAGAAGAAAAGAACCTGCGAAGAATAATGGCCAGAATAGTGTTGGTTTATCATTACAACCTCCAACTCAGTTTGTTTCGGGAAGTGTTATGGATATTTTAGGAAAACCCGAAAAGAAAACTGAACCAGCGAATTTGATGGATAAATTCAAACCAGCTGTTGGGACGTGGGAATGTAACGCGTGTATGATTCGAAACAATCCATCAGCAACTCGCTGTGTGGCTTGTGAAACCTTACGTGAACCTCCCAAAAAAGTGGAGGAAAAAAGCGGATTTGGAAATCAATTTAAAATGACTTCTGATAAATGGGAATGTTCTGCATGTTTGGTTCGTAATAACAGTACAGATACAAAATGCGTAGCGTGTACAACGCCAAAACCAGGAGCAAGTTCTATAAGTTCATCAGTTCCGACCACAAATTCATTTTCTGGATTTGGAGATAAATTCAAGCCTGCATCAGATACCTGGGAATGTTCGGCTTGTATGATACGCAATAAAAGCAATGCTGTAAAATGTGCTGCTTGTGAAACTCCTAAACCTGGTGCAAAATCTGATGCTACAGCTAAACCATCTTTAGTTATGCCAGTTGAAGTGAAAACATCTGGCTCAGGTTTCGGCGATTTGATCAAAAAGCAGCAAGCAAACTGGGAATGTCCAAGTTGTATGATACGAAATCCACCAGAGAAGAAAACATGTCTGTGCTGTGAAGCTCCTAAACCAGGAGAAGCACAAGAAATTAAAATAGGTGCAACAAAATATAAATTTGGTATCGATAATTCTGCGTCTACCGGATTTAAATTTGGTATTGATAAAGCATCAACCCCTACAACGTTCTCACTTGAGGTAAAACCAGCTGATAAAGCTACAGATACAAAATCTACGACAAGCAATGGACCTGCTCCAGTTACCACTGGATTTACTTTTGGTATTCCTGCTGCTAGTAAACCAGAAACAAAGAATGAATCTCCTCCTAAACCGGTTGTATCTGAATCCATAAATAAACCGAGTACAGTCAGCACTTCTGCGCCAACAACAACCGAAGCAAATAAATCGACTTCTTTTAAATTTAGTGCACCGACATCTGCAAATACTGCAAGCATATTTGGTAGTTCAACAACAACTGCTGCTGCTTCTACTTTTACATTCAGTATTCCCGTTACTTCTACACCGGCTGTTCCACCTAAACCCGCATTTTCATTTGGTGCTCCATCAACAGTTGTTACTACAAATACACCTGCTGCATCAGTACCAACTGTTACTACTACGGTCGTATCACTTCCAGGCACTAATATATTCAGCAATGTTGTCACATCTACACCAAGCACTCAATCCGGAGCATTAGCATTTGGTGCTACTACTCAAACACCTGCAGCTTCAACAACTACATCAGCAACATTTTCCTTTGGGGCACCCGCTACTTCAAAACCAGCTTTTGAAAACAAATTACCAGTTCCACAATTCAATTTTGGAGCTGGAGGTCTGCCATTTAATCCAGTGTACCCATCAACAAAGTCTGTTGCAATAACGACTACTACAGCGAGCATCAGTTTTGGAAATAAACCTACAAGTAGTATTGCGACAACCAAAACTGAAGTTCCAGCTTTTGGGACTCCAAATAAAACATCTACTTTCACGTTCAATTCTGGAAGTAATGTAAACAACAACAACAACAAGTCGGAAGTTAAACCATTTGCATTTAGTGGCGAACCTGCTAAAGCGCCAGCATTTCCATTCTCTCAAAATGAAACCCCCGCTGCAGCGCCATTAGCGAAAGCTCCAGTTTTCAATTTTGGAGCTTCTTCAAGCTCTGCTAATAATGCTAGCAGTAATGCAGCACCAACTGCAAACTTGTTTAACTTTGGTGCAAATAAAACAGACAAACCAGCCACATTTGGCACTGGTAGTTCTGTTTTTGGAGAACCTGCGTCAGCATCTTCAACGCCACAAAATGGTGGATTTAATTTTGGATCGAACAGCACTCCAGTAAACTTTAATTTCGGAGGGGCAAATACCAATCCAGCACCCACGCCCGCCGTCTTTGGATTTGGATCGAGTCAGGTAAAAATATTTACGTTAGGTGATATATCTGTACGCTAGGTTATTGTCCAGTCAGTAGATATGTGGTAGTTGTTATTTATTTTAATATGTTGGTTAGATCGGGATTCAAATTTAAGTTTCTGACAGTGGGGAGGGTTGGCGCGAGCCGCCATCTTTGATCAAAGATGCAAAAAAAGTGTTTTAATCAGCCGAGTTCATTATTTGCATATCGGCCGTGTGGCGTTCAAGATTTTTCGTAATAACATAAAATTTAAACATTTAGAAATAATAAAATTCTATTTTTGTCATACTGAACAACTTTTTTTGTTAATTTATAAATTCTCCTAGACAACAGGCCATCAATATACTGTTATTTTTCTAGGAACACTTTATCCTTAATTGTAGGCGACTGTTACGAAAAATAACGGCCGTTATTTTTATCTTTTCACTTTTGGTTTAGTCCTGTTATATCTTAGTAACAGTATGGTATTACGAAAATATTTTTATTCACAATCATTATAGTAATATACCGATTTCTAACCTTTGGGAGGTTGGGAAATACGTCATTCCTAACTTTAATGACAGTCTTTTGGGTTGGAAATAACAGATTTCACTTGCATCTCTTCGGTTGGAAATGTTTATAATATAAGGGCTACCTAGCAACATTGCCATAGATCCCTGTAATTAAATGAAGTAGACTAAACAAATTTTGAGAGATCTGTCAAATATAATAATAAAACTAAAGGTTATCTCATTGATTTATTTTGAAAATTATTGATTTAAAATGAAGATGATTGTGAATAAAGTAGTATACATAACCTCGGTGTGAGTTTCATCACACCCTCGCGCTTTATCTCACCTCGAGGCTACGCCTCTCGGTAATATGCATATGCCCTCGGCTGTTATGAAACATGTCCCACCTCGGATGTAATACACTGCATCATGGCAAACTTCTCATTTAATATTGTGATCGTAATTTATAAGTATATTTTTTTAATATTTATATAAGATTCTATCGTAGATAAAATATTGTACAATACACATTACGTAAAACATCTTTAGTCACGGGTCTTAAATTAATCCTGGCTCATTCATGAATAAAGACTGGCCTTACGTACTTGTATCGTAAATAACTATTGCCACGTATATGGATAATCTTTAACCATGTCTAAATTTCGTATGAAAAAATGAGTTCTGAGCCGATTTGCAGATGTTTAAAATTTTTGAGGAATTGCATGAAAGTTTAAGTTATACTCGCTGTTAAATTAGTATGGACTGATGCTCATTTCTTTTCCTTCTCCGCACCCTGTCCCTTGCCCTGCGGTGTTGCCGCTTTTCATAACTTAGCATTTTCAACATTGCCCACAAATTGACAACAGTGTGCAAATTTCCAGTCCGTACTTATTTACCGGCAAGTATAGTAACTCGAAAATCACTCATTAATGCCCGATTGCACCAACGTATCTTAAATATTAAACGCGGTTTATATTGACAATATTGCATCGAAATGAAATGTCAAATGAATTATAATACAGTATGTCCCATTTAGAGGTGCCACCATTGGGATCTCGAGAACTATAAGAGATACGATGTCGGTTAAATGGAACTTTTTGTGCGCCTTTGGGAGGCCATCTCAGATGTGCTTTTGTTTTTCCAAAAATTCTCATAGGGCACTAGATAATGACGAAAAACTGAAAATTGTTAGTTTTTTTACCTCTCGCTAAGAGAGGTATTGGATTCATGATAAAATTCGCATATCCAGATTTTATTGAATAAGCACGATTTTAGGTCCCTACAATCCGATTATAACATTTTTAAAATGATGTCTGTGTGTGTGTGTGTGTGTATGTGTGTGTGTGTGTGTGTGTGTGTGTGTGTGTGTGTGTGTGTGTGTGTGTGTGTGTATGTATGTATGTATGTCTGGATGTTGTAGTCACGATTCCTCAAAAACTATAAGATTTAAAAAATATTTAACTGCAGTTTCCTCAATCTGACATTCCTGGGAAGAGCTGAAAAGGTTTTGGTAACAATTGAACAACCGGAAGTAGTAGTTTCTTAGAAAAAATCTTCTAAATGTAATTTTTTGGGAGTTTTTTTTATTAAATATTGAAGAACATACAATTCTCCATCTAATACACTTAAAAAATTTATTATATTTTGTATAGATTTAGAGATAAAGACTCTATAATTTATAGAGTCAACTAATCGCAGAGGCCAAGGCACTAAGGAAACCAGTTGACAAATTCCAATGTTTATAACATGACACATGTCATTGTCAAATATCAACAGTTTTAGTGACATTCTGATAGCTTTTTCTGGGAAGTATATTTAACTTTTCTTATTGTTTTATTAATTAAATATTTGAAATTATAGGTAAAATAGTGGTAAAATGCATAACTCCATCAGAAATACCGCCAATCTGGTTAATGAATTGGAACAATCTTTGACATTAGAAATTTCCTCATACAATGAAAAATAGATACAATTAGAATTATATGTGTGCAGAAGACATGTTAAATATAATAAAAAACAATATTTGGGTAATGTTCTGTAAGATTTTGTTATAAAACGACGGTTCGAAAGCGAAGTGCAATACAATACTTATATAACCTAATATGGAAATGGCGAGAGGTCTTGTGCTGGCCACAACAGATTTTTCTTTTTCAAATAACTTCTAAACTATTACTAATTGAGAAAAACGTTTCAAATACAAAAGATATATATTTTTATTAACTAACCAGCGGCGTACGAAATAAATTTTTATATCTTTAAATTTTCGAGATATAACACAAACTTATATTTTTTTAAATAGAACCCATATCTGATTTTAGTCTCAAAAAAATCATTATTTTTTCTCTTTTCAACGATGTAAGTGTTATTATGTTTTATATTTGTTTTGCCTTCAAATTTATTATTTTTTCCTTATTTTGTATTAAATTTATAATTATTTTGAAAATATTGGCAGATTTCTATTTAGAAATACTGCTTGTATTTAAATAATTTATTTCGTTAGAAAATTTTGCTCAAAACTCGTATCAAACTAATTTTTATAATATTTTGTATCTGGTCGCCCTTGGCACATTAGTGTAATTTGTAATTATGAGTCTAGAATGAAAATATTAAGTAATAAAGGCATAAAACAAATTATTTCGATCAAATACAATATAATTAATAAAAATGTTTTTTTGGGAAATAATAAGAAAGTTCAGAAGATAAAGAGAAAAATTAAATTTTAGGAGCAAAACAAATATAAAATATAATAACCTTTACATCATTGAAAAGAGAAAAAATATTGATTTTTTTGAGACTGAAATCAGATATGGGTTCTATTTAAAAAAAATATAAATTTGTGTTATATCTCGAAAATTTACGGATATCCAAATTAATTTCATACGCCACTGGTTAGCTAATAAAAATATCTATCTTTTATATATGAAACGTTTTTCTTAATTACTAATAGTTTAGTTATTTGAAAAAGAAAAAAATCAACAATATTCAGTTTTTCGTCATTATATAGTGCCCTATGAGAATTTTTGGAAAAACAATAGCACATCTGAGATGGCCTCCCAAAGGCGCACAAAAAGTTCCATTTAACCGACATCGTATCTCTTATAGTTCTCGAGATCCCAATGGTGGCACGTCTAAATGGGACACACTGTATATTGCTGTCAAAATTTCGATTTGTACTTTTTTTTGTTTAAACGTAGATTAAACGTGATTAAAATTAATTTCACGTTGGTGCAATAGGGCACAAATCAAAAATCGTTTTTGCATTTTTCATCAAAGATGGCGGCTCCTGCCGACCCTCCCTAAACAACATATATTAAAATCAAAGCTACCCCACCTTGTGTATAGCAAAGGTTTTTTTTTATGTTGTCTTCATTGACTGGACTATTAAATTAAACTGTTACTCTTTTGCATGATTCGTTACTAATTAATATTTTGTTGCTTAGGCTGGTTCTGGCTCGGCTGCTGCAGTTCCTGCCCCTGCCGCTGCCCCGGGTGTGTTTGCGTTTGGTGGGGCAGCTGCATCTCAACAGCCGGCGCCTACTTTCAGTCCGGATATCAAACCAAATTTCAATTTCACAGGGGGAGCATTACCTTCATTTACGTAAGTAATATAATACTGTTCAAAGAATGTATCATTTGAAAAATTTTGATAGAGTAAATGAGTAAGAATCAATCGAGATTGCATAGAGAATGCGATTAATAAAGCGTGTATGTTCATGAACTTGAAGATGTTTGCAGGAAAATAAGGGTTAGAAAATTATTGAATACCTATGAGTTTTAGTTTTTTCGGAGTTTACCTCTACTGTCTCAAAAACTGTAAGAATTACGACTTTGATTAAATGAGACTTTTTGTTTACCTTTCAGAAGATATCTTAGATGTGTTTTTGTTTTTCAAAAAAAAATTGAATAACTGTACTAAGACAAATGTTGTGACGACCTTAGCCAATATTTAGTTTTCAAATAATTTCGTAACTATTAGAATGTGACAAAAATGTTTCATATAAAATTTTATTGCTTTTATTGTCTTTTTACTGGATTAGACAAAATTTTATTCTAGCACTATCTTTGACAGTTTTTCTTCGATTCTAATACAAAATGGTCTCTTTTTCAAAAACAGTTCAAGATCGGACCCTTGTTGATTAAGGTTATTTTTCTTATTTTGGCCAGTACTAGTACTATATGCCCTCATAATTTGTTACACAATAATATATTAAATGTACTTGCCAGAATTTTTTTTCAGTAATAAATCTGGATTTGACAAATCGTCCCTCCAACATCCAAACACACACACATTGTAAAAATGTTAAAATCGGATTCTAGTGACCTTAAAACGTGCTTATTCACTAAAATCTGAATAGACCATTTCAGAAATTTGAGCGACCTCTACATGTATTTTTTGAAGTAAAAAGTTAGTGCCGTTAAATGGCGGCATTTCAAATTTACATGCGATGCCGGCATATTGTTTTCGATTTTAGAACTACATTGTTAAAATAAATTCGAATATATGGTATGGTTCATATTTTAATTTTACAAATTAAAACTTATTTTAGAATGAGAAAAACTGAAGATTATATTATTATACTTGCATAAATATAACCTCACTTTTTATTTTTCAAATCAGACAAAACATTTCAATTACATTATTTTGGGGATCAGAAATTTAGTACCCATTATAATTATTTGAAAAACGAAACCAACAAAATAAAAGTGTGAAATACATAGAACTGTCATTTAAATAAGGATGGGTATACAGCAAACGCATATACCTATTAACTAATTGCGGATCCTTTGCTTTTCTTGAAGGAAACACTGGGAAATGGAAATATCATTTCTGCAGAAGTCTATCTCTTTCAAACACCCAACCGGGAATTATGCGCATACTCGGAAACCTTGACTACTATTGGCTAACGAGAAATCATGACCACTTTTATCATTTAGATTTCGAATCACAGTCTGATTATTAACGACTAGCGCGAGAAATTTTAAATTTAAATTTGAGAAATTAAGTAATGTACCTACTATTTATTTTGTATGTAAATTCTTGAATATAAATATTAGTAATAATAAAAAACAATGACATATTCTAGTATTAAATTTAAATTAAATAATTTACTTTGTTCTACTGTAAAAATAATAGGAATACAATCTGGTCAGGATTAATTTATTTAGGTGACAATAAGATAAATAATAATAAAAGAAATAATTTATAAAATATTTATTGATTTCTAAATAACACAATTCAATGAAACTTCTTTCTAATATAATCATCTTTTTGCGACAATAATTTTGTCTCTTGATAAAATCTAATTTTTAAAAATGTGTTAATAATACTTTTCATAATTTGAGTTTTATGGTTGTTCTTTGATGTGGTTAACAAAATCGGTTGTATTAAATACATAAGGAGAGCATAAAACTTTTTGTGTATTAAATAACTCACCTATGTAAAGCAACATTAGGTGCTTTACAACTGCACAGACAACACGTTCTAGTCGGCATAGTACTAAAGACAAATAAAATTACTGTATGAAACACAAAGCAATGCTTTCAAAGTGCAAGTGTAAACAGAAATGAAATCAAACGTCAAAGTCAAACCATGTGCTCGCTGCATGACCAGTCAGCGACGCTGTCAGTGTTAGCCTAGCCAATAGTAGTCAAGGTTTCCGAGCATGCGCATTATTCCCGGTTGGGTGAGAGATAGACTTATGCAGAAATGATATTTCCATTTCACAGTGTTTCTTTCTCCTACTCTTACGGGAAAGATACGAGCGTTAGCAATATATTAGTTAATCCGGGAGAGCCACATCCTAGAGATGGCAGCACTAATGACCGACTTATAGGGAAAACATTATATTTTACGTTTGCGCTAGTTGTATTTTGAGGCTTTGTTTTGAGGATATTTTGTTATTTTTAATTGAAATCAAATATATTTATCATAATGTCAGATATATACATTTATTTAAATGATGCTGTGCGGCCTATGGTCGAAGGAGAAGCAGTATATAAGGGTAAAACAAGATTCAAAATTGAGGTTATCTGCATGTTAACTACTTATTTAATTATTTTTAGCTGGACATTTTATCTTGTGCGGATATAAGACAGATAAACAGAATAATATAGAAATAAATGAACTGTGTGTTCAAACATCTAATTTGAAAGGGGCTAACCACTCAATCTTAATAACACTAAATACAAATGCACATCAAGTTCTTTGTTTTGCACGTCTTCCTCTTGCTCAATTTCTGATATTTTTGTAGTTTTTTCTTCTTCCCTGTCTTTCCTATAAACAATTTAAAATAAATATATAATATTAAAGAATAATAGTTACTACTTACAGGTAACGTCTCTCTATTTTTCTTCTCTGTACAGGGGTTTTGTCGAATTTTCTTTGCTGTAATTTTTAGCTTGCTATATCATTTTTTTTTTTTTAATATTTTTCTTTTATTGACTACAAAAACAATCTAATAATGTTTTGAAGCATACATTTTTATAAATACTTACATGGAATAAAACCGCTTAGGTAAAAATGTGAACAAACGTTCATGAACGGTGATAATATCACCGGACATATTATGTCCTTTCCGATTTTTAACGCAATTTTCCACTTATTTTTTAATATTTCTCTTTTTGGGAAATAATGAACGGATATGCCAGCACTTGCATAATTATTGCTCTGCGGTACAGAACAATATCTCTTCGATTTGCTGGCCATTTTTAGTTGTTGTTTACTTATAATCCTGTATGACAGCACAACGTTTTCCCTACAACTTATATATGTTTTATTTTGCCACCAGATGTCAGACACTTTGTTGGCTCTTACCAATAGGTATATGAGCAAACGACACTATTTTGTTGCAGTCAACACTTGGCACATGCGCTTTGGATTTCTGAAATGGTCTATTTGCCATTTTTAGCTTGTATATTAGCGAAAGATAAAAATTCGCGGCTCATTTTCCAAACTTGGACAGATAGCCTTATGATACTTATTTTTTAATATGCTATAGTTGGTTTCCAGTTATTTATAAAATTTGTTGTGGATGTTTTCAGAGCACAAGGCCCACCCTCTGCAGCCCCAGGAGCAATGGCCCAACGTAAAATCAGGAAAGCCGTGCGTAGGACACAGCCGCGATAGTGCACCAAGGCATCAGGGTTGTGAGAAGTCGCTGCTACGATTACGAAACTGAACTAGACTGTGAGCTTAGTGTGTTGTAGTGTGTCTCGTGTCGCGAACAATGACGGGTATGTCTGATGTGCTAGTGGTTATTGGTACGAACACGTTCCTTACTTATCTTACGCCCCTTACTCTAGCTACTCTAGCATCTTAACAGAGGTAAGTTCTTATAACTTTATAACGTTTCTGTTGCCGTTGCTGTGTGATGTGATGTGAATCATTCGTCAAGTACTTACAAAACAGCATCAAATAATGTGGTTCCAGAAGTATGCCAATCGGATGCTGATGCTGGTTTGTAACGGAATGGGTAAAGTGAGTTGAAGTAAGAAATATGTTAGTGTGTAAATTATTTTATCGGTCTATTCATTATCCTGGTTAAATTCGTGTAAAGACTGTCACACGAATTATTTATAAATTAAAAGAGAAATGTAATTTTATTTTCTTGATTATATTAAACTTGTTGTTATTGACTGCACCATTTAAATATGTGAAATTCCACTGTTAAATCAATACTGGAACATTTTAAATTAGAGATATGTAGAAATGTATGCGCAAACAGGGACAGCGATTTGTCTCTACTGTATAATATTTCAATAATGCTGAACCACAACTTAACAATTGTAAAATAACTTGTTTCCTATATAGAATTTTTATATTACGGCTGTATATTGCAAGAAAAGTTATTTTAAAGGGTCGCATACATTTGTACAAATACATATTTACAACAGATTCATCTCTCAAAATTGCTCCTTTAATCTTGTTTTTAGTTGGTAAACGATGTATACAATAGTACCTATATTATTATTAATTATATTATACTTGTAGATCAATGAGTGGTCTGATCCATAGAATGTAGAATTTTTATATCGATATTTGATGAAAAAATGTATTTCGTCGAATTATTTGTTGAAGAGTGATGAAATACATTTAAACAAGAAGCGCCGTTATCAGGTGTTATTCTTTTTGTAAAAAGAAATTACTAATTATTAAATATATAAAGCATTGCTACTTGGCGTGGCAACCATTTCTGTGATATTCTGATGGGTCAGGCCCGTGTAAACAAATCTGTATCATCGTAAGAACCCACACTCGATGTCGTGCTATATCTCATTACTCCAGTTTTATTTGTTTCGCAAAGACTGTTCTGTGACCTCATACATCTCGTGCAAATGTCTAAGAATATAACTTTGTTAAACTCTTAAATGGGGGTTTCCAAGTTTTTTCATTTTTTAATTATGTTAATTTGTACATAAGAATATTAGACCAGTACCTATCTACGCGAACATTTGATACTAAATTTTTAGCACTCGATTTAAATGCATGAAAGTTTCATTTTGATTTTAGAATAATAAAAATCAGAAAATTAACGATCTTAATATTATTTGTACAGGATGGAACAAATCCGAGTTCATTATATGAAAAACTTTATTAAACACGGTACAGAAAATTGATGTAGGTCTTTATGGGCCAACTTTTTGAAACAACTTTAATAGGCACCACAGATATTTTCCATCGTCTTTTGTTTTTTAGCTACAGGCTAAAACTTGTTTTTCGCTTATTTTGAAAATAGCTTATATCTTATTTATTATGAGAGATATAGAAAAAATGTGTAGATAATTTTTATACAGTTTTTTACGTAGAATAACGTGGTATAATTAGATTTTTTTCATAACTTAATATTTCTCGATATATAACACAAACGTAATATTTTTTAAATGGGAACACATGTTGAAAATAGTTCATCTTTTTCCTTATTTTATATGCTTTTCAACGATGTATAACACGTCTACATTCTTTTGTTTTAAACATGGGCAAAACAAGAATTATTAATTTTTTGGGTTTAAAAAATTGAAATTTATTAAGAAACAATTGAAAAAATTAGTTACAGATCATCATTTATTTAGTTTTGATCTACTATATAAATTCTCAAATTTCTTTTCAGTCAATTATTTTTGGATTAGAAAATTAATTTTTTATCGCTGTTGACACATTTCGAAATATGTGCTATAATATTCTTTCTGAAGTTTACATATTAGAAAAATGAATAGAAATAATGAAAATAACATTAAAAATAAACAAATGATGAACTGTAATTAATTTGTTCACTTGTTTCTTAATAAATTTATTTTTTTTTTTCACCCCAAAAAATTTATAGTTCATGTTTGAAACAAAAGAATGTAGACTTGTTATACATCATTGAAAAGCTTATAAAATAAGTAAAAAGGTGAGACTATTTTCAACATATGTTCCCATTTAAAAATATTATGTTTGTGTTATATCTCAAAAATTACTAAGTTTTAAAAAATCTAATTACACATTAGTCTACGTAAAAAACAGTGTAAAAGTTATCTGAACGTTTTTCCTTATCTTTTATAATAAACGAGTTATGGAGGTATTTTCAAAATAAGCGAAAACAAGTTTTAGCCTGTAGCTTAAAAACAAAAGACGATCGAAAATTCCTATGGTGTCTTAAAGTTGTCTCAAAAAGTCGGCCCATAAAGACCTACATCAATTTTCGGTAGCGTGCTTAATAAGAAAGTTTTTCATATATGAAACTCAAATTTGTTTCACTCTGTACATGATGAACATTGATATCCAATAAGTAATTTTTTAAAAGCCGTAGACTTTGAAACCCCTATTTACAACTGGTGAAAATACAAATATGATAAGAGTAAATAACATTCAATATTCCTAGACTTGGTGCATTTTTACTTACATAAGTTACTATTAATATTCTAATCCATTTGTTATATAATACAAGTATATTTTTACAGAAATAACTAAAGTTATTGTTATATTAATTAATTTATAGAAGATGGAACTTTAGTAATGAGATATATTACAGTGGGGTGGTGCGTAGTGCCTGAGCAACAATTCGTGGATTGCTTGCGCACACGTGCAGGGCTGTGTATAAGTGGACATTGAGAGATCTCTGTGGTATTCCAAAGTGAATTTCATGCAAATTACAGTAATTTTATTTTACTGCAACCAAAATGTGGCGATTATTCTGTACATATAATTGAACGTTTTTGTGGAATTAATCTTATCTTGTATACAGATTTTATTAAATAGAGTTTGTTGAAGGAATTGTATGTTTTAGAGATTCTCAATGTACACTTTCATTACACAATGACACTGTTATACTATGTGTAAATATACATTAACAAAAACAAAGTCATCTTTTAAATGACAGTTGAATCATCCAAATTCAAATTTGCTTGTCTTAGCTGAAAATTTCACGTCTTCTTTGATGTTATGACGATGGTGTTTCTTTGTATACAAGTGAGTGTTTATAAACAATATTTTACATATGTAACAAAATAATACTTTGTTTGGGAGTTGTTATTTATTTTTGACTGTTAAGTGTAGTGGTAAAAGTGAAATTTTCAGCATAGATTACGTCTGTTAAATTGCAAATTCCATATAATATTTTTATTGTTTACCATTCATTTTTTATTTGACCGTTTTCTTTTTTACATTAACATAATTTAAAGTAATACATTTTATGTTTATTAAAAATAACATTGTTTCAATTAATTCAACCTTTCCTGAAATATAATAAGTGGGGTACTATACCATAGTCAAATTTTAAATATCTTAGATAAGATAGTAAAAATATACATAAATTAATTAGTGAAAAAAATTGTTTACATAATTAGTTCGCAAATTACAAGCGATTGAAGTAGATTAATAATTGGTCTGATGCAACATGTCCTAAGCAATTTGATTGGTTGCCTGATTTTAAAAGCGAGACTAGCGCGTTTTATTCGCCCGCCCACCTTAAAACCATCACGGGACAAACACTAGCTTTGCCCGCCGCCATAGTTTATATCATAATATTGTCAAATACTGGTTAAACTGTTTCATAATTTATTAGAAAAAATGCATTTTATTTATGTTATTAATAATAATTTCTTCATGAATATAACGTATAAGTTCATATACAAAAATATTTCAGCTTTGCGAAAATGAAAAATTTATGCCTTCTATACTGTATTCCAAATAAGATTCTGATTGGTGTAAACACGAACCAAGTTTACAGTGGAGAAAAATGTATAACAAATCGTTTTAGTCATTTGAAAAGAAAAACTTCATCGTGTAATGCACGCTTAACAGTTTATCGACCACGCCAAATTCTAAACTTTGAAAATTCATATCTCGCCTATTAAGCAAAGTTTTTAAGTCGCGTTTGCGCAAAAATTCTAAGTTCATCCTGTTCTTCCAGAAAAAATAAAATAAATTAAAATTGTACGAATGAATAAAGTAATAAAAATATCTCAAAAATTGAGCTAGGTAGATCCACCCAATACTAAGAATTTTAAAATGCATTGCTATATAAATTATAATATAACCTAATTTCGCGCAAAGAGCTACTAGTTGAACAAAATTTTAAATAATGAAGTTAACATCAACTACAAAAGTACACATTCATAATCAATATATTAATATTTTTACGTCTATTAAAAAATATATACTTTTTTCATTAAAATGGGTTTATAAAGTATGTTTTTTTCAACACAATAAGTGTACTTTTTAAAAAAAATTGTCTGCAACTGCAAATTCCTATTCGTGAAATAAAACAATACTTTTTTACACTTGTTGCATAAATAACTAATAATTAATCTTACCTTTCAGGAAAGATGCAAAAATCTAAACACTAATCACTTTATTTCACTGAAACGTAACACTTTTCTCTTGAGCTGAAGGAACAAATTAAAACTGCCAATTTCGGAAAACGACAGTAGACTGAAATGAACATGTTAAATCCACATACATTACAGTAAATTAATTATTTGGAATTTTTGATTGGCAAAGAAAAGACTACGCTAATCAATTATTCAACTACAGACATTTATAAAATTCACGTACATATATATCTTTTTGAATGTATTTATTATTTGTTGAAAATTAAGTTTATTTTAACAAAATGTTAACAGACAGAATAAACTTTACAATAATAAAAGAAAAATAAATATAATTTGAAATAGAATCGCCTAACTAATGCACCTATTTTTAACATTTACAAGTAAATCAAAATTGCCCTTAAACTGTAAAATTTAACAGGTTTCGGGTAAAAGAAAAACTATTGAAATGTAAATGTATAGTTCTGAATATTTTACACCTATGTTTATTATTAAAAAATATATAATTACTGACAGAAACAAATATATACACAGGAAGGATCAAATAACGTTTTACGACATTTATTAAAAGGAGTAATAAGCAGTAAAAAACATACAAATAATTAAAAATTACTTTCATCAAGCTTGTGATTATTTCAGAAAAATTATCTCGATACAACATAGCATCACTTTGAGAAAAAAAAAATGTGCTCCATATCTTACAACACATCATAAATACAACAAGTAGTTATTTTATTTTACGATGTACACAAATAAACGATAATTTTCGAGATTTACATAAACAAAGTTTCTCGAAAAATATGCCACTCATACAGTTTTTCATTTATGGAATTGAAAAACTTCATACATGTTACAGTTTCTTTTCAGTACAGGAAATACATTTTACTCATAAAAAAAAATGTCACATAAATATTTTCAATTAAAACAATAATATAATGAAAAGAGAAATAACTACAAAAATTTGCACAACATAAGGGCACTATGAACAAATACAATTTTCTAGCTCAAAACCTTCCTGCGTAAATTAACTAAAGACAGATGCTATAATGTATACAACTGATACGCTTGATCAAAGTGTGAACAGATCCAAATTTTAGAAGAACACTGAAGATATATTTTGATTTGTTAAAAGAATTATACAGATGCCAATACAGGCAAATAAAAACACATATATTGGAACAATACTTTGAAACAACTGATTTGATTTGTTACTGTTTACTAATTCGTGTAGAAAAATGACAGGACTGTGAGGGACAATTAAAGGTTGTTTGGGTCAGAGCGAGAATAATTAAACTATATATAATATATATAATTTTACGCCTATTTGAACTATCATCTAGAACATAAAACCGTTATAATACAATTACAAAGTCACATGTTCATCAATAAATGCTACCTATGAGATAGTCTTTAGTATGTGTTGTGTGATTTTTTTGCATAATTTTCTCTTTTGATAATAATAAACTAACCGATCATTTAAATAAAAATGCTAACTAGGCCCTAGAGACAAGTTAGTCCACAAGTCACTTATACGAAGGGCTCGACACAGACATCAGAATTGGACTTGGGTGGGCTGTGGGGTGACAGGACAAGGATTCGGAAAGGCTGTTGAAGAGGCGAACTCACAAATACAATCATCAATCAAACAGTTCACTTTCATAAAAAACACGCACGCGATTATTCGCCACTATCTTGTGTTGTATTTCGGCTACTGCCCATCACGTTCCACACTACGAATCGTCCGACATGAACGAATTCTGCGACTTCATGTCTTCCAGCGTTTTTATTTGCTGACGAAGGAACAATATCCTGTAATAACCAACTCTGCGTAAGACAGATTTTCTACCACCTTTTTAATTATTTCTTAATGGAATCAACTACAAAATTGGTAAAAATACTAAAATGGTTGCACACTTATATGAAAAGTTATTCTGCAGCAGACCCTACACGATTAATAATGTCAAATAAAATGAATCGTATTTGAAAGATCCTACTTCTACATCATCAGTCAATATGATTTTTTTTCAGTACTATTAAAACGTTTAGCATTATTTAGTAGGGCCAGAACTTAGAACTAGGTATAAAGTTAACAGGAAAAAACCCACCCATCCGGACCAAATAGAATTCGGGTTGGAGTCGATTCTTCACCCATAAGAACCGTATTTTCCTTAAGACGACGTTATATGTGAAGCGTACGACTGCGTGTATTAAGGGGCATACTTCACCGCACCGAGAACGTACAAATCTCATTTTTGCATTTAAATACATTTAAATGGTTCATAATGGTGTCTGTCTGACAAATCGAGATTTTTTTAATTCTATTATTGTACAAATTACTAACTTATCTGTTACAACTAAGGGCCAGTTTTACAATCTCCAGTTAAGTTTTTAACTGACAGTTAAATAAACAAAATTAAAACGAAATGAACTGTCATATGACAGATTTATAATTGCTGTCAATAATTTGACAAGCCCGATAGCATAAACACAGTTCAACTATTGAACTTAGTTTAATTAATATTGAACTAGGTTCAAATAAAATTTCAATAGTATAAAACAAAAACAGCTTTTGACTTTAGTTTAAACTACGATCAACTACGATTTTATCCATTCAAATTGAGTTTAATTAATAACTGACGTTTTCATATTCTAAATAACATTCAGAATTATAAGTGTCTACGTTGTTAATAATTACTTACGAAAGTTTATTGATTATAATTCATATTTTGGTAAGTTTGGTGCTTTAGCATACCTATATTTTATAATTCATTTAAATTCTACGAGTATGTTGTTTTAAATTCTAGATTAAAAATGTTGATGTACGATTGAAGTTCTGATAGTGACAACGAAAATATAATGAATGTATATATAATAAATAGACGCTCTCAAATATTTCGAGAAAGGAGAAATCCTTTCGAAATATACAACGATATTGAATTTAAATTGCGGTTTCTTTTGAAAAGCGAACTGACTGTTTTTATTGGATAAAAATTATAACGAACCGTTTAAAATTTTTACGAGTGTTTATGAATACGGGCATAAGTGCATTATTACAAATTTTAATAACCTTAAGATTTGTAGGAACTGGGTCGAAATTCTTAGATCTCTGCCTTTTGTTCATTTTATATTCGTAAATCGACAGATCCAGGAACATTCATTCATAAAAATTGACAAATAGAATGACATGAAGTGAATTGTATAAAATAATATCGACTGAGTAAGGGATAATCTGCGTTCAGTCGACCGCAGTTCTTTTTAATGTTATACTACCCAAATAAAATTAACTTCAGTTCACTAAATAAACTTCGTTTGCTTAACTGTAGTTCAACACATTTTTAACTGACTTTTATACTATCGGCCATATTGTTTATTTAACTGACAGTTAATACTTAACTGGAGATTGTAAACCTGGCCCTAATTGTATTATGTGAATTGATTAATCAAATAAATCAACCAAATAAAATTGTTTTTCAACGCCATGATTAATTAAACGGATAATGGGGTCATTTTACATTTTCTAATTTATTTATTTTCTTGAAAATATGTTTTACACCTTAAAGCCTATGGCACACTTATCGATGAGCATCAGAGAGCATCGATGAGCTCATTGATGAAACAACAGAACGCACCCATCATCGACGAAAAATAGCGGCGCTGCTATTTTCATCGAAGATCATCAATGAAACGAACGTATCTCATTTCACACGTATCTTTTGTGCCTCACGTCACTTTGAATTGCGTCAAACAACAATAAACTAGGGAAATATCAATTTAAAAACCGACGGTGTAGGAACATTTCACTGGTAATATTACCAACTTTTCTGTTTTTCGTCAGAGAAAAAAATTTATGTATTTGTCATTGATGAAACACAAAATTATCGATGACGGATGCGTACTGTTGTTTCATCAATGAACTCATCGATGCTCTCTGATGCTCATCGATAAGTGCCATAGGCTTAAAAGTCTTTAGAATCAGAGATATGATTTTGTATATTTTGCTGTCAGTTGTCAATTTTAGGTTAAATTACTATTTCAAGCGTAAATTTGTAGGTGTGTGTGTGAGAGAGAATTGTCTTTGTGAATATGAAACTGTCGTTACAAATTTAGTCCGTGTTTAAAAGCGCCAAAATTTATTAGCAAATTTATGAATGAAAGGTCGCATATTTCAAATTATTTTCTATCACTATATTTATTAAATGAAATGGATTTCATGATATATAAAGTCGAATTTTTTTTTTTTAATGACCCCATTATATTTTCAGAATATGATTTTGAAACGAAGTAACTTCACACTATCAGCAGGTGATAATGGAGTTCTTTTAAGCCATAAATTGAAAATAATACCGTTGCGTGTAACCTGTTACTAATAATATTGTCAATACTCATGATATTCAAATATTCTTTAGAGTTTATACGATCAATATTACTGACATTTTTTTATATACCTTGTATTATTAACTGTGTTGGGTCTGCTAATGTCTTCACAAACAAACACGCTGAATAAAAAGAAAAATAAATAAGAGAATGCACTTACCTTTGCTCTTGTAGTGTCGCTTGAATTTCAGTAAGTCGTACAATGGAACGGGCGCTTTTCAGTTCGGCGCTGACCTTAGTACATTGCAGTGAGCCCATAACGTGCGCCTCTTCACACAGCTTCTGCGCCTGCTTTTCGAGGATATCTGCCGGCCAACCACGCACATGGTTGACGAGATCGTCGCGGTAGTAGTTGGCGAGCGAAGGCGTGATACAGGGACCTTGCGGTCGTAGTGCACTCAGTGAACTAGTGCCGCATGACAATGAACTTAGCGCAGTGCCGTTGCTAGTGCCCGCGGCGGCCGTGCTTGTTGACACCGCGACAACGCTTGGGGGCGATGTTACCAGTGGGATGCTGGAGGCGGCCGAAACCGCCAATTCTACAATTATAAAAAAAAAATGCATATTAACTTGTACTTTAAAAATACGAGGATTAATAGCTATTTGTCTATTAAGAGCGCAAAATGGGATATTGTCGATCGACAATGTCCATTTACGCTCGAAACACACAGGATTTTTTCTACAATCGCCACAATGGGGTCCTATAAATATAAATTACTCAGTATACCGTGAGTATTTTCTAACGTGAAACATTGGATTTATCATACCCATGGTTACGACTTGATATTTGATTGACAGCAATGTATTTGCCAGTTCCATTTACAATGAAACATAGGGAACGAATCTGACAGAAGTATTATATTTAAATATTGTAAGAAATTTAGCGGAGTCAAAAAACCACTCGAGAGCACTAAACATATTTAATTTTTAGAAAACAGGTATAATTATTTAAACAAAATTAACCTCTAATGACATCTTGTCAATATGACAGATAACGGTTGAATTTTCCTATAAGTTATGATTTGACATTTGATTGACAGCAATATATTTGTCTCTCATTTAAAATGACACATAGGGAATGAATTTGACAGAAGTATTATATTTAAATATTGTAAGAAATTTAGCCGAGCCAGTAGACCACTCGGGCACAAGGTGCACACAATATTTTTTCTACAACTAATTTTAATTTAGAATGCAGGTATAATTATTTAAACAAAATTAACCTCTATTGACGTCTTATCAAATGTCAAATTCGTTCCCTATGTTTCATTTTAAATGGAACGGGCAAATACATTGCTGTCAATCAAATGTGAAGTCGTAACCATGGATATGACAAACCCAATGTTTCACGTTAAAAAATACTCACGGTATAAGGTTTCTGTAAAAGGATGTTTAGCCTAAACGCCCTAGCCCTTAAAATGAATATTTCAATTATTGTCATACGACTTCGTATAAATAAGACTTTTTGTTACAGCCTGTATAACGCATAAATTTAATTTAATAAGTTAATACCAAGACATCGAACCTGAACCGAACCAAACCTTAACATTTTATATTTTTCAAATGAACTTGAGTCGAAATCGAACCGGGTATTAAAATTCTAGTTCAGGGTTCAACTCCGGTTCGGATTCATTTTCAATACAGCCGCTAATCAATCATTTTAGCAATTTTGCATTGTTGCCTGCATTGACTTTTCGTTCGTTTATCTTGCGTAAATTTCGCCTCGTATTTTAAATTAATAAATATAAATAAATAAATATATCATCACGGCATATTACCCATTTCTGGGTGTGCCAGTATCTACAACACATGTAGACATCGGTAATGATGACGATATATTTTACCGTGTGGGCACTTACCAGGCGTTACCTCACGGGCACTCATAGCTGGCGTGGAGAGTGCACCACAGGGATCACTTTTGTGCCATTTAAAATTGGAAATATTTGGCGTCAGTCGGGATCGAACCCGGTACCCCCAGGTTCGCGACCAGACACTCAGGTCGAACCGAACTTGAACTCAATACCTGAACCCGGAACAAAACCGCAAATTCTATTACTGTTTGAACCAGAAACGCACGCGAACCCATCTCTTAAAAAACAAATTAACCTGAACCGAACCCAGTTTTTGGCGGGTTTGATGCCTTCGTTAAAACTGGCAGTAATTCTTACTGCAGAATATAAAGCAATTTTATATAATGCGTAGCAGAGCAGAAAATTCATGTAATGGGGTATTCCACCATAACAAAAAATTTTTAAAAAATTCAATTTAACATAAAGTATGGCTCAATAAATAATAGTTAAAACAATGAAAACATTTTTTAAATAATTACTTTACGAGATATTTCACATTTGCTAAAAAGGGAAAATTGACGTCATACAATTGTTATCTTTCTCTCGCAGCGTACTCAGGGCAGTGTGTGTGAGAAAGACAAGTATAGGGGAAATGTGACGTTACACTGATTTCTCGAAAATAAAATACTGTTAAACTAGGAACAATAATTTTTTTTTAATACTATGAATTGCTTCAAAACTGAATAAAGTTTTATTTAAAATAATAAAAAAAATTGAGTGGAATACCCCATTCGTTATAGCATTACTTGATTTTTAATGATATGAACCAATGCTCAAGATATATTATTGTGATTTTTAAAATTATTTGAACACGACCAGTACATTTTGCGAAAAACGGTAATTTCAGAAACTTCTTAATCGCTTTACTTGCATATCACTATAAAAAGGCCCTACTATCATCGTTTGTATTTTAAGGTGCTTGAAATTGTGTAATATTAACTATAGTCGCCGTCAAATAAGTATGGGCTGATGCTCAACTTTCGCCCTTCTCCGCACCCTGTCCCTTGCTGTGGTGTTACCTCTTCATAAATTTAGTATTTTCATCTATATTATTGAATTAGCAACTGTGTAAAAATCTCCAGTATTTACCGACAAGTATAGTTGAGCAATGATAATAAAATAAAGAATCACATACGTTTTCTGGGGTCTAAGCAGTCCTGGTTCTCTGAATGTGTTGGTGTGGGTGGTCCATCTCCAGCAGCTACATGGTCCACAACTGCCGCGCCATCCACAGACGCGGTGGAATCCCCATCCTGTGACATCTGTGACAAGATCCGCGGCAGGCTGGCGGCCAAAGTAGTGACTTGGTGCTGGGGAGGGCCGGGCGCATTGCACGAGGTGACTACAGTGACAGGCGGTGGCACCATGCTAGGCGCGAGCACTGGCCCGTGTTCACTCACGACCACCATGGTGGCGGGGCTCACCACGCTTGCACCCACTGCCGGCACAATGGTTGGCTGCTGGAGCCTGGGCAACGCACTCGCTAAAAGCACCGGCGTCATTATAGTTTCGTCACACGACGCGACTGGGAGTTGGTGCTGGTCGCGACTGCTTGTGGATGGCGTGTGCACGTAGGACACTTCCGAAGTTGGAGTGCTATCACCAGGAGAAATGTCCATATCCTGGAAATAAACACCAAATAAAAATGGATGGAGAACTACTAAGCGCATTAAAGAATTTAAATCAGAGCATCGACCCCGAACCTGAACCGAAACAAAACAGGAACCAAACCGTAACATTTTAGAGAATCCAAATCCCGAATTGAACTTCAGATATATTTTTGAATAGAACTCGAGTCGGAACTGAACAACTGAACCGGGTATTAAAATTTGGGTTCAGGTTCATTTTCAGTTCGAAACTCAAGCGTAAACAGCCGATCTGCGTTTCTGCCTGTGCTGACTGTTTGTGAAATTGTGTTGCATTATTAATACCGGCTCGCATTTTAAATTATTTCTTTATAAAGATTATTCAAAAAAACATTAATTCAATTTTTATTAGGTCGAGCCGAACCTGAACCTGGAACGAAACAGCAAATTTTATTGATGCTTGAACCCGAACCGCACCCGAACCTATCTCTCAAAAATCTGTTGTGGCCAGCACAAAACCTTCCGTCAATTCGATGTATTTTGTACATATCCTATACCAAAAGTTCCTTGAAAAAGATTCTATATATCCTGTATAATTGTAACAAGAACACACTATTTTTACATATCCATACTGAAAGTTCCTTTGAAAAGATTCTAAAATCTAATAAAATTTTAATACGAATACGAACGTACATTATGTATTACACTTATCACTTCCTCCTGCTTCATCTTTGCCCTATTTTATTAGAAGTCGCTGTTTCTTACTCTTCTTTTCTACTCATTCCTGTCCGAAGCACCTTCGTGACACATTTCTTCCTCTCTCAAATCTTCTGCTATACAGTCCTTTTCCATCTTCTCTTTTGCCTTTCTCGTACTTCTGGCATTATAAGTTCCTATCTTGAGGCGAGGCCGCAAATACAAGTTACTGGCGAGGGACACTCTGTCACTTATATCACTTTCAGATCAAATACTTTCCATTTGGTTTTGAACTTGCCACTGACATCTGTCAATTAGATTTTTTTGAATATATTTGTTTTTATAATTTTTGCAATGCTGACTGATTTTCAAAAGTTAAACTCTCTTAATCTCTCTATAACTCTATATCTATTGAATATGAAGGAAAACGTATAATCGAACGGTATAGAGAATAAGATATTCTTTCTATTGACATTCACATAAAATGTCGAAAATGATATTTAGCTGCGATTTTTCAAGAAAAACTGTTAAGAACTTCAAATAAGGGTACTTCCGGTTGACCAATTATAACCAAAATCTAATCAGCTCTTCATATTGTTGTAAAGAAGAGGAATATGAAAGAATCATAATTTTTAGAATTGTAGTTTTGGAGTTATCGTCGGCGAAAAATTTGTCACACACACACACACACAGACACACACACGGACACACACACACACATACACATACAGACATCATCTTAAAAATAGTACATTCGTATTGTAGGGACCCTAAAACGTGCTTATTCATTAAAAACTCATAACCGAATTTTTTGACCAAAAACAATACCTTCCTTTTGACGGAAGGTAAAAAACAAATTAACCTGAACCTGTGTATGTTCACATGATGGTGTAGGTCCGTTAGTCAACATAAAGGATTCTCTAACGTATAGAACATATTTTAGCAAAGCACATATTTCCTTACGCCACAAAAATATGCAGCGGAGATAGATTTTTAACAGGACTACGATCCTAAACATACAGAGTGATCAAAAAGAAATTATGCAGTTGGTATTACAATTCTGGGGATCTTTTTATTCCGCAGTTACCCAAAAGCGGAATACTATTTTGCATGTCATTTTAACAATAAACCATTTTAATAAAAAAATTGTAAATATACCCAAATTTAAATTTTCAAATGTCACTGTCAACAACAGGAAAAAGTATATGTGTTATCAATTTTAAGTAATTTTTTGTTATTGCCAACTGAATCAGTTTTTCTTATCACTCTGTACTTCGAAAGTAGTCAAATAATATTTAGGTCAAAAAAGTCCGAATTTATAGCAGAAGTTAAAAATACGCATCGGAAAAGAAAAACAAGCTTGAATTATTTATCTGAATTATACTCCGCTTTTGAATTAGAAGTAAATTTAAAAATCATCTGTAAGTACCTTGTAAATACACTAAACGATATCATTCAATTCGTTTTTTGTAAGAATTGTGTATTTTTATTTCAGAAATATCCAAGAAAATGTAAATTATTTGTTAAAAGAGATTGTCAGAATGACTACACGTTAAAATATTACTAATGAGTATAATAAAACAACGATTACTTTTACACAAAAACACAAACATTACATTTCAATATGAACACAGCCTTGCTTCTATATCTAGGTTGATAAAGGCAGCAGCGATGCGAAAAGTATTTTTAAGAGACTTGTCGAAATTTTTGTTCAAATTTTATATTTTAGACAGATCCTAGTCCTAGAAAAAAGTTGCTAGTAAAATATATTACGTACGTACTCCCAGAAAGATAATTTATGAACTAAGCATATTTGTTAAATGCTCAAAAATTTTCTTTGGATCTCATATTAGATTTGTGAAATACTATCTTTCAATAGGCCAGACAAAACTTGTTAAGTTTTGGCAGTCAATGAAAGTACAGTCCATGACAGCAAAGAAAACTGGTGCGGTAAGGGAGAGTACCCCACGTACTGTGTTCCATCAATCACTAACGTTTACAAGTGGGGAACAGAGATATGTGATACTAAAATAGAGCGAAATACAAAATTTAAAATATCTTTTTCTGCAAATTCTTTTAGCAAAATATTTGTATGAGACTGCCACGGTAGAAACGAATTACAGTACGAATCAATCACGAAATGTTGAAGAAGAATATGGATATAGATAAAATGCCTACCTGTGTGGACTGTATGTCTCCATCAGTGGTGATGTGCTTCCTCCGGGGGTCGTGGTGATCAGAATCATCTCGCCAGTGGCGCTTGACGCTGCCCCGCGAGTTGGAATGTTTGTCGTGGCTGGAAGAGGAGCGTTGACTGTAGCCACGGCCGTCTGACGACACCGAAGCTGACAGATCGCCACCACTGCCGCTTCCACCGCCGCTGCGCTCCTTGTTGCTTCGACTGTTGCTGAAGCGGTCTCTGTCTCGCTGTTCGCGTTCCACCCATTCGCGGGGCTTCTCCCACTGGGATACTTCTGTCTTACAATTGTAGTAATACTTCTTGCCGGACGAACTAATGTGTTCAGACCAGTCGCCCATACGCGTCAATCGTTCTCGTTCTTCCCGCTAAATATTTTATCATTTTACACCTTATTATATTAGGAGTACAATATATCTATTAAACCATATACCGCTGAACGGCACAAGGGAAACATCCGGAATATTAGGGTGCAGAAATGATACAGGGTGTTATGCAAGGAAGTTCATAATAAATAATATTCTCATTTTGTGAAATATAGGCTTTCAATATGTTAATATCTTTTGAAAGACATCTTTTTAAAGTTACTAGAAATGTACACATCATTTTGAGAAAAACGAATTTTTAATTATACAACTGGTAAAAATTATAATAATTAACATTGATGGCGTTCAGCACCTCTCATCGCTGGCATCGCTGACCTCCGAAGTTTGACGAACACAATGAATGGACGAATGTAATTGGTCCAGCAATTGCATTCGGCAATCATCGGCACGCAGTGGTGCTCATCGCTGCCGGGGTGCTGAACGCGCCCATTGTTTCATTTGGATTTGACTTTATAATTGTTCAGAAACAACAAAAAATTGTAACTGTCAGTAAAGTCTTTCAAAACTATCGGCGGCAAAAATTCGTAGATAGGATGCTGCCATATATATTGAGCTTTGCTCGCCTGCTTCCATTGTTTCTTGAAAACTATGTTTTGCTACTTTTTCGGTGTAAATCTAACTTTAGCAGCAAACAGCTGCACGATATAATGTCCCGCATACTTTTTACTTAAACGAGAGGTAGGGGTTCAGCGTTATATAGTTTAATAAATAGGTATATTACGAGTACTTTTAATACATGACAACATACCTTATCCTGGCAATTATGCATGGGTTTTCGATCTCTTGATGAATTTTGTGAAGTCATTTTAATAAGTTTCTCATCCGAACTCCGATCATGGTTAGTCCTGTGTTCAGAATCGCGGTTTTCGCGACTGCGTTTATCTTTTGGTGACCTGGCACAATCTACATACACACACAACACAAGTATCATAATAAATAAAAATATCACCGCAGCTTTTATTCAAAACTAGGGGCCATTTTCATAATCTGGCTCACTTTAAGACTTTAATTTAAATTATTTTATGACGGTTGCAGAAATGTGTATCAATTCCTTGTTCAGTTGTTAGCGGACCATCAAAACGAAAAAATTCGAATCAGTTTCCTTGTTCTTACGATATTTAAATCATTGCTGTCAAAAAATCGCGTTGCATTTGTTCGCTTGCTTTGATGAACCATTGATTGATCAAGGAATTGATGAACGTTTCTACAGCCGGGCATAAGACTTTTATCTTTATTTTAAAGTAATGGCAAAAATCTAGATTTTTTAAAAAGAAACGACCCATTCGATTTTTTGGGTTTTATTTGGCCTTCTATGGGTTCTCCACGTCTAGCGCGAAAAACACCATCATTTTGCAACTAAACACACAAATAGCTAATCGAAAACAACTTTAATTTTAATTTAAAGTGTTGCTTGCTTGTAAAAGTGTTATGTGATTTCACATGAATGCAACAAATAACAACAGTGTGCGTCCTCGCAATATAAATAAATGGGAAATAAGGGTCTCAACAATTTGACAATGACAAGTGAAATCATGTGAGTTAGGTGACGTGATAGTAGTGTGCTCGTAACTTAAGTCTTAGGCCAAAACTGTAAGTTTAAGTTTAAAGGTGGATTTACAACTGACACAAAACACAAAATATAATTTAGCATAGAAAAACATACAATTTTGTCATACGGAAAATAATATATCCATTTATAAGAGAAACAGCGCACAGAATATAATTTAGCACAGCATAGGAATTGATCACTGTTCAATTTTCTATATCTGTGTTGTGCGCCCTACGTTTTTCGTGCATCTTCGTTACATTTCGTAGTAGTTCGAATAAATATTTGTAAATACCGCTACGAGGGTAAAACACGTCAGTCATTTGTCAGTTAAAATGGACGACAACAAACTTATTTGTATAAATTTAACCATAAATAACAAAACTAAATAATAACACGAACTCGGAATCAAATCTGACAAAATTTATAAAAAAAATCACAGTCAAGGACAAACATTTAGTTTTTCTCATTATTTGAAAATGACAGGTACTTCTTCTTTTACTTCTTATTTTCACTATGTTTTGTGTGACACAAAACCCCCTGACAAAATTCTATGTTTTCTATGCTAAATTAATCTGTGCTGAATTATGTTCTGTTATAAATTCATCTTTACAGATTTATAAATCTGTAAAAAGAAAAAACATATCTTTTTTTTGTTGATTAATTTAAAAAGAACAGTGGGAGTTTTCTTTGCTATTTTGTTCATTATTTACAGATATGCAAATCTATTGACTTATAGTTTTTTACAGTATACGGTCATATACTTGTCAGAGTAACCAACAATTGCAAATATTGAGATTCCCTGACTGTTGGTCACCCTAACTTGTGAAGAAGGGATCATCCTAGTGGTGATCTTGTTCTATTTGATTTCAAAATAATTTCCAAGTTTGACTCGGGAAGTATGTATTTATATAACATTTACAAGAGAAATAAGGCATGAGAACTGTATTATGCATATTAATAAATATAGTTAAATGCATTTTAAAACTAAGGAAACATTATAGAAAAGTTAAGTTGAAATGATTCTGCACAAGAAAAACATGTGACGCCATAAAAAAAACAAGCTGTCATATTGTAATTATGAGGTTTTTAAACCCTTGGCTCTCCGCCCTTGAAACTTATATATTAATCTACGACCCTTTTCCCGATGAATGCTATGGGAACGCAAAATTTCAAGGAAATTTGCTGAAAACCCAGCCGTTTCCGAGATATGAACTCTCACAGACCGATTCACAAAAAAGTTTAAGCTAATCCTCATTTTTGGATTAGCGAATTCTACTCTAATTTTGACAGTTTATATCTTAAAATATAGTCTAATCTATTCCTAGTATCTACCTTTATTGATATCATGAAAATTAAATTTTAAATACCGGAATAGAATAGAATCACTAATTCAAAAATGAGATTTAGCTTAAACTTTTTTGTGAATCGGGCTGTCAAAATTTTTCAAAGGGTCTAACGCTTAAATCCGTTAACATTTAGGGCTAAAGGGTCGTCCGAAACACAACTGGTCAATTAACAAAGCCACGCGACCAGGCCTATCATTATGTACATTACTTCATAGACATTAACATAAAACTGATTCTAATGTGGATAAATTTCTCTAATAGGGTCCTATACCATAGTCATATTTTAACTATCTTAAATAAGAAGACAAAAATATACATAAATTAATGAGTATTAGTGAAAAAATTTTCTTTAAATATTAACTAGGTCACAAACTACAAGCGATTGAACCTGATTACTAATTGGGTATGACGTGTTAGGTACTAAGAATTTGATTGGTCGCCTGATTTTAAAAAGAAGATTCGCGCGTCTGTAGCGGTCACCTTTGAAAGAATATGAAATGTCATGATGTACTATAACCTAACAAAACATTTAACAATTTTGTGTTTGATGAATTTGTTTAATTATAACATCTAGTAATATTACCAATAATCATGTATTTATAAATAAATCAATTTGTAATATGAATTAAATTAATAATAATATTAATTAAATTAATATTGAAACTTCAAAACAGGCAAACATTAGCGCCATCCGTCGTCATACTTTGTGTAATAATATTGTCAAACTGTTTCAATGTTCTGTAATTTATTAGGAAGAAATCCTTGTTAAATGCTTATTATTTATGTTATTTATACTTAATAATAATTTCTTCGTAAATATAACGTATAAGTTTTTATATAAAAACATTTCAGCTATGCAAACATGAAAAAAATTGTTTCCAGTATAACTAACAGTTTGTCCCATTGTTTGTCGATCACTTGTTAGTATCTGCTACGTCACGCACAAATTCTTAAACTTTAAAAATTCATATCTCGCTTATTACGTAAATTTTTTAAGTCGCGTTTGCACTGAAGTTCTTATTTTATCCTGTTCTTACAGGAAAAAAAATAAAAGAAAAATGGTATAGGACCCCATTATAAAAGTGTTTATAAGTGATTTGAATTAATTGGGAAATTAATTATAATGGATATAATACTAAACATGGAGTATACGTACACTTACCAGAGTATTTATCTCTTGACATCTTATAGTCTCTAGTTTCTCTCTCCTTTTCACGTATTTTCTGTAAATAGGAGCCTTTAGATTGGTAGGCGCGATCTCTATCTCGCGGTGATTGTGAATCCGGGCTATCGGAGCGATATGAATTGCCGTTGGGCGAATCGCGAATTCGTTCGTATCTATCCCCGCCCGAGCCGCCATAACTACCCTTCGATGAACTGTACTTGGAATTCTGAAACATTTAAACACTGTGGAAATAGTTGTTAAAATACCTTACGATTCTAAGTCTAAATTCTTTATAAATCGAAAGTTAATCCCTACAACAATGTTTTTAGCTTAAAATTTGTTCTACATTATCTAAATTAAATAAAAGAAATCAGGTTTACCGAATACTGCATTAAATAATGATGTCAGTTAAAACACATATAGGTTATGTTGCAAAATGACAAACAGAACGTAAGTTTATTGTAATATTTAAATACACTAATGATATTAATAATAAATATATCTTAATTCTTACTTTATAAAATTAATATATCAAGAAATATTCAAAGAACACTCATATTTATATTACAAACTGATACTTCCAATTATGACCCAAATTGAAATTTCATAAGACAAATCTTATTAAATATCAAATTTTCATTCAAAAAGAATAAGAATATTTTATATTAAATGCAATTTCAACATACTTGTTAGTATTTTTACGAAAA
Organism: Ophonus ardosiacus; assembly: GCA_943142095.1. Classification (NCBI taxonomy): domain Eukaryota; kingdom Metazoa; phylum Arthropoda; class Insecta; order Coleoptera; family Carabidae; genus Ophonus; species Ophonus ardosiacus. Next base: position 45,738,760 of record OW964827.1, on the reverse strand, counting down.
ATACTAATTTATATTAATAAACAATTGAAGCAAAATATATCAAGATATATTAATATTATAACGTATCGCTGATATGTAAGTTATTTAATTTGTTATTTTACTATTTTTAACAGCAAATTTTGAAAAATATTTCTAAGGTGGGGTTATGACACCTTAGCAGACATTTTGATATAATTTCACAGAAACTATTTGCGATATCTGAAATACAGTAATCATGCAATAATTTCATTTTACTAATTGTATTAATAATGAATGTTTATTAGTAACTTAAAAAAAATTGAGAACATCGAAGGAAAAATATAAACAAAAACATAACGTGTCAAATTTAACAAAGAACTTTATAACTGTCAAATTTTGATGTAAATCAATTGCAAAATGATTATTATTTAAATAATAATTATGAATGCCACCTAATTTCTGAAAAAAATACGTATGTTCAAAAGTATTTGTATGTTGTACTGGAATGAACTCTCATTAAAAAAAATCTTCCGGAAATAATTTATGTTTACATAATGAAATCATGTAAATACCTATTAAATTATTAAAACTGACATTCATTCTGCAAAAATGATATCTTATTTGATTACTTTTTGGTTAGCTATCAAAATGGTAAGGCAAAGTTAGAGACTGTTAAAATCGGCGGAAAAGAGAGCACATATTACCTGATAGGGATGGGCCTGGTGTTTCTCGAAGTACCTGCACACACAAATCGAATCAATTAGTGACCGAAGCTATTTATTTATCATCCGGCACACTGGTAAATGACGGCGGCCTCCATATCTGAGAAGATACGAAGGCCCTGATGATGTGAGGTTGTAATAGAGAAATGCGTACCCATCGTTCATCCGCTGCGGTTTCCTCGCATGCATTACCATCAATGCAAGTATCTAGATAACGTGTGTGGCTCTGACAAGAAGCCTCGCGAGCATCCGGTGTCATGAAAACAACATGAACGCTCCTAACTGTTACGAATTCGCCTCTGAATCGGACGCCATGTCACATAAGGGAACAGCAATGCAGCTGCTCTCGCTCGCTTGTCATTGGCTGAAAGCGCTGTTGCCGAGTTTACTTTCGCTGTTCACCGCTAGGCAGACCAAAACGTTTAATCCATCGAAAACGTATCGTATGATGATGAACCGTTCCTATTTTTTAAACTGAAAATGTGACGTCACTATGTACTTTGCTATATTATTTTAAAAGAAACGACATAAGTCAATTATTAAATATTAACATGCTGTAAACATTAAATTTAGTGGTATTGAAATTGAGGCGCCAAATTTGTCACCTGAAAGTAAATAACAACAATACAGACGTATTTAATGTATCGTTTTTTTCACAGTATAATTATAATCAAATGTATTTTTACATGTAATATAAACCATGTCAAATTGTATAAACATATTTCATAACAAAATACAAATAAATATCGTTACAAACATTTTTATTTTCATTAAACAATCTTTGATTTAACGTAATGAGAAGTGAGAAATATATTCATCTCACTCTAACTAATAGATAACATATACAATTCCTTTTTTTGTAAAAATAAAGAACTAATTACATTCCCGGACCAATTTATTCTCAATTTTTAGCAAATATAATTAAATGTTTAAAACTGAAACTAAACTGGATTAAATGTTTATATTCATAAAAGTAAATAATTAATTTTATATAATTATTTCATACGTGTAATATGAAATTATCTACATGTAGTTATGAAAATTAATTCGATTTTGGTCATAAACTTACACATACATATTAAAATTTATAGAAAATATAATAAAAATGGCGATAGATATGAAATTTGGCAACCATGTACATTCATCCAAACAACGTCTTATGTCAATAGTCAGTTTTGAAATGTCCCTAGTTTGTCCACGATATTTATAAAAACTGTCATTGTTGTAAACAGTTACATTAATATTTATAATAATATTTGGAAATGATTAGTAAATAGTGATTAATTATTGTAAAATAGAGAAGTGTCGCTGTAATATTGTCAATAAAATATTTAGTGAATTTGACCGAAAGTTTGCAGCTTGGGCTCGCACCCGTAGAACAAGGACAGTTGAGCAAAACATGCAGATTGTATTCCTTGACTTTTGTGTGCAGTTTATGTGAAAAAAGCGAATATTGTGGAAATTTAATTGTTTCATTGTGATCATGGTGGGTTTAAACAATACTGTAGTGTTTGTTTCAATTGATTTGCTCTTAAAATTTGTAAACAGAGAAGTATGTGACTGGTGGTCCAGCAACGCATTTTGGTTATCTCTACCTGGGCTTTCACGCCCTAAATATCTCAATTATTGTGCTAAATAATAGTTTGTGGGGCTAAAACTTATTGCAAATCAGAAATATAAATCTTATGGTGATGTCTACTTAGTAAATATTTAAATACCCCCTCAATTATGCCACATACTTTATGAGCATTAGTCATGTAAGGCTAGGTTGCTTGTTTTTATATGTACTTTCGAGGAATTTTGGGAAATAATTGCCTCCAATTTTATTTTAAATTGATATTCATGTTTATATTTACAGAATATATATAATATTGACCTGTTGGGTTTTATGATTTTTGTATAGTTTTTTAAAAGTACTGACGAAAATACTTCCAAATTAACCAATATTTTTTTATTTGTAGTGACCAACCATGCAGTCCTCTCAAGTTAGAAATGTTGGTTTGCCATGTAAGTATTAAATTATTATTATTATGGAAATTGTCATTAATGTTGAAAATTATTATTCGCCATAATACAAATTTCAAATCCATTTTGGGAAATTACTTATTATTAAAATTATTTAAATAGCAATTAATTGTTTATTATTTTAGCAATAAAATGTAATGCAATTAATAAAACTGTTTTATTAATTAGTGTTTATTGCACATTATATTTAAAAAGGAAACAAACGTTATTCTTGGAACTGTATTTGTTAATTATGAAAGTATTTTATTAACCCTTTTCTGTGACACGGGAGGTGGCGTGTGGCGCCGGGTCTAAGAGACCCATATCAAAAAAATACTACCTGTGTATTTTTATTACAAAATAATGGTATTGAATAGATAAATTGAACCTTTTTTTCTATGAAATCGAACGAAATTATATATTTTGTGGTGTTAAATTGTATTTAACATTTAAAAAAAAATTTTTTTCTTTATTAAAAATGTTCTTCCAGAAGGGATGTAGTAAATCAGAACATTTTCTGCATGGTATGCTGTTATCGGTTTGTTTAAAATTCTCAATCTTTGTTTATGTTAGTTATATTGGCATAACTTTCCCGCCCATTAAATTAATTGCTTTGCGGTGTTATACCTATTAAAAAGTTGTAATAATAAACTAATCATATATTGATATATTATGTTTTCAGCGAGTGCAGACACTAAACGAGATGTTCCTGCTTGGACACAGGATCCTAAAATATTCCCTCTTGATTGGTTTTCTGTCAGTAGACCAAACATAATAAGGCAGACGAAGGAGTATGTGAGGTTAGTTACTTTTAAGTGTTCTTCAACATTCCTTGTAAAGTCTGGAATGTGGCATTTTAAAGGTTGAAATAGGCAGTTTTTAGTATGAACCACAAACTACTTCCGAAAATCTCTAAATGAGACACACAAGAATACAATTGAAAAATATAAAAAATCAGTGTTTTTAATGACTTGTTGCTAAAACAACGTACATTGTCTTGAAGTTTGAGTCCTGGTATTTTCATCTCTGGTTAAACTGTCAGTTATAAGAAAAATGTCGCATCGATAGCAATAGCATAATTTTTAAAAATTACATACCCTTTATTTCCACGAGTTGATACTCTGCTCATCAATTTCTGCTGCAAGAATTACTAAACTTTTATCTACCATCATTTTTGTCGTACACACTAGTATTCGCTTTCTCATTACCGTACGTGTTATAAAGGAGTTCAACCATCGGCAAAGAAACGAAATAGAAACGGTAGTGTAACTGCGGTATTGAATGTCGTTTTCGAATATTTGAATTACAAAAAGTTACTGCTTTGTTAAAAATTAATAATTACTTAATTGTAGATCTTTCAATGTTCGTTATACACATACCGTTGATTAAATGGGATGACTGCAGTCCAAATTATAGGATTTTAGGACTTGTCCCGCAAAGTGTCAACTTTAGACTTTTTCACTAGTTTGCTTACCCTGTTTTGAGTGTGGTAATATTCCATTGATCCATTTTGTAATTAGCTACATAAAATAGTTTCGTAAATAATACGTTGTTACATTAATCTTAATTTAAAATTTTGATGGTATTGTTGGTATTGATTTTTTCAATTCCGTGAATAGGACTTGTTTTGTTATAATTAACAAAATTGGTGCTCTTCATGTGGATTGAAACAAACAGTTGTTATTGTACTATACTCACTAGTATGTGCATTCTATCTTTAAATGGGAAGTATTTATCTATGTTTAATAAACATCCTGCATTTTAAAGGAAAATGTGTACTAAAACGTAATGATACATATTAGGATTTGCTGATAGGGTAATTTTTCAGTTTTAAGTAAAGGAATGCAGACCGATAAAATTTGCAATATTAAAAATATTATGTCTTATAAATATTTATTTTATCACATAACATTGTGCAATAGTTAATTATAATTTATTACGTACTATAAGCTTGAAATTAATTTTGGCGGGAATGAATAAGTCACACTTATATAATAAGCTTTTTTGTGATAATATTTTATTGATATGATTATTTATTTGCTCATTACATTTTCCATTATTTTTTAAGGGATGTAAAATAACTTAAAATTAATATTTATTTATTAAGGGACTTAAAATAACTTAAAATTGATATTTATTTATTAATATGATTATTTACTTGCTCATTGCATTTTCCATTATTTATTAAGGGACATAAAATAACTTAAAATTGATATTTATTTATTGATATGATTATTTGCTTGCTCATTGCATTTTCCATTATTTATTAAGGGACGTAAAATAACAAAATTGATATTTATTTAATTATTTATTTGCTTTAGAATAGCGTACACATTTATGGTAGACTTGTTTTGGCGAAACAATTAGGGATTTGTTTTAAATAACCATTTGTTATAAGCTAAAAGCTTTCAGATACAAGCATTTTATTCTGAAAATTTATAAAATTAAAAATAATAAATTCGATGTAAGTAATGTAATATGTATTAGAAACATAGATGAAATTTGCCCTTTGTACTAATATTCCACGGTAGCATTCATGTTAATCAATAATTAAAAAATGCAAATAGTACAGTGTAAAAGATGTAGATTAAATTGTCATTTATATCATTACTCAGCGTGAAATGAACTTTTTCAATACAAATTTTACGCTCTCTCATTAACCAAAATTAAGAAAGGAATACTATTATATTAATTACGATTGTTTACAAAATTTCGTAGGGTATTCGAGTATACGTCGATAAGATTAGTTCCTTAATATAAGAAATTTTTGATTTGTACTGCATTACCAAAAATAGAAAGAAATCACTTTTATTGATTTGTATTAAATTCTATGAAATATCTATTTGCAAAATTGTTTAACTTTTTTAGTACAAATTTTTCGCTCTCTCATAAAAAAAATTGAAAAAGGAATATACTGCATTAATTATATGTTGTTCAAAAAATTTCGTACGGTATTCGAGTAAATATCGATTAGAAGATTAGGTCATTAATATAAGATATTTTTGATTTGTACTAAATGCTTACCAAAAATAGTTATAGAAGTCACTTTTATTGATTTGTGTTTATTCCATAAAATATCTATCAGTGATTTGTGAAATCGTTTGAAAGAGTTTCACATTTCGTTTGATTATATAAATTATTTTTTGTATTAGCGTTTTATTACAACAACTTTTTGATTGTCATTTTCGTTGCTAAATGAAATACTTTTAAGCACTAATGCTTCAAAATGACAGTTTAATGCGTAAAATGTTACTTTTAAGCACTAGTGCTTAAAAATATTTCATTTAGCAACGAATAGATGAACCTGACGTCTGCCTACTTTTTAATTTTGAAAAATTCAAAATGTTGAAATTAGAGAATAAATAATCCGTTTTAAAACGCAGTTATAAAAAATCTTGTATGTAATACATTTCGAAATGAGTGTTTTAGGCACTTGGCGTGTTGTATCACTCGCTTACCCTCGTGCGTACAAATTTCACTTCGTGTACCAAAAACACTATCATTTCGCAACTTATTACATAAATAGCTATTTTAATATCCATAATCCGTATAGATTAGACAAATTATAAATAATGACAAGTGCTATGATATATTTATGTTTTAATTTTTCAAACTTGTGTTGTTCATTACTTATCTATTTATTTATTATAATTTTATGAATATTGTTTTACTTTTTTATTGTATATATATAACTGTTTTATTCCAGAGCACATAAGAAATTTGAAGATGTTTGAAAAAGGTGTTCATCATTGAAGATTACTAAATTGTTCATATTTTATTATTACATATTGTTGCATGTAAATTTTTCTTTAATTTAGCCGTATAGCAGAGGAAGAAGATTAGAAGAATAAGAAGAGACAATTCACTTTTATTCTAAATTTTTGTTTTGTATATAATGCATGCTCTATTTATAATAACTATACAATTCTTTTAATTTTTATAAGTAAATATTAACTTTCAAATAAGTAATATATTATTAAATATAAATATTATGAAGACGGAGACAACAGTGAAGAAAGAAGATTCCACTATGCATGAATATTTTTTAAATTAATTATTAATTTTTTATTGCCATTTATTTCTTATACTAACTACTTAACTAGTATACAGTTTTTAAAGAATTGTATTTTAAAACTATTTAAAGAGAAAACTGAAGTAACTATGAAGCGTTATAATCAGTATAAAGTCCAGTTGTTCATTTGCATGCACTTGATGCTTCTAGTGAATTGTCAAAATGGAGAAACTGTCCGAAGATCAAGACTCTCAGCAAGCTGAAAGCAGTGTTGAAGAGGATTATGATGTTTCTTCATACTCACATTTCTTATATCGATGGAAAGGTTAGTTTATTAGTTATAGAATGTTTAAATTTCTGTGCCATTTTGCGATTTTAATTTAGCTCTGATTTATCTCCGAATTCAAACATTGTAGTAAAATGATAATTGCTTTTAGAAAGATATTTATACCTGGTGCGCGATAATTTCAGATTATTGTTATATGCGCGGAGCCTACTTCAACAGATCGAACTGTAATAAATAAGGGGGGTCACATATATTGACGTTTACCTGAATATTTGCAATAATATTAAGATTTACGACTGTAGAAACTATATAATAATTAAAATAAATAGGACTCCAGTCATGTAAAAGATTAATTTATTTTTTTGTAATCATGTCGGAAAACATTTATTCCTTCATCAGGAGAACTAAAAATTAATATATGAAATACAATAATCAATTATATAAATGAAACTTAAAATACAAAAATTACAGGAAACGGAAAAATAAGTTGTTGGTCATTTATTAATATATTATAATTATGCTAGAATTTTTAAGAATAAGAAAATCATGTACGCTGTGGCCGTGGAAAACTAAATTTTGAACAGTTATTTATTATTTCTCATTTGAAATTAAGTTTGCCAGAGTTAAGTTAATTAGAACTTAGGACCGTTTTCATAATAAACTTTATCTTCACTTTACCACTTTAAAATAAAAGTGTGTTTGTTTTCATAATATAACTTTAGCATTTTAGCTAGCACTATAGCATTACTTAAAATCCAGATAAAGTCTTAAAATAATTTTAAATAAAGTCTTAAAGTGTGCCTGATTATGGAAACGGCCCTTAGTTAATAAATTTTTAAAGTATCGTTGTGAGTGAAAATATGGAATTAACCAGAGAGCATTTTTCTATAAGAATTTTGATTCAGTTTTTGGAAGCAAATAAAAAAATTTTCTATACGAAGAGGTTTACAAATTTCACAATTACGACGAGCATTTTATTCAGTTTTTGGCAAAATAAGTAATAGAATATCTGCCATACTCATGTAATTTGGCAAAGTATGAGTTTTGGCTAATTTTTGAAATTGACTGGGTAGGTTTTTGTCTGAAGAAGAGATTGGTGCTGCAATTTATGGTTATTTTGAAAGAATTCAGAAATCCAAAAAGAGGTTGGTTGGGAGTTTTGGAAGAAAGAATGATGAAGTGTATTAATTTTGAATCATGTCTTAAACATTGTATACGTCAATACTAAAATATGACGCGAGGATTCAAATAACTTATTGTAGAACTAGAACTACTGATATTTTTAAAAAAATCAGCATTAGACATACCTACTTTTGATATTAATCTGCATTTTAAAATAGTATTTTTTATGTAAAAAATGTGTAAGGTAGAACTTTTTTGGTGGAGTGCGATGTTTAGCATGAGATAAAAAATTCTATTTATTTACAATCATTACAGTACCGATTCCTAACCTTTTGTAGGTTGGGAAATACGTCATTCCTAACTTTAATGATCTCTTGGGTTGGAAATAACAGATTTCACTTCCACCTCTTGGAAATGTTTATGTAGAGGTTGCCTAGCAACATTGTCAGATCCTTAAATAAAGAAGGCTAAAATAAATTTTAAGAGCTCTGTAAAAAATATTAATAAAATTAAAGATTATAACTCATTGATTTATTTCGAAAATTATTGATTTAAAATGAGGATGATTGTGAATAAAATACTATACTTACCTCCGTGAGAGTTTCATCACAGCCTCGCGCTATATCTCACCTCGAGGCTTCGCCTCTCTCAGCTGTAATGAAATGAAACATCTCTCACCTCGGATGTAATATACTATTACACACCAGTTGCATACAACCGAAATGTTAGTGCTATTTCTAATAATACTGAGTGTAAGTATACAGGCATCTTCAATATTGTTAGTTGACAAGTAAATTAACCAAATATGCATGTTGTCTATCAACTTACTTATCACGCACTAGTTTGGGAAAAGTGAAGAGTGTGTGTTACTTTACGCCCGCTTGTAGGAAAAATTAATTATTGAAATCTATTAATATTTGACTGATTTCAAAGGGACAACAAAAAAGCTCTCATTTTTCGTTGTCTCTTTAAAATCAATGTTAATAGTTCTAATACTAGAAGAAGTTATTTGAATTGTCGCATCATATTTAAGTACAGATGTATTCAATACTCTTAAAAGTCTAGCTGTGATCCTATTATTATTTTTATTTCATCGTTAGAATATTGTAAGAAGAATAGGGGCTATTCTTAAATACTTGTAGTTGAATTAGTCCGAGGCAGGTATAACAAAAAAATAAAATCCTCTCAACGACCTTGAGTCAAATTAAATATGTTTAATATGTGACCTTCAGCGGATTGATTGACCTTTTTTTTTTTTTTCTTATGTTAAGGCTTTTTTAAACTGAGTAATTTCCAATAGCCATTTATAATCTACAAACACTACTGCATCTATATAGTATTGCAATAAATTTTTACTGTTATTTAGGCAAGAGTTGAGTTGTTCTGTGAATTTTAAATATTATTTTCATATGCCCAGAGCTTGCTGGAATGCGATTTGGAAGAAGACCTAATCACTCTCGTCTCCCTCTACATGGACATGGAGCTTCGGGTGCTGCTGATCAAGAAGTCTGCTACCAGCGCAGCTCCTTCGACAACTTTAGCTGGACCTGTTGCTGATGCTGACACTGCGAGGAACGATAAGCTTGTTTCGGACCGCATCGCCTATTGGCTTTACACGGTGCTTACGGGCCATGATCAGAGAGTGGATGCCTTATTGTCCACTACTGTGTTTTCCAGGCATACGCGACCGGTATTGGATCCAATATTCCGGTAAGTTATGTTTTCAATTAATTATAACTTAATTAATTTAATAATCATAGCCGAGCGGGTTAGCGCATTGCAGTAACTTCACCCGAACTATGTTCCATGCGTTCGAATCTCTTCTACTGATAAAGTGTGATTTGTTGTAAAAAATAAATACAGATTCAGTAAAATTTTTAAAAGAAGTCCGATCAAGGTCATCTATGGATTGTATGAAATAATATTCAAGCTCCGCCCATTCTGTCAAATTTATTAGTGTCTTTTAATTAATTTTTATGAGGGTACATAAGATACTACTGTTATTTTATTGTTATAATAATATGTATTACAGTAAAGTAAATTCAAAACTTAAGCCAATGAAGGATTATACAGACATATTTTCGTGCTGCCATCTATTGATATTTTCTTTGAGCTACACATGACTCACCTGTTGTAATACAAACAAATCGCTGTCATGACAACAGTTCCATCGAGATTGTGCCTGATGCCATATGTGAAAAATGAAGTGAGTGTAAGGTCTTTGCAAGAGTGACTCCTACTAAAATTATAAAAAATACATGACAAATATGAAATTCTTTAAGTTTCCACAGCCATCCGAAGATACTGAATTATGTAGAACTCGAAAAACAAAACAGAAGTGACAGAAGACATAAGTTTAAGGCTGTGTCTGAAGTTGCACTTTTATCACCCTAGTATTTATATCCCCTAAATAACGTCATTATTCATTATTTTAGGAATTAGATTTTAGGGTTTTGCAGGAGCACACTATGCCTTGAAGTTGACGCGCACTAATTAAACAAATCATGTTCTTTGCTATAATTTGTATAAAACGTTAAATTTACTGTCAAAGAGTAGCTTCTTAGTTTCTATTTTATGAAATATAATACTAACATTTAATCTAAAACATCAAATTAAATCGAATAGTATATACTTCATTTCTTGTAAGAAAATAGCGTTGGTTTAGATAGGGATGTAAATTCTGTCCTTTGATTGTCCAGAATGCTAACCTAGTTCATAAAAGCGAAAAAAAAAAAAAACAGTTGTCATTTTTCATATTCAGGACTCGTACATTTTCGAGATAAAAATATTTTTATTAACAAAGTTTGGTTTCATGAATTTAAATTATTCATTTAATGCAAGTAAAAAACGGTTGGTTCTCAAGCGCCATCTATTTTCTTACGTAAAATGAAGTATAATTCATTTTTATTGTTCTAAAGTGTAACCATTGCCATACAAACCATTGGATGGCATTACTGCGCTATTCAGGGTTGTATTTATGTGAAGAAGACCTAAATCCTAAATGCCAAAATATGACATCGGACACAGCCTAAATATGGCGATGGTTTGTCTGTATTATGATCTTCCATCTCAACTTCTACAGCAACCTCTTTCTTGCGTGTGACTTCTAAATTATAACCCTCCATGTAAAAACAAATATTTAAAAAATAAGATACTGACACAGTGTCAGTGACACTGACATAAAAAAAATTCGTATGGCTATTAACAGCCCGATTCACAAAAAAGTTTAAGGTAATCCTCCTTTTTGGATTAGTGAATTCTATTCTATTCCGGTATTTAAAATTTAATTTTCATGATATTATCAATAAAGGTAGATACTAGGAATATATTAGACTATATTTTAAGTTATAAACTGTCAAAATTAGAGTAGAATTCGCTAATCCAAAAATGTGGATTAGCTTAAACTTTTTTGTGAATCGGGCTGTAAGGTAATATAATGATAATAGTAAAATGAGTCTAAGGTTAAATTATAAATAGCATTAAAAAAATTGGTGAAATACTGCGGCTCAGTGAGTCCGGTTGGAGGGTAAAAGGCCCTAAATAGATAGATGAATTTATTCACTAATTATATTTAAGGATAATGAGTGGTAGACTGTTTGTTAGCGAACTCTCAAATGGTAATTTTATATACCACAACCCACAACTAATAAATTATTCTACAAATAATGTGTATTAGATCGTATTTGAACACACTATATACTAATACGGTATCCATGTACTTACATCGGAAAGTACTCCAGTTTCGCGGTCATTTCTAGGTTCAAACCAAGAGGTCATTGATCGCAGTAATAGAATTATATAGGTATACACTTGCTTATCCAAAATGTGTATTCTTCACAAAATTTTGGTGAAATTTAATTATGTAAATCCTAATGAGTAATGAATAATTTGCACATTTATTTAATTTATTTACTACACTCGTGTAGAAAATAGGGTCTTCCACTATTTTTATTAACTTATTTTATGAAACATCTAAATTGAAAACGATCTGTAGTTCTAAAAAGTCTTTATTGCTAATCGTTAAGCTGTAATATTTTTTTTTTAATGTTCTATGGGCCGAGATATCCACCTCCTAATAACTTTATTTGCCGAATAATAACTGGATACAATTGTATCAACAACTATTACCATAGAAATTATTCGCCAAATAAAGTTACTAGATGGATATCGCAGGCCTATGATGACGTAGATGTTAAGATCATCTGGATCTCAAACAGTGGAGACAGTGGAATTGATCCACATGATTCAACACAAAAGTAAATAAATATCTTTAAAATAACTTTTAGGACCAATAATTGAAAATATGCGTGGATAAGACGTAATTTTATAAAATAATTAATAAAAAGATATTATAATAAGTTTTCATTGTCATTGGCAGTCTTTACTTTCGTTGTTTCGTTATATGCTTTCATTTACTTGAACATGGATTCTGGATTTCAATAAATCAATAGCAGAATGCTTGATCTATATGATCCATTTTGTAATGTGTTACTACATACTATAATGGTAATGGAAGACCCCATTGTATTTATTTTGGGACATATAACTGTTAAATGAAAGGGATATTTCATATCATTTTTTTAAATATAATTGTTCTTTTTTAAAGAACTAATAACAAAGGATTTTTTTCGGGTAAAACTGACCTTGATAAATAGTTATTTAATAAAATTTATTATTTAAAGTAACACAGAGTGATCAAAAAGAAATGATGCAGTTGATAATCCCATTCTGGGGATTTTTTTATTGTACCGCTTGCACAACACCAGGTGAAGGCGGAATACTATTTGACATGTCATTCTGACAATAAATAAAAAAAGGTTACGTCAGAGCAGGGGCCTGACAGCTAATAGGATTTTGAATTATTGAAATGCTTTAGATTATTGTTCGTTGGGTAATGTAAGAACTAAAAGTACGTGGGTAAGGGAAACAACAACCACTTAAAAAAATGTAAATATACCCAAATTTAAATTTTCAAATGCTACTGTCATCACTGTCAAAAACAGGAAATAAATTTATGTATCAATCTTACCAATTCCAAGTATTTTTCAAGTATTGCCAACTGAATTATTTTTTATCATACTATAGTATATTGTTAACCGAGGTGGAAAGTGTTACCTACATTGTATATTATATTACATTTATTATTTATAATTCTATTCGTTTCTTTTCATATAAAATGTAAAAAGCGTAGTTTACATGTAAATATCCATCACAAATATGAACTGATTTATCAAGGCGGGAATTAGTTCTGAGGTTGGAAAGTGACTATTCGCCCAAGGTTGGAAAGTGGCAACTTCCTAACCTCTAGAAAATTTCCCACCTTGTTTGAAAACAGGTTAACAATAACAGAAATCGCCATACTACTAACCGATTGCGAAAATAACTGACTGACATATTCATGTGATTTGCAGAAAAGTTCTAAGTGAGATGTCGGATGGCCCGTTCACCAGTGTGAACTATGTTCGCCATATGCTTGCCTACAAAACGTGGCGTGAACGTACACTTGTACTGGACGACACAGCCAGCCTGGAGCTAAACTCGCGTGTTCTGCAGCAGTTAGTACCACGTGATTATGCATTCCCGCCCCCTTTGCTTCGATGTTTAGGCAAGGGCGATAATGCACGGGAACACGCTCGGCCGCATAACATCAACTTAGCTGATGCCTGCAGGAATTTTATGCGATATTGCCGAGAAATACCGGCAGCTGCTGCTGAGCAAATCAATTTCGAGAGCATACCGTTGTTTGATGATGATTTGCTTGGCGATGAGGTAAACATACATTCTATTACATTAAATATTATAAATTATTAAAAAATCTTTCAGAACACATAATACACTAGGAATAATAAAACCTTTTTAGTTTTCGTTCTGTATATTTTATTATATCCAACGTTTCGGCACCATTAACTGATGCCTTCTTCATGGAAAATGACAAATAAATTACGAGACAAACAAAAACAAGTAACCAAGGCAGAGAAGTGATCTGTATAAGTCAGAGCCGTCTTTATTTACAGATCACTTCTCTGCTAGTTTTTGCGGACGGTTTTTCCTCTGGCAAAAGGAGAGTTTTCCTGAGAAGATGCATGTTCGCCGTTCTAGTTAATGCCGGGCCTTCATAATGTCTAGTAAATTGTATACTTTTTATGTTATCTTGGTTACTTGTTTTTGCTTTTGTCCCGTAATTTATTTGTCATTTTCCCTGAAGAAGGCATCTGTTAATGGTGCCGAAACGTTGAATATAATAAAATATACAGAACGGAACTTAAAAGTAACATTATTAAGCATTAGTGCTTAAAAATGACAGTTTAAAATTTTACTTTTAAGCACTAGTGCTTGAAAGTATTTCATTTAGCAACGAATAGATGAACCCGTTGTATGTCTACTTTTTAATTTTGAAAAATCCAAAATATTGATATTTGAAAATAAATGATCTATTTTAAAACGCTATTATAAAAAAATCTTGTATGTAATACATTGCGAAATGAGTGTTTTAGACACTTGACGTGTTGTATCACTCGCTTACACTCGGGCGTACAAATTTCATGTCGTGTGCCTAAAACTATCATTTCGCAACTTGTTACATAAATAGCTATTATAAGTGATTTATACATTGTCCAAATGGTACAATCCAACATCTGTTAAAAATTACAATAAAAAGTGTAACAAAACGTCTTTTAATAAAAGAATATTTATTGAAATTTAAAGAGGCATTATTTCTCAATGGAAAAAATGTATACTTGGTATTTTTTTTCACCAGGAATTAGAGTGCCATGAAAATACGTAAATATTTTATTTGCGTTGACATTTATGATCAATTAAAAGAACAAAATATTCACTTTTTTCTGTAAGGGTACTCTCATTCCTTGTGAAAAAAATTATCACGTTTGCATTTTTTCCATTCATGGCAATCTTATTATATCTATCTTTTAATCAAATTAGTATAAAACTTTATACGCATTTTTCTTTTAAAAAATCGTTATGTAAGGGTATAAAAGTATTATATCACTGAATTCAGAATTAAATTCTCTAACGAATGAGGAAATAAAAAATATGTTTTCATTTAAAATAAAAAAGTTCGATGCCATATTTTGAGAATCACTTGTTGGAAAACATATTTTTTCTTTTCTTTAATTTATTTTGTGAAATAGATATTGTTTGCCCATTTAACCGTCTTTGTAGCTCTTATAGTTCTCGAGTTAACATCGGTGGCCACTTAAAAATGAACACCCTGTATTTAACAAATTTGTTAATTTTTCTTAAATGCAAGATTATTAACAAACGTATTTTTCAGGAGGGTGAAGTGAACAAAATAATGAACATGATAAGCAGCCGCAAGCAGAGAAAGACCGCGCCTTTATCTCCCAGAAGGAGCAGTCATCAAGTTGATGCCTTCATCGACTTAACCGTACCTAAATCCAGAACGGGAAACGCTACATCTTTGTCCGACGTTATTGATCTCACAGAAGAAGACGAGAAACCGATAATTACCTCACGGACAGCAGCAGTAGTAGAACATTCAGCACCAACATCGCTTCGCACACCAGCAGTCCAACGAAAAAGCACTTCCAAGAAGCAACAGCCGTCGCAGGACTGCTCGTACTCCATGGCACCGTCCACGCCTCAAGTAGAAACTCGATGTTTCACTGCTTACCGCGATCAAGACATATACCTCGTCAATATCTCCTGTATGTGCCCAGTCAGAGCACATAGGCAGAGGGAATGCCAATGTCAAGACAAGAAAATTGGTTACCATAAAGAAAACAAAGCACTGAAAGCGTTAACAGAACGTAAATGTGAAAACGATGCTACATTCGTGGGTCGATGTTTTCAGTTTTCTATCGGCAACCAATATGCGTACCCCAGTGAAGACGATGTAGAAACTGAAATACAACCTCTTGTTGTTGGAAATTCGCAAGACCAAGTAAAACTGGAAATGCGGGCCAATAATGCTGTTACGTGCAATAAAGACGAATCGCGGGATGAAGCTACGGAGTTTTGTGATAAACTGTTCTCTGCTAGTTTAAATCATTGTGACTGTGATGGGTGCAAACGACGAGACTTGTCTCGATATGAAAATAGAACGTGTTCTAGTGCGGCATCAAATGACAGTAAAACCGAAATTAGTGACAATGTTCAGTGTAGACAAAAATCACTAGTGACTTATTCACACGCGCCATCAGTCGCGGACATATACGCAATGGACAAAGCTAACCCAATTGTGTTACACTCGCAAACTTCCGCGCAATTACCTGAAGATAGAAGTCAAGTAGAATATTTTCCAGAAACGCTAGATAAAAGAAAACTTCCTTCCAATGAAAGTAACGACTTTTTCACACCAAGAGAAGATACTTTAAATAATAATTTTAGAAATGAAATAAGAAAAATTAAATTACCTGTTGTACAAACCGATAAAAAACCTGATAACGTTATTTTATCAAATGAACATATTTTTGATGCTACTACTCCAGTTGAAAGTGAACCTGTCATACTTATTGAAGAAATTTCGAAAAGTACAAATATTACTGACAAAATTTCAACAATAACTGAAAATTCTGAAAAATTATCCACAACAGATTATTCGAAAGAAACTACAGATATTGATGAAATATCTAAAACAAGTGAAATTAATGCTCAAAATACATCACTTCTTTCAGACACTAGTACTGAAATTGAACAACTTTGTTCAGAAATAACTGAACTTTCTGAAAAAGAAACTGAAGTAACAAAAACTACGTGCAATGTCTTAGAAAAAGATTGTGTACCTGATGAAACTGTAAATAGTAATTTTGAAGAAAGAGAAGATATTCATTGTACTGACGCTCCAAATGAACATCAAAAAATTGAAGAAATAGCTGATATTTTGCCTCCTGGTGAGACAAATGATTCAGTACCAATAAATACCACAGTTGGTAATTTCGAAGAAAGAGAAGATATTTATTGTATTGACACTCCAATTGAAGATCAAAAAATTGAAACAGAAACAGAAATTTTGTCTCCTGGCGAGATAATTAATCTGGAAACAGTAAATACCGCAGTTAATAGTTTCGACGAAAGAGAAGATATTAATTGTACTGTCGCTCCGATTGAAGATCAAAGAATTGAAGAAGAAACTGTTTTATTTCCCGAACAGACAAATGATTTGGAAGAATTTGAACATAGTATAGAGCACGAACATATGAACGAGCAAGAAATTGCAAGTACAGATATGTTAGAAACAGTTTCGCCAAAAGTTTCCAAAGAATTTGCAAATGATACTCAAGAAAATAGAAACGAACAAGAAATTGTGGGAACAGATTCAACAAGAAAATGTGAAACACAAATACTTGTTAATAAAGAAGTAACAACTACTGAAAAAAATGATACCCATTTGACGTCAGATGATTCTAAAGAATTTGAAAATTGTTCAACACAAATTAGAAACGAAGAAGAAAGGTTGGGTTCAGAAATATCAGAAAATTGTGAGGCACAAATATCAGTTGATGAAAAAGTAAAAATTACTGCAGAAACTGAAGTCCAAATAGAACAAAACTGTTTGTCAAATGAAATAAAACAAATTTCTTCACAAATAGTAGAAATCGAAACAAATATTCCCACAAATGAAAACAAAGTTCTAGAAGAACCTGCCAGCAAAATTTCTGTAATAAGCGAAGAAAAAATTGATGATTATGTACAAGATGAAGTTGAAGAAATTACGCCAACCGAAGAAACAATAGAAGAAACTATTAAAGAAAATATCCATTACTGTTTTTCTGAAATTATATCAGAATTAAATGAAGAAGAAAGTATAAGTGAACTTTTAGATCTTTCTGAATATACAGAGTCAGTAGCAATAGAAGCGAATATTTCATCAGAAGATGTTCCCACAAACGAAATAACTATTACAGAAAAGCCTGTAAGCAATATTTCAGAAATAGTCAAAGAAAAAACCAATTTTGTCCAAAAAATTATTGAAGAAACCGCACCAATCGAAAAAACAAATATAGAAGAGCATGTCAGTGAAAATGAAAATATCCATTATTTTTTTCCTGACAGTGCAAGCTCAACAGGTCTTCAAAATGTTGAGGAAATTGCACCAGTTGTTGAAATTGTAGTAGAATCAGAAATTCCTGTAGCTGGTACTTATGAAATAGCAACAACTAATCAGCAAACAAATTCCGAAGATCAAATCATAACTGATCATTCTCGAGACAACAGTGAAGAAGTTTTCCTAGAAACCGAAATATATACTGAAATTGCCCATGAAATTGAAGCAGAAAATCAACCTGTTGCTGTTATTCATAAAATAGAAGCAACTAGTCAACAAACTAGTTCAGAATCTGTTACTATTGATCAGTTAAGTGCAAACAAAGAAGATTTTGTACAAGAAACTGAAATTGTTAATGAAATAGAAGCAACTAGTCAACCTGTTGCTGCTATCCATGAAATAGAAACAACTAATCAACATACTAGTTCAGATTCTGTTACTGTTGATCAGTTGAGTGCAGACAATGCAGATTTTGTACAAGAAGCTGAAATTGGTCATGAAATAGAAGCAACTAGTCAACCTGTTGCTACTATCCATGAAATAGAAACACCTAATCAACAAACTAGTTCAGATTCTGTTACTATTGATCAGTTGAGTGCAGACAAGGAAGATTTTTTACAAGAAACTGAAATTTGTACTAATATTGGTCATGAAATAGAAGCAACTTGTCAACCTGTTGCTACTATCCATGAAATAGAAACAACTAATCAACAAACTAGTTCAGATTCTGTTACTATTGATCAGTTGACTGCGGACAAGGAAGATTTTGTACAAGAAACTGAAATTGGTCATGAAATAGAGGCAACTAGTCAACCTGTTGTTGCTATCCATGAAATAGAAACAACTAATCAACAAACTAGTTCAGATTCTGTTACTATTGATCAATTGAATGCAGACAAGGAAGATTTTGTACAGGAAACTAAAATTGGTCACGAAATTGAAGCAACTAGTCAACCTGTTGCTGATATCCATGAAATAGAAACAACTACTCAACATTTTAATTCAGATTCTATTACTACTGATCTGGCGAGTACGAACAAAGAATATTTTGTACATGAAACTGAAACTTGTACTGAAATTGGTCATGAACTAGAAGCAACTACTCAACCTCTTGTCCATGAAATAAGGACAAATAATCAACAATCTAATTCAGATGCTAGTACTGCTGATCAGTTAAGTACGAATAATGAAGATTTTGTGCAAGAAACTGAAATATGTGCTGAAATTGTTCATGAAATAGAAGCAACTAATCAACCTGTTGCTGCTATCCATGAAATAGAAACAACTCATCAACAATCTAATTCAGATTCTATTAGTACT
Organism: Ophonus ardosiacus; assembly: GCA_943142095.1. Taxonomy (NCBI): domain Eukaryota; kingdom Metazoa; phylum Arthropoda; class Insecta; order Coleoptera; family Carabidae; genus Ophonus; species Ophonus ardosiacus. The sequence goes on along the minus strand of OW964827.1, from coordinate 45,719,312 downwards.
GATCAGTTAAGTACGAATATTGATTTTTTACAAGAAACTGAAATTTCTGCTGAAATTGTTCATGAAATTGAAGCAACCATTCAACCTGTTGCTGCTATCCATGAAATAGAAACAACTCATCAACAATCTAATTCAGATTCTATTAGTACTGATCAGTTAAGTACGAATATTGATTTTGTACAAGAAACTGAAATTTCTGCTGAAATTGTTCATGAAATAGAGGCAACCACTCAAACTGTTGTTGCTATCCATGAAATAGAAACACCTCATCAACAATCTAATTCAGATTCTATTAGTACTGATCAGTTAAAAGCAAATATTGATTTTGTACAAGAAACTGAAATTTCTGCTGAAATTGTTCATGAAATAGAAGCAACCACTCAACCTGTTGCTGCTATCCATGAAATAGAAACAACCAATCAACAATCTAATTCAGATTCTATTACTGCTGATCAGTTAAAAGCGAATAATGAAGATTTTGTGCAGGAAACTGAAATTTGTGCTGAAATTTCTCATAAAATAGACGCAGCTACTAGACCTGTTACTGCTATCCATGAAATAGAAACAACTAATCAACAATCTAATTCAGATTCTATTACTGTTGGTCAGTTAAATGCGAATAATGAAGATTTTGTGCAGGAAACTGAAATTTGTGCTGAAATTTCTCATGAAATAGAAGCAGCTACTCAACAATCTAATTTAGATTCTACTGAGCAATTAAGCACTAATAATGAAGATGTTGCACAAGAAACTGAAATTTGTGCTGAAATTGTTCATGAAATAAAAGCAACTACTCAACCTGTTGCTGCTATCGATGAATTAGAAACAAATAACCAACAATCAAATTCAGATGGTGTTGCTACTGATCAGTTATGTACGAATAATGAAGTTTTTGTAAAAGAAACTGAAATATGTGCTGAAATTGTTCATGAAATAAAAGCAACTACTCAACCTGTTGCTGCTATCGATGAATTAGAAACAAATAACCAACAATCAAATTCAGATGGTGTTACTACTGATCAGTTATGTACGAATAATGAAGTTTTTGTAAAAGAAACTGAAATTTGTACTGAATTTGTTCATGAAATAGAAGCAACTAGTGAACCTGTTGCTACTATCCATAAAATAGAAACAAATAATCAAAAAACTAATTCAGATACTAGTGCAAACAAAGAAGATTTTGTACAAGAAACTGAAATTGTTCATGAAATAGAAATCACTACTCAACAAATTACAAGTTCAGATTCCATTGCTACTGAAATTTGCAATGATGTTTCTCATGAAGTAGAGGCAACTAATCTTCCAACAAGTTCAGATTTTGAAGATTTTATACCGGAAACTGTTATCAGTACTGTTACTGATCAAGTAATAAAAACAAACTTTGAAGATGTTATACCAAAAACTGAAATTTGGACTGATGATGTTCACGTACCTTCACCAGTGAGCAAAAGGAAACGACGAACATCTATTAGAGATCATGTAGAAGAAGAGATGCAAATCATTGTTCCGAAAATGTCACCTAGTAAAAGAAGAAGATGCAGAACTTCAATTGAAGCGACAAATGAAGAAAAAGAAAAGATTGAAGTTACTTTACATGAAGAAACTTCTCTCAAAATAAATAACTTTATAGAAATTCCAAATAGCGAAGTTTTATGTACGCAAATAGAAGCTACAAGTATTGAAGAAAGCACAAAAAAGTCTGTTTCATTCAAAGAATCAAAGCTTGTTGATAATAGTGAAGAAAGGCAGCAAGAAATTGCTCCTAAAGAACGAGTTACGAAAAGGCGAAGAAAATCTAATGTAAAGGTTAGAAACGATAAAATATCTATGAAAGAATCTCTCAAATCCGAGAAAATTGATTCTACTGAAGACAAGAAGTTATTTGTAGTGTGTGAAAGGCTATCTCTAAATGATATAGAACATCTATCTAAAACTAATCCAGCTGCTTTTGATAATGAAACGAAAATACCAGCTAAAGAAAATATTAACAAAATGAAATCAACATCAAGAAGGAAAAACCAAATAACATCTTCAACTAATAATGTCATGGAAACTACAATAACGCAAGAAGTAACTATTGATAAAAATGAGCAAAATAACATAAATTTGAACTCAGAGAAAATTAATACAAATAAAACTGTGGACATACCATCATTTTCCGAATTCGTTTCTAAAGAAAAAGAGAAACAAGGTAGAGGTAGACCAAGGAAAAAGAAACAAGCTGACAACAATGAAAATACCAACAAACCATCAGAAAATCAAATAAATATGATTCCCAATTTAGCTGATGTAAACACAGAAGTAAAAATAAAACGACCACGGGGACGTCCACCAAAAAATAGCTTCTTTTCTGAAAATTTAAATTTACAAAATGTGAATTCGAAAAATACAAATGTACTATTAAATGGTAATGACGTACATTGTCAGACGATTCCCGATGAAGATGTCCCGCTATTAGTCAGAAAGAGCTCGTCACCAAAAAGAAATTCGTTAAAAATGTCTCAGAAAAATTCCATATCTGATGTACAAAATATCATTAATAATGAAGATGATCTACCTTTACTAACAAGAAAACAAAAATTAAAACCCAATAAAATTGTAAAAACATATTCTGCTAAAACAAAATTAAAGAAGAAATTAAGAAAAGAAGAAGGTGACGGTTTAATTAAAACTGAACTGCGAAATGAAATAAAAAGTAAATCATTTCGGGATAAATTGAATCAATTTAAATATATATCAAGATCTAAAACTGAGCAGGAAGATATCACACCACCAAAGAAAAATTTAGAAAAGAATTTAAAAAGAAATATAAAAACTTATGGCAACACAAAATCATTCAAAAGAACCGAATTACGAGCTACAGAATATGCAGAATTATATCCTATACCAGACATTATTCAGTCTACAATTATAAAACCAAAAAAGTCTGTTACATTTTCAGATAAAGTAGAATTGTTTGAACCAATTTATAGCATTGTAGAAGACAACCATTATGAAATATCAGATACTACAAAAACAGAACCAAAACTTGAAAATTCAACTAAATCAGAAACGTTTCCCAAAAACAATAAAAATTCAGAAATGTTACTACATCGAGCTGAAAGAGTAAAAATCAAAAAATTTAGGGAAATTCTGGACGAAACAAACTTACAGATTGGGAAGGATAATAAAAGTGATTCAGACAGTGGTCATTCTTCTAATGAAATAATCGATTCTAGCCCAGATTATTCGACAACTAATAAAAGAAAAGCAAATTCTGAAGAACACGAATCTAATCAGGCAAAATTTCTAAATAATTTTTCGTGTGAGACAAAAATTATTGAACAAATTTCCGACAAACCAAGTACTGTTGAAACACCTTCTAAAAATAAGTGCCCTTTAAACCCGAAGAAATTATTTTCTAAAAGAGCAAGAGAAAAGTTGGAATTACAATCGAAAGCAGCTTCGGAAAATAATACAAATACTACGAAGTGCGTTGAGCAAGAATTGAATTCAAAAGGCGTAGCTGATGAAAAAATTGTTAATGATAATCCATGCAAAGAAGTCGTAAATAATAATTTGGAAAAGTTTGCAATCACGCCGCCAGTAGAAGAGAAAATATTAGAAAATGAAAATAAATATGTGCAAGAACTTTCATGCCCTAATTATGAAGATCTGCCAAGAGTTGCAGAAGAAATTGTTGTGAAGAGTGTGGAACCATCTGAAAATTTGTCAAAATTTCATCAAAAGGAAAATACAGAAAATATGAGATCTCCTGTCAACAAAACACGAAAATCGAAATTTCCAAAATTGAAGTTAAAATTGGATAGTAAATCTAATTTTTTACCAAAAAACTTACGTAAAAATGTTAAAACTTCGCCTACGTTGAAAAACAGGAAGAAAAAGAAATTTAAATCGAAGTTAAATGGGAATAGTAATAAAAATAAAAATGTAAAACTTGAAGAATCAGTTGAACAACGTGATTTCTCAAATAAATCAGAACTTGAGTGTGACAAAAATATTGACCAGTACAATTTAGATATAAATAAAAATAACGGTACTGGCGAGTATTCTTCAAAACCTGAAATAAATAAAAGTAAATTAGAAGATAATAAAACTCTTCAAGAAATTGAAGAAAATATCGGCAAAAATTTAACACAATCTTCAGAAGAAATATTGTGGAATACAAATGAAACAGAAGATAAAAATAATCACAAAACTACTGAAGAAAATATCAATGTAAATTCAACACAATCTCTAGAAGTACCATGCAATAATGAAGAATTTCCAAGTAGTACCATTGATAAAGATGAAAAGACTAAATTAGAAAGTCCACAAATTGACAAGATATGCGCAGATATGGTATACAAGCCATGCAACAAGATATACGAAAAAAATTTTGATTTTTATTCAGATCATGATGATGCCAGTAATTCTGAACTTGTTATTGATACATCAGCAGAATCATCCGAGGCAGAAGACACAGTTGCAGAAAACAAGACACAAGAAATTAAAAACCTGGTTCGAAATGAGATTCCAGCTTCAAAGCCCAAATACCACCATCTTATTGAGGAAATAGTAAACTTAAATGAAAGTACTAACAAAAATATTCCCAGTAATTTCGAACATATTATCAGCCACGTTGTTGAAAATCCTGTAGTGGAAGAAACTGCAATAGAGACTGCAAATTATTCTGACATTTCTGAAGAACCCGAAAAATCGGATATTGGCAAAAATATGTTTGAAGATTCATATCAGAAAACTGAAACCACTGATTCATCAATTTCAGTTGTGGAAGAAACTATTGTAGAAAATATGGCAGTAGAAGAAACACTTATAGGAAATATGGTTGTAGAAGAGAGTACTGTAGAAAATATTGAAGAAAAGAAGAAAAATATTGTAGAACATACTGCAGAAATAACTGAAATACTGGATGAATTTTATGAGGAATTTCATACTGAAAAATTAATTGAAGAAAAGTCGCAACTAGATTTAGAACCATATGGACCATCTGTAGAAATGAAAATGAATGTAGAAATAGGATTTGAATCATGTACTATATTTCAAAAGAAACCATTTGATGAAGAACATGCCAAGGAAGCTTGTGTTAAATGCAGTGTCAATGGCAAACACAAAAATAATAGAAGAGTTTTAGTTCATGGATTACATATATATGACGAGCAGTATATTAAGGAACAATGTTTAGATGATTGTCCAAGAATTCTTCCTATTATGTACTGCCAAGCCTTTGAAAATATTGAAACAAGTCCATGCACTTTGACGGCAAAAGTTGGATCTGTGAAAATCTGTAAAAATGATAGTATTCCGGTTTTAGACAACTCCAATTTATTTTTTTTAGCTGACATTGCTATGAACTCAGTTCATTTAACTACAAAAACTGACATGAACAACTCTTATCCGGAAAAACCAAATGATAATCATCATTCAAATTCTATGGACATCCATGATAAATGTATGTTAGTATTTCCAGAAGATCTAAAACCATCAAATAAACCAACTACGACTATTTCAATAGTTAGAGATAAACATACAATACCTATAGAGGTGCAAATATTGGCAGAACGTATTCCTCCAAAAGGAATTGTATTAGAAAATAAAATACAAGAAATTACCATGGAACGTGTAAAAAATGGAAATAGAATTAACGGGGAAAATTTAGATGAATTATACAAAAGTTTAGAAAATATATGCGAACTGGAAATAAATACCCTGACGAAAACTCCAGAAAACCATTCACATTTGCCAGCAACAATTCACGATAATCCTAAAATATCTGAACCTATTCCTATGGATATTCCTAATACTGCTTTCTTACATTTAACTCCCGATGATGATGATTTCATGATCCGTAACGAACCTTTTGTCTTACAACCAAAACAAATCCAAATCTCACCCGTACAATCTTCAACCGAGGCTGCAGTTCAAGATAAACCAAATTTGGATGCATCAGGAATTGTTAAAAATCTTTTCAACGTCGCAGATTCTGTAACTGAAACACAAAAAACTGAAAATAAAAGCACCGATCAAAAGTCCGTTAATGAAAAACAACCAGAAGTTAAAACAAAATCTAAAAGAGGAAGAAAAGCAAAATCATCCACTAATCAGAATAGTGAAACAAATTCTTTGTTTAATGTTTATAAAAGTAATCAAGATTCAAATAAAAATGTCGAAACCAACAATCAACAAATTGTCAACAATAGTAAGAGCACACCTAGTCCTCAGAGGTACATCCGTACAACTCGGCCCATGAAAATGGTTTCCACAAAGAAAAGAAATGTTAATGTTCTGGACAACAGTCAACAAGAAGAACCTCCCAAAAAAGTTTCGGCAAGTGAGAAAATGTTTGATTTATTGTTAGAAGAACATCGGAGAGAATCTGAAGCAAAATTAAAAATTCCGGAGAAGAACATCGAAGAAAATGTTAGCCTAAATAATACAGCTATGCCTGATCTTGATGACAAAATACCTGAAACGTCAGCTATGTCTACCATTTCGCACAATGATGAACAACATATACCTTTACCTGTGTTACATTTCGAAGTGATAGCAACAGAATCGCAAAAAGACAAAAATAAAAGTGATGAAACTGTATTAAAACAAAAAATGGATAACCAGGTAGATATTCCGACAGAAATAACCGAAGTACAGACGAATGTAGAAATTACTGAAGACTCGACGAACACAGAAATTACGGAAATAAAAATTGGTAATAAAATTACTGAAATACAATCTGAAAAAGAAATTACTGAAGTGCAGACTAATAAAGAAATTGTTGAAGTACATACGAACAAAGAAATTACTGAAATAAAATCCGATAATGAAATTATGGAAACCGAAAAAGAAATTGCTGAAATACAGTCGAACGAAGAAATTACTGAAACGCTAACCGACAAAGAAAAACCAGCTGAAGGTGATTCTGCTATTGGGGAAGATGTTCCTAATTCGTCTGCTGACCGAAATGTTTCCGCTATTGAAGTTGTTCAGGATTGGTTCAACAGAGTCCATGACAATAAATCACACACTGAACCATACACCGAAATCACTTCTTATCAGACCATTGAAGAATGTAACTTTTTTGAAGAAATGTCAAATACCAGTGAAAATAGCCCCAATTCAAGAAAAACTGATGATAAAGTATTCAGTGAACATCAAACACCTGATAGCGGAATTGCTTTTGATGAAGATTCAGTTCAGAAAGATAAGTCAGTTCCTGAAAATTTCAGCGAGGCCGATGGAGAAGCAGTAGCAACTAATTTCGATGATCTGGATGAATCCATGTCTGAAAGTATAAGCGAAAAAGTTATTTCAGATTCGCAATCATCGTATGAACATCAGTTGAAAGTCAGTATTTCACTTGATAGAATTCAAGAAATATTACCTCATTTGAAAAAATATAAATTAACATCATCAGAGATAAAAATTAGAAAACGAAAAGATCATGATACCGAATATGAGAAGGCAAAGAAAATGAAGTATAGTCCAGAAGTAGAACAAAATCTCATTATTGAAGAATGTACTAGCGATAATGATATCAGAATTAAAAGAAGAGAGTCTTGTAATGATGATTTTGTACCAGAGTTCAGTAATGAAGAAGTAAAATCTCCTAATTCCAGTCAAAAAGACCTTTCTGCTCCTATCCGTACAAAAGGATCCGTCAAAGAGTATCCTGATTGTTTACTTGGCATTACTGAATCACCTGTTCCTTCTGGATCTTTCCACTCACCATATCCTTCAGATATATCCCTTACTGAAGAACCAACCTTTTATGAAGAAGGAGGCATTGATCTTTGCAATGATTACCCATGTTACGATAGCTTTGAAGTTTTACAAGAACAGCAGTCACAAAAAGAATATAACGTCGTTGATGATAATCCAAAAGATGTTCAGCAAGGACTACAAGCTGGATATTGCGTTGTTGATTCCCAGTTCCTTCCACTGTCTGAATATATGAATGATGGAGACTACATTTTAGTAGACAACAAAATATTTAACGATAAAAAGATGGTTCCAGTGAATATGCATCTAGTTCAACCAGAAACGAAACCACACAATAATGAAGAAGCAAAGAAGAGTGAATTCGACGACTCTGAAAAGGAGGACAGCCTTAGTGATACAGTAGAAGAAATTATTAAGAATCCTAATTTATTCCCTGAGCAATCGAGTTCTGAAGTCCAAGTCATTAATATGGATCAAGCTACATCTGAAGTACAGGTCGTAATCGCGTGTGGCACTTACCAAGAAACAGAAATGTCAGATACGTATCTTTTTGGCATTGCGGTGCAGAGTGAGGTAAATAATTCAGACACATCAGTGCCAGATGCATCACTTCCCCAACATTCTCCCATGACTATAGAAGAAATACCTCCAGAGAGTAAGGTGACAGATAATTCAGTTTTCAAACCGACTACTCCAATAGTGGGTTCTGAAAGTACACAGATTTGTAATACCGATATTCTTCCAGCTACCGATGTTCCCCAGCCAGAATCCGTGGACCTTTTAGCTGTCCCAGATCCAATAGTTACTGATGATAGCCTTACTAATAAGAAAAAACTTCCAGAACATACTGCAGAAAGCAAACTTAATAGTACTTATGATTTAAAATTGAAATGTAAACCCAATAGTTCCGATGAAAAACAGAAATTAAGTAACGAGAAAATAGTCGCCAAAAGAACATCTGTATCAGAAATTCATGTTTCAAATGCGTCGAGGAAATCTGCATGTTCTCCATCATCTAAAGTGCTTTCGAAATCACATAGTCCATCTTCTAATTCAATCCAATCGTCTTCAAGTTACAACATTTCAAAAATATTTCCAAAATCAAATTGTACTAAATCGCCAAAAATGTCGTACGAACTCAATACAACTGCCACTAAAGTATTTGATCCAAAGGCATACAATTTAAAGACATCCGAAAAAAGTCCATCGACTTCTAGTAATCTCCCGTCACATAAAATTCAAAAACTCAGTGACCATCATTCCGGAAATAAAATGCCTGTTCAATCAAGTTCATATTCTGCGCAGAGATTACAAAACGCTGCCCAAAAACAATTAACAAAAAAACTTACAGATTTAAAGATGCAAGCAAAACCGCAATCGGCAAGACAAACTGAGAAGATATATAGTGCAAAAGCTTCAGAAGATGCATTTGATAGATTGAAACATGACAAAAGTGACATCCCACCTCCACCGGATACCAGACGGTTTTACAGTCATTCAAGTTCAGATCCAAATTATTTGAAGAACCGTCGGAAAGATATACCAACTGGAGATTATTACAGGAGATATTCTATTGAACGAGAGTCATCCAGATCGAGACATCCATCGCAAAGTGACGTTAAAAGGCCCCATTCCTCACATGCAGAATCAAATCCGAAACAATCGTATCGCCTTCCGGCTAGCGATCCATCATATAGAAGTTCCCACAACAATTCTAGAAGACCAGAAGTTAAAAAGCCAGAACAAAAACCACCGGCAAGTGGAGCAACCAGTTCGCAAAAGGATTGGCTGAAGAATGAAACTTTATTAAATTTAATAAAAGCCTCAAATACTATTTTTAGTAAAAAGTACTGATAATTTGTATGCACAAATAATCTCAGAAAACATTAACACTATCGAGATTGCTTATGCAATTATTGAACTAATTTGTGAAACGTATAATGTAATCAGTTACAAAGAGATCCCAGGGAAATCTTTTCGTATATATTATTAAATGTAAATAAAAGTGAAGTGTATATAGTGAATGCGCGAGTGTGGTAAAATACGTAAAATTGTAAATTACAAGTGTGAGTGCAGTTCAAGTGTAGATAAGTAATTTAAAGAAATGTAAATATAAAATTAGACCTGCGTGTATACAGCGACTATTGTTCATAATAAATTTTATTTATAAATTGGTACTGGAATCACAGTTCGTACCCAAACACGGTTATAATTCCTCGGTATCGTATAATTTTAATTCATTAAATGTTTGACAAACCACCCAATATTTTGTAGATATAATAATAAAATTCTTGTAGATTTATAAGTGTACAAAGCCACTATTGGGAATTGTTTGTCAAACATCGTCGTACATATTGTTTAATTGTGTTACAATTTATGCAGCTGTGATTGTAAAATAATTAATCTTTTAATTTTTAAACGATATTATGATTGTAGATAAAATTTCATAATTTATTTGAATTTTTCTTTTTTATTTGCACGAGTGTCGGATATGTTGTGAATATGAATGTAAATAAAATTTTCTGAACGTAGTAATTTTTTGCAACATTGTATTTGTTTTATTCTCAGTAAATATAAATATATCTATTTTAATGCTATATTTTTATTATAATTATTATTTTTCAACTTAGATTTATATATGTACATATTTTTTTCAAAGTGGAAATAAATGTTATTGTTACATTGCCTAAAAATGATGACAAATTAATACTCATAATTGTTTTTAATTTTTAAAAGAAATTCATGATCATATCAAAATTCGCGATTTTACAAGAACTAAAGTATATGTACTGACATCTACACAGTTTAAAATTTAAATCTTGGTACAAAATATAAATTTTCATTTATTAAACAAAGTTAGTTGTTGAATATCTATTGTTTTAATGGTAATGTTTGTGCCATCTTTTGTTTAATTATCTATTGGAAAAATAATTGAAAGTTGTATTGCTTGTTGTATATGTGTGGCTGAATGCACGTTTCACATTGAATCTGGTTTATGTGGTTCAACGCCCGAATATAAAAAACCAGAATATGCAAGCATAGAATCGCACATCGCCAGAAAGTACTTCACGCGAATCATTCAAAAAATCAAGCGTGGCCAAGCGGAGCTCACGTTAGAAAAGATTTTGTTAAGTGGGTGATTCTGTTGATTGGCTTTCGGACAATGTGCAATTCCTGTCGATGTGAGCGCCATCTACTCAGTGTCCATCATATTCACATGTCTGCTGAATGCGCCCAAATTTGCTGAACAGATTTTGACAAGAATGAAAATTTGACAATATTTAAATAAACAAAATATTATTGAAAATGATTGCAACAAAGGGGGTACTTTTTGCAAGATGTGTTATCCCAAATTTGATAAATCATGTACAATTACAAAGTAGTAAAAATATATTAAAATGTACGTACGCTGAAAGAGGTTATGCGGCATCAATTTTTAATATTAAATTTCAAAATGTAAGGCATATGAGTAGCAATACTTCATCATCAAAAAATATTGAACTAGAAAAACTGTATTATGGGCTATTAACACCTCAAATTAAAGCTGTAAAGGTATATTCAGAGTTTTATATTATGCATAGGATAGAAACATTTATTTTAGAAGATATTTATTCCAGGTTATTTCTTTTACGACTAGTATTGGTGGATTAATAGCCCAACCAATTATTCTTCAGCATGTAACAAAAATGGGGGCAGGAATTCCTGTTATTGTTGGCCTATGTTCGTTTCTAGGATTTTTTACCTTTATTACCCCTTTGTTGCTCCACTTGATTACGAAGAAATATATTACACATTTGGATTATAATCCAGTTACAAAAAAATATGTCGCTACAGTGTTGACATTCTTCTGCCGACAGCAAAAGGTAATAACTGCTATTATGTTTTAATCGTGTATTTATATTAGTTAAATTAAGCAATAAAAATGTTCGGGAGTTGTTGCAAAATCATTCGAATCCCTAATATTCAAAAACAGAATCGCGCATCGCCGAATTATTGAAAAACCGAATACGAGGGCGTGGCCAAGCGGTGGTCACGTTAGGATAGGTTTGATTTAGTTGGGTGATTCTATTGATTGGCTGTCGTGCAATGCATGATCCTGTTTTTGAATATTCAGGATTTGAATGATTCTATGCATGTATATTCTGGTTTTGAATATTCGGGCGTTGAGTACGCACTCATGTTGAGATGTATTTAGAGGAATTGCGTAAACCACGCCTAATAGGTAGTTTAATTTTTTCTGAACGATCCCGCGTTCGGGACTTTAGACACTTTCTAGAATAAAATATAATCGATTGTGTAGTTATAGAAATTAAAATTATATTGTACTCTGAATTCAGATGAATAAAATTTAAATTTTGTAAGAATGCATGACGTACATGAATATAATTTGTAAAATCTTATGCGTGCATTTTATTTATTTGATTTTCTATAAATTTGTTTTACCCGCATTTTTGTGAATAATATCCTATTAAATAATTTATTTTTTAGATTGAATTTTCTGTAGATGATGTTAAAGTACCTGAAATTCCAGGCATGTTTACAACATTTCTAGTAAATGGACGACCGTTATTCGTTGACCCGAGTTTATTTCGGGATCCTACTCATTATGGAAAACTAATGGGCTATGACAAACCTATTGATTTCAAAATGTACCAAACGGAAGTGGAAACAACAAAAAAAGGCTCATAAAATCTAAATTTACATATAAAAGTATGAAGTAAGCACCATTATACATATAAATATTAATATAATATTAAAGAAGGAAGTTGGGAACTTTGTATATTCAAAATATACAGCCCGATTCTCAAAAAAGTTTAAGCTAATCCTCATTTTTGGATTAGTAAATTCTATTCTATACCGGTATTTAAAATTTAATCTTCATAATATTATCAAAAAAGGTAGATACTAGGAATAGATTAGACTATATTTTAAGATATAAACTATCAAAATTAGAGTATAATTCGCTAATCCAAAAATGAGGATTAGCTTAAACTTTTTCGAGAATTGAACTAATAATGAATATCTTGGAGTAATGTCCTTTTTCATACTTTTTTGTATTGTGAATAGATTTTGATTTAACTTAGTAAATTTGTAATTTATAAAACTTTGTACAGTTTAATTTAATTTAAAATACATATTTATGGATATGCAAATGACAATTTTATTTAAAGTAAGCGATATTTGTGCTATTGGAATATTTCAAAGGTGAGTACGTGACTCAGTAAGCATCTATTTTTCTAGAACTTTCGCAAAAAAAATGTTATTTTTCTCACAATTGCATTTCCTGTTTATGAAAATGCATTTCCTTTCTGTACCAGTAAGACAAACCGTAAGATATTGTATCTGTAAAGATATTATCAAAAAATAACTTCTATTGATTAAAAACAATAATATTTTAAAATTTTAGTTTATATTTAGCAAAATTCATTGTGTACCATGTCTAAATGCTGTTTTCACATTAGAACTTTAAAACACAGGGACTGGTAGTATTTACTCTTAAACAGGGGTGATTAAGCGTTGACTAAAGTAACAAATTCAGTTGTTTTCTAATCACCCCAACGTATTTCTAAATGGTAGTCATGGTAATTAGTCAGGGTGACTAAAATTTTGAGTAAATACTACCGGTCAGGGACTTCAAGTTCATTGGACAAGATTGGTTGATGTTCACGCTAGATGTTTAAATCGCTAGTTACCAATTTCTGGTTTGGTGTGTGGTACATTCGTATCGTACTATATTTAATACACTTATTTCTACACATAACCCCCAAATCAAATACTGGCGATCACCGAAAATTTAGAATATGTTGGCAACGAAAACCACGTGACCGCACTTTAAGACGCAAATTTCCGGCTAAAGATAAGGGCACTTAAAGTGTATACGTGCGTAAACACACCAACGTTTAAAGTCCTCCTCATTTTAACATCCGATCTTAAAGTTCTAATGTGAAAACAGTATAAATTACAAAAGTTTTTATGGTATATTTTATGTAGTATATAAAGAAATGAAACATTGAAATCAAATTATGTTATATAAATATAATTGATTTTGTTGTATATATTTACGAAGAAAAATGCTATTCGATAAAAGATATCTACAATTTTTAGGGTATACAGTTGCCGCTTGGAAATCAAAAATGATAGTGCGTGCGCATCATTTGCTATCCTTATCTTCATGGTATATAAACGCATGGAATAAACAACTTATTTGTTTGAGAGCCGGTTATCGGTAGCGCGTATTGTGTTTTGTATACTTTGCTTTCAATAAGATCAAATATGTCTTCAGACACAGCAGCCAACCAGTTGATTAACTACAGGGATCAACAAGCCAAGAAGGTAAAATATTTACCAATATTTCAAAAATTTAATAATAAAGCACTTTTTATATAGTTTATTAAAAAAATCTATGTAGTTACCATAGTAACTTCGGTGGTGTGATAAGTAGGTAGATGTTGTTCTAACCTAATAGGTCAATTCTGAACAAATCTGTAAAAAATCTGAGAAAAACACATATTTTTGTTGATCAATATAAAATTATACATGAGTGGCATGTTTTGCTGCGATATTATTCATTATTTACAGATCAATAAGACTTCTAATTTTGTTCAAAGTGGTTATTATTCACGATTTGATTAAAGTATTTTTCAATAAATTGAAACAATAAATTTTTATAATAGAACAAATAAATGCTTTGAATTATAACTATGTCCTATGAATTGCAGTTACAAAAAAAGATACTCCTTGAATTTGTAATTCAAAACATTAAAATGGAAATTAACTTTGATACCAGCTATATTGTTTACGGGTTAGGCAAGTTTCTTTTGAACTTCAGACCTCGTTAATAATGAAAAACAGCAATACAATGTATTATTCTTTTTATAGAACTGTTTTCATTGGTATTCATATACTAGAGATTGTTTTCGAATTTTGTCCATAACTTTAAAGAATATTTTTGGTTAGTTTTATACTTCCAAATCTTGTTTTAAATTAAAACATCTTTTTTTATTACACGCCAAGCATCAATGCAAGATACATATGTTGTTTTATATGATCTTTTATCAAACAAAATCTAATTATTACTGTAGGACCGGCCGACCGGCTTAAGAATTACTCGAGGAGTTACTATTTCGCAAGTATTTAATTTATATAATACTCATAAATTTAGTGATTGTTACATAACAGTACCGGTTTAAAGGTACGATTGTTTGTTATTTACTTCACAACTGCTTCGTTCTACTTTCACTGAGCCGAAAAAAATTGTAAAAGTAAAGACATGTGTAAATATTATCGCTGATGTTTAGACCAAAAGTTATCTCTTGTTTAATTTATTAATTGAAGTACCTGAAGTACATACTTAATTACAAAATTGGATGATACTGCAATTTTTGAACTTTTTGTAACCTTGGCATTGAAAATAGAGATACTGAATAATTTATCTTCGTTACGTAACCAAAACATAATTTTATACATTTATTACGTTATAAATGTATAAAATTATGTTATAAATAAATTGAGTTAAATATTGTCAATCTACTAAGTCTTGCAATTTATACACTTATAATAAACGAAGGACGTTTGACCTATGATAACGCAATTATCATGTTTTGATGTTTTGTAGCCCAGTAAAAGTTATCGTCAAAAAACCACATTATTATTATTATTATTATTATTATTATTAATTACAGATTTCATTATTGTTCAGATATTTATTTTTATTATTACTTGTTAAACAATAAACAATTTATGTGAAAATGTAAGACACCATAAAACTTATTTTTGTATATTTTTGAGAAGTTAAAAAAATACAAAAAATTATACTGTAGTAGTTATGGCCAGTTGCACCAACGTAACTTAAATATTAAACTTGGCTTAAATTGACAGTATTGCATCGAAATGAAAAATCAAATGAAATATAATATATTGCTGTCAAAATTTCAATTTACATTTTTTTGTTTAATTTTTAAGCCTTGTTTTATGAGCAAATTTATTACCGTTCAAAAAATTGTTTTGGTAATTGAGATAGTTCACCGTCGTACAAATTGTAGTAATAAATTCTTACTTTTGTTCTAATTAAATTGACCTCGTAAGATAGTATTACGGTTAAATCAATAAATAATACGAGGGTGGATCAATAAGTAGTGAGCCTAGACAAGAAATCAAATAATTAGCGCTAAAAAAATATTTTATTTTTTCAACATAATCTCCTTGTAACTCAATATATTTAGCCCACCAAAATTTAATTTTTTTTTCTTTCAGAAAAGTACGTTTTATCAAATTCTTCAAAATATTTGTCTCAGAATTATCTCCACATTTGAACCAAATCTTTTTCCATCGATCTAATTTTTCAGATTGGGAAACAGGAAAAAATCTAAGGGGGTTAAATCTCGTGAGTAAGGTAGATTTGGAAGCAGTTCGAAATGCATTTCATTTATTTTTTCCGTTGAAACAGCCTAATGCCCGTATTCATAAACACTCGTAAAAATTTTAAACTGTTCGTTATAATTTTTATCCAATAAAATTAGTCGACATTGAAAGAAAATTCGAAATTTTATTTGTCAAGTTATAACAAACCGTTTTGAAACTTTACGAGTGTTTATGAATATGGGCATAAGTGTGAATACGCGAGTTTTCTGAAAACACAGAACTCGTTTTTTCTTTAAATGGGGTCTTTTTCTTTTTATTGCATCGTGCAGTTTATCTAAAAAAGATGCCTCACTTTAATAATAGTAATCTGACTATCAAGTATATTAACTATCATTAAAGGGTTCGTTGCACTCACGCGTTAAATTGATTATTTATCACTATCACCAATTAAGATACGCATTTATTACAATTTTTATCCGTTGTTTGGAGACAATTAGTAACGTATTTAAACAAAATATTTCATTATTTGAAAATTATGAATTAGTATTCATTAATAAACTCAAAAATAAACGATCAACGAAAAATGTTTCCTTTTTGCTTGAAAATTATTGTCCAATATTTATTTTAATTTAAATTAATTTTAAAATGGAAAGTAATTGATTGTTTGATTTAATAATTTAATGAGTAAATTGGCACGAAAATTATGAATAATACAGATTGGGGATCAAACTCGACCTACGTAATTATTTAAAAAGTTCTCGACAGCGTTGAGGACCAATAAATACCCTCAAATCTGCAAATAAAATCAAATTGGCATATTCAAAAACGAATAATAAACAAATATCTTTATTTATGTTATAAATAAGAATAAAAGTTAAAAAAAAACAATAGGGGGTTTCCAAGTCTATTGCATTAAAAAAATACTTATTGTGTATCACTGTTCATCATGTATAAATATGGTTTAATGTGAATATAAACGTTAATTTTTTGATTTTTATTACCCTTATATCAAAATGAAACTTTAATCAATTTAAATCGAGCGCTTAAAATTCAGTATCAGCCATGTTTGTGACGTGTTGGGTACTGGCAAATGCTATTGGCTAATGGTCCAAGCCGGGCGTGTCTTGCCTCCCGCCGTGACACGAAATAACACACCCAGCGCATTTGGACTTGTCATATATCCGTTTCACTCAGCTCTAGAAACCTATGAGTATGACTTTAATGTATTTTTTTCTGCCGTATTAGATTTTTTTTTGGCGAAATTTAAAATACGGGTCTAATATATTTATGTACAGATTAACATATTAAAAAAAAAAATCTGTTGTGGCCAGTACTTTTGATGATGTCACAACTGGCGAAATTGTAAAATAAAGAAAATTCACTTTTCTTGTGAAACTAAACCGAGTGTTATTAGTTTTTAACTTTTATTGATTTAAATACATTCCTACATATTTATTGATGTTGGAAACTATATTATGTTCCTTTGTGTTCGTATAACTTGATTTATTTACTAGCACAATTTTCTTTTTAAAACGTTAAATAAAGAAATATATCATCACGGCATATTACCCACTTCTAAGTGTGCCACCATCTGCTTAATCGCAGATATCGGTAATGATGATGACATATTTGTACCGTGTGGGCGCTTACCAAGCGTCACCTCACGGGCACTCATTGCTGGCGTGGAGAGTACACCACAGGGATCACTTTTGTGCCATTTAAAATTTGAAATATTTGGCGTCGGTCGGGATCGAACCCGGTTCCCCGTTAATAATTTGAAATGATAGGTTTGACAGTGACATTTATCTGTCAGTTACTCGTACATACATTTGAAACTGAACTGCGTAACTAAGGAATTGTATTTATCTTTAAAATATAGGCCCCGGAATTTATAAAATAGAATATTTTATGTATTTATTTATATAATATATATAAAAAGTATGAATGCATATCTGTAGAAAATTTAATAATCTTTAATTCTTATAATAATATAAATCGCAAAAAAAATACATTTAAAGATATTTTTTGAAGAAAAACTATTTTGAGCTTCAAGTAAAGTGTCATTTCCGGTTACCTGATTTACACCAAAATCTAATGACTTCTTTTCATATTAGAATAAAGTAGAAACACAAGGTTTCAGAATTTTCTGAATTAAAGTATTTGAGAGAGAATTGGCAAAGTCCGTACACTCAAACATACAGACATCATCGTGAAAATGTTAAAATCGGATTCGACGTGGTCATTTACCATAATCTTGACATGTGATTTTTAGAACGATCCCTGTACCTCCCTTGCCAAGGCTAGCGGGAGGTAAAAACTTGGAAACCATTATTAAATATTATTAAAATTTATAGATGAATTACATTTTTCTTGCAGAAAAATGAACCCAACGTGGACACCACCGGTTACGGTGTCCCGGTCATCGAGAAAGACGCCATCCTCACCGTGGGTCCCCGAGGTCCTATGCTCATGCAAGACTTCCAATACCAGGATGAGATGGCACATTTCGACCGTGAGCGCATCCCTGAACGTGTAGTCCACGCCAAAGGTGCTGGTGCCTTTGGCTACTTCGAAGTAACCCATGACATCACCAAATACTGTGCTGCTAAACTCTTCAGCCAGATCGGCAAACGCACCCCCATAGGTATTAGATTCTCTACTGTAGCTGGGGAGATGGGATCGTCTGATACTGTCAGAGATCCTAGAGGATTTGCGATGAAGTTCTACACCGAAGACGGCATCTGGGATATGGTTGGTAAGTGAGATAATAGATATTTAAGATTTAAGTGCGTCATAGACATATTAACTCACGTATGGTAAATTTCCCTACAAGCCTGCAGGGCGAGTTAGTGTAATCGCATTAATAATGTAATATCTCACGAATATTGTACAAAATTGTATCTATCACCGTATACCATAACGCACTCATTTTATACCGCGTTCAACGAGAGAACGTGAACCAACTTTGTATTATTATTTTATTCTTACTAATATTATATTCCTTATTTTTATTTTATTTACAATACTTAAATTATATAAATCTAAAAATAACAATACAACTCTGACATGATTTCCCTCGTCCATATTTTATAGTTGCCTGCGGGGAACAGGGACGTTCTCTCGTTGAAAGAAGTTTGGATATGTATCCCATTGAGTGCTTTAAAGAAATTATTACCACACTAGAAGCACTAACATACATATAAGTGCGATATCGTAGAACTTATCCCACGGTGCAGTGGCGTACCCAGAGGGGGGGCGATGGGAGCGATCGCCCCCCCTAGACGTACACACACACACACACACACACAATTAAAGGAATGCCAAAAAAGCTATGTATTTAAAAATTATGTATTCTCCGTCTTTCATATATGTGTTGGAATTTCTTGATTTACAACAAATAAAAT
Source organism: Ophonus ardosiacus (assembly GCA_943142095.1). Taxonomy (NCBI): domain Eukaryota; kingdom Metazoa; phylum Arthropoda; class Insecta; order Coleoptera; family Carabidae; genus Ophonus; species Ophonus ardosiacus. The sequence continues at coordinate 45,699,831 of OW964827.1, read as the reverse complement.
ATGACAATATGACACCCAAATATAGCCACCTAATAAAGATTGATTGTCATTTATGGAGGTCTTAAATATTACTCGGTCTTTAGTCTTTATATGGGTGTTTAATTCGTATTCACTATAGATCAAGGGTTAACAATCATTTCTGCTTTTTTGTCATTTCAATTTTAATTATTTAAAGTAAAAATTAACATTGCCTGTTTAGTACAGCATCGTCAGAGAGAAATTTTTCAACACTTCGTCGATAAAAGACATACTTACGAAATAAAATGGACGAAGACATAGGTTTAGCAATTCTACACATTCACCGAAATAGAATAGATGTTGGAAAAGTAATACAAAGTTTCGCAAAAAGATCCAACCGTAAATTAGACTTCATAATACAATACTTGCCATCTCTATGTAATATAATAATATACAATAATATTTTTTGGTTCATGTTCTTATCTAAAATATCTCATTTTTTATTTACCGTTTCTTAAATTTTAATGTTAACCTTCCAACCTCAATATTTTAAAATATCTTTGTATTATAAAATATAAATATGAGAAAATAAGTACATGAAATTATTTAGTCGCCCCCCCGCTTTGTAAATACATTTTAATAATGAAAACAGTGTACTTTTTTTAATACACGTAAAAAAAGATATTTATATTTGAAGAACGAATATAGTGGTAGGAATTATTGATTGGTAGTATTTACTCAAAATTTTAGTCACATTGATTACTATTTAAAAATATGTTGATAATGATAGGGGAACCCAAGTGTGACGTGGATAATAAGGAGGAGGAGGGTTTTTTTAAATAAAATTTTTTCTTCAAAATATATTGTTATGATTTAATAACATCTAAATTTGCTATTTTAGTGATAGTTTAATTACTCTTGGCTAAGAGTAAATACAAATACTACCAGTCTCTGTTTACAGAGGATAATAAATTAGAATTTTTGATAATGAAATACTTTATACAAAGCAAATAATTTGTAAATATAAATAGATATCTTATTAACAAATAATATATATTTTCGACATTCTGAACCTTTGAAATTGTTTATTCGTAAATAAGTACAAAAATCTGGTAACGTGACAAATTTTGACGCAGTATTCCAAAAATATTGTACGTATGTTAAAATAGGAATACTATATCATTTTAAAATATTTAATTTTAATATTTATTGAGTGTTTATATTATATCGTAAAGTATCTTTAGTCACTCTGGGGTCTTAAAACACTTGCTGCGCTAGTATTTAATTCTGACCCATTCGTGACCAAAGTTCAGCATTACGTACTTGTATCATAAACAACTATTAATATTAAAATGACATTAGCAACAAGTGTGAAGAAAATATTAACTTTTTGTAGTTATTTAAAGATTATATAAATAAAAAAACGAAGAACATATGTATAAGTATTATTGTTTATCTGATTAACACATATTTTTTAGGTTTGAAATTATAATTATTTATAAATAGGTATCTATTCTTCCAAAAATACAATACAATGAAAACAATTATGAAATTAAAAAGTTAATCTCTGTTAATTAATAATTGACGTAGAATGCCAAAAATTATTATCATGATTTCTACATCGTCTTACAATATTTCATTGTTATATTTTTATTCTATGTCAATAACTCATTTTATCTGTACTGCATACATAAACAGACCTTTGTATGACCTTCTAAGAATAACAATGAGTTTTACAAGTATTACTTCGCATAAAATCAGGCAATTTCCATGTTACTTTATCAGAACACCTTTTAAAATTATTTCTTTTTTAATTTTATTTGATATCTGTGTGGTATTTTATATAAAATGTAATCTTACTGTTTTCTTGAGTTTTAAAACTCATTACTGATATTGCAACCTCTTTTTTATAATTATCAAGAGCTTTAAATAGGTTTGTTTATTTATTAGTTTTCCATATCTAAAGTTGTTAATTATGTTTTAATGCACTTGTACTTTTTTTTATCTTGTAGTGGTTCTATACTTATTTCTACTTTTTCCACAATTATTCAGGCAACAACACGCCAATTTTCTTCGTTCGTGATGCCATCCTGTTCCCCTCGTTCATCCATACTCAAAAACGAAACCCGGAGACACATCTACGTGATCCAAATGCTTTCTGGGACTTCCAATCACTGCGACCGGAAACTATTCATCAGATGATGATTCTGTTCTCTGATCGTGGTATCCCCGATGGTCATCGTCACATGAATGGCTACGGTTCGCACACATTTAAGCTAATCAATGCCCAGAGCGAGCAGGTTTACTGCAAGTTCCATTTCAAAACAGATCAAGGCATCAAAAATTTGGATGTTAATAGAGCTGCTGAAATTGCATCCACGGATCCGGATTACGGCATTAGGGATTTGTATAATGCTATTGCTAATGGAAATTTCCCGTCTTGGACGTTCTATATTCAGGTAACTTTGATTTAAAACATAAGAAAAATGAAAAGTTTACCATACTCACTTATTTGGCAATATGCGGCTTTTGGCTTATTTTTGGACTTAAAAAAAAATCGTAATTATTTTGAAAGCATTCAGCATAACAAAGGAAAAAATATGTTGTGGCCAGCACAAGACCTCTCGCCATTTCCATATTAGGATATATAAGTATTGTATTGCACTTCGCTTTCGAACCGTCGTTCTATAACAAAAAATTAGAGAACTTTACTCAAATATTGTTTTTTATTGTATGTAACATGTCTTCTGCCCACATATAATTCTAATTATATCTATTTTTCATTGTATGAGGAAGTTTCTAAATGTCAGAGATTCTTCCAATTCATTAACCAGATTGGCGGTATTTCTGATGGATATATGCATTTTACCACAATTTTACCTATAATTTCAAATATTTAATTAACAAAACAATAAGAAAAGTTAAATATACTTCCCAGAAAAAGCTATCAGAATGTCACTAAAACTGTCGATATTTGACAATGACATGTGTCATGTTATAAACATTGGAATTTGTCAACTGGTTTCCTTAGTGCCATGGCCTCTGCGATTAGTTTACTCTATAAATTATAGAGTCTTTGGCTGGTAGCACAAGCCCTGTTTTAACTAAAACACTGTTTTAAGAAATGTCAAATTCAAATTTTAATATTTAATTTCACCTTTATGTTTAAAGAACGATTTTTTTAAAAATATTTATTTGAATACAAACTATGTTCTGCTTTAAAATCATATTTTGATAAATTTGATACTATTTATTTTTGTTATTAAATAATGAAATCTGACATTTCTTAAAACAGCGTTTTAGTTAAAACAGGGCTTGTGCTACCAGCCTTTATCTCTAAATCTGTACAAGATATAATAAAAATTTTAAGTGTATTAGATGGAGAATGTTATGTTCTTCAATATTTAATGAAAAAAACTCCCAAAAAATTATATTTAGAAGAATTTTTTTAAGAAACTACTACTTCCGGTTCAATTGTTACCAAAACCTTTTCAGCTCTTCCCAGGTATGTCAGATTGAAGAAACTGCAGTTAAATATTTTTTAAGTCTTATAGTTTTTGAGGAATCGTCCCTCCAACATCCATACATACACACACACACACACATACACACACATACACACATCCACACACACACAGACATCATTTTAAAAATGTTATAATCGGATTCTAGGAACCTTAAATCGTGCTTATTCAATAAAATCTGGATATGCGAATTTTAGCATGAATCCAATACCTCTCTTAGCGAGAGGTAAAAAATGGTGAAGTGTATTATTGTTGAAGGGAATCACTTTGAACATATTTAAAATAAAAATCTAAAAAATATTCATAATAATATTATCGTGACTTTTGTATATGAATTTAAAAAATAGGTTGACAACAATTTATTTATTAAAATGTAGATAAACTGTAATGATTACCTCATGGGAACATGTTTTAAATTGTTACTTATTATACCTATAATTCGTAATACAAAGTACATGGCTACGTAATTTAAAAAATACTTTAACCTTTCATACATACACCGTAATTATATACATACATATTAAAATTTCAACATTTTCTTTTAGCTCAAAAAATATTTTCTAATATTTAATATAACTGGAATTAATTTTAAAATTATATACGATTCAATAATAATTAATTTAAATGAAAAATAAATATAACTTTGTTTTTATGGTTCGGACAGCCATGATTCTGAATCCAATTCAAAAATTATTTTTAATTTTTAAAAGTGTTGATTATCGTCATTACGTCATTATCGAAATGTTCATATGAAAACAAAATAGCATTTTTTTATCTGTGAGGTTCTTTTTGACTGAAATGGTAAATAGGGTTGAAAAAATTCCTGGATATGCAGTCAAAATTTTATTTATTTTCGGTCTCGACCGGTTTCGGCACCACTTATGCCTTCATAAATAATAATAAAAATAATGTAAATTTGAAAACAGATACAGCACACATAAATAAAATTTATATTAATATCCTAAAATACAATAAACACAAAAAATAAATTATATATTTATACAAATCAATATAAAATATTTACCTTTATAACTTAAAATAAACATTCATAAAAATACTTAACAATAAAAAGATAAAACCTTACTTAACTAATGGCGGTAATTTAAAAACCTGACCTTCGGAATTCTGCAAGCCATAACTATTATTAATTTTGTAGAGTGTAATACTCTCATATTTTTTACTTCTGACGACCATTGTGATGTGTTTTTATTACATTTATACTTCATGAATTGTACATGTTATTATACCACGTTTTTATAAATTTTACATTGGTGCCGAAACCGGTCGAGGCCGAAAATAAATAAAATTTTGACTGTATTATCCAAGAATATTTTCAACCCTATATTTTTTATGTTATGTCTAGGTTATGACCTTCGAACAAGCAGAAAAAGTGCCATTCAACCCCTTCGATGTAACCAAAGTGTGGCCACAAGGTGATTTCCCCTTAATACCAGTCGGCCGCTTCACGTTGGACCGCAACCCGAAGAATTATTTCACCGAAGTTGAACAGATCGCGTTCAGCCCCGCTCATTTCGTGCCTGGTATCGATGCGTCCCCCGACAAGATGTTGCAGGGTCGTATTTTCTCCTATTCTGACACCCACCGTCACAGATTGGGCCCCAACTACTTGCAGCTACCAGTGAACTGCCCGTTCCGTGTTCGTAATTACCAACGAGACGGGTTCATGTGCTTCGAAAACCAAGGTGGTGCTCCTAACTACCACCCCAACAGTTTCGGAGGACCTGAAGATGATCCCAGAGCAAAGAAACTATCTCCGCCTTTCAACGTTTCGGGAGATGCTGCCAGGTAAAATTTTAAATATTAAACAAATTTATTGTTTGTTTAAATAAGATTTAATAATTTAATGTTTGGAAGCGAATGTTGGGCATGGACGGAAAAGCATAAAAGGAAAGTGGCTAGGGCTGCGAAAATGATCGATCAATCGATCTTGATCGATGATCGATCTTTTTAAAAAAAAAAATCGGATTGATATTTTTTGAAAAGATCGATCAATTGAAAAATGTCAAATTAACATTTAACCTTAATAAATAACTTATAAAAACTAGAAAAAAAGAAAACAAGTTACAAGCTATTGCTACTAATAAACCGAAATTTTTAATTTTCTTTTTAAAATTTGGAAGAAACCAAAAACATAATAAAACAAGTAAAAACAGTTTCATAGACAACTTTTAATTCTGAACAACTTGGCACTCTATAGTTTTTACCGTAAAATGAACTTCCCTGGTGCTAAATATATATTGCAATTTATAGGATTGGGAATAAAAAACGTACGCAAGTACTAACGAAAATGTCAGAATATAAAATGACATTGACAGATTACAGATATTTGTACAGGTAGACACTTAAAAAATTTGGCATCAGTGTAGAAATCTCCAGTCCATAATTATTTACCATGGCCTCCATTTAATAACACCGACATTGGAATGATTCAAAAACAAATGAATTGAGAGTAAATACGACCTGTCATTGTTTTTAAGAGAATGGAGTGACAGCTAAGCTATTATTTATGAAGGTTACGAGGCGTAAGAAGTATGTGACGAAGGATGATTGTTGCGTGAGTAACTATTATTGTGGTCCGGATGCGGTATTTCGCTACCGAAAATGGGTCACTTTAATATGTTAAAAGTGATGAATGTTCGCTGTATTTCTTATTCTTCACACTTTGTGGGACACGCATGATTTTTATGTTTTATGTATGTATGGTAGGTACGACTCTGGCGACGAAGACAATTTCTCTCAACCCCGGGTGTTCTATACCCGCGTTTTGGATGAAGGTGCTCGAACTCGTCTCATCAACAACATTGTTAACCACATGAGCGGTGCAGCACAATTCATTCAAGAACGTGCTGTACGCAACTTTGCACAAGTTGATGCCGATTTTGGTCGCCGTCTGTCTGAAGGTCTCCGATCAAGGGCCAGAGCCAACTTATAAGCACATAAAACGGTCACAACCGTCGACTGATAATATTACTTTCATTTCTTTTTATTACGGCATGTTGTTATTGTCAAATTATTACATTTTAAATATTATATTTTATTATATTGATAATGGGTGCATTTTGCAATGTATTGTAAGTAGGTACAAATATATCTACTTTTAATAAATTGGTTTTAATATAAAATATACTTTTTTTAGATTTTGCGTTCATAATGAACTCATTACGATACGCAATTGCGTATCCTAATGGCCTTCATTTCGATACGCAATTGCGTATCCTAATGGCCTTCATTTCGATACGCAATTTTTTGTTTTAGAAGGTTGGTACTAGATGACATTTACTTAACCCTTTTTACGTAATTTATTTTTAGTTAATTGATTTTTTAGGAAGTAGATTGTTTACAGTGGTCTGAGCTATATTACGTAGCTCAGACGGAGTGCAATTAATTTCATGATGATTACACTAAATTCACTTCAATTTTTTCAATTCACTTAAATTTGTTCGAAAATATGATATGACATTAACCTTTAAATAACTAACTAAATTAACTCGGTTTAATATTAGTAGTTTTTTAAAAATATTTTAGTATATAGAAGGCGCAAAATATAACAAATAGTAAAAAAAAACATGTCTTATAAAACGTTCTTTAATATACTATTTAATGCATACAATCAGACAAAATTCACAATAGGCAAACTGATAATATGAAATTTCAATGGACCTTTTACGCTTTTACATCAAAAGAGAGAGAAAGACAAAAATGACATACATGTAGTGCGTAGTAGGTTGTTGGCCCATTCAAAAGATACATTTCCAATAAGATTTAAAATGGCGGAAAATAAAAATTTAATTATATGTAAATTCACGCAAAGGATTTACTTGACATTACAGAGCATATTTTTCTAAAATATTACTATTATCAGAAAATTTCATGAAATAATTGCATAGTTGCCAGTTGCTATAATTATCCAATAAACTTGGATTCGTACGTTAACAAATTAGCTTATGATACTTGTTTTTTAATGAACTATTTATAATGTGTTTATCAAAGATAACTAATATGTATAAATATTTAGTTGGGTGCAATATTGCTAATTATATTTGTTAAATAAATGAGAAAATATAAAAATTTATAAAAAATGCGAGATAATTTCTATCAAAAAATATATAATTATAGCTTTTTAACCTATGGACCAATAAAAGAAATTTACAAGTGAATGTTTGCAAGGTCTTGTATTGATTTTTACAGCACATATCTACGTACTTACAAGCTGCAACCTGCAACATGTCAATCATTGATCGTAACTTCGGTTAAATTTTTTAAATTTCCCGCGTTCAAATCGCGCATGAAAATCATGCGCGGATGCCTCTTGTACCGGACATCTGCAGCTTACATTATTAACTAAAGACGCTTATCGTGATAGAGCGTTTCGTGAGTCCGTTTTTAATAGCAAATAGGTGTATTTTGCAGCTGGATATTATGAGAAATTGCCATTAAGTGTACCGGTGTTTTTCGGAAAGATTCGGGTAATTTGGGATGGAGAACTCTGGATCGGAAAGTGTCGTTCTGCCGGACATTTCCGAAGCCGAACATCTTGCGAGTGAACACGATGGAACGGGTGACAATGGCGGCGCGGCAGGTTCAGACTCTGCCCAACGAGTTTCTGTTTCTGCTGTTAGACATGGGGGTGTGCCTGTTACATTGCCAGTCGGCTCACTTATCACGAGTACTTTCAATGTTATTACACAAGATCAGCTACCCCACTTTAAACCAATGTTGTGTGTGGATAACGGCTTCATTGCTACTGACAGCAATGATCAAGAGCTCAAAACTACGCACATAGTTATACAGGTAATAAAACTTTTTAAAGCTAATGTAAACATTAAATGCGTTCAATAATCCTAGCAAAACAAGCAACCGGAAGTAAAATTTGTTGAACGACTTTGCTATATAGCCTAGCATTTGCGATTTGCTCGCAAGCAATCCAAGCAACAAATTTCTCGCTTGTTTTGCTGTCAAATATAATGGCGGGAATTACAAATTGTACATACTTGAAGTTAACTTTTACTACATATTTCTATTTCTTTCTATGGTGTGTGTTTGCTAACCACATATTAAAAAGGCTTTCAAAGTTTTGTGATGGACGTTTACAACATTATTTAAATTTTATATATTTTATTAGATCCAATATATTTTCTTCAAAATTAATTCCACTGTCTGTAAAATATGATACGAGAGATACACTTATTAATATTTGAAAGCTGTATAAATTTTTCGATGATAATTCGTCATATAGCTAGCAAATCGATCAGTGAGGTAAGTAAAAAGTCTGATTTGCTTACCTATACTTCATTTCACGTAAGAAAATAGCGCTGGTGTAGATAGGGATTAGGGATATAAATTCTGCCCTTTGATTGGTCAGAATTCTAACCTCAGGGCTAACCTAGTTCACAAAAGCGAAAAAAAAATATCACTTGTCAGCTGTCAATTATCAAATAAAATCTACAGAATTAAGTGATATTTAACTATATTTTGATATAATTTTTAATATCCAGGACTCGTGCATTTTACAGATAAAAAGATTTTTATTATTTACATAGTTTGGTTTCACGAATTTAAATCCTCTGCTATTTTCTTACGTGAAATGAACTATAGCATTTGCTTGATTTGCTTATATTGAACGCACCAATTTACTAACAAACAAAACATTAACCAAAAATTTACACGCACCAAAATGTATAATCAGAGGTTTATACCCCAAGTGATTTTTATGTTTTCATTTCAGAATGATCTTCAATTTTCACCGGTAAATATTATTAAATTTCTTTTTTAAAATTTATGTTCAATTTTGCATTCGAAATTCAAATTCCAATAATACGTCTTTCATGGTCATGACAAACAATAAAAAGTAGTTAACCCTCCAGATGTGGCGCCCAGTCTGACAGAACCGACCGATTTTATAACATACCGTGAATTATTTTGTTGGGTTATATTTTGAGAGTTAAATTCTTATTTGTTTTATTTTTCTATGTAAAACGTTCATTTCTCATACCATTATTTTGTAACAAAAATACCCAGGTACTATTTTTTTTATACGGTTCTTCCCGGGTCTGTGAGACCCGGCGCCACCTTCCATGTCATAGAAAAGGGCGACACTCCCTAAGGGTTTACTTAAATTTTTCATTCAGAGTTCAAATTTCATTAATATGTCTTATAGTTTTGACAAGCAATAAAAAGTAGATAATTGTAATAATTCGCATGGTCTTCGAGTTTCTGTCAAATTATTTTAATATCAAATTATGCATCGACACTTTTAAACCTTAGGATGCCATTGACGAAAGGGTGTCGGTTAACAATGCTTCGTCCAATTCTGTACCAACTCCAGGGTCATGGCAAGAGGCTGCTAACTTGCCCATTTTACCCGTGAGATGCAAGAATACATCCGCAGAGCTCCATAAGTCTCGGTTTGGGTCGGGCGGACGTGGTCGATGCATTAAACTGGGCATGTCATGGTACACACCCAGCGAGTTTGAAGCATTGTGTGGCCGCGCCTCCAGTAAGGATTGGAAACGAAGCATTAGATTTGGTGGGCGCAGTCTACAGACACTAATAGACGAAGGAATTCTTTCTCCACATGCAACGAGTTGCACCTGCAGTGCTTGTTGTGATGATGACTCGGCGACAGGACCTGTACGACTCTTCACACCCTACAAGAGGCGCAGGCGTAAGGAGCCTGACGGTGAATCAGGACGAGGTGGAAAGGTAAATATAAACAAGTTAAAATTTTGGGAACATTCTTAATCTGTACCTAGTCGTGCCACAAATATTGTCACCTAATACAAGAGAGGCTTATTCTGCATAAACAAAGGAAATCTGTGCTAATAATCTTTAAAAAAGAAAATTATTCAACGTGACAATCTTCTTCTTTCACATAACTTCTGCAAACGTTCCAACCACTTCCAATCTGCCAATCTTCAGCGGCAATTCCGGTAAATTCAGCTTTAACCAGAGTTACGATTTCGGTTTGTGCGCGGGTCATTCTTTGGCTTTATAAATTGCTCTAAAATGTCGCTCTGGTAATTTTCTGCTCGCGTTTTTACCCATTGGTTGCAGAAATACAACTTTATCATTTTGGCGGTTAAATTAGATTGAGGTGTTAAATGCTGAAAGTTTTGCGTGCCGCAATCAATGAGTGGCCGAAACGTTTACAGAAGAGTGGTCATTTTGAATATTTTTTTTAAAAATTACCATGTAATGTAACAATTAAATAACATTCGTTTTTTTTTTTATCAGATCTCTTTTGTTTACTACGTGTATAGTAAGATTAACGAAACAGTAGTTTTAGGTTATATTTTTTATAAATTGATATAAATCGGAGTTTTCGGGCAAATATTAGCCCATCATCAGCAAAGACAGTATGTAATTTTTTAAAAATATGTTACATTTATTTAGTTTTTACATTGTATAACTTTAAATCCAAATATTTATTGCTAATTGCATCAAAAACTAACTAAAAAGTATATCTTCATGGCGACAGAAGATACTCTTCAGTCCAATGTACGATGGACAAACCATTTCTTTTATTTTTAACTTAGTCTTTTTTTCTTGCAAGCTGATTTCACATTATCATTCATATGAATGAGAAAGAAGAAAAATGAAATTTTAACCGAATGTATACAATAAATAAAGTTATTTAGTGTGTTCTCGCGTATGAAATTAGCCATAAATGGTTGTGAATAACTAGAAAATAGAGGCCCGTAAACATTTTATCATTCACGGAAACTCCTTTCGCATTCACCATCATTCATATGAATGATAGTGTGACATCGATTGTATATACTTTATCGAACGCCGCTCCAGTCCTTCGGACAATAAACAATAAAACTTTTGCCTATTTAAATAGTTTCAAGCAATTTTTAACTTCCATAGACATAAGGGCTGGTAGCACAAGCCCTATTTTAACTAAAACTGTTTTAAGAAATGTCAAATTCAAATTTCAATATTTAATTTCACCCTTATGTTTAAAGAACGATTTTTTAAAAAAATATTTGTTTGCATACAAACTATGTTCTGCTTTAAAATCATATTTTCAAAAATTTGATACTATTTATTTTTATTATTAAATAATGAAATCTGACATTTCTTAAAACAGCGTTTTAGTTAAAACAGAGCTTGTGCTACCAGCCATAATGTATACTGAAAAGAAACTATTTGCATGAAATGCCAAAATTTTCACAGTTGAAATAATTTACCACAGTGGACCAGCTAAGTTTATACTCAAGCCGTCCTCGTCCATTGGAGTACATTTAGTTTATTAGTAAAAATTGTTTACATATCTTATTTGTCGGGAAATACTAGGTCACGATCAAGATTTTTCTAAATGTCGTCACTATTTCGGTTCTTTTTAAATCGTATTCCTTAATCTGACATTAATGGGAACAGCTGAAATGGTTTTGGTAACAATTGGACAACCGGAAGTAGTAGTTTCTTAAAAAAATCTTCTAAATTTTATTTTTTTGAAATTTGTATAATTACAAATATTAAAAATCATAGGATTCTGTATCCAATACATTGAACATTTTTATTATATCTTCTATACATTTAGAGATAGAGACTCAGAAATATATAAAATAATCCGTTACAATCAAAAAGTGTTACTACCAAGTTTATAGCTCTACCTACTTTTGAATTATTGTCCCAAAAGTCAATATATCCCATATTCAGATAAAAACTTCAAAATTTTCAAAAATCTAATTTTTATGTATCTAGATACTTCTCAATGCGCTGATTCCAGATTTTGAAACCGCAAGTCGATATCTCTTTTCGTTCTCGAGATATTTAGATTCAAAGTTTTTCTCAAAACTGCCCATTTTTGGGTAGTAACCCAAAAATGGGTCGAGATATGAATTTGGCGATATCATAATTCGATTCTACGGCGAAAAATACATAAGTACACCTATTTTCATAATTTTTGAACATCACATACAATCTTTAAAGCAAAATAACTGAAAATGGCAAAAAATCGCAAAAATCTAAGGTATACCCCTTACGATTTTTTAAGATTTTGGCCATTTTCGGGGGATTTCAAACTTTTATTCATAAGAAATGAACCGGTTGGACAAAAATTATGAAAGTTGGTACACTTATGTAATTTTGCCCGTAGAATCGAATGGTCGTGTTGCCAAATTCATATCTCGACCCATTTTTGGGTTATTACCCTAAAATGGTCAGTTTTGAGCAAAATTTTGAATCTAAATATCTCGAGAACGAAAAGAGATATCGACCTGCGGTTTCAAAATTTGGAATCAGCACATTGAGAAGTATCTAGACACATAAAAATTAGATTTTTGAATTTTTTGAAATTTTTATCTAAATATGGGGTATATTGACTTTTGGGTCAATAATTCAAAAATGGGTATATATATAAACTTGGTAGTTATAATATTATTTGCTTGTAAAGACAATGTTACGTAAGTGCACTCATTTTTAGAGTAATATATCTAGTAGCTCAAATAACTCCATGGAAACCAGTTGAAAAATTAAAATATTTGTAATTGACAGAAAAATGTGAGTTATCAGTGTCAAAAATCCATTTACACCCTGATTTACGCTACTGAAGGCTTTTTCTGGGAAGTACATTTAATATTTCTTATTTTATTACTAATTAAATATTTAAAATTATATTCAATGAATTGGAAGAATCTTGAACATTTAGAAGAGTAGGTGGAAATTATAATAGAATAAATTAAAAAATATATTAATAATTAGAATTTTTGTGTATGTACCAAAAATGTTAAACACAAATGTACTTATATAGCCTAATATAGAAATGGCGAGAGGTATTGTGTTAGTCACAACAGATTTTTAATTTTATCTGTCTTTTATTTTATATTTTTAAATAATAATTATTATTGTTAGATGCGACGAGAGGGCAGCGGGGAAGACAGCGAAGACGGCGTCTCGGGCACAGTTAGTAAAGAAGAAGCTTGGCAAAGCCTCGCCGAAGGTCTTGACTCAACTGAATATCAACTCCTAGACACAACCAATTCCGCGGAGCCCGGAACGGCTTTACGGCGGCTGGAATTGTTGGCAGCAGACATGTCTCGTTTGGCGGGCGAATTCAAACGCACGGTAGACGAAGCCCGGGAGCTTTGTGCTCGCCAAGTTGAGCGCCTACAACGGGAAAAGGAATCTGCAGTATTGGCAGCTAGAGTCGAGGCCCAGGTGGCAGCTCTGCAGCCTGATAACGCGGGGGCAGGGGGGAATGACTCTACACTTCAACCTGCTCTTGACCATGAACACCAGAAAAAAGTAAGTTGTTGCTATCGGTCTCCATATAAGACGATAATTATCTTTGAGATTAAGCTATCTTGATAATCAATTCATAAAAACTGAATTTTTTCCTATATTGTCTAAAAAGTTGATTGACAAGGACTTAAAATTTGATTGACACGTAATTTTTGGTAATCATATTAATGAACAAAAATAATTTGATAACTTGAGCGATGTGAATTGTAGATTGGATAATGGGTCCAAGGAAAATAATAGGACAACCATTCTACTGATGAAATATTTATTTTAAACCGTTTCGACTAATACATTGTCTTCATTAAGACATTTCTTGCCCTGATGAAGACTAATGTATTAGTCGAAACATTGGCTTGAAATAAATATGGCAAAAAAAATTGTGCAGAGGAGTTACGTCATAGAAACATTACAATATAATAATAACAAAAAACTGTAGTAATGACCGAGTGACGCCGAGTGATGTTTATATTTAGAAAAACGAAGAAAATAAATACTACATTTTGCATACTACATGAAAAGTACATTTTAATTAAATTTACAATTAATTGAAAGTCGAGCATAAAAAGAGAATATATAATGTCTCGAATTTTATGAATTTGATTGATTTGATTCACGAAAAATGACTATTCAAGCTCACTTGTTTGAAGAAAGAATACACAACTCTTTTTATTGCAGTAGCTTGGTAACATTTTGTAGTAGAAAGAGAAAGACTATTTCGTGTATGTCTATTTAATTAATGCTTTATGACAGATATACTTAAATGGTGGCATTTATTTTTTTCAAAAGTAATATCACAAGACCTCTTGATTTTATCGATAAATTTTTATTTTGCACGAATTTCTTTTTTTGCTTAGCAACAAACACGAAAGCAAACTGCATGGTAAATCCCGACTCCGAAGGAGGAGGGGTTTTACCTAATGTCAGTTTGCTTGAGTGATTTTGCTTAAAAGCAAAAAAAAAACGAGTGCTTAAAAATAAAAGTTTATCTGAGAAAACCTGAGAGGTCGTGTGGTATTTGGTGAAAACTTGACACATTAATTGCCACATTGACAGTTATAAACAATAACAACTGCTTATTTCCTTGGTAGCGGAAAATTATTGGGGTAACGAGGTTTTATCAGTATAATACTGTTCCCATTGGTTGAATTTTCAAGTGTTTTGCATCATGATTGGTTAAAAACTAGTTGTTGGAATTTATCAGTTAAAATACTACGTGTTCAGAAAAAACCTAATTCTGAGTTTGCTATGAACACAGAAACTTGTCTGATCATTATGCAATTCAAGACTCAAGTTGTCAAAATTGATTGTGAAATGTAATTTTAAGGAGAAAAGATAATAAAGAAGGATACAGAATATTGCCATTCACTATTTTCCAATTTGTTTTTATTTCTAAAATAAGGATTCAAGAAGAATGCTTTGATTTTTTTAAATAAAAATATCTCGTGTCAAATTGACATAATTAAATAGAAATGGATGATTCGGGAACGTTGTAAAAGTTTCATTGAAGGAAAAAACAGCCCGTAGGTTCCAATAATTATGACTAGAAGTCACATAAAATTTGTTTAAATGGTGTTCTCAACTTGTCGCCCTAGGGGCAACATGTCTTTTTCTTCTATCAAAGACTTTTTGTTATAATTCTGGACAAGATTTGGGCATTCACAAAAATGTGTAACTAATATTAAAGAAATTTAAGCACCATTTAAACAAATTTTTCCTTCATTGATATAATTAAATACTTTCAAATTAACATACGTTTTACAGTGAAGTTATCTGCAAATAATATATCACACGGCTTATAAATGACCTTGAATAGTCATCTTTCGAGAACCAAACTATTGCATTTTATTCGCATCCTATTTAAAATATATTTTTTTTCAGTGCGCTAACTGCAACAGGGAAGCTTTAGCAGAATGTTCTCTGTGTCGAAGAACACCGTATTGCTCCACGTTCTGTCAGCGCAAAGATTGGGGGGCCCACCAGGTCGAGTGCGTGCGTGGGGTAGCAAGCGATGCGCCCCAGCAATCTATCATGTTGATCGTGGAAAGCACTGATCAGGCCTAGCTCCCGCCGCCTGACTCTTTCATGAACAGTCTTCTATCTTAACTTATCTATTATTTCTCGAATTGTCGGGAAATTCATGTGATTTCGGAAGTCTGAATTATGGTTATTGGACTTGAAATTTGTACTATAACTTTTAAAATTACATTTTAGTTTTTTCATAATATTTACATTAGGAACGAATATGTGATTTTAAAATTAATTTATATCTTGACGAAATAAAAATATTGACGTTACTTACAATTTCATGTTGTTATTAAGTTTTTGAAATATATGAACACGTAAATACTTCCAGTATTTCATTTTTATGTAAAAAATTAAAATGTTCTAACGAAATTAAAAATTCAACTATTTTTAATTTACTTTATACAGAATGGTAGCGGTTAGGGGTGAACATAGGGATTTAACAGTGATGTGTAGAGTACAAAGTTGTTCAGAATCAAAAGTTGCATACAAAACTGTTCTTCTTTTTATTATGTTTTTGGTTTCTACATAATTTTTACAAGAAATTAGTAACAATAGCCATAAATAACAGGTATTATAAAAAATTGTTATTTTTTGCTGATTGACGTTAAAAATGCGATTTTTCTGACAGCTAAAAGTCTATAAAATATCACTTACTGCCTGTTCTTGCTATTTACATAGCAACCAACAAACATAGCAACATAATTTGATGGCTTTAAGGCTCATTCACAGCTTCGAAATTAAGAAATATAAATAAAATTATAAATAAGACTTTGTTGTAGGTGTTCACAGCTTCGAAAATAATACATCAACTGTCATTTAATTATATGCTTAATTAATAAGCAATAATAACAAATTCATACCTTTTAAAGCACTATACGCAATCATATATGCGAATCCTTGTCTTAAGACAGCTTTTTATAATTGTATTTTAATTGAAATTCTTTTCCCAAATCGTAAATGACAGTTGCTATGTATGTGCTCATTTTTGTGTAAAATATTTAACATTTGCAAATCCTTGTGTTTACGTCTTATGTTTAATTTTATTTTCGAGAGCTGTGAAAACTTTCATAAGAATCTATTGTTTATATCGTTATTTTTATGTATAATTTTATTTTTATTTTCGGAGCTGTGAATGAGGCTTTAATCTTCAAAATAGGTATATCTACATAATCACTAAATTAATTATAATTCTAAAATCGGCAAAAAAAAAAAATAATGTATTCAACACGGCACCAAGACTGATTTACAGTTTCGACAGCATTCATTGCATCGGCTTCGCCTCGTCAATGAGACGGCAAATAACAACAGGCAGTAAAAATGATAGTTTACAGACAGCTGTCACAAAAAGAAAGTTTTGTGGCTATTGCTACTAATGAACAAAAATTTTGGATTTTTTTTTAATTGAGAAGAAACCAAAAATGTAAGAGCAGTTTTGTTTGCAACTTTTAATTCTAAATTTTTTTCCGTAAAAAGAATAGGAGAGCAGAGCGTAAAACTAAAATCACTTGTTAAATCCTTATGTTCACCCCTAACCGCCATCCTGTAGGATTTATTTAGAAGTAATAGGAACAAGTTTTGTTACATATTTTTTGATAATCATATTTATTTTATTCTTCAAACATTTTATTTCAAATAAATACATCTTATAGTGACAACAATATATTTCTTATTTATGAGCCCAATGGGTTATCGATCCAAGGATATGAATTGGGACAACTACTTCCGCAGATTTTCATATAACGTTCTTCCTGGCCTTTCATAAGCCTGCACATCTTTTCTTCGCAGTTAGTTTCCTTAGGTTGCACACAGTCTGGCCAAGAGTTTTTAAGTTCATTCAAAGTATGAGGGTTCTGCATCCATTCGATCGCTCGGTGAATGTTTACAATATAAACATCTTCAAGATTAACAAGATAATCAACAAATTTTTTGTATGCTTCGAATCTTATGGCATCTAGACCGAACCAAGCTGCATGAACGTAAAATCCGAAAGGTGCTCGGTTTCCTTTATAT
The DNA here is from genome assembly GCA_943142095.1 of Ophonus ardosiacus. Taxonomy (NCBI): domain Eukaryota; kingdom Metazoa; phylum Arthropoda; class Insecta; order Coleoptera; family Carabidae; genus Ophonus; species Ophonus ardosiacus. Next base: position 45,682,045 of record OW964827.1, on the reverse strand, counting down.
TGAACTTCAAAATTCTTGACCATGAAGTCTAACAATCCGTCAACGTCTTTTGGCCTAAAATTTATAAATCATAAATAATATTTTTCCACATTCGTTAGCAAAATTCATTATTATTCAACTTAAAATAATGAGCAAAGTAGTATGTTGAATCACAAGTGAGCAAAGTAAATAACTTTCTTCACAAGTGAGCATGAGCAAAGTACACAAGCCTATAATAATCTACGTCAGGAGTCATACATTTTGATGGAGTTACAAATTGTACAATAAATATCTACCGTTCTACATGAAGGAACAATAATTTTTTGTAGTTATCTTTACATTAAATTCAGTTATAAACATATGAACTGTTCAGTTTTTCATTAACGAAAAAAGTACAATGTTTCGTTTTTTAGAAAAATTATACTATAAGATTGTGGAAATAATCATGTTTTTAGATTTTGCAATTGCGTACCGTAATGGCGTTCATTTCGATACGCAATTTATTTTTAGTTAATTGATTTTTTAGGAAGTAGATTATATACAGTGGTCTGAGCTATATTATGAAGCTCAGGCGGAGTGCAATTAATCTTCCATGAATAAACTAAATTTACTTAAATTTTTTACAAATTTTTCCAATAGGCTATTCCACGACATTTTTTTTTAATTTTTTTTTTTGAAATACATAAAAATATAAGACCACATGTGAAAATCCGAGTTAAAAATTCCTCCAAATAAGCGAGATATTAAGGTCCGAATTTTAAATCTGCTTTGTGACATAGGTAATGTGGATATACCAGAAGTAAACAAACAGTGGTTCACAAACCACGAAAAGTTGTTAAACAAATTACAAAATAATGTACATATATTTAAATTGTAATATTATAATTCATTATTAGAGACAAAATAAATTATTTCAATTAATTTATTTCACTTTTTTTCTCATTTTATAAAAATAAAGAAATTAGAACGTCACCCGAACAGCAACCGAACAAATCCGACACACCCTAAGAAGTATATTCTTAGTTAGGGCGGGGCTTCTCAAAATCGGAGGTCATACTTGGATCCTATTTGCTCAAACACTCGTACACATGTACTGCATCATCAAAAGCAAAACTCCCCGTGTCTTCTAGAAGGAATAATTTATAATAAAAGAAATATGGTTTTCCTTATCCTTTAACTATTACCATTATTATTTTCAATAAACTTTTACTATTTTTGATTACTGTGGAATAGCCTATTCACTTAAATTTGTTCGTAAGTAACTCGGTTTAATATTAGCAGTTTTTTAAAAACATTTTAGTATGTAGAAGGCGCAAAATATAAAAAATAGTATCAAGAACCTACTTTATAAGACACGTGAGCATGTCTTTTCTCACTTGTCCAGTTGGCAATTTCCGGACGCGTGAAAAAAGACATACTTTGCTCACTTTTACTAAAATAGCTATTTTAAATTTGATTGGTCTTACACATCCACACAAGCATCAGCCATAGCGCAAATGACTCCAGAATTGTCCCTCATGTTGATCATAGGCTGGATCCAAAATCCTGGAACACTTTCTTGTGGGCAAGGTCCAATAGAACAATCTTGAATACTAGGATAATCTAAAGTGTACGGCCAAAGACCAGGATTCATAAAAGTTTGAGTAGGCCATGAACAGTCATATAATAATCCCATTTCTTTCATCGCTTTGGTACTGTTATCGCCTAAAAACAATCACAGTATGGACAATGATTCAGGGTGATTAGCGAGCAATTGATTAGCACTGTTTTATCTCTTTCAATTCAGTATTTATGGATTATTTTAGAGAAAAATGCTTCAAATAAAAGATACGTAGAATTAATTTCTCTATAACTTTTCTTTGAAGTATTTTTCTCTAAAATAATCTGTTAACAATTGAGAAAGATAAAACAATGCTAATCTCCCTTAATCACTTGTTTATACGACTTAACCCCATTTGTCACGATCTGTAATCTGCAATTGATACAAGTTGTAGATCAAAAAAACTGATTTTTCAAAAATTGTCATTTTTTTTATGTAATGATATAACACTCTGTGAGCTTTGCTACTTAATTTGTTACATTTTTAACAACTTTTTGATTGTCATTTTCGTTGCTAAATGAAATACTTTTAAGCACTAGTGCTTAAAAATAACAGTTAATGCGTAAAAGTATTTCATTTAGCAATGATCGAATAGATGAACTTGACGTCTGCCTACATTTTAATTTTGAAAAATTCAAAATGTTGATATTTGAGAATAAATGATCTGTTTTAAAACGCTATTATAAAAAATCTTGTATGTAATACATTGCGAAATGAGTGTTTTGGACACTTGACTTGTTGTTTCACTCGCTTACACTCGTGCGACAAATTTCACGTCGCGTACCTAAATACTATCATTTCGAAACTTATTACATAAATAACTATTTAATACCTGACATCTGCAAGAAGGGAATACGAGCGCCATATATATGTTCCTCAGGAACATTGGCAAAATTTGTGATTATATCACGCAGACCTGCAAATTCCTTTGTCATCAATTCGACGGATGCTTCTTTCCAATATTGTGTCAATGTAGTATGAGTGATAGAATGTAAAGCAATTTCATGTCCTTGTTGGTATAAACTGTGAAGCTGTACAAAATAATTAAAAATATCTTATGTGGCCAGCACATGACCTCCCGCCAATTTCATATTTAAAATAGCAATGAGTTTTAAGTAAAGTATCACACCCGGTTGATCGTTTGTAAACAAAATCTAATTTGTTGTTCCAATAAATAGAAAAGTCTGTAATACGTATTTTTTGATTATATTTTATTGTTTTTCCTCGAAAATCTGTTGAGCTTCAAATTAAGTACCACTTCCGGTTCATCATATACAGGGTGTAACAACATGATATGTCACAAATACGTGGACGTGTTTTAGTAACAAAAACAAGAAAAAAAGTCCTTTAAACTTTTGCCCTACCTTGATTCGTTTTCAAGTTACAGGGTGTTAAAATTTTTCGATAAAAGCGTATTGTGTTCTCGCGCGCTACAATGCATTTGAATCCGATAGGCCATGAAAACAAAATCCAAGTTATTAGAAAAGTGTCAGTTTGCTTAAGCTTGATACTTATTTTGTTAACTTAAAAAAGTTATTTTCCAATAATGGCACCTGTTCCTGATCGAAGAATATTTCAGGCAGTTGACATGCGTTTAAGGGAAAGAGGAATTCGCAAGGGGCCTGTTGAGAAGCCGCAACCTGGTGAACCAAACGTCGATGAACAAATTCTTCAAAAAATTTTAACAACCTGTAACTTGAAAACGAATCAAGGTAGGGCAAAAGTTTAAAAGACTTTTTTTCTTGTTTTTGTTAGTAAAACACGTCCACGTATTTGTGACATATCATGTTGTTACACCCTGTATAGTCAAAATCTAATATGTTGTTTCAAATTATATACGAGTTTGAAATATCAAATTTGAGAAGTTTTGGATCATATTTTAATATATTTTTTCAAGAAAATCTGTTTATAGCTTTCAGTAAAGTATCATTTCCGATTTATCAATTTTAGAAGAAATATAATATATCGTTCTCATTAATACAAAAGTCGTAAATAGAAATGATTGGAAGTTTGATGTAAGAGTCACACACAGACAAAATTCTAAAAACTATTGAATTTTTTAACCGAAACATGACCTCCCGCCATACCCAAAAATGTGCAAATTACTTACCAAAGTGTAGTCTGTGTATTCGTGAGAGACAAAATAGGTAGCTCCAATTGGACAACCATCAGGATTCTTCTTATCGAAGAAGGCATCTTTGTAGTAATCATAATTTGTGGTTTGGACAGCGTCGTCGAAAGTCAGAAGCACTAACTACAATAAATTAAAATCAAAGATTACAGAGTATAATTTATAATAAAATATATGTACTTGAGGAATTTCTTTAGGATCAAGTCCAAGTGGCGGTTCAGTAGAAGAACATCTGCAATTTGGCAAATCGCATTCAGTCTCACATACATCGTCATCGTCTCGAATGTGCCTTGCTCCAATTAAAGCAATGGTTAGAGCAAAAACCACGAATAATTTTGTGCCTAACATCTATAATAATAAATTTAATATTTTAAATTTAAATAAGTTAATATAACAGTAACAACATACCTTTACTGTTGCAATACGAATATTAATCCGCATTTAGCGTTTTCTGTTTATATACAAATTTTTATTAATACAATAGATAAAATCAATTAATTTCTTATCTTTATCGATAAGTCATTCATTTTTAAGAAATACAAGCGCTAAGTAAATAGATTTTAGTCTGAGGGATTAATTAATATTACCTGTGGTATTAATTACCACATATTTTTAAACATAAAAATTCCAGATAGCTTAGCTTAAAGTATTTACTTATTTATCGTAATTTTAATCTATTGAAAACAAATATTAATTATTATATAACTGAATTGGTAGCAATTTATAAATAATTATAATAAAATAAAAATATGTACTATCATTCAAGTACTGTTCTGAAAAGGAAAAATATTAATGATACTATTTATTACATTGAATTATTAATAATAATGGCCCGTATTACGAGCGCTAATAAAAGCCTCCTTACGCTCTTAATACATAAATAACTATTATGGAACACAGTAGCTTTTTTAAAGATAAATTTTAATTGGATACAAATTTTTGTTTAAAGTACAAGGAAATATTATTTTCATTGAAATTTACTCTTATTTTTGTTAATAGAAATAATAGATGAATCAGTAAATAGATAAATTAAAAAGTGTTTCGGAGGAAATTTTTAGTTAAATAATGAAAATGACCATGAAAGTACATAGAAAGAATTAATGGGCTAATTTTCACAGAGATCCAAAATTATTTTACTGATAATTAATTCCGTATTTCTTAATTATGTTATAAATAAATTAATTAAATAAAGCGCTTCAATTTTCTGCTACTGCAGCAGGCTAATGTGAGCGATTTATGAATTAAAGTAAATTGACGTTGATAAAGTAGAGTTCGGTGCGTGTGTAATTAAAGTTTTAAAAGAATTATTTGTATGAAAATAATTATTTAATTTTTCACTGCATATATGACAAGCTGAAGAACATTTTGATGTACTGTCGTTAACTATCTTTTTATTTACGAATATTAGCATAGGTTGACATACGACGCAATTCTCAAATACGGATGTTATATTGCGAGGTTAGAATTTTGTTAAACATTTCAGGATATAATTTTAAACTGTTGTTACTATTAAACTATTATCTCATAACAATATCTATATTTTACGGAATTATTATGAATTAATACTTTATTCTTAATTGAGAACTATAAAATAACAATTAATAATTCAGATGCCCTAGTGCTCAGCTTCTGATTAATAAAAGCTAATATAATTTGTTTATAATTTATAATTTAAGGCTTTCTGATGCAATATGCCATCTTCAGTCCGTCCGAAAGGGTCCGGCGGTGGGGGGCGTGCCCCCCCGGTAACTCCGATGTCAGAACGCCAGCAAATGGCCCTACTCATGCAGATGACATCTTCTGGAAGCAGTCAAGTTGGCATTGGATCGCGGAGTCCTAGTGGAGTGAATGCTGCCCGTGCTCGTGATCGAAATGAACGAGGCGAGACTCCGCTTCATCTTGCTGCTATCAAAGGAGACGTGGAACAGGTTAACAAACTTCTTGCTCATAGAGCTGATCCAAATGTCGCTGATTTTGCAGGTAGAGATTTATGCTTTTGTTTTATTAGTTTCTTTATTAATAGTAAGCTATTTCTCATGGTCTAAACAAATGAATGTATATTTTCTTTTGTTTTTTAAATGCTTGATTATTTCTAAAGCTACCAGTTCCAGAAAATTTTATAATTATTGCTAGAAATATACGAGCCCAAACTCATAATAGTTCGGCCGGTTTACATTTCCAACAAACAAATTATAAAACCTACGCAAATGATGAGTACAAATTTATTTCTACTAGTTTCAAATATATATTATAATCTTACAAAAATTGAATATGTTATTCAAGTATTTCACCATTTAATATTGGGCTACATCGTCTTTATTACTAATACCAGCTTTAATAATAAAATAATAGACCCGTATTTTTTTATTTTTCCTCAAATCGATCTTTAATAATGAATGAATTGTAATTGAAAATGACATTCTTTAAAACGCTACACCCCCGCCTCGTCCCTTGCTCTGTGACGTCACTGGTTCGGAGCAACGACCATTTTGATTTTCTCACCGTTTTAAACGTCAAAGTGACATTTAAAGATAACCTGAAATTTATGAAAGTAAACATATGAATGAAATAAGTTTGCCAGTAAATATTGTATGTTATTACCAAAATAAAGAATAAAATAATATTCTTCAATATATTCAATTTCTCACGTGCGTTTATAACCTTTTAGCGTTTAATCTCAATCAAAAGTGAAAGAAACAGTTGATATGTAACGTGTAGATAAGTTCACGCTAAATGAAAATTATATTTATAAAAATGAATAGAACGCGATATTATATTAATATATTATTGCATATTTAGATATGAAGTCCTCAATTTATAGTCTATCTATTTTTTTCTTTTAAAAATTCTGTATTCATATAAAATGTCTGTTTGAAATGAATCTGACCTTAGGTTCGGAACCTGTGACGTCACGACATGGCTAGTTTTTGCAACTTTTTAAAAATATACTTTAAAACTATTTTATACAAAAAAAAATGTAAATAAAAAATTAATTAATTCTACTGAACGATAAATTAGACTATCCTTTTAGAAATTCTGTGTTCATATAAAATATCTGTTTGAAATGAATCTGAACCTAGGTTCGGAACCTGGGATGTCACGACATGGCTGATTTTTGCAACTTTTTAAAAATATCATACTTTAAAACGATTTTATACAACAAAAAATGTAAATAAAACATAATTTAATCCTACTGAACGATAAATTAGACTATCTTTCTTTGATTTAAACAAAAAAAGGTACAATTATTTTTTTTTCATGACCTCATTAAAAGTTCATGATTCTTGTAAAGTAGATTATGCGAAAGTACGCCATTCTCTTGGAATAATTATTTCAATTAATACTTTTTCGTGATGTGTTGCAGGCTGGACTCCTCTGCACGAAGCATGCAACCACGGCAGGTTCGAGGTGGCACTACGGTTGGTGCAGTCGGGGGCGAACGTGAACGCCCGAGGCCTGGATGATGATACACCACTGCACGATGCTGCACACAACGGCCATGTACGTCTAGTACGCATGCTGGTGGAACGCGGCGCCGACGTCCATGCTAAAAATCGACGCGGGAAGACGCCTTGTGATGTGGCACTAAGTAACGTCTTACCGTATTTGCAGGATGCAGGTAGGCACTAAAATTATTTTTATTAGATTACGGTTTTCTATTTTTTAAGCATTTTTTGATACATGTTTTTAACTTTTTGAATGAATTTTTGAACTCTAGTAACTCTGTTAAGTACGACTCCAAACCAATAATATTTCGGCTGGTTTACATTTTCAACAAACAAATTATAAAACACGCAAATACTAAAATAGACTAAAATACAGATTTCAGATTTATAAAAACTGAATATGTTATTCAAGTATTCCGCCATTTAATATTGGGTTACATAGACTTTATTGCTATCAGTTTTAATTCTATTAGGTATCGTATTCCTAAGCACTGCAATTTTTTGTGTGAGTATTGTCCCATATGTAGGCTGCGTTCCAAAATCAAGGGACCAAGTATTGGAGAAGGAGTTAAAGTATGATAATGTAATTTGTGTTTTGGAACGATTGAGAGTTTTGTTGGAGTAAAAAATTTAAACTAAATTAAAAATAATTTGTTATACTAGAGTTTTATAACAACAACTTTTTGATTGTCATTTTCGTTGCTAAGTGAAATAAAAAACGTTACTTTTAAGCACTAGTGCTTTAAAATGACAGTTTAATACGTAAAAGTGAGTTTAATGTGTAAAATGTTACTTTTAAACACTAATGCTTAAAAGTATTTCATTTAGCTACGAATAAATGAACCTGACGTCTGCCTACTTTTTAATTTTGAAAAATTCAAAATGTTGATATTTGAGAATAAATGATCTGTTTTAAAACGCTATTAGTATAAAAAATCTTGTATGTATTGTATTGTATTGTATTGTATTGTATTGAGAAATGAGTGTTTTAGGCACTTGACGTGTTGTATGACTCGCTTCCGCTCGTGCATACAAATTTCACGTCGCGTGTCTAAAACACTATCATTTCACAACTTATTACATAAATAGCTATAATTAGAATAATACTACCTTTTTTTAGTTTAAGTTCTGTATTTATTTATTTTTAAAACCCAACGTTTCGGCGCCATAAACTGGTGCCTTCTTCAGGGGAAATTGGCATAAAAAGAAAAAAAAAAACGTTGGGTTTTAATAATAAATAAAGAAATAAATAAATACAGAACTTAAACTAAAAAAAAAGTAGTATTATTCCAATTATTAATATGAGTTCTGAAAGATATTTTAATAATATAAATAGCTATTATAGTAGTTATTAACGTCATTATGCAATATCCGGTCGGTGGCTTTTCACTTTTGTTTTTAGTCCTTTTATATCATAGTAAAAAAAAAAACTACATACTTAAGGTTAAGAGTAAGATTATTTGTTTTGGAACGCATTCAAGGTAGATTTTACAGTACGCACTGGATATTTACGTAGTTATTTTTCACTGTCGCCTTAGAAGCTAAGAAGATGACCCTTAAAATGCCCGTACGACCCACAGTTTTAAATTTATATTTAAAGTAGGCGAAAGAATTTTGTGGAAATTTCTAACCATTTCAGTAGGTTTTCATAATTTGTTGCAAATGTAAACCGGCAGAACTATTAGCAGTTTGAGTTCGAATTTGTGTTTCCTTGGATTTATTTTTCGCGCTCCTTTTTTATAATATATATCCTAGCGCCATCTAATTATACGAGCAAGAACATGTTACAGAATGTATTCGTTCCATTTCAATAAAATGTCGCGTTGAGAAGTATTTGAAAATCGGATATTTATAATTTTTATTATATTTTGGTATAATTTTTAATTGAAACAATTGCTTTTCGTTGTCGTTGTTTATCTTATACAGGATTTTAATTTTTACAGAAAAAGTGATATTTTATGTATTGTAAAACTTATTAATTAGATTATTGGACGTTTCTTTTAAATAATTATAAGTTAATTTTGTTTGTTAGATGATAAATCGCTTACAAATGATAGTATTTTTGAGGTAGTGTGTATAAAATAGATTTGGTGATAGTGAGATGTTTATTGAAATGGTAGACCTAGAGTGCCGAGTGCGTGTACCGTCTTTCAGGATTTGATCGGTCGGCAACTCGGCGAACGGCGTGAAGGGCTGTGTCCGGGCCGGCGGGGTTAGGGACGTGTCAAGTTCATTATTCTGCGAGACGTGCTGTCCTTTCGACTTTCGAGCACGGGCACTTGCACGACATTTGGACATCCTAGCATTCACCTTCGTCTCATTGGTACCGGTATATGAACTAAAACTGAACACTGTGAACAGCCATCACTGATCACTGGCGCTATGTCGATGTCCTATGTGTGAGTGAGCGCGCTTGTGTGTGTGTCGTTCGCCAGCGGTCCACACAGCCCGCTCAGCCGCGAGATGCGTAGAGCATCGCAAATAAACAAAGGTACGTAACGCTGTAACACGTAACTTACATGGTTGTTGTGTTGTCGTTGTGTACCTCTAGCAGCATCTCGCCTCGCATGGTCGCATGTCAAGCGTCAGGCGAGTGTCCGAAATGCGACTACGGTTGCCTTGTTACGCGGGGGCACTGTCCGAGGCTCTAAGGAGCTCTGCTCTGCCTCAGCACTCAGCCTGACGCTGACAACCGCAGTACGTTGACTGTTGACAGCACTCGCCGTGTTGCTGTTGCTGACCATTTTGTTGCTGTTGTCGTTGTGTGACCGTGCCGTGAACAATTATTCTTGTGTTACGTTTCACGGAAGAATGCGATTGTTCTTTTCTTCGCTCGTTTGTTTCGACAGCCGATTTCAGTTTTGTCCCATTTAAACTTGAGTTCTAAGGTAATTTATCATTTGCGTTTTTATTATGTTCTCCTAATACTCTTATTATACATTTTCGAAACTTATACTAATGAATAATGTATTACTTAAGATGATTTAAACGATATTTGCATGATAAATCTTATCATTCTTAGTAAGCGTTGAGAGGGGCGCAAAAGTTTTGTTTTTGTTTTTATGCTTATTGATTCCTCTTATTTTGTTCGCGTGAGTTTTGTGGTCTATTTACGTGACGTTTGTATGTTCGTTTGTAAGTATGCGGAGCCGGTTTTAAACTGGATTTTTTGCATTCCTGTCACGATCGTTTAGTTATGATTAACTCATAACACTCATTAATAAATGTGGAAGGATTTGTTCACTTAAAATAAGGAAATGCCTATTATTAACATCATTCATTATTTATGACAATTATAAAAGTTTTATATATTCATTATTTACGCAATTTTCTTATCACCAATGAATATTTAATGTTTAAATTTTTATTCACTGTTGACTATTAAATATATGCATGTGTTTAGTCATTTGTTATGAGAATTTTTAATTGATTTCTATACGGCACGGTAATAAAACAATTTTATCTTTTATTACTAATAATAGACCACATTAAACTGTATATTTTACATTCTTATCAACTATGTTTTTTTTATTTTGTAAAAAACAATTTTTTGAAATTAATATTTATATCGATTATTAAAATACAATAATATTTAATTAAAATATGAGCTATTATTATTTATATTACAAATATAGTGATAGCTAAAAAAGAGAATAATTATTAAATACCTATGGCAAGTTATAATTTTAAAATCTTATTTTGGTATTGCATAAAAAAGTGTAAAGATCAATCGTAGGTGCTACCTAAATTAACATTTTCCTCGTGTTATTTTTTTTATGTATTTCCATATTTTTGTTTGAATTAGAATAATGTAAAAAGGTAAAAGAACAATAAAAATTTAAATACCTTTATTTATTGTAATTTGTAATATGGCATATATCCGAAGATTCACATATTACAAGATAATTACTAAGTGAATTGTAAATTATATAGAAGATTTCATGTTTGAGTACAGTTGTAAATTACTGTAAGACGTCCTTGAGTACTTTTAAATGAAAATGTTTTAAGAATCAAGAGAAAATGAAAACTTTTAATGGTGAAAGTTTAAATTTTAAATACAATTGATTGATTTTACAAGATTTTAAACTGTTTTGAATTGTTACTATTTAATTCGCTTTTAGATAAATTGTATTAGTTTGTTAAAAATTTACAATTTATGCATTCATATCAAATTGATAAATATTAACTTTCTTATTTAAAAAAGTAATGTAATTATGTTCATTATTTATATTCATGAAAATGTAGGTATAAAAATAACTATAAAATGTTTTATCTTATGAAGCGAAAATTAGGTATAATTTGTAGAACACTTGTAGAAAACAATGATAAGTACATATACCGTTAATCTGCTATACTACTTAGTACACTCTATTGTATATTTAATTACTTAATTTGTAGGTAATAGGATTTCATCTTATAATCCGTGATTTTAATCTTAATTACAGTATCACATCCATGTATTTGTTTATGAAGAGAGCGTGAGATACTCAATGCAACTAGGAAAAATAAAATTAAATAATTTTATGTTGTAATAAATAAAAATTAATTGTTGGTTTCCTTATAAAAGAAACAAAGAAAATTATTTGAAATGACTACATGTCTTCTTGATTTACGGTATATAAATAATGGTCATATAATTATTAATTTGATTGCAGTTACAAGCAGTTGTATAAAATTATATATTTCTATTTTTGTTTTAATGACTATGTAAAAAAAAAGTGTAGAAGCAATTTGTTTGTCATTACAAAAGATATGAAGTTAATATGTATTGCATTGCTTATATAAATAATTAATACAGATATGTACTAATACATTTGTAATTTATTTAAGCAAAAAGAAAAGTAGTTACTTTGTGATTACAATAGTCATTATCTACAATTTAATGGTACCGGTTTTGAGTTTTTAGCATTATCATGTATAGTAAACAAATATTTCATCATAATCAGTAATGATAATACAACACGTTAAAATACTAAAAAAATTATTGACAGTGAACATAACGTATATTTACTAAGACAAAGTAAATTTAAATATTACAAGTATTTATTTTCTTGATAACATTATCAAATAATTAGTATATACTTCGCGAAAATGTTCATAAAAGGATTTGAAACATTAACTTTGTAATACTTGAATAAGCTGTATTCTTAACATTGTTTAAGATACAAAAGTAGAAAATAAATTTAGTGTTTTATGCTAATGTTATTTCTTCTTGCATAAGCGAATTGAAATACTGCTAGTAATGCTAATAATATTAGAAGATAAATGTATAATATGATTCACAACTTGTGGTATTTGTAACACTAGCATTTATTAATGATTCATAATCTTTTAAAACATGAAAACAAAACCAGCTTTTCTTTATGATAACATTTGTTTTCATTCTTCGAAATGTTTTGCATACAGAGTAGATTTTTGTTGTATTTTGTTTTGCAATGTATTGTTAAACAATTTTGTTTTATGGTGTAAAATTAACGATCGATTATCAATTTCATGAATATGTAAATTGAGCAAAAACAATGTACTATAAAATTATTTTTAAATGTGTGCAGTTTTACAATACATATTGCAAAGAATGCATCGTAAAAGTGGAAAATAAAAAGAGGAAGTAATAGCATATTGTTTACAATGCAGGCATTGTTTGCCATAGAATATTTAATTATTTGATATTGTAAAATATAATGTTATTCATTATTATTTAGAAAGCTTTTTAAATAAATACATTATTACTATTATTAGCCTTCAATTCCGGAAATGTCACTTCCGTTTAATAAATTGTTACAAAATTGTAATCAGTTCTTCAAATAGATACATAAATTGTACACATCAAATAATATTATTTGAAGAATTAGGAAATTTTTAAGTAATCTTTACATACTAAAAAACAAGTATCATAAGTCCAAGTTTGAAAAACGAGCCGTGGGGCGAGTTTTACAAAGGATGACATATTTTTATACTATTTTTTCTATTGAGATAATTTTACATGACATTTTTAAAAAATGCGACATCAGTCAGTTATGTTGGTAGCTCTTGCCGTTAAGAATTGAAATTTCACATTTTGACAGTTTGTATATTGTGTGTTCTGAATTTTGTTTAATTTTATAATATAATACACTATATCAAACATTGCCTTTATAGATCTTCTTAACGACTTATCAATGCTTTTATAGACTCATAAGAACACCGAAATATAAAAAATAATAATGTCAATTTATTTAAAAAAATATTTATTTCCTTATTTTTCTTTTTTTAACTTGCAGGAATAGAAAAAACGTGTTGAAAGTCCTTTGTCGAACACAAACGATTGCACTCCGGTTTTAGTTCGACAAAGAAACACTTTCAGTACTATAGTCAGTTGAGTTTGAAGTTTTTTCTTTAAAAAAATTCAAAAATTATGTAACACACTTCAAATTATGGACTATACATTTCTAAGTAATTACACTAAGTTTCATGCTTTTAAATTAATTAATATAAGAATAATGACAATATTTATAAAAAGTGACCCCCATTTTTAGCGCGTTGGAAGAAATGCTCAACTTCATTGATGTCTAATATTCAAATGTTCGAATGAAAAAATATAAATTTTAATGTTGTAACCACAGGCTTTATGAATAATTTGAACATTAATTTATTTTAGATTTATTTATATTTTGTTTATAACAATTAAAAAAATAAAAGTGTCATCTCAGGTTCTATTAATTATTAAAAATTAATATTTGGCATGCTGATTCAGAATGTAGTAACCCATGGTTAGAACATATTAAAATTTATTTTTTCCATTCGTTCATTTGAATATTAGACATCAATGACATCATTTTTTATAAATATTGTCATTATTTTTATATTAATTAATTTGAAAATATGAAACTCAGTGTAATTACATAAATATGTATAGTCCATAATTTAGAGTTGTTTCATAATTTTTGAATTTTTTTAAAGCAAGTTATTGAGCTTCAAACTCAACTGATTATAATTCTGAAATGGATAGTAGGTATACATACAAATAAATATTTTAAACAATCCTTAAATTGAAAATATCGCTTCGAAATAAAATGTCAAATGAATTTTTATGCATTGCTGTCAATATTGCGATCTGCAATTTTTTATTTAAACGTAGCTTAAAATTAAAGCCTTGTTGGTACAATCCAAAATAAATAGCGGTTAATGGTTAACTCAATTCGAGAACAAAATTTTTGAAATAGTTTTCGTTTTAATAATGGTTTACTTAACCGGTTTTTAAATCGGTTCCTTAGATAAACCAGTTAATAAAGTCATTCAGCATACAAAAAAAACTCTTATTTATATAATTGTTTTTTTTTTGTGTTTATTAAAAAGTAAATTTCTTCATTCACTTATTGTAAAAAGTAGTTATTTTTATTACAATTAAAAAAGTTGAAAAGAATGAAAAATTAGGTTTTCGCTCGATATTTAGTTAAAAATTATTGGTTATAAATGAAAATATTAATTTTTGTTTGTTGGTCTGCATTATTTTGCATGAATCGCTGTTTAAAATAAAGTGCATGATACATACTACAAGAACGAAAAAAAGTTATAATTTATATTAGTATTTATAAACAAGATTGTGAGTATGACGCCAAGTGTTTTAAGTAGTAATTGATTGTAGTTCTGACAAACTTTAATGATATACTTATTGCAAAATTAATGTAGTTTTTATAATAGCTAGGGTAAAAATAGATTTGCATACTTAGCAATGGGTAAAGAGCCGTAATGATATATATTAATATAATTATTAAATAACTGTTATATTTAGATATGCATCATTGTTTTAATGCATGAATTTCTTTTGTAAAAATGCTGCATGATACATTTATAATAAGTTAAAAATATATTGTATAAAGTATATTGCAGAGCTGGGACCAGTGCTCAAAAATAATATTTAGTAGTAAATACTTACAAGAAAAATATTTGAAGTACTAATGGGGGATTTCACGATTTCTTAATTTTTTTTTCGGCTTTTTATTGAAGAAAAAATGGCAAATATTTGGTATCTAGCGTTTCCTGGCGTTCGACGTAAGCGAACCCAGTGGTGGAGAACAGGCATTATATCGTGCTTTCTCTCTCAGTAGCTGCTGCCTAGGCTGCTGTTACCAGAGGTTCTAAACCATTTGTCGTTGTGCGGCTATGGTTATATCGCTTTATATTTGAAAATTTTATTTTGTTCTTATTTTCTTTTCTTTTACTTATTTTAAATTTATTATATTGTAGTTATAGTTTATTAGTATTTAAGTATTTGTAAAAAAATAATAGCGTGTAGCCGCATACCCACGAAAACGAAATACTCCAGTGGAACAGACTGGCAGTCACTGGTTTGATGATGGGAACGCCTACTTACAGCGTTGGCCAATAAAAGAGAGCCGGATTCGGTAGCGTCATCAAGCTCGGAAAAATCCCCCGTTTTGAAAGTTTGTAATATATTTTATTCAATTTTGACGTTTTAAACTGCCATTATTAACTCCATAGCAACAACTACAAGTAACATTTTATTCACAAGTGAATTAAAATCAATCAGGTACGAAAATAACACTCATCACAGTATTTATCAGACATTATCAGCCATTTTCATTATTTTTCACGACACGAATGACAGACAATAAAGCTTTTTAAATAGATGACTTGACGTCTATCATCGACGATTGTCATGCGCAGCCTGCTCACTGATTAGTTTTTTATTTTGTCAAAATTAAATATTATAAATAAATAATAAATATATTATCACGGCATATTACCCATTTCTGGGTGTGCCAGTATCTACAACACATGTAGACATCGGTAATGATGACGATATATTTGTACCGTGCGGGCGTTTACCAGGCGTCACCTCACTGGCACTCATTGCTGGCGTGGAGAGTGCAGCACAGGGGTCAATTTTGTGCCACTTAAAATTCGAAATATTTGGCGCCGGTCGGGATCGAACCCGGTTTCCCTAGGTTCGCGACCAGACACTCAGGCACGCGGCCACGAGACCCCATTAAATATTATAATTGTTTTTATTATTATTTCGTCAAAATTGAATAAAATATTGTATAAACCACGTGAGCTAAGAATGTTTATTCACTCGAAGAAATTAACTTTCTTCTCATGAATAAACATTACCTTAGCTCACTTGGTGTGTAAATATTTATTATTTAGCATTTATAAAAAAGTGATAATACATATAGAAAAGAAATTTGCGTCAATAACAAAGTTATATGGGAAGAAATAATTATGTGTATAATTTATATAAAAATTCTCTAGGAGTGGAATCCTCTATTAAAGTAATACTTCAACTACTTTTTTTTTCACGTATTTACAGTACAAGTACATTTATTTTGTGCGCATGCGTGAAGTATTTAGTATTTAATGTATTTAAGCATTCTTAGATAATTTAAGTACTAACAAGTATTTTAAGTACAGTACAAAGTACTCATTTTGAAAAGTATTTTACGTAAAGTATTGTAAATACTGGAAGTATTTTAAGTAGTTTCCAGCTCTAGTAATGTGTATAAATATACGCATAAATTAGTAGTTTCTTTAGACGTAAAGTAATACATATTATTTATAGATAATAAACATTACATTGTATTTCTCCCCCCTCTAAAATTTACTAAACCAATCATCTTGTTGTAGACTCAGGGTCGGGATCTCGGCCGCGGCCGAGGGATGAGAAGAAGGCCTCGGAGGGCACAGGCAGTAGCAGTAGCAGCAACACCGGTAAGAAGTGTACATCGCCTATGGACACGATGGAACAGCACCAAGGATCTGGAACTGCTACGAGCAAGACTAATACGGCTGGAACTACGACAGCAGCAGCTAGTGCTAATCAGACCAGTCTAGCAGATGATGTCTACGAGTTCAAGACTGTGAAAGAGACGGCCAATTCGGGAGGCGATGGAGGGAAAGCTGATACGATGGATACTCACCAGGTAAGAAATAAATTTGAAATAATTGCGAGGGACATGCGAAAACTATTGGCTCGTATGATCACGGTTTTAACTAAAACACTGTTTTTAGAAATGTCAAATTTTAATATTTAATTTCACTCGTATATTTAAATCATTTTAAAAATATATTTGTTTGAATACAAACTATGTTCTGCATTAAAATCATATTTTGATAAAATTGATATTATTTATTATTGTTATTAAATTTGACATTTCTTAAAACAGCGGGTTATTTAAAACCGTGATCATACTACGAGCGAGCCTTTGAGAATAAATCTCATGGTTCATATTTATTAAGCGTGGATTACACGATGAAGTTTTTATTTTCAAGTGACTTGAAAAGTGTCTTTATAAGTGATCAAGTTTTGCGTGAATTCCAAGTGTTAAAATTATTATTTTGAAAAAACCGCTTTTGCAAGTTGGCGGTGCTTTCCGAAGGGCCCCAAGGTCGAAAACTTGCGTTTTTTTTATCAGGACCTCTAAATATATAATATATCCAAAAATCAAAAATATCCGACCTTTTGTAGAATAAACCCTACTACAAAGAAATTTTGCCTATCACAAATTGCTATATGCTTGTAATGTACATATTTCAGGATTGAATTTTATAAAGATTGGTCCCTCTTTGACAACATAATTCAATTTCAAGTATAAATATTATTTGCATACGAATACTATGTTATGTCAATAAACTCTCCAATGAATGTTGTTTATTGAATACACATTTCCATTACCATTTACTGCGACTAAAATCAAATACACTGTATATTTAAAACAGGAATGTTATCGTTTATTTATTTTAATTCTATATCTATTATGTTCTAAAAAAATTCTTAATTATATTCTGGTTAGTTAAATTATTTTTTATCCATTTTATAGTTGGCTTTGGCAAAAGTCGAAAATAGTTATTTAACTAGGAACTAAAATGCCGGATAACCGCCTCGGCAATGAATGCTGTCGAAGCTGTAAACCTGTATTTAGTGCCGTATTGAACATATTATTTTTTGCCGATTTTAGAATTAATATTAATTTAGTGATTACTTTTTCAATACCTATTTTGAAGTTTATCGCGATTGTTATTGACTAAAGAAAATAATATAAAAAATAAGCAAACGGGAATCTGTAATAGATTTTTTCATTTGTGTTTTTTTTAATAATTTTCTATTTTTTCATTCCAAAAAATTCATGTTTAAAAGAAAAGAATGTAGATTTGTTATATATCATTGAAAGGCGAATGAAATGAGTAAAAAATGAGACTATTTTCCTATTTAGAAATACGTTTGTGTTATATCTCGATAGTTATTAAGTTTTCAGAAAATCTAATTATGCCATTTTATTTTACGCAGAAAACAGTATAATATTTGTTTAAATAATTTTTCTCTAGTATAATAAATAAGATACGAGATATTTTCGAAATGAGTGAAAAACGAGTTTTCGTTGTAGCTCAGAAACAAAAGAAGATCAAAAATTCCTGTGGTGACTATTAAACTTTTTTCGAAAAGTTGACTCTAGAATGTGTAAACAGTTTTGCTCTAGCGGTAATATTTCCCGCGATACCCTAAAAAAACATCGAAAAAGAGGCACCAGTACAATAATTATTTTAGGTAATTGTAATTTGTTTGCATTATATTTTACAAAAGTTGTGTTATAATTTTTATTTGTTTATGAAAATATAATGCTTTTAATATTCTAGTTTGATTATTTGAACATACAAATAAAATTTATTGCAGCTGCAAACATTAATATTGAGCTTATCACATTTCATAAACTGTATTATTATTAATATTTCAAATGTAAAATACATTAATCTTTAATTGCTCTTTATTTTTTAAAATTTTCCGCAATTGATATGCAAAAGATAAAACAAGAAAAACTAGTTATATCTAATTTATTTTAATTAAGAATTTGTTTGATATGTAGATCATCTATTTATATAAGTTCTAAAAATATATTATTGTTTCCGTATTATACTGTTTGGAAATGCGGTATTTTATGGATATAACATATTGTAAACATTTTTATAGACATCTATTTATATCCATAGAAGTTTATTTTGAGTGTATATATCAATAAATAACTATGAATTATACATATAATTGTTGAGTTTATGAACATATTGGCGTGATGCTTTTGCGTGTGAAGATAACAAGATGTAACCATTAGACTTAAACGCAGCGTAAAATTGCTTTTAAGTGTTTATTTTTTGTTGCAGAATGAAAACAGTGACGCTTTGAACACATCATCCACTGGTAATAGCGGTGGTCAAGGTAATAATTCTGAAGACACAAGTACACCATCTTCAAAGAGAGCATTCGGCGAGGTGGCAGATGGAGGCGATGAACCAGCTGCAGATGATGAAACTCGACGGAAGAAACGGAAGGATTCTGATGCTAGTGGACCTGGAGGAAAAGAAGGGGGCAAAGGGGGTGCTCAGCAACAGACAGCCGGTGGTGGAAGAGGCAACGTTGGACAAGCAGGTATTAAAATTTGCAAAAAAAATAATGCTCCCCCTATGTAAGCTTTGAGAGCCCTTCTGATGTTGCCTGGCAGGCGCTCTCTGTTGTACTTTATACGAGTGTCACGCTAGAAACGTGGACGTTAATCATTTATTTTTTATTCTAAAAGATTTAATATGGACTTTTTAGTCCGAGTGAAGAATTCTTTTATATTTTTTTGCCAAAGACTTTAGTGTTGAAGCTGCCGTATGCTCTATGGTTAATGGAGACATTTTTGTGCCGCCATCTATTAATATTTTCCTCGAACTACACTTGACTCACTTGTTGTAATACAAACAATTACAACAAGATGGTGCCAAATATGAAAAATGAATTTAGTGTAAGGACTTTGCAACAGTGACTATAATTATGAAGAATACTAGACAAGTATGAAATTCTTTAACTCAAATATCGCGCCCTTCTTCCCGTTCGTTCATTCTTTACTGGTACAAGTTGAGGAGTAAGCAAGCAAGCGTGTTTGTGCTAGTGATGGCCAAAATGGTTCCCTTTCGGATTCATTAATAGTTTCACTTACTTACTCGGATGTGTCGGATCTGCTCGAATGCTGTTCGGGTGACTTTCTTTTGTCTTTGTTTACGTAAAAAGAGAAAAAAGTCTAATAAATTAAGTATAATAATAATAATTTATTTTATTTATCTAATAATGAAATATAATATTACAATTTATAAATACATTATTTTGTAATTTTTTCAACATTTTTTTTTGAGGCTTGTGAACCACTATTTGTTTATTTCTAGTGTACCCACATTACCTACGTCACAAAACAAATTTAAAATTGTAATTGATAATGACATTCTTTAAAACGCGGCTGCTAGGTCCCCGCTTCGTCCCTTGAACCTTGCACGCCCAGTGACATCACAGGTTCGGAGCAACGACCATTTTGATTTTCACAAGTATGTCAGTAAAAAAAAATTATATTTATAAAAATGAAGAGAACAATATTATATTAATATATTATAGCATATTTAGATATGTAATCCTCAATTTATAGTCTATATATATTTTTCTTTTAGAAATTCTGTGTCCATATAAAATGTCTGTTTGAAATGAGTCTGAACCATGGAGGTAGGAATACATAAAGGAGGGAGCATGAGGTTATATTGTAGGCCAGGGGAATGAAGCCCAGTGGGGACGGACGAACACAGCTGTTGGACCGTCCTAGAGAGGGGATAAGCGCAGTAATTTTTAAACAAAATTGTTTTATTCGTTCAATTAAAATTTTATAAAACTTTTAATACTGAAAGAAATGTGTTGTACATATATTATTTATTGAAATATAATATTAATGTGTTTTTATATACATTTTATATGGCTTGAAGGTCAAAGAAGGTTGACAGATAGGCCCGGCTTGGAGTGGGGGAAATGGCTTCACTTTTACAGCCACTTGCTCCCTCCTTCTTTATTCCTACCTCCATGGTCTGAACTTAGGTTCTGAACGTGTGACGTCACAACATGGCATGTTTTTGCAACTTTTTAAAAATATTTTAAAACGATTTTATACAACAAAAAATGTTAATAAAAAAATAATTAATCATACTGAACCATAAATTAGACTACCCTTCTTCGATTTAAACAGAAAAAAGGTATAATTATTTTTTTGTAAGACCTCATTTGGACTTTAATATCTCGCGTATTTAGATGAATTTTTAACTCTGAATTTCACTTGTGATCTTATATTTTTAGGTACTCCAAGAAAGACCGTTAAACTAATTTCTAACTAATTTAATTATAGGAACTTAATGTCAAATGACAAATAAATAATAAAGGTTTAAAATTTTCTTTTCTACGGTATACATTCTCAATAATTCTAGCGTGACCCTCGTATATAAAAAGCTTATTTTCACACCCAGCAATGACTAATTTATTTATTTTTAAAAGAAATTAATAAAACATTTTAATCTGTACAACACAATAAAAATTGTAGGTGACATCTCATCTCATTAACATATGAATACAGCATTATTTCTGTACAATTAAATGTCTTTTGTTATTGTAATTGTGTAGAAAAGAAAAGTAGCTATTAATATGTCAGCTGTGCATTGTTAGAGAATTTTGTTTACTTTGCAGTAATCGTTTTTGCTGTTCATGCCAATAAATAAGATTTTTATTCTGATCATTTCGAATTTTACAAATACTGACACCCATGCCAATTTCCATGTTGATAAAATTACAATTAACATTGGCACACTTTACTCTGTATTCTAATTGGGTGATTTTATTGTATATTAGGTAAAGTAGCAAACAAAGCCGGAGGAGCAGGCGGTACCGGAAAAGCCTCAACTTTATCCGCTGGTTCCAAAACAAATACCGGAAATGGCGGTAACACTATCGCCGACCGCAAAAGTCCCTGTCCTAGCCCAAAACCAGCCTCATCTGCTGCGTCAGATAACACTGATAGCAATCAAGACGATGCACGCTCATCTGACTTAAAAGTCCCACCGCTAAAAATCGTAATACCTCAAGGTAGCGCTGCAGCTGCCGGTGACACGGAAACAGGAAGTGGCAGTTCTCGCAATGGTAAAAGCGGTTCACAACGTCATCACCACCAACACCAAGCTCTGCCGTACGTCGTAACAGCGGGAGGAACTGATGTTTCTTCTACAGGATCAACTGCTTCTTCAGGAGATAAAGATGCAGCTAGTAGCAATGCTGCTAATACTAATACAGCAGATGGAAACGCGAATATTGGGCAAACTGCAGCAAGTGGAAGTAGCGGTCAGTCGGGAGGCAAATCTGGAGAGGATAAAAAAGATTCGTTCGGAGGAAACAACGCCGGAGACGATCAGGTAAAATTATAATTCGAAAAGTTGAACACCACGTTTTAAAATTCTAATCCACGATTTGGTTTATGATGAACTTAATTCATAATTTAAATTTTAAAGTATAAACACATTTAAAACGAATACGCTGGTTTATGAACGATTTAGAAATTTGAAATAAAGACTTAGACTATAACTATTATCGGTTTCAAAAGTAACGTCATCTGAGTTACAAATTAAATATTACAGTATAAAATGTAAAAAATCTGTTGTGGCCAGCTCAAGACCTTCCGTTAATTTGATGTATTTTGTACAAATCCCATACCAAAAGTTCATTGGAAAATATATCCAGTAAAATTTTAACACGAACATAATACAATTTTTTACAGATTCTATAAATCCAATAAAATTATAACATGAATAGACATTAGGCATTTACGAAAATTCTACCGGTGAACTGCTACCGGTATATGCCGGTAAACATCTGTTCATCAGGTTACAGCTACCGGGTTAAATATTTTAAGAACGCAAGTGATAAACAGGGTAGATTTATAACCTATGAAAAGATGAAACAGATTTTAAATTTGACGTAGTTAAACGTTATCTCGTCTCGTCTTCTTTTTAACATAATTAACTTCTGAAATCTATTTCTGATTCCAACTTCGCTTAGCATCTCTACCTTTTTTTGAGGTTAGATTCTTCATTTACCCGACTGAATTACTTGATCCACAAATCATGGATCCGGTAGATGGATCTGGTATATATGGTACAATTTTCGAACACGATAATTATCAACCAATTGTGTTTTCGAACGCAGTCGGCAGGTGCGGTATCTACCGGTAGAATTTTCGTAAATGCCTATTATGTATACTCATATATAAATACTCTAAAAATGCGTACACTTACGTAACATTCTCTTTACATTCAAATAATATTACTACCAAGTTTATATCTACCCATTTTTTAATTATTGCCCCGAAAGTCAATATACTCCACATTTAGATAAAAACTTCAAAATTTTCAAAAATCTAATTTTTATTAATGTACCTACTTCTCAATGCGCTGATTCCAAATTTTGAAACCGCAGGTCGATATCTCTTTTCTTTCTCGAGATATTTAGATTCAAAGATTTGCTCAAAACTGCCCATTTTTGGGTTATAACCCAAAAATGGGTCGAGATATGAAAACGGCGACAACACCATTCGATTCTACGAGCAAAATTACATAAGTACACCAATTTTCAGAATTTTTGAACACCGCATACAATCTCTAAAGCAAAATAACTGAAAATAGCCAAAAATCACAAAAATCTAAGGTGTACCCCTAGGATTTTTTCAGATTTTGGCCATTTTCAGGGGTTTTCAAACTTTTATTCATAAAAAATGAACCGGTTGGACAAAAATTATGAAAATTAGTATACTTATGTAATTTTATCCGTAGAATCGAATGGCGATGTCACCAAATTCATATCTCGACCCATTTTTGGGTTAATACCCAAAAATGGCCAGTTTTGAGCAAAACTTTAAATCTAAATATCTCGACAGCGAAACGAGATATTGACCTGCGGTTTTAAAATTTGGAATCAGCGCATTGAGAAGTCTCTAGATACATAAATTAAAATTAGATTTTTGAAAATTTTGAAGTTTTTATTCTAAATGTGGGGTATATTGTATTGACTTGGGGCAATAATTCAAAAATGGGTAGAGATATATAAACTTGGTAGTAATATTATTTGATTGTAAAGAGAATGTTACGTAAGTGTATGAGTATACATAATGTATATTCAGGTTATAATTTTATTGGATTTATAGAATCTATAATCAGCCCTAAAGCATTATTTTCCTGTTTAGAAATCATCTTCAGGGGCCCACCACCAGCGCGTCCTCCGCAGTTCGCATCGCTCCAGCGGAGGAGGTCCAGCCGGATTAAGTGGAGGCAACACAGACCGAAGTAATAATTCTTCGCCCTTACTCCAACGATCACATTCCCCGTCGCCAAATTCTAGTCCTGCGGCTGGGCAAACGACATCTGGTCAAGGACAAACAACGGGACAAAATAATACACAACAACAGCAGGATGGAAGTGGCACAGCAGGACGAGATGGAGGATCCGCGGCGGGAAATACGAATGTTGGAAGTACGACGAAGCCTGCAACTAATGCTTCTGATACTCAGGTGAGGATATATATTTTATTTATTTTTTTATATATTTATTGTTTTTATTATTTGAACATTAATATATAAATAAAATAAATATATCGTATTACCCATTTCTGGGTGTGCCAGTATCTACAACACATGTAGACATCGGTAATGATGATATATTTTACCGTGTGGGCGCTTACCAGGTGTCACCCCATGGGCACTAATAGCTGGTTTGGAGAGTGCACCACAGAAATTGTCAAAAATGTTGTTTTTTTGGAACTTGTAAATGAGCTTGTTTATAATAAACAGGTAGGAAAAATTTTATATTTACTTTTTTACAAAATATTCGAGGGCGGAGTGATAAATAAGTCTGGTAAAAATGAAATAAGCAATAATTCACTCCAATTTTGTAAGGAAGTTGTTAAGTCTTAGCAATGTTGCTAAAAATAGAAACAAATGTAAGACCTGACATTTTCATATTGTATTTAGTGTTCGCAATTATTATTGGTTATTTGCTGTAGCAGTTTTGCTAAAACTTTACAACTTTTTTACAAAATAGGGCAATCCTTCGAGTACTATCTCAACTATCTAACGCACTTGCAACCTGAGATCTACTAATACAATGTCATAGATTTTCACTCATTTCTGATATGGGGGTTTCGTGGCGGTATGTCTGAGTATCTGGTGGCGAATTAATTAAGAGACAATTCATTTTTTCTAATTACAAAAATGGGAGAGGTTGTCTACTTTCAATGACTCTTAAAACTTAATTAATTCCATCTCCCTGATTGTCTTTTCTTCCAAACTATCCTCTCTCAGACTTGTATCAGACTGATGCCCATATTCATAAACACTCGTAAAGTTTCAAAACGGCTCGTTATAATTTTTGACAAATAGAATCAAACTTGACAAACAAAATTTTGATTTTTCTTTCAATGTCGACTGTTTTTATTGGATAAATATTATAACGAACCGTTTCAATTTTTTACGAGTGTTTATGAATACGGGCGTGAGTGTTGATTGTAGACTCATCATATTTCCGACTTCCACTCAACTAACTCAGCTGCACTTAAATGAACTCACTGATTAAATTACACTCGCGCAGAGACGCCCCGGCTTTTCCTTCTAGAATACCGTAGAATATTTTCAAAAATGTATAGTATAACGTTTCGCGACGCTTACGTCCAGTCGAGACCTGTCCGACCAGTGGCGTCGGTACGCTCGTACGCTACACTTTTGTGGCGCCATTTATTAAAATTTTACCGGACTTATCACTCCTCCCTCATATTCATAGAATTTTATTTAGATATTCTAAAACTAGAATGGTGCGATTACTTGTTTGTCAAAATTTGAATTTATTCTTTCTAGGAAATTTTAAACGAGAAACTTGATTGATTTTATGTATGTTGGACATAAAAAAATTCAAATATTTTTCCAATATTTTAAATAAAAACGGCGATAAGAAACTTATATGAAAAACCTGTTTAAATAATTTATTAGTAGGCGCGAAACATGTAGTCAGATATACAGCAAATTATTATTAAAAAAAAAACTTGATTAAAAAAATTAATATCGTTTGTTAAACTACTGGAACCCATAGAAGAAATACATTTATCGTATCACCTTCAACTTGGAAAATGAAATTTTCTTTATCTATTGTTATATTGTTCATGTGGAACATGTATATTTTATTGATTTTTTAACGTATTATAACACTTTAAAACATGAATACTAAAAGATTGATATCAAGTCAGGTATTATAAAATAAATAGTTTATTCAAATGACTATTTATTTAACCAAATATTAATTTTTAGGCTTCAACCAGTGCAGATACTGATTCAAATGGTTCAACCACAACTACTCCAACTTCCCAACCATCAAATGCAGGAGGTAGCGTAGGTAACAGTTCATCTGGCACCAGCGGAAACAACACAACAACAGTGGAACTACATCCCCGTAAACGAAAGATGCGTCCAAATAAGGAAACAACAGCTTCGGGAAATACTTCCCAACCTCACCATCACGACAGTGGCTCTGGAGGTGGAAGCGGAAGTGGAGATTCCACTAGTGGGGGTAGCGGGGCGGTTGCTGCAGAAGTGCACCCTCACGAACAACCAATAACAAACTGTTACCAGTTGTATCTAAACATCCGCAAACAAATAGAACGTCGCCGGAAATCTTTATTCCCAGTACAACCGAAACCGCCACAAGGTTTCAAAGATTATTTAATGAATCGGTGTACATACGTTCTTGCCGGAACTGCTCCCGCTGTACCAAATATAACCTCACCTGCTAATTTACCGCCACAAATGAAAGAATTGTTCACTGAACAAGAAAAAGAGCGATACCGATTAAGAATGCAACATGTAGTAGAAAAAGAAAAGCTTGTTTTGTCGGTAGAGCAAGAAATCTTACGAGTACATGGAAGGGCAGCTCGCGCTCTTGCAAATCAAAGCTTACCTTTCTCAGTTTGCACTGTGTTAAGAGATGAGGAAGTCTACAATATCATAACACCAGAACAAGAAGAAAAAGATCGCAACGCGCGTTCAAGATACAACGGGAGATTATTTCTAAGTTGGTTGCAAGATGTAGATGATAAATGGGAAAAAATTAAGGAACATATGCTACTTAGGCATCATAATGAGGCTGAATCGTTACACGCAGTCCAACGAATGGATTGGGAATGGAAATTAAAGGAATTGTCTTTATGTGAATTTAAAGCTACTCCTCATATTGATGATGTGCATGTGCCTATGGTGCATGTTAGTGACGATTTCGACTTATTACCAGCCTAATAGACTTACATTTGTGATATTGTATACATTTTATTTTTGTATAGCTAGGATTATGTTAAATGAAAAACATAAAATTAAATTTAAGTTATATGTACAATAAAATATAAGTGACAATTTCCCTTATTCCGTGATGGATTATACTACCGTAAACGTAACATGTACGTTGTATACTAAATACAATAAAGTATTTTAATTCACCTAATTAATTAAATATTTTGAGAAGTGTATTTAAATTGAATTATATCCAGGTGTCCCAAATAACGCGCCCTGCAAGAAGAATTTGAGAAGTTACCACATTAGCGGTTCATTTTAAAAATGTTTTGTTATTTAGTAAAAAATGTTCCTAGATATAGGCGACAAAATTTTACAATTCGCAATACTCGCAACCTCAGCATCAGTATTTATTTTTACAAAATCGATGTTTCAGAATACATTTATACGTTCATCAGACTAAGATCTTACAGATTCTTAAACTTAAATTCATGTACACATAAATACATTCGCTTAAACATTCAGGACAAGTTGCATGTAGGGATAGGGTGCATTCGGGCCGGGCTTTGAAGTTTGGATCGTCTCTGCCCGATTCGATAAAAAAAAAAAATATCCGGCCAGTTTCGAAAATGGGCTACTTGCGTGGCACTGAAAATCCTATTTCTATCACTATATACGTAATGTTATGTTGAAAACATATATAAAAATATAAATTTTATTTTAAAAAATTTGTTTGTTTTTTAGTAAAGTAAGAAAGAAAATTTTCTGTGACGTCATATTGAACTGGAGAAGGGAACCATTTTTAAGAATGTAGCCAATAGATGGCATGCAGTACAAGAATGTTTTAATTTGAATTTGTCATTAGTTCATTTTTCTCTCTGGTTTCTCAAATTCATTAATTTATTTTACAAATAAATACATAGGTAGTTACATATAATTTCAAATATTGGTACCAATAAGACAAACTAAAATACTAACCTTCAAACTACTGTTGAAACGTCAAACAGGAGATATACATTACCCGCACATGCCGTTGCTATGGGGCGGTACTACTGTATGGCTTTACGGCCATTCATTGGCGCGGCGTAATTCTACGTCATATATGGCGGTAATTCAAATAATCAATTTTTTTTTTTTGACTAATTAAAAGTTTTATCAAAAGAAAAAATATGGGTAGTAAGTTTTTACCTCTTCAAAAATATTAAATAAAAAAGGTACGCAAGTAGCCCATTGACTCGAAATCGGG
Organism: Ophonus ardosiacus; assembly: GCA_943142095.1. NCBI lineage: Eukaryota > Metazoa > Arthropoda > Insecta > Coleoptera > Carabidae > Ophonus > Ophonus ardosiacus. The sequence continues at coordinate 45,653,496 of OW964827.1, read as the reverse complement.
CTGGGCCAGGCCTAAACTCGAAAGTAAATGCATCCTGCATTCCTAATTTTGATAGGCGAAGCGAAATGTTTTTAACTTTTTTCGTGTCAATCTTAACGAAACAACTACTTCCTAAGATCGTTCATCATTGGTTAACATAAGTTAATAATGAGACGCTTCTAGTGTAGCTTGTTATAAAAATTACAGGCCTGCAATTTAACACCTTGTTTACTGAAGGAAAGCATAGGGATCGTGCCGAAAATCGCATGTGGAGATTTTGGTAAATGACCACGTTTTAAGGTCACTAGATCTGTATATGTGTATATGGATTTTGTCAACGCTCTAACTCAAATACTATCGGTAGTAAAATTCTTCGGACTTGCAGTCAACTAATAAAATTTATTTACGCCAACGTTTCGACTGTACAATAGTCTTCATCATATTACTACAAACTAACACAGTAACGTAAAAACTTATTTATCATAAATAAGTTTATCATACTACATAACTTATTTATCATACATAAGTTTTTACGTTACTGTGTTAGTTTGTTTTGTGGCATTGTAGTAAACATCGTTAGATACCAGGGAATACCGGGAATGGGCATTCAATGATATAACCAATTAACCACGTAAACGTCCTTGTTGATTAGTTGGTGCCGTGGCCGCTATGTAAGCGCTAGTATCAATTTTTATATTCCACGCGCCTGTAAATTAAATTTGAAATAAATATATAAAGTTTTTTTTTCAAATAATTTTTTATTTATACAAATTATACAAAGTTGCGTTATAAAAATATAATTAATATATGTGTATATATAGATTATAAATATTGTAAATTTAGCAAAAACATAATAATTACCTATCTCTCACAGCGTAGTTAGTGTTATTTTGTTACATTAATATTTTCTCAGTTTACGTTTTACAAATTTGATACATTTTCATTTTATTATCAATTGGAATATGAATATGTACATATTTATTCATTCAGTGTGTCTTAATGTTTGTGTATGATGTATTGAATTTACAAACTTAGATTTATAAATTAGATTTAGCGCACTGGTGCATGATGAATTTAGATTTATGAATTAATCGAATCAAATAAATATTTGGTTATCTTGTTGTACAAAATACTGCGCAATTCTACATCAGAAATCAATTCCATACCTAATTAACATTGAGTATCCATTATGAATTACATTTATTATACAAATTACCAGTTTTATGACGTATTTTTGATGTCAATAACTGTCACATCATTTTGTTTATTCAGTTACTAGTTGCTATGAGTTTGAAAGAAAACTGTATTCTGATTAGTAAGATATAAAAATTTAAAATAAAATTTCAAATATAAAAATTTGTAAATCTATATACAAATCCAAATGCATCATGAACCAATAAATGCATTTTAATTCATAAATATAAATTTGTAAATAAAAAACATCATAAACAAACCCTTATACAAATAATTCGAATTTTTTTTTTTCCATGTGCAATAAGAAAATTGGTAGATTATCAAGGAATATCATACAAAACATGAAATATCTACATAATTTTCAAATGTTAAGTAGTATACTAAATATTACTGAATGAATGTTCAATATTCTTATGAATATGAAAGTAAATGAACGTGTAATACATATTTTTCATTTAGTGATTGATATGTGTGAGTTACTTTTTGACACAATCGGTAATTTGATTCATTATTAACCACTGTTTCATGCAATATACATAACATACAATAATTTTAACCATATGGACATAACATAGACATTTATGTTTATTTACTTTCTAAATATATTGTCCTATAACTATTTTCTTTTACAAAATAAAAATTGCTTACTTTGAGAATGACGAGCAATTCAATATAGAAGTTAGTGTAATATATTTCATTCTCAAACTGATATTATCGAATAATTTAAATTTTTACATGATAGAACTTATTGTTTCATTATAGTTTGACCATATTTCATCATCTTAAATGTGTTAAAAACACTGAAAAACATAATACATTGTTCGTTGATCTGCTATATGTCTTCGGATGTTTAACGATGAGTATGTTTGCGAGTTCTCATATTAGAATTACTTCATAATAATTGTGATACAATGATGAGCAAACAAAGGAAAACTTGGGCTGTCCCAATATAAATTCGGCGAGGTAGAAGCACAAAGAGATGATGAAATGAAGAAACAGGTACAAGTACAAGGATGCATTCTTTGTGGATTGCCTCGTATGATGAATTCTGGAGTCCCCGGAGTACCACATAGAGTCGGTCGCAGGAACAACACATCAGGAAGTGATGACATTAGGAGCCAGTTGGTGACGAAGTCCTATAATAATGTATTATATTATTTATGAGTTATGACACATCACATTGAAAATTACTTACCTACGGTTTACTTGCGTTGTTTATATTTCAACGATTATTTTGTTGTAAATGAACTCAGCAGTCTTCTTATCGTATAGATCTAGATGTTGATGGTGTTTCCAACTTAGTAATAACTCCAATTTCTTTTTTGGGTTTGCAAATCGTACCAAAGTAAAAGATTTCTACGTGTAACACGTTGATACACAACAAAGGAAAAGCATCTGTTGAAATAAAATTATTGTAAATCATAATAAATGAGTAACAATAACATCTAAATAAATGATTTCCATACTTTCCCTAATTTGTATAAATAATTGAAACTTACCTTTATAAATGTAGATTACAGCTTTACTACGAAAAATCCAAATTCAACAAGTCAAATATTCGAAAAAACACTATCACACAAGGCCCTTAAACTCACAAAAGCAAAAATCGGAAATATGTAATATTATTTTATCACAATATTTCATGTTTTGTTCTGCTCTTCACAACTTCTCGTACAAAATGAATTTAATTAGTTAGGTAATACACAACACTAATTAGCTTCAAAAAATATAATTTTTAAATTTGGGACTAGTGAGCCATCTAACAGGCATAAAATGATTTATACTCTTTAGTGCCCAGATCTACTGGTGTCGCTAGCTATGCACCAACGGCGGCAATAGCAGTGAAACTTCCCGGTATTCCCTGTTAGATACGTTGGAGAATTTTGAGGTTACAAAGTGTGGGTAATGTGCCATAAGAAGAAGGTTATTTCGTAATCAAAATGAATAATTTTCTGTCATTAGCTAAGTCAACATTGGTAAATAATAATATTTACATTATGATTACTGTAGCTTTTATTTCATTTTCTTGTAGAACAATTTAAATAATTACAAAAAAGTTTACGCTGTAATAGGCAATGAATCTTGTGATTTGGATTCTGCTGTTTCTGCATTAGTTTATGCCTATTTTTTACATACTATACATAATTCTTCTAATTATAGTACTCCTGTTATACCTATATTAAACATACAAGAGAATGAATTTCCTTTACGTACTGAAACAAAGTACTTTTTGCAAAAACTAAATGTAGAGACAACCAAATTGATATGCAGAAATAATATTGATTTGAAGCAATTAAGTAATGATAATAAATTGCAACTTATTCTTGTTGATCATCACGTAATACCTGCTCGTGATAAATATTTAGAAAAATCTGTGATAGAAGTTATAGATCATAGACCAAAAGATGAAAAAGCATCGTGGAAAGATGTTTCATTTACTCTAAATACAGTTGGATCTTGTACAACATTAGTTGCAAATATTATAATTGATAAAAATTTGAAAGTAATAGATGATGTGATTGGAAAACTTCTACATGGTAAGTTATTTTACATCGTAATCGTATTACAAAAAACAACAAATTATTAAATTTATTTTGATTATAGGTACAATTATCCTAGACACAATTAATTTTAATATTTCTGCAAATAGATTTAAACAACTAGATATAGATATTGTTAACAAATTGGAGCAAACAATTAAAATCGATTATTCTCGAGAAGAAATCTTCAATGAACTCGTTTCTGCTAGGAGTGATGTATCAAGTTTAACTCCTTTTCAAATTCTTCATCGAGATATGAAAATTCTTAATGGTGTTCCTCTCCCAGGAGTCCCAATGCTAATTTCGGAATTTTTAAAGCTACCAGATGCTGCGGAATCGTTCAGAAAGTTTTGTGAATCAAAAAAATGTAAAGTTATTGTGCCCATGGGACTTGTTACTAAAAATAATCAAGTTTTTCGAGAGATAGGTGTTTATAGTGTTGAAGAAAATGAACTACAAAGAACTTTAGTAAACCACTTAAGAAATAATTCCGAATTGAGATTAAAGGAAATTCCGAAATGTGTGAATGGATTAACTTTATTTTCACAAGAAAATGTGAAAGCCAGTAGGAAACATATTACACCAATGTTAAGTCCAGTTATAGTTGGATGTAAAACTGGAAATAATCTATAAAATTAATTAATGTAAACTAAATAATTTTTTTTTAGTTTCTTACAAATTTACCTTCACACCACTTATCACCGATAAATGGTGCCATGCTTTTTTTTTACTTTTATCGAGGCAAAAAATCGATAAAAATAACTGTTAATGCTTAACCAAAATCGAAATCATCATTTTTAAATCGATTTTTGTTCGAAAAGCTGTTTACTCTTTACGATGTAACGGTAATTTATTTTTATCGAGGCAAGAAAAAAAACGGTTAATGGTTAACCATAATTTTTAAAATGATTTTTGTTCAAAAATCTGTATATACTTAAAAGGTGTGACAGTAATTTTTTATTTTTATCGAGACAAGAAACCGAAAAAAATGACGATTAATGGTTAACCGAAATTGAAATCATATTTTTTAAAACGATTTTTGTTATAAAATCCGTTTATTCTTTACTTAAATAATGTGGCGGTATTTTTTTTATTTTTACCCAAGAAACAAACAAAAAAAAAATCGAAAACATAATTATTAAAGCGATTTTTGTTCTGTTTCTCTTTACTTAAATGGTGTGAATGTATTTTTTATTTTTATCGAGACAAGAAACCGAAGAAAATAACAGTTAATGGTTAACCGAAATTGAAACCATATTTTTAAACCGATTTTTGTTCTAAAACCTTTGTGCTCTGTGTGACGGTATTTTTAAAAAAAATTTATCGAGGAAACAAAAAAAATAAATGTTCAACCGAAGTCGAAATCAATTTTCAATGATTTTTGTTCAAAAACCTGTTTTCTCTATATGTGTGACGGTTTTTTAAAAATTTTTATCGAGTAAGAAACCAAAAAATAATTACAGTTAATGGTTAACCGAAATTGAAACAAAACATAATTTTAGACCGATTTTTGTTCTAAAATCTGTTTAGTCTTTACTTTAGTATGACGGTAATTTTTTATTTTTATCCAGACAAGAAAACAAAAAAATAGCGGTTAATGGTTAACTAAATTTTTAAATCCAATTTTGTTCAAAAACAGGTTTACAAACGGTATTTTTTTGTATTAATCGAGGCAAGAAACCGAGAAAAATACAATTAATGGTTAACTGAAATTGAAACCATTAGTTTAAACCTTTTTTTGTTAAAAAACCTGTTTACTTAAATGTGTGACATAATTTTAAACAGTTTTTTGTTCAAAGACCGGTTTAAAACCCCGATTTAATTTGGTTTGGTAAAAGTTACCGGATTATTAGTAAATGAAGTTTTTGGATTTTAAATATCGGTTAACTGGTTTCTTGTCCTGATTTTTATTACAGGAGTCGTATGTAGATGTTGCCACACAGGCACTCAAAGTTATTATGAGGAGTGCACCATAGGATTTGTCAGGATCAAGATAAAATTCTCTAGTGATATAAAAAATATAGATAGATATTTAAAACTGAATGTAGTATATTAACAATATTTATTTTAAAATATGTATATATAAAATGGATTTATATACAATTTTTAATCCTATAATTAACAATCAATCAGAAAAATATTAATATGTATAAAAGATCAACAAAATCTGAAATCAGAATTTGCTAAATTGCATCTTAAAATCTTCGTAAACATTGGCTCGTATCACGAGCGCGCTTTTATAATAAAAGCGCTCTTATATTATATCCTTATGAATGTGCCCCATAAAAATGCGCTCATAATGCGAACCATTATCTTCAAACAACTTGATGATTCCTCACTGGTATGGCGCTGGAGTTGGCACACTCATTAACGGCGAATTAAAATCTTCCAAATCCATTGGCAGTGGAGATTCTCGTTGACTCTCAATCTTTTCCGTTAAATTTTGGTATAACTGATGTGCTTTATCATTGTGATGGTTTGATGGCGATAAGGCTTTTATCAAAGTTTGTAATCGACTTTGCGGTAGTTTTGGATGTACATACCACAACAATTTTAATAAATGTCGCGTAACGTTATCTCTTGATAAACCAGCAAAGAAAAATTCATCGAATAAGCCGGTGCAAAAATCAGCAGCCCCGAATTCTTCAGGCATATGGATGAGGAGCCCTACCTACAGAGAGGAAATAAATAGCATTTTACGTATTACAGAATGAGTCATAGTTGAATCTACATCTTTTCCAATATATGTACACCAGAAGTGATTAAATTTATACCAGAAAGAATCACATGTAATTCAGAATAATCAATTTAATTTCAAAATTTGTCAATGGGGTCATTTCACATTTTCTGATTTATTATTTTTTTTTATTGGAAAAAATAGGTCAAATTAAACATGTAGGTGTATGTTTTACACCTTACAAGTCTTCAGAGATATGATTTTTCAAAAGTTGCGTTTAATTTCAAATATTTCAACGGCTGACGACACAGTTTCACTGGGCGCGTTCAGTAGCACTCAGCAACTGAGTTGCTGGGTTGCTAAACTCAACTGAATGATTTGCTGAGTTTATGATTACTGTCATCAGCTGAGTCAACAATTCAGCGCATTTGAAACGCGCTGACTTGTGTCAGCAAGTGTTAATTTATAGTGGGTTAGATGTCAAAAATGGAATTGAATAATAATTTATATGAATATAATATGTATACCACGTTCAAAATGATTTAATTGTAGAGATTGTACAACATTTGGTAGTATTCTTCCGATTATTATTTTTAAATGATTAATTACATCGTCGTTCAACTATTCATTTACAATTAGGTTGAAATCTTTCATGATTTCTAATACTCAAACTAAAAATAAATATTGGAAATATAAATTAAGTAGAAAGTAACTTATCACTGTATGTATATTGACAGATGATAGGTAAAATTTTCCATCACTAACTCAACATGTCGTTCAGCAGTACGCTAAAATGCTTACATGTTATTGCTTAGTTGCTTACTCAATTGCTGAGTGCCACTGAACGCGCCCACTGATACGAAAGTCGAGCTCTACCGGTTTAATTTGGAACTATGATTGGTTTGGTATTTATTTAAATAAATGGTTTATTTATATACCTTATGCTGTATTAGTACTTTTACGGCCGAATTCATCATTCCTTGATCGTGAGTTGACCCACAGATTAACGCTGATTCTGAATCAATCCAATTCACCATTAAAAATCAAGCTAATCTAATCAAAATCAATGATCAAGTGATTTGTCATATTCCCTGAATAAAGCTTTGATCAGATCTTTGAATCCCAATTTTCACGTTTATAGCTGTGTCAAGATTCTGGTTGTTGTACTCATTTGTAACTTTGCCTCATGCTTCTTCTTTATCTCTATTTAAAACCTCATTGGTGTTATTATTTTCAAATATACTGTTATTTCTTTCATTTTCACTATATTTAAAAACACACCTTTGTTGGAATTAGGGTAAATTTCTACCTATATCAAAATAAAAATATAATATAGGAAAATTATAAAAAGTATTTTACAAATAATTTAAAAACTTGCATATTAATACTTTTAAACGGAAAGTACAATTACCACGAATAAAATTATTTGACAGTTACATTAACTGTGAAAAACCAAAACAAATATGTGAATCTGTTGATCACGATTATTGTTGGTGAATTATAACAAACGGAATAATGGTGAATTCGGCCGTTAAAGAAATAGAAAGTAACAATAATCTTCTCTCGTATATTTTGCTGTATGTGTGTGTGAGAGAGAAAATTGTCTTTGTGTGAGTATGAAACTGTCGTCACAAATTTAGTCCGTATTTAAAAGCGTGAAAGTTTATTAGCAAATTTATAAATAAGTTGGACTTGATGATTTTATAAAAAAAATCTAAATATATTTTTTTAAATGACCCCATTATAATTCACAATAGTCTATTTAAATGTCTACGTTAAATCAACTTCCCGGATCATCAGAAATATTCTTGTTTATAACTGCAGAAATTATGATTTTCGGAACTAGTTCCGTTTTTTTAATAATAAAGGTGTTTGAGATTCCTTACCATTGAATGGAGAAAAGGATCTTCAAAGGCTCTGTCATCCTTGCAATTGGCAAGAATTGTTAAAACTCTCAACAACCCAACCCTATCTTTGTGCCTCGTGACATGTAGCGTATAATACATAGCTAGAATAGCTGCAACTGGACTTTCTTGAATATAAGCTTCACACGCATCAGGTAATGAACCAGAATGTTCAATAATTGTAATAGCAGATTCTCTTTCATCCGGTGGAAATTTCGTATGTAGCAATCGAACTTGGTCATCTACCATAAGAGACATTAAAGCGGGTAGGAACTTTGTTACGACTTGGCTATCAAGCTTCGGTTCTTTGAAGTCTTGGGAGTCGATCATAAACCACGCACTAAGGCCTAAGGCCAGCATGCGAAGGAGGAGGATTAATATTTGATTTTCCTACAATAAAAATAAAAATAGTTTGTTATTAATAAGATAATTTTCAAGTGTAAGAATAAAAAATGTGATGAGTTTCATTCATTTATTTGAAAGTGAATTCCGGATTTCAAAAAGACGATAGTAGTTGGAATATGGAATAGAATAGATGTGTGACGTAACGTATGTCCTATAAGTTCTGGCACAAATTTGAAAAAAAAAAAATTTGTAAAAAAATGTATTTACTTAAATTTTTATAATATGTTTCATAAGCAACAAAATTATGAACTGAAAGCCCGGTTTTTTCATCTCCTTATAAAGTGATAGTTAACTTATCCGCCAGATAAAAGAAAAATATCGCCATTTAATGAGGTCATGCAACAAAAATAATTGTACCTTTTTTCTATTTAAATCGAAGATGGATAGTCTAATTTATCGTTCAGTATGATTAAATTATTTTTTATTTACATTTTTTGTTGTATAAAATCATTTAAATTATAAAAGTTGCAATACCAGCCATGTTGTTACGTCACAGGTTCTAAAGAATTTCTAAAAGATATATATATATATATATATATATATATATATATTTATATAACATCGTTCTATTCAATGAATATATTGCAGAATATTATTTTATTCTTTATTTTGGCACGAAACAACGTTTCATCGACATGTTTACTTTCATAAATTTCGACTTTCAAGTTTAAAACAGTGTGAAAATCAAAATGGTCGTCGCTACGAACCTGTGACGTCACTGTTTTAAAGAATGTCATTTTCAGTTACAATTTTTTCATGATTACAGATGGATTTAAGTAAAAATAAAAAATACGGGTCTAATATTACTCACTACTCTATCGATTAAAGTTATAAAAAAAAAGTCGTGCATGACCCCATTGACATGTGTGTATAACGTAATATCAATGCGATATTTTCCTTATATCTGGCAGTTAAGTTAAAATCGGGCCATTATTTTTAATAAAAAAATTTGTACCTCGTTCACATTTGAGGATTTACTACAAAATATTAAAAAGAGTCCTGGAACTCACATCTCATTAACTCTTAAAATCATGATTAATTTACTGCAATTCAAGGATTCGAACCGTAAACGAAAATCGCACCAATACTTGACTTTTTGTGAAAACCGTAAATTTAAAGAATCGGTATAAATATTTTACCAAATCGAAAATATCAGGCAAGTAGTTATATTATTTGTCAATTTAATGAGAGATCACAACAATTTTAAAACTTGAGGCTATCCACATCTAAATTATTTAATTTTTATAGTAAATATCTTACCCTAGCTTGGCCCTCGTTGTTGATAAGATGTTGCAACAACTTAATAGCAGAAGTAGCTAAAAAATTAATAGCATACGGATCACAGAGAGTCATGGAAAGATCCCCTAACACTTGCTCTTGTCCACGTTTTATATTATCTAAAAACCCTTGCAACTCTCTCGATCTTTTAATATCCACATTTTTTTCCCGAATACATGCATCTAAACACCATGTAAACTTATGGCACGGATCCACCGAAATAATATCCTGCACTTCGAGATCATGCAGAGCCATCAATAATTCGGCTCTTAACGTGCAGTAATGAACATTGCGTGTTCGGAGAAATAAAGTTCTTAAGAATTGCAGCACCATGTCGTAGAGTTTTACACTGTTTCCTATCATATGAGCTAATTTTTGCACTACTTCTCCCTGTCGGCGATTTTTCGGAGAAGGCCCGAAAAAGTGGTTAGATACATTTTCGTGGTCGAATAAAATGTTTTCTTTTTCGCGAATATATTGACTTAAAAGAGGAGATACTTCATCACCGAAAAGTGATTGGTTATCTTTCCAAATTTGTCTCTTTACTTCTGTGTCTGTATCGTTATAAAGTTCTCTATCGCGCACTAAAACTCGAAGATATTTGTCGTCGATTTGTGGCGTATTTCGTAAAATACACATTACAACTGGTCGTAATGCTTTTACTCTAACAAGAGGAAAACTTTTGGATAATAATTCTTTTAATTTTCTGTCTCGATCTCGTCCTTCTTTTTGACCAATATCATTTATATGTGCTATTAATTTTTCTCGTAGTTCCTACAAAAATATACAAATTATTTTGGGGAATATCATAATAGCTATTTATGTAATAAGTTGCGAAATGATAGTGTTTTAGGCACGCGACGTGAAATTTGTACGCACGAGAGTAAGCGAGTGACACAACACGTCAACTGCCTAAAACACTCATTTCGCAATGTATTACAAGATTTTTTATAAAAGCGTTTTAAAACAGATCATTTTTTCACAAAAATCAACAATTTGAACTTTTCAAAATTAAAAAGTAGGCAGACGTCAGGTTCATCTATTCGTTGCTAAATGAAATACTTTGAAGCACTAGTGCTCAAAAATAACATTTTATGCCTTAAACTGTCACTTTTACGCATGAAACTGTCATTTTTAAGCACTAGTGCTTAAAAATATTTCATTTAGCAACGAAAATGACAATCAAAAGTTATTATAAAACGCTACTATAAAAATAAATTTTACGCACAACTTCATTAAAATTGTTTGTTTCCATATAGTTATCACGGCGGAAACTGAAAAATTACACTACACCCTGCGGGCAGTAAAGTTGAGCAAAAGCCCGGCGACTGATAAACAAAATATCCTGACTTGAAATTAAAGTTATTCGTTTTCATAATATAACTTTAGCATTTTAGCGAGTACTGTAGCATTACTTTAAAATAAAGATAAAGTCTTAAAGTAATTTTAATTAAAGTCTTAAAGTGAGCCTCAGGCCGAAAGAGGTTTACATCCTTGGACGAATAAAAGCCCTCTGCTTTGCGTCGAGCTTCAAATTACGTTCACAGACGTAAAACTTTTCTTTCGACCCTCTATATGTAAATAACTATTGTACAAACCTCTAAAACTGAAGTGTGAAAATCTAGTCTTCTTACACCGTGTAAATCTAATAAAGGAAGCATCGGACGAAGTGAAGGCAATAATATTCCATTTTCTAGCTACAAATATTTGAAATAATTTAAGAACATAAGGCATTTTCATTCCGAATGCTTACTTGAAATTCTTCGATAGCTTTTAATGGATCTGTACAACTAGTTAAAGCATTGCGAAGAAAATCAGGTCCAGGTACACCAGCTTCTTCTAAGCCCCATTCGACTCTTGTGGCATTCATCTTCATTGGGTATCAAATATAAAGCTCTGACAACATTTGTATACAAATGTCAATTTTGGACACTGTCAAACCGCCGTTGTTTATGGACAACTTGTGCACAATATTACCAATCCCAAAATAATTCCAAAATATTTTACTTATTCATAAAGTATTATACTATTTTATAAAATTATTATAACTGTAATAAACTAGAATATATGTCTTGTATGTAATTTTGAAAACATTTGTACGTAGTACTTGTTAATTTAAGAGAATTATATTCGTTTTATTTTTCTTGCATTGGCAACATTTAGTTGGAAGAACAACACTTCCGGTAGTTCAAATTACTCGTGAATGAGTGGCTGTTAAATATATTTGTGTTGTGGATGTTTTTAAACGAATCGTATTTAAATTATTGGTAAATATTTAAGTTATTCCAAATTTTTAAAAACTTTATTAAACGAATGACTTAAAAAACATATAAAATATCAGGTATGGACAGTCCGTTTAGGTTCATTCACCACTGCCAAAACTCAATCCAGAGCTTGTTTGAAGAAGATGGCATTATTTTTGATTGTTAATATACTATAAAACAGACACAATGAAGCATCGTAATCGCATTTTAAATAGTTTTAAGTGTTTAATAATTTAAATATAAATGGTACAAAGTAAATGATTTAATTGTATGTGATAAATGTATTGAACACAATATAGGTTATGTTTCCTACCTTTATTAGCATCCTAGGTATACAATGATAACAGCAGAGCTAACAAATGTGAATTTGAGAAGTGATAATGGGTGTTTTATATTTGCAGATATACAGTCATGGTGGGAGGTTCCAAGCATCGCTCATTTTTGTTCGTTATTTCGTGCTGCTTTTAACCTCCTAGATTTTGATATTGAGGTAATGCAATTGTTTACTTTCTTCTTTCCTTACAGTAATATTCAATTGTTATTATTAATCTGTGGCGTAATGCAAATAAAAACAAATGATTTAGCATTTCATCATGTACTCAATTTTCATTTTTGGAAGTGCATCATTTGTTTTTTAACTGCTAATTACTATAGCAACGTCATATTATTTCAAATGCAATTGTTTACTTTCTTCTATCGTTACAGTATTGTTCATTTTTTGTTATTCTGTGGTGTAATACAAATAAGAACAAATGATTTAGCATTTCATCATGTACGCAATTTTCATTTTTGGAAGTGCATCATTTGTTTTTTAACTGCTAGTTACTATGGCAACGTTATTTATTTCAAAATATTTCATCAGTTGGGTCCCAATAACAAATGAAATGCAATTTTTAGGATTTGGAAGAAGCCCTGTTGACGGATGGAACAGAAGAAACCTCATGGCTCCAAGAGCTGATAGTACGACTGTTAAGCGGCTGTTTAGCCAACAATGAAATTTCAACATTTAATTATCAGATGTTTTTGCGACGATTATTCAGACAAAAATGTCAGGAACATGATCGTTACAATCCTTTCAATACTGATATAGATTTTCAGTTTCTACCTCTAAGAACCAAAGTTGAAATTCTGCAAGCTTTATGTGATTTTCGTTTGGACGCGGAAGATGTTCTGGACCATTTAAAGAATTTAGAAGCCGATAGCTTGCGCGTTGAACCTCTGGGCTATGATGATAATGAATCCGCGTATTGGTATTTCTACGGAACACGATTGTACAGAGAAGATTTTACCTTCAAAAATAACAAAAAGGTGAAATCTGTTTGGCAAGTGATATGCTTTACTGAGGAAGATTGGTATCAGTTGGCAAGAAAATTTAGAAAATCTGATTCTAAAGTTGAACGACAGTTGTATCGTACTTTATCTGAAAATTTCTTACCTGAATTGCCAAGGTTGTTTCAAGAAAAAGAAGTTTTACACCGCAAAAGATTGTTGGAGTGGTTACCTCGACGAACTTCTTCACGGTTGGATTTAAAACGCCAACAATTAAAGGTATGCTTTCATCGAATTTTTTAGCTGTAATAATCATTATAGCGATGGAACGAATTGCCGAAAGAGCTGATTTCCGAATCCCGGAATTCCGCCTTTAAATTTGCCGGCTCGTCAGTTACTTTCCTTAAAATCTGTTATTTTCGGTTTTGGCATATTCGGCCACTTTTTGTTTATTTGGTTACACGTACCGATCATTCAGCATTTTTTCTAGTTTATTTCTCGAATTTCTAATTCATTAAAAACAAAAATATTTTTTCATATAGGTAGTTTTTATTATTTGAAAATGATTATAATAAAATAAAAGTAGTGGCCAGGCTAAATAAAATATCTACAATTTTTATGATTTAAATATGACAATATGAGTACAATGTTTATTTTAGGAATCGGAAACTGCCGAAGAAAGTGATCAGCAGCCTTTCGTAGAATCCACTAATAAAAAGGAGAAGGAGGATTTAATTTTAGAAGAGGAAGAAGAAGACGGCACGCTGAAGACCCGAAAGAAACACAAGGCCGGCTACGAGAAAGGCAAGAAGCGGAAGGAGCCTTCGGAGCCGGCAGAAACCGAAACTTCCTCTGTCGACACCCGGAAACGAAAACTAGAAGAGAAGAGACATGCTGTGGAAATGGCCGATAGACGCAAACAGCGTGAGCTGCGCTCCATTAACCGCGAGAAAACGAAAGAAAAGGGCCCCCCACCGAAACCAACAGCTAAAGAAAAACAGACCCCTGCCAACACGCCGGGAGCAACGCCAGTTGGACGCCAAACCAACAACTCCCTAGCCTCTGCCACCGGACAGATCGTTATACAATCTGTCTCGAATCCAAATAGAAAGAAGTTAAAAACATCTCAGGTGTTCAGGCAGAGCGCGGAAGATTTGCAGACCGGCATGTATAAGATTCTTGAAGCTGTGAAGAACCACGAAGATGCCTGGCCGTTTGTGGATCCTGTCAAGGAAGAATACGCGCCGAATTACTACTCTGTAATTCGCAGACCCATGGATTTGCAACGGATGGAAGACAAGCTTGATTCTGGGGCCTATGTGTCGTTTGGGAAGTTTCGGCAGGATTTTCAACTCATTGTAGATAATTGTCGACTGTTCAATGGCACGGATAATGGTAAGAATTTATTTATTATTTGCTAAATAAATAAAATAATAATAAAATATTTTTATAACTTTAATCGATAGAGTAGTGAAAAATAAGGCTAAAGTTAAGTTTAACAAGGATTGTAGAAATTTATATTGATGGTTATATATAGTTGCTAAACCATTAAAAACATTAAATACCACAAAAATTTGGGTGCGGAAAGCAATTTTTATAGCGATTTTGGCATTTTTTCTGAAAAAAATTAGGTTAGATCAAGCACATATATTTCTATGTTTAAGTACGTACTTACACTTCCATACGAATAATAGTGTTTCAATTAATGTATATTTGCAGAATTATGTCTTTTTTCCCTTATTTTCCTTCGTTTTATTAGGTATTGTTTTTGTCAGGATTTTTTTTTAAAATGAGTGCGTTAGGTATTGTTTTTGTTAGGATTTTTTAAAACATTTCTTAAAACATGAGTGTGCGTTAGGTATTGTTTTTGTCAAGATTTTTTTAAAAATTTCTTAGAAAATGAGTGTGCGTTAGGTATTGTTTTCGTCAGAATTTTTTTAATTACCGACTTTCAATGGACCTATTAAATTTTTATGACTCTGTGACGTCATTTTAGATGTGCCATCTAGCGATTTTTTTCTGAATCGCTAGGTAGGTGACACCATGTTGCCAAATAACGAAAGATAAATCTGTTCTGGTATACGGAACAAAACAATTTTTATCATAAAAAGCAAAGCATAATAAGTTCTCAAGTTTGAAGTACAGATATGCAGGAACATATAAGAACAAGAAAATAATTTCGTAAATATTGTACAGTATGTAATACATACATCATCACAATTGTTGGCGTACCACATATTCCCTAAGGATCTGAATAAGACAAAGCATTGGGGTAACGAATTGAAAATTGATACAGAATTATTGAAAAAAACTTTATAAATATCTTATGTGGTTTTGCACATTTCTTTTGACTACGATAACAGTTGGCTTTAACGCACACAACTGTATCGCTTTCTTCTAATATTTTGATATCGTGTATATAACCTTCTTTAGCTTATATCTTCTTTTCTGATTTCCATTTGTTCTTCCTCTCTTTTTGAAGTATTCATCGCAAGTACTATACCTAAATTGAGTCAGTTTTATTAAATTTATTGTACATGTATTTGCTGCCATTTTTTAAATTCAAATGTTTTACACTTTGTCACCCACCTGCGCTAAAATTCAACTGCGCACTATGCACATCTCACTTTTATTAATATCTCTCTCTTTTAATTTAATAGGTCCATTTGAACGATGTTCGTGTTCTTACGTTTTAATATCATTTTAGGTTAAGTTGCATTTTTCCCTCAAATATCTATTAATAATTACTTTTCTACCCCACTTTTGTGTTTTCATGTGGTATTTTATTGAAAAGTGTACTGTGTAATGACAAGCATATATCCAGTGTTCATTTCATTACAAAAAACACAACTTTATTATAGGTAAAATTAGACTTTATTTTTACAAAAAATTATATAAATACCTGTTTCCGCACTCTCATTCTGTCTTTTCTTATTATATTTTAGCTAAAAGAAGACATTACAAACAAAAAATTGCAATTTCTACAATCCTTGTTAAACTTAACTCCAGCCAAAAATAATAGACTCGTAGTTTTTATTTTTCCTTAAATCGATCTTCAATAACAAAAAAATTACGATTAAAAATGACATTGTTGAAAACGTGGCAGCTAGATCCTCGCTTCGTCTCTTCCCAAGTGACTTCACAGGTTCGGAGCAACGACCATCTTGATTTTCACACTGTTTTAAACGTTAAAGTGACATTTAAAGATAACCTAAAATTTATGAAAGTAAACATGTTGATAAAAATTAATAGAACGATGTTATATTAATATATTATAGCATATTTAGATATGTAATCCTCAATTTATAGACCATACATATATTTCTTTTAGAAATTCTATGTCTATATAAAATGTCTGTTTGAAATGAGTGTGAACTTAGGTTCGGAACGTGTGACGTCACAACATTAACAAGAAGTATTTTTTTTTAAGCCGTAGACTTGGAAACCCCTATTATAACGAAATAATTGTTTTTCAAAATTATCTAAACTAAGTTATTTATTATATATATATAAACTTTGTTTCAAAAATTATATTTTATTTAAAAATATAGTACAATGCACATTTCGAGGTTTTACCTCATCTTCAGGAAGAAAAATAAATGATATTAATATAAATAAATATAAATATAAACAAATAACAAATGAGTGAAACAAATAACAAATTAATAAAGATAATAAAATTGAAATTTTATTAATATAAAATTATTAATATATAATTACTAAAATTTTGAAAAAATATTAGGATCTAATAGGGGTGAATTGTTTAAATCCAATATTTCATTCATTAAATTATCTTTTTTGTGTAAAGAATTTTTTATTTCAAATGCTTCTAAACAATTTAGTTTTTTACTTTTGTTTTCTATATGGAGAATTTTTAAATTTTGAATTGTACAAAAATGTTCATTGTTAAATAAATGTTTTGCCAAATTTGAATTTTCTATTTTTTCATATTTAAATTGTCTTAAATGTTCTTTAAATCTTAACTTGAAATTTCGCCCCGTTTGACCAATATATTTATAATTACAATTGTTACAAGAAATTTCGTAAACCCCAGATTTATCTAATTTGTCGAAATTTTCAATTTTATTATTTACAAAAATAGATTTTAAATTATTTTTCACATAATATGCTGGATAAATATTATTTAATTTTAATATTTTTCCAATTTTTAAACTCAAATTACCAACAAATAATATTTTTCTGTAATTTTTATTTATTTTATTTTGAAAGCAATATAATTGTTTTGATATTGATTTCTTTTTTTGCTTTTTTATAATATTATCAATAATTATTTTATCAAAACCATTTTTATAAGCCAAATAATAAATTGTTTTTAATTCTTTTTTATAATTTTTGTAAGATAAAGGAATGTTCAATAACCTTGTAATATAACAATAGAAAGAAGCCAACTTATAATTTAGAGGATGTTTTGATTTATTATGAATAGTGTTATCAGTGCAAGTTAATTTTCTATAAATATCGAAACTAAATTTACAATTAAATTTTGTTATTTTTAAATCTAAAAAATTTAAGCTGTTATTTAATTCTTTTTCTATTGTAAACTTTATTGAATTATCAATAGAGTTTATTAATTTTAAAAAATCATCTAATTCAACCGTATTACCCAACCAAAGACATACAATATCATCAACATATCTATGCCAAAATGAAATTTTAGAAATTAGATTGTTTTTCAAATTAAATAGATTTATTTCAAAATTATTCATGAATAATTTTGAAATAAATCTATTTAATTTGAAAAACAATCTAATTTCTAAAATTTCATTTTGGCATAGATATGTTGATGATATTGTATGTCTTTGGTTGGGTAATACGGTTGAATTAGATGATTTTTTAAAATTAATAAACTCTATTGATAATTCAATAAAGTTTACAATAGAAAAAGAATTAAATAACAGCTTAAATTTTTTAGATTTAAAAATAACAAAATTTAATTGTAAATTTAGTTTCGATATTTATAGAAAATTAACTTGCACTGATAACACTATTCATAATAAATCAAAACATCCTCTAAATTATAAGTTGGCTTCTTTCTATTGTTATATTACAAGGTTATTGAACATTCCTTTATCTTACAAAAATTATAAAAAAGAATTAAAAACAATTTATTATTTGGCTTATAAAAATGGTTTTGATAAAATAATTATTGATAATATTATAAAAAAGCAAAAAAAGAAATCAATATCAAAACAATTATATTGCTTTCAAAATAAAATAAATAAAAATTACAGAAAAATATTATTTGTTGGTAATTTGAGTTTAAAAATTGGAAAAATATTAAAATTAAATAATATTTATCCAGCATATTATGTGAAAAATAATTTAAAATCTATTTTTGTAAATAATAAAATTGAAAATTTCGACAAATTAGATAAATCTGGGGTTTACGAAATTTCTTGTAACAATTGTAATTATAAATATATTGGTCAAACGGGGCGAAATTTCAAGTTAAGATTTAAAGAACATTTAAGACAATTTAAATATGAAAAAATAGAAAATTCAAATTTGGCAAAACATTTATTTAACAATGAACATTTTTGTACAATTCAAAATTTAAAAATTCTCCATATAGAAAACAAAAGTAAAAAACTAAATTGTTTAGAAGCATTTGAAATAAAAAATTCTTTACACAAAAAAGATAATTTAATGAATGAAATATTGGATTTAAACAATTCACCCCTATTAGATCCTAATATTTTTTCAAAATTTTAGTAATTATATATTAATAATTTTATATTAATAAAATTTCAATTTTATTATCTTTATTAATTTGTTATTTGTTTCACTCATTTGTTATTTGTTTATATTTATATTTATTTATATTAATATCATTTATTTTTCTTCCTGAAGATGAGGTAAAACCTCGAAATGTGCATTGTACTATATTTTTAAATAAAATATAATTTTTGAAACAAAGTTTATATATATATAATAAATAACATAATGTTTCAAATTTATCCAACATATAAAAGTATCTAAACTAAGATTTTGCCTTCTCCCAGTAAAAATGAGTGAAATAAAATTGTACTTTCAACGTCGCAAGAAGTTACAGAGGTGTATTTAAATTTAGCAATTAAACTTGAATCCATCACCATTAGTCTCAATATTTTCATTTAATATTTTATTTATTTGTGTAATTTTTTCAAATTCAGTTATTTTTAATACACATATTTTCTATTATTTTCTTTATTGCTAAGTATAAAGGTTTAAAATTGCTAAGTATAAAGGTTTAAAAACTACTAATGAAAAATTATGGAAAATTCAAATTAATGAGAGGGGTAGAAATTACCTTAAAATAGGTAAATTCTGAGGTAAAAGTGGAAAATATCGGGTAATGTAAATACAAATTACCCATCTGGTTGAAATAAATTTTTATTATAATCTCTTCAACAAAGTATGATTCGCGAGTTTTTCTATGAATTAATAATTTAAAATGGTTTGTAAAAATTCGTAAAATTTGCAGTAATTTTGCATATGCATTATTCGACTTTATTAAAAATATGCAAGCATGCACTTAATATGCATTTAGCATATATTCCGAAGTCTTATTATGTGTTCTGAAGGACTTTATATTAATGTAATAAAATAATTGTTAGAAATGATTCGTTGGCATATCTAATATATCTTATTTTCATTCTTTGATAAAGTGTTATTGATGTGTAATGTTACATGATAGTGAAGTAAATAATAATACAGTTTTGTTTAGTCTGCTTTTGTAGTGTAGATATCTTGGTATTTTTGCCATCTGATGCAATAACTCATACAACGCATTAGTGAAAACAATATACATATGTTTACTTAACTGGATTTTTTAAAATTTTTGTTTACATTTCAGAATATACGGAAATGGTAGACACCTTGCAAGACGTATTTCAACGAGCAACTGATAAGTATCTGGACCAAATATCTTCTTCAGATGAAGAAATTGCAGTTGAATTTCAATATACCTCAAAAGATAAATCTGGTAACACCACCCAAACAAAGCGAAAGAAAACAGAACCTGCGATTACAGGATCCCGCCGTAAACCAACATCAATAGCACATACAACGGATAAACGAGATCGTTCAACATCTGTTGAATCTTCGCCAGCGAGTAGTAAAAAAGAAAAAGGAACTCCCGAACCAATGGAGAAATTAAGATCAAGTGAAAAAAATAAAAAAGCACTTCGAACAAAAGCGGCTGCCAATAAAGTTGTGAAAAACGCAAAAAATGATAACGCAAAGAATGATAATGCGAAAAATGATAACGCGAAAAATGATAACGTGAAAACTACGAAGCAAAATAAACGAAATAGGAAAGCGCAAAGTCCGAGCCCGGTGAGAAACCGAAGTCGCAGCAGAAGTAGAAGTGTGAAAAGAATCAGCCGTTCGCCATCATGGCCGCCGTCTAGTCCCGAACACTGGAAATCTGCAGAAAAACGAGATACATCTCCCAGCGTTACGAGTCAGCAAAAAACGTTTGATTCCAGTGATGACGATAAAACAACAAAGACAAAAGGCAAACATAAACATTGGAAGGAAGTTTTTAAAGACAAAAAGAAAACACCCGAAATTGAGAAAGAAACCCCCAAATCAAAAGAAATAGTTAAACATAAAGACAAAAACATTAAACTAAAGGAAACAATAGAAAAATTGAAAGCCAAAAGCGAGTTATCGTTATCAGATGATGGAATATTTAGACCGAAAAATAAAGAGGACAAACAAAAAGATAAAGCAAAACTCGTGGAGAAAGAAGTCATCAAAGAAAAATTGGAGAAACCCGCGAAGAAACCTCAAAATAAAACTAAAACCAAAAGCAAAGAACCAGCAAAAACGAATAAAACATCTAATAAGTGTGAATATGATTTTGAAGACGAAGAAGGTAGTACAAAAGATAGTAGCATATCAGATACCAAAAAGAATAATAAAAAAGTTGTAAAAAAAGCACCAGTTAAAAACGTAGCCGACATTGAAGCTCTTGCTGCTGCAACAGAGCAAACTTTAAAAGATATAAACAAGTGGCTTGATGATACACCAAAATTCTCAGATTTCAGTTCTGCCAGTAACTCTCCATCTCATTTTATCGGAGCAGAAGAAACAGATCCAATTGGTTCAAAGATTGAACAAGAATACCGAAAAACACTAAAAATGGATAAACCTATGCAAAGGCCAAAGGATGGACAAAAGGATTTGTTCAAAAGAAGACTCCCAATTAAAGATCCAACAAAATTGCATAGAAGACGAGAAATTCAACGAACCATTGATCGTCTTCAACCGGGAAAAAGTAAAGGAAATTTGCTCTCAAATATCCAAAACGCAAATAAACCTGAGGAATTATTTCCCCTTGGTCCTTTATCGAAACTTCGGGAAGCAAAGAATTCTTTGGCTATAAAAGAAGATGATACTGCTCCGAAATTAAGTCTAGGAACTGTACTTGATAGTTTTGGACAGCAGCATAACTTCAGCGAAGATACGGAAAAGGTTAAAGAAGAAGAGGCTATTAAAGACGAAGCTAGTAGTGTTGTTTCTTCCATTAAAACGGATTCAACATCTGAAATTAAAAAGGAAGATGACACTTCCAAAAAAGATGAAATTGTTGACAATAAAACGGCAATAGTACCAGAAAAGAAAGAAGTAAAAAATGAAAATAAAGCAACACCAAATTTGAGTGCGTGGTTCAAAGCATTTGGCGCACCAAAAGTCCCCGTAACTCAAAAGAAAAAGACAGAAAACGAAGATGATAAAAAAGAAACACCAGAAACTCCAAATCAAGAACCACCGAAGCCTGTTGTACAATCCGAATTAAAACCTTCATCAGAAGAATCTCGTAAAGTTATTTCCCCCGAGCCAGACAGTCCTGCAGGACTCAGCGCTCCTGGCCAATCCGCAACAAGACAGAGACGGGGTAGTACAGGAAGCAGTGTATCCGAACGTTCGTCATTTAGTCAAGACCTCGATTCTTCACCGAGAATGAGCATTGATGAACGATTAGGGGCATATCCTGCACCATACCCATCGCCACTGCATCGATCGCCAGCTTCAGCTTCTCCGGTGATGGCATCTCCCAGACAAGAAGAAACACAGAGGCCTTATCCTACTTTGAATGGTACAATACGGGTTGGATTTTATCAGGACACAGTCTCCACCAAAAGCAGTCCCGATAAGTCATGTAGTCCTAGAGACCAACCGCATTCTCCTTATCAACAGTATTCCGAGCAGCATATTTACACTCCTCCCAATCAGGGATCTGGTTTTTATACGAATCCTTCATATTATACACA
The DNA here is from genome assembly GCA_943142095.1 of Ophonus ardosiacus. Lineage (NCBI taxonomy): Eukaryota > Metazoa > Arthropoda > Insecta > Coleoptera > Carabidae > Ophonus > Ophonus ardosiacus. Next base: position 45,630,705 of record OW964827.1, on the reverse strand, counting down.
GAATCCAACGCCTTCTTATGTAAATAGCCAACCATCTCCCGTGTATGGTGAACGTACTAATCCTCCAACGTACTATGATACAACTAAACCACTTACTGATCAGTATAACGCTAAAGTACCAGCCACAAGCAATTTCCCGTCTGAAGAAAGCGTAAATAGTCCGGAAACTGAATATAAAAACCCAGCTACTCCTCTTTCAAATACAGAGTCTCAAACATTCCGTCAACAAATTAGAGTACCAGAAACCAATAAACAAAATACAATGTTCCCAGTCAAAAAGAGGTACAGTGAAAGTGAATTAATGGCCAACAGGATGGAAAATATTCCCCGCGAAATACAAGAAACACCAATTACTATCTCAGATCAAGACTCAAGTAGTAACTCTAGTAACTTTGGAGGACGCACATTAGAAATGGGGCTAATGACACATGGACCTCCTGCTCAACAACTTACTGTTGATTCGCCATCACAACAAACATCGCCAAATGTTCAAGAAATGCCTGCAACTCACGATCCAAAGCAGTATTTATCAAATCAACCTGACTCTCGCGTTGAATCTCCAAATACGTACACTAGACCAGATAATAGCGGTGTACCTTTACAATTAAACAAACAGGCATACGATGCTTCTCATTCTCAAATGGAAATGCAGCCAGAAAAACAAATGCCAAACACGCAACAAATAAACATGCCAACTGCTGTTAGACCAATGAATTTCCCAACAACTTCCGCCAATGTTTTCAATTTGCCAAGTCACGAAAATACGTATACACATCCACGACAAGAAACGGACGAAAGAAAAATAGATATGTCTAAATTAACCAACATGGGTTATTTGAATGCTACACCAAATGTAGACATGACCAGAACTTCTCAATATCAGTCATTAAATTATAGTAATCGTCCGCCTAGCAGAACTACGGAAGTGCATCCAGTAAATCCACAACCAGTGCAAATGCAGGCTCAAAACGTATCTAGCGCAGAGCATATGAATCTATCAATGCGATATCCAGACTCTAGAGTTATGTCCATGGGATATAGAACTCCAGGAATGGATATATCGCGATCTGAAGCTCAAACCGGTTTATCTATAAGCGGTATGCAGGGTTCGGATATGCTACAAGTCCCTCAAGCAACTAGATCTACAGCCAGAATGGGACAGGGTGTAGGAATAGAAATGTCAGCTTCTAATTATAAGCCACCAGATATGACCATACCTAGACCAACATTCTCAACTCCATCATCTTTAGGAATGGATCAAGCTTTAGGACTTCGAGGAAATCTAGCTAATTTGTCCCACATCGTAGATAGATTTCCTACGGATGAAAGATTGTTATCTAGTTTGCAAACATCTACACCGTACTATGGCGATAAAGGATTATCGTCCCCGCATATGTTTGCAAAAGGTATTCCTACAACAAACACAGTGACGTCTAGTTTACCAATGTTCAATCAACCAAATATTGGCATGTCTTACGGAAGAGATATGCAACAAGTACCAACGAGTTTAGCTTACACGCGATCTTTAACCGAATTACAAAATCCGTCATTGTTAGCTCAAGCTGGGAAAAATTCTGCATTGCAACAACAATTGCAACAGCAGCAACAACAACAGCAACAGCAGCAGCAACAACAACAGCAGCAACAATTGCAACAACAACAGCAGCAGCAGCAACAATTGCAACAACAGCAAATGCAACAAGTGGAGAAGAAATCCAGGAAACGTAAAACGAAACATCAACAAGTTGCTTCTCCTGCGAGTGGTTCAAGTGAAAACAGTTCGTCGAACCAGCAAGGTTTTCAGTCGTACGCAGGCTTGAAGAACAGTGTGTCTGGAGAGCCGTCCGCAATTTCCTTAAAAACAGCCAGTGTGGTGCCCGGAAGTGCCTTCAACTTCGGTCCGACACCCCCTGGTTTAGGCTTGTCGTCTGGTTTATACGGCGACAAAGACGGTTATCCGGGTTTCCTGGATGAGTACCGGCCATCGACGAATTATTACATGGCCGCAGCAGCCGCCGCGCATCGAGCAACGCCGGACGCGAGTGCGGATAAATCAACCGCGGCAGCAGCAGTGAGGAATGCACACCAGCAAAGCCCGGCGGCTCCAACAGCGTCGTTTCCTTTCCTGGGGCACCCGGGGCCCCGTGCCCCTGGGTATTCGTCGCTGGCGTCGCCGTTCATGGGCCCCCATGCGCACCAGGCGCCTCCGCCGCCACTCATGGATCCCAACTCCCCGCTGTACCAGCAGTATTTGCATCAGGCTGCGGCCGGTGTAGGGGTGTTGCATCAGAGTCTGCTGGGGGCTCCGGCTGGGTACCCTCCTGGGTATCATCCCGCGCTGTCCATGCGCCAACCCTATGACTCCATGACGCGTCCGTCGTGGCTGTGAAAAACTCCCCGAGTGTCGTGTTTATTTTATTTTTTATTCGTTTTTAAATGCCAAAGACATTTTTTATTTTATATTTGCGACAGCTTACGAGTAGGTTTTATTTCACCAAGTTTTTGTACATACAGATTTAAATTTTTTTATTGTACATATACATAAATAAATAACTGCATTTTTTGGCAGATTTTTAGGCGCCTTTACATATTGTTCATATACATAAATATCATGTATGACGTATATAGTTTATTTATGTTATCGTGAAGAGTTAGTTACATTTTTTCGTTTTACTTGTTAATTTGTAACTAATTTTTATTTTTTACCTTGTTTTTATTAATCGTATATTATATCAATCATCATAGTTCAATGTAATCGGTCCCCATGTTTTAACATAAGTATTTGACATTCCGAATGAAAAGTGAATCAATATTTACTTAAAGTGAGTTTGTTCACAATTTGTGAGTGATGCATTCATTATGTTCACACGTAATTTTGTACGGAACACCCGTTGTACAAATTAAAGTATTTTTCACATTAGAATGGCATTGCGTAATAAAGAAATGTGTATTCGACACACGTAATTGAATCAGTTTCTTTTTGTCACACAGGTTACAGAATCTGTTCATAATGCGACGTATGTTTTAACTCTGTTCAGGAAATAATTTTGAATAGGACCCGAGTGAACGTCAGTCGATAGACCTTGAAGTATTTGAAATCAGCTGATTTATCATTTTTTGACAAGAACAATATTTAGCTTATTTTAATTTTGAACTGTTTAAGAGTTATCATTTTTAATTTCATGTGTTTTATTGCTTGAAAATTGTAAAATAATATCTTTTTAGTAGTTCAAAATCAAAATAAGTCAAAATATTGTTCTTATCAAAATAACATGGGCCGTATTTAGTACTCGTCATTAACTTCGAAATCGTCTCTAGTAACTATGGAAACATCTTGTATCTTTTCTTATTTATGCATTATTATATGTTTCTCTTTATTTTGTTATTTTTAGAGAAGCTTTTTTTTTTAGCTAATGAAGGTGCTGAGTCGAATTCAGCACTCATCTTTAACTAAAAAAGCTTTACTAAAAATAACAAAATAAAGAGAGACTTACGCATTGATACATTAATATGAAAAAGATGGAAGATGTTTGCATGGTTATTAGAGACTATCACTACGCTAGTGAACAGTTGCACCATGTTGTTGTCAAAGTGACAAATGCAAACAAATTTTCTGATTTCAAGCACTTCAAGATCGCTCGAGTCATGCAGGGAGTCATGTGTCTTGAAGTACTTGGAATCAGCTGATTTGTATGCGTATGTCATTTTGACAAGAACAATGTCACTTTGACAAGACCAATGTTTTTACTTATTTTAATTTTGAACTGTTAAGAATTTATTATTTATATATTTACATTTTTTCAATCACAATTTTTTTTAAGTCACTCTGTAACAAATAATGCATTTAAAATAACATCAGGCACGAAAATAACACTCACCACAGTATTTATTAGATATCAGCCATTTTTATTATTTTTCACGACACAAATGACAGACAATAATGCTTTTTAAATAGATGACTTGACGTCTATCATCGACGATTGTCACGCACATTCTACTAACTGATTAGTTTTTTTTTTATTTTGTCAAAATTAAATATAATGGTTTTTATAATTATTTCGTCAAAATTGAAAATATTGTATAAACCACATGAGCTAAGAATGTTTATTCACTACAAGAAATTAACTCACTCGCCCGTACTGGCTCGTGAGCTGAACTTTCTTCTCTTGAATAAACGTTATCTTAGCTCATTTGGTGTGTAAATATCTATTAATTGTGTTCTAACTGTATGAAAATTGTAAAATAATATTTTAGCATTCAAAATCAAAATGTCAAAACATTGGTCTTGTCAAAGTGACATTGTTTTTGTCAAAGTGACAAACGCACACAAATCAGTTTATTCCAAGTAATTCAAGGTCGTTCGAGTCACGTATCTGCTAGCGCGCTATTTTATTTTTTTTTGTAGTGATTTATCAGTAATGCTTAAAAAAAAAAACTATTGAAAAAGGCTAGAATAATGGTCTTGTTTCCATATCTTGATGCAGAAACAGGTAGTTTTCAAGTAGGTGTCAGCCGAGATTATAGAAAACAAAAACATTATTGCACAATGCCATTTTACGTGAAAGATACGATAATGAACCATTTGTACTTGGACATATCCATTGTTTGTAGACGAATATTAATAGACAAAATTTTATCAAAATAAGTTCTAAATTATTTTACATTATGTGCTATTGTATTTGTTATTTATTAAACGTAGTGTATATTTACTACGTTTTGATTTATTTGTGAATAAGATTAGAATTATCAATTAAATATAAAATATATTGAAAAATCTTTTTATGTTGTAAATTATTACTTTTACAACGGGTGTAAAAAGTAGAAATATGCAATTAAAATTGTGATGTGTACGACATATATGTGCAATTATTTTACAAAATATGACAATTTTTCAAGCATTTACGAAAACTTTTTTCAATTATTCTGTACAGTGTAACTGTAAATTTTCGAAATTGTACTAAACCAATTTTTTTATTTCGGAAACTAAACATTATCATTAGAAAAGAAATATAAACATTGTATAAGCTTTAACAAAAATTTATTGTACAAAACAGTAAAGAACATCAGATATCAAAACTTGTAAATAGAATAATTGTATATGGATAAAAAGTATATATAGATATAATAGCTAATAAGTACATATGTATTGTTGTACCATGAAATAAATATTTAGCAATTTGTATTTAAGAATTTCATGTCTACTTGTTTTTCAGGAACTCTGTTCATTCGGAAAACCATTCCTACATTTTCTTCAAGCACGGGTTCGAGAGTGAATTCTTTCAAAATCTGAAAAATAGTTTGTAGAATTTATTATTTCATATCATATTAATCATTTATACTTCTTGCAGAAGAACTTCTATTTCTTGAAAAGCTAGCCTTCTTCCTGGACACATCCTAGGTCCGTGTCCAAAAGGCAAAGAAGCAAAAGGATGTACAGATTCGTTAGAATTTCGAAACCATCTTTCCGGTTTGTATTTATTTGAATCAGAAAAATACTTTTTGTCTGAAGATGTTATTGAACTAAAGATTGACACTAATTTCTAAAATTAAACAATTAGATGAATACATTTTGATATGGTTTTAAATATTAAATATTTACTCCTTTCGGGATTTCATATCCGCAAAAAACAGCATCTTCGGCTAAAAATCTACTATTTGCTCCGGCAGTTGGAGATAACCGTAAAGTTTCTTTAATACAAGCTTTAACAAACGATCTTTGTTGATTTTCTAATAAAGCTTCATTTCTAATTTGTTCTTGAATTGATTTATTATGAGATAGATAATGTAAAGTCATTGTTAAAGTTGTTGCGGTTGCATCTAAACCAGCTAAAAATATTTCCATTGCTAGCATTTCTATATCTGTCCATAATAAATTTTTATTTGAAAAAAGAAAATACATAAACGGTTGAGTTTCTCGAATAAAATCGGGATTTTTATTATAAGTTTCTTTCAGACGACGTAATTGATTTATTATTATTCTACAAATAAATCAAGTTTATAATTAAATATTATACACGCTGTTAAAAAAGGGTATTTTTTAAGGGAATATAGTACTGATGATAATGAGTAAAAAAAATTAATCAACATGGATCCGATCTTCAATAGTCTCCGAGATATAAGGCAGTGAAAAATGAGTTTTTACAGGGTTTACCTCTGCTATCTCGAAAACTATATGAGTTACTACCTCGATTAAATGCAATATTTAATTTTCAAATAACTTCGTAACTATTATACGAGTAGTTGCCAGGATAGTTGCTATCAAATATGGACTGGAGATTTCTACACTGTTGCCATTTCAGTGGCTATGTTGAAAATCCTAAGTTAAGAAGAAGCGACAACACTGCAAAGCAAGGGGGTGGGTGCGGTGAAGGGCAAAAGTCAACATCAGTTCATACTCATTTGACGGCGACTATAGAAATTGAGAAAAATGTTTCATATACAATTTTGTTTCACAAAATTTTGTTTGATCACTATCTTTGTCACTTTTTCTTCACTTCTAATCCAAAATGGCTTCTTACTCGGAAACAGTTGAAGATCACACCTATGTTGAATAACTTTTTATACTCATATTAGTTAGTACTATAAACCATCAAAAATTTTACCCTTTTTTAACATCCTATATATATTGCAACTAAAAATAAAAATAATACCTGTGTATAGTTAAATGCGCTGATTCCAATTTTCTGTACGCTTTAGTTTTATATACTTTCCAAAATGGAGGGGCTATTAAAGTACCATAAAGTCCATCCATGAAATCTACGCTTGCTTTAATAATATTTTCAGTTTCCAAATTTTGATTTTCAAGACATTTAAAGCGATAGCCAGGACTAGTCACTGAAATCGCTGAAAATAACAATAATTATTTGTTTTTTTCAAAACAATATTTCATACCTTCAATAGAATATTTGATCAAATGCTGAAATAAATCTGTTACCAAATTATCATTATTTCGTTTTCTTTTTAAATAAGTTACAAAAGTTTTCGCTATTTCTTGATGCTGTTCCAAATAAGCACTGTACACGTTAGTTTTCAGAAGAGAATTAATCCCATTTCTAAATTTATACCATTCTTCACCATTTCCTGGTACTATTCCAACGCTACTGAAATTCTTTTCTCGAAAATGGTACAAAGCTGGAAATATCGGTCTGTATGGAAATTTTCCTTCGTTTCTATAAAGTGTTCTTGCATCGTCTGCGTTTGTTGACAAGATAATTTCCAAACCATTTAAATTCAGTTTGAATATTGGGCCTAGAGTTTTACTAATATCGGCAACGGCTTCTGTAAGTTTTTCGGATGAATATTTACCTAAAAAGACGATAGTAAATAAGATTAGTTTTATGAACATACCTGATTTTTGTACCTCCTGGAAAAAATAGATATGTATGGCCTATTAGAGGATAAGCTGGCAAAGTGGGAATATCTTTAAAAGATTTTGTATTTGTTTTTGTATTAATATTAATACTTTTATATTTTTTTGAAAATTTACGAACATTTTTCATTATTTTGAACATGATAGAACGATATTCTACTTTTATCTCAAGTTTTTAATGGAACTAAATAAAACATTTATGGAAATTTGTTCAAATGGATTAAAGCATTTTGAATTTATAAATATATTTGATTAGCTTAAATAAAATAACAAATTTTGAGTATAAATAAAAAAAAATAATCGTTAAAAATTTAATTTTGCTCTCATAGTTTTTATAATCGCTTAGAAGTCTTTGAACTTTTGAAGTTTCGTCTGGTTTCATATCAAAAGCCATTAATTTACATATGATTTCATTGGTGTAGATTTATTATTTTCTTTTGTACCAATGTGACGCCAAATTTTATTTTCAAACTAAATAATTTTAGAATTCTTGAAAGTTGAACAAATAGTATTAAGTACAAAATATAATATTGATTGTATTGCTAAGATTTATTTAACAAATAATATTTTAAGAACACCGCCTCTGGATAAAATGATAGTTCATAGTTTCACTGGAAGATGGCTAATGGTGTATTTTATTCAAAATTCAAAAAAAGGTTTCAAGAAAAGTTTAAAGTTTAATCTTGCTGGATTCAAATTAGAATTTAAAATTGTACCCAAAAATCACTAATTTTGAACATGTTTCTGTACAAAAAGTGATTTTAAACAAACTACTTATTTACGATTACAATAGCAATGTATGTGTATTATACAAATAAATATTAAGTACAAAATACAATATTGAGTGATATGCTGATATTTAACAAATAATATTTTAAGAACACCGCCTCTCCAAGACGTAATAGTTCATAGTTTTGCTTGAAGATGGCGAATGGTGTATTTCATTCAAGATTCAAAGAAGGTTTTAAGAAAATTTCATAGTTTGATCTCGTTAGATTCAAATTAGAATTTAAAATTGTAACAAAAATTACTAATTTTGAATTTGTTACTGTGTAAAAAAGTGATTTTAATAGCAACAAACTACTTATTTATAGTTATAACAACAAATGTATGTGTATTATCATAGACTAATATTACAGTAATATATATTAGTCTATGGTATTATATATACAAATAAATATTAAGTACAAAATATAATATTGAGTGTTACGCTGATATTTATTTTATAAATAATATTTTAAGAACACCGCCTTCAGATGTAGTAATAGTTCATAGTTTTACTTGAAGATGGCGGGTGGAGCATTTTATTTCAGATTCAAAGAAGGTTTCAAGAAAATTTCAAAATTTGATCTTGTTGGATTCAAATTAGAATCTAAAATTGTAACAAAAATCACTAATTCTGAATATGTTTCCGTGTAAAAAGTGATTTTAATAGCAACAAACTACCTACTTATTTATGATTATAATAACAATCACAAATAAATATTTGCTTAAACCATCATTTTATGAAATTTAAAATGATATTTTGGAAGTGTCTATTGATAATTGTTATTAAATGAATAATTTGTTTAAAACAATGAACAAAAATCTTAACGAGGTCACAGCATTGGAGCGTATACTTTACTCTAGACTCGTTCTCGCTGGTGTTGGCTTCCAAGTGAAATGTTGAACCGAGCCTGTTTCAGTCGTTCTTCAATAGCGCGAAGTGAACGTTGTCTTCACGTTTTTGTGGATATGCTTTCGTCACAAGACATGTGCTGCGTATGTGGATGACATTTTACACATTCGGTGCAGCTTGTAATTCTGGTGCGGTATGATAAACTCATGTGTAGGTGATGAAGTTTAACAGTGATGAAGTGATTGTATTTTAGAAAGTTACTGGATTTTTGGATTACATTTGTTAGGTGAGATTGTTTATTTATAATGTTGTTGTCATGGTTTCAAACGAATTCATATGATTTGTGTTTAATAAATACGCTTGCACTGTTACTTTTTATTTTGCACAAATTAATTATGTGATAAATATTTAGTATTTACTTTCATTTAATAAATGATATATTTATTTACATGGAAACAAATAAACGGTGACATGCAAATTTACAAGTTAATTTTATGTTTTACCACAAGTAATATATTCAAATTATTTTATTAGATATTTAACAATTTAATGATGAAATAATATGAATGACATATTCAATGTATCTTTGTTATCGATATATTAGAAATTTCGTTATCTTTTTCACATTGATACTGAAAATGAAAACTCAAAAATGGGTACATTTATTAATGTTAATCTACAATTATCTTTTTAAATAAGAAACATATGAAAAATGCCCTAAATCGAAAATATACTGAATGGTGCATTGAAAGACGCTCCATAACGATTTCAACGTTAATTTTGATATATTCTTCACCAAAACAATTAAATAGTTTTCTGTAGAAAAAAAGTCTGAATTTTTTGGAGCCATAATATTTTACTTTACGCGTTTGGTGTCCGAGTAAACTTAATTTAAATGCGCGGTAACAATGGATTTAGTACGAAGCTATTGTTAAATTTAAATAAATTTAAATGAAAGTCGAGTAAACTGTCAAACCAACTATGGCAAAAAAATAGACCTTAGATAAAAAAAAAATCGCTGGTGAGTTTTTAATGAGTAAGCACGTTTTAGGGCTCCTAGAATACAATTTTACTAGTTATACGAAGATGTGTGAGAAATTAGATTTTGGTTATAATTGGTCAACCGGAAGTTCCCTCATTTGAAGTTCTTAACAGTTTTTCTTGTTAAATATTTTTTTTTTGACATTTTATATGATTATCAATATGAAAGAATATCTTATTATCTATACGGTTTGATTATATATTTTCCTTCATATTCAATAAATATACAGGCCTATTCTGTAACTCTAGTTATTTTTTAACAACTGGTTAAAATGTTTATCCAGTAATAATTATTGATTTGACAACTGAAAATCCAGTTTTTTGTTATATATCAACATATACTTGTTTGGTTAATTTTTTTAACCAGATGTTAAAAATTAATCACTGAGTTACGAAATAAGCCCGATAGGGTTAAAGAATTATAAAGAGATTAATTTTCATAAATTAGCCAGCCTTGCTGCCACGAAAACAGCTGATATGTTCAAATAATTCTAATTGGCAGATGTCAGTGCCAAGTGCAATTTACATAGTGTATGTTCATGTTGTAATTTTATTGGAAGAATCTTTTCCAAGGAACTTTCTGTATGGAATTTGTAGAAAATAGTATATGTCCGTGTTACAATTTTAATGGATATATAGAATCTTTTCCAAGGAATTTTAAGTATGGGATTTGTACAACATACATATGTAGAATTGACGTAAGGGAATGAACTGGCCACATCAGATTTTTTCAGTTTGAAATTATTTCAGAAAATTTGTGAAAGAAAATTTTCTTGAAAAATAATGTACTTATTTTTTGATATAAAAAATATAATAAGTTAGTAACGCATACAGTGTTTTTTCACACTTTCAAGAAATATTATAATGTATTGATTAATTTATTTCTAGATTGTTTTTATGCGTAACTAAAGTTAAAAAAATCATAATCATTAATCATTATTAACAAATTAATACACATTGAAGGCTTAAATTTTATACAGAACAATATTTTATATTTATTTTTACCACCCTTGCTTAGAAAATCCTACATATAATTATTTTAATTATAGTAATTAATGTAGGTACAAAAATTTGATTGATTACAGTGTCTAACATGATAATTTGTTATTAGTTTCGCTATTAGTAAAGAAACATATCTATTATTAATTTTTTTTTTCCTGAAACATAATTATTTTTGAAGCATCATTAATGTTTATATTCTATTTCCTCCTAATTTAAGTATAATTGGCCAAATTCTTTCTAAAGTAAACTATTATTATAGATAGATAATAAATTTAATTGGTACTTGAAAGTGAAAATAGTTTAACTTTTTAAATATCTTTAAAATGCTATTGTAAAGTGCTAGTGAACTAATTACATTAATTGTAGTTTAATTTCTCTTGTTGTACTAAAAATTTAGCAATTGCCTTGTTATTTAATAAGTTTGTTCTTTCACCAACTTTTTGAGTGTATTATTAGTTGAGTTGATTCACTGAATTACAATGAAATTTAGTTTAAAAATAATTTAATAATAGCGCACCTCAGTCGGTACTTATAATTCTTATTAATATTAACGGAAAAAAAGTTTATTTTGAGAAATATTATATTATATATATGGTGGTTATATTGTTTCACTACGTATCACGCTACAATTATTGAGAATGACACATGGTTAAATTTTTATCTTCCGTCTTCCGTCACCTTTAGGTCAGGAAGGTATTGTCTTTGATCAAAAAATTCGGTGGTGAGTTTTTAATGAATAAGTACGTTTTAGGGTCTCTAGAATACGATTTAACTAGTTTTACGATGATGTCTGTATGTGTGTGTGTCTGTGTGCCCTTCTCTCTCTCTCTCTCTCTCTCTCTCTCTCTGTGTGTGTGTGTGTGTGTGTGTGTGTGTGTGTGTGTGTGTGTGTGTGTGTGTGTGTGTGTGTGTGTGTGTGTGTGTGTGTGTGTGTGTGTGTGTGTGTGTGTGTGTGTGTGTGTGTGTGTGTGTGTGTGTGTGTGTGTGTGTGTGTGTGTGTGTGTGTGTGTGTGTGTGTGTGTGTGTGTGTGTGTGTGTGTGTGTGTGTGTGTGTGTGTGTGTGTGTGTGTGTGTGTGTGTGTGTGTGTGTGTGTGTGTGTGTGTGTGTGTGTGTGTGTGTGTGTGTGTGTGTGTGTGTGTGTGTGTGTGTGTGTGTGTGTGTGTGTGTGTGTGTGTGTGTGTGTGTGTGTGTGTGTGTGTGTGTGTGTGTGTGTGTGTGTGTGTGTGTGTGTGTGTGTGTGTGTGTGTGTGTGTGTGTGTGTGTGTGTGTGTGTGTGTGTGTGTGTGTGTGTGTGTGTGTGTGTGTGTGTGTGTGTGTGTGTGTGTGTGTGTGTGTGTGTGTGTGTGTGTGTGTGTGTGTGTGTGTGTGTGTGTGTGTGTGTGTGTGTGTGTGTGTGTGTGTGTGTGCGTGTGACAAAAATTTCTCCGACGATAATTCCAATACTACAATTCTAAAAATTATAATTCTTTCGCATTCCTCTTCTTTACATCCACATGAAGAGCTGATTAGATTTTGGTTATAATTGGCCAACCGGAAGTTCTCTTATTTGAAGTTCTTAACAGTTTGTCTTGAAAAACGCAGTTAAATATCATTTTTTGACATTTTATGTGATTATAAATATGAAAGAATATCTTATTGTCTATACAGTTTGATTACCTATATACATTTTCCTTTATATTCAGTAGATATAGAGTTAAAGAATTATAAAGAGATTAACTTTGATAAATCAGCTAGCTTTAGTACAATCATGGAAACAGCTGATATATTCAGATATTTCTAATTGACAGATGTTAGTATCAAGTGCAGTTTACATAGTTTATGTTCGTGTTATAATTTTATTGGTTTAATAGAATATTTTGAAAGGAAATTTCGGTATGGAATTTTAGAAAATAGTATATGTTTGTGTTACAATTTTACTGGATATATAGAATCTTTTCCAAGGAACTTTTGGTATGGGATTTGTATAAAATACATAGAATTGACGGAAGGTATAATGTGCTGGCCACATCAGATTTTTTATAATTTTATTTTAAATTTGTTCAATAATAGTACATCTTCACCAGTCTTCTCTTCCACTTCTCCGAAACAATTTCATATTATTCATGAATTATAGCATTAATCTCTTCAGACGAAACCCTTCTACCCCGTAATTTTTTTAAGTCCAAATAATTTATTGAACTTAAATTTTTATCTTTCCTGACTTTGAAATGATTTTTACCTCCCGCTACCCTTGGTAAGGGAGGTATAGGGATCGTGCTAAAAATCACATATCGAGATTTTAGTAAATGACCACGTTTTAAGGTCCCTAGAATCCAATTTTAACATTTTCACGATGATGTCTGTATGTGTGTGTGTATGTGTGTGTATGTGTAGGATTTTGTCTTCACTCTAACTCAAATACTATCATTCAGAAAATTCTGAAACCTTGTATTTCCATCCCATTCTAATATGAAAAGAAGCCATTAGATTTTGGTGTAAATCGGATAACCGGAAATAGCACTTTACCTGAAGCTAATAATGGTTTTTCTTCAAAAAATACCATTAAATGCCATTTTTTCGCATTTTATGTCTTATGAAAATTAAAGATTATTGAATTTTCTACAGGAATACATTAATACTTTTTCTATATATTTTACAGATAAATTTAAAAATAATTTTTTTTATTAGTCGCGAAGCCTAAGATAAACACAATAATTCCTTTGTTACACAGTTCATATTTGACAGTAAATGTCACTGTCAAAAAACTAATCACTTCAAATTAATAATAGTGACATTTTAAAAAGAAAATAGTAAATAAAGCAATAGTTTTCTGCAATGGAACAGTTTGCAGCGTTAGTAAATACGTAAGTATGTATTTAAATTAATAAAAATTCAATAGCGGGAGGTTTTGTGTTGGCCACATCAGATTTTTTTTTTGTTTCCTGAAATTTTTGCGTAATTCGGTTTTGTAAAAATACTTGCAAATTTGAATACATTAAAGCTACGCTAATCTGGATCAATTAAAACTGGTTCCGGATTAACGAAAAATCTGGATAACTGGTGTAATATTTAAAGGTAATAACCTACTCGTAAAACTTGGACTATATGAACACATTTTCTATATTTATTATATCACTACGGTAAATATCCCTGGGAAATTGTGGAAAACTAGTCGGATATCCTTTGTGTATGATGTAACGGGGCGACACGGAAACCAAGTGCTGAGCTTCATGCGGGAGTGTGTGAACCGTTTAGCGCGAGTAACTGCGAATTTGTAGACAAGTGGCTTTACGTCGCGTATAACAGGCCTAACCATCACGTTATGTTCCCATATCGTCGACTACTCTACGTACGTAAATTACATTCTTCCACTGTGTAATATGCAGGACAATGGGCTGTTGCAGGACAATGGGCTGTTTTCATAACTGAATATGCATGTTAGCCTAGCCTTTAGTGCAGAGGATTACAATAAGATAGATAAATATCTTATGGTTTGAATAGTAAAGCAAGAGTAAACTAGACAATATGTATTTGTTGTCGAAGAATAGAATATAAAGTACTGTACGTATACGTAACGCACTTTAAATGTTGTTCCAATGTTTCTCAACCTTTTTTGTCATCGTCAAACTTTTGAATTAGTTTTCAGTATATAGTAAAAATCTGTTATGGCCAGCACTATACCTCCTACTATTGTTTTATTTACCATTACAATTTTCTTTTTAAAACGTTATCATTAATAATTTGAAATAATAGATTCTTTTGACAGTTACATTTTTCTATCAGTTACATACATTTGAAATCTGAACTGTGTAACTAAAGAATTATGTTTATCTTTAAAACATATTTTTTGTATTTATCTATAAAATATACAGAAAAAATCTGTTGTGGCCAGCACAAGACCTCTAGCCATTTCCATATTAGGCTATATAAGTATTGTATTGCACTTCGCTTTCGAACCGTCCTTTTATAACATAATATTACAGAACTTTACCCAAATATTGTATTTTATTGTATTTAACATGTCTTCTGCATAAATATAATTCTAATTCAATATATTTTTCATTGTTTGAGGAAGTTTCTAAATATCAGAGATTTTTCCAATTCATTAACCAGATTGGCGGTATTTCTGATGGATATATGCATTTTACCTATAATTTCAAATATTTAATTAATAAAACAATAAGAAATATTAAATATACTTCCCAGAAAAAGCTATCAGAATGTCACTAAAACTGTTGATGTTTGACACTGACATTTGTCATTTACTAACTATGTTATAAACATTGGAATTTGTCAATTGGTTTCCTTAGTGCCTTAGCTTCTGCGATTAGAATACTCTATAAATTATAGTGTCTTTATCTCTAAATCTATACAAGATATAATAAAATTTTTAAGTGTATTAGATGGAGAATTTTATGTTCTTCAATATTTAATAAAAAAACTCCCAAAAAGTTATATTTAGAAGAATTTTTCTAAGAAACTACTACTTCCGGTTGTTCAATTGTTACCAAAACTTTTTCAGCTCTTCCCAGGAATGTCAGACTGAGGAAACTGCAGTTAAATATTTTTAAGTCTTATAGTTTTTGAGGAATCGTCCCTCCAACATCCATACATACACACACACATATATACACACACACACACACATACACACATACACACATTCACACACACAGAGACATCATTTTAAAAATGTTATAATCGGATTGTAGGGACTTTAAATCGTGCTTATTCAATAAAATCTGGATATACGAATTTTAGCATGAATCCAAAACCTCTCTTAGCGAGAGGTAAAAAGTATGAATGCATATCTGTAGAAAATTTAATAATCTTTAATTCTTATAATAACATAAATCGCGACAAAAATACATTTCCGGTTACCTGATTTAAACTAAAATCTAATGGCTTCTTTCTATATTAGAATAAGATAAGAATACAAGGTTTCAGAATTTTTTGAATGATATTATTTGAGTTAGAGCGTTGACAAAATCCATACACACACACACACACACACAAACACACACACAAACACACACACACATACACACACACATACACACACACATACACACACACATACACACACACACACACACAAACACACATAATCGTGAAAATGTTGAAATCGGATTATAGGGACCTTAAAACGTGGTTATATTTATCAAAGTCTCGACATGCGATTTTTTGCACTATCCAAGGGTAGCGGGTCGAAAAAATAGTGAAACTTTACATCATAAAATTTCATTTTAAAAATTGAATTACCTCTCGAAGAAGAATTTTTGTGGGACTACCTATGTCCAGAATAAGAAACTCTCTCAACTGAGATACGAGATCTCTTTGAAGTCACCATATTCTTCACCTACCTATGTCTTTTTAGTCTAGTCTTATTAGATGAGTACACCCTTCTATTTAGAGTATTGAATACTTGGCACTTGGTCGTTTAAAACCTAGGGTGGTTTTCATCGACAGTTAAATCTATAGTTACCTTATAAAGCAATAAATTAAAACGGTAGAATAAATTAACTGTAATTTCACCAAATAATTTTAGCACTCGTTGTCGTATCAGCCGAATGTCAAATTTTAACATTAGATTTTAAATGTGCTACTTATTGATAGATGGAACTACTGATCATTTTGTATTTTATCACTGACTTCAAGGGGACTTTGTAGCTCATTTGGGAGAGCGTCCTAATAGATATAGGACGATGCTAGGTTTCCAGTGAAGTCCACGATAATTACGTAATTATACGAATTTTCATAGTTTTGAAATAACTTTAGAAAGAAAACATTGAAAAACATATATGTACCCCAAAAAATGGTATTTAGCGTTTTCCTGTAAGAATATGAAGCAAGTAAAGGTTATCATATTAAATTATTGTTTCATAAAATATGAACTTACATTTGAAAACCATGTTTCATGTATGAAGATTAATATATAATTTCAAATAAATACTGTTCTTTAAGTATCTTATTTAGTAATGGTTGTTTCGCAATTTTTAGTAATAGGTACGAATTGAGATATTAAACTGTGGTAATATTTAAATTAATAGCGACTGCACCTTAAGCAAATGTTTGAAATAGTTAATAAATATTCTCTGATATTATTAGAATATCGAAATGTCAAAGTAATAGAAATTCCTCAAGATTTTTTGTGTTTTTAATAAAATTAAATTTAATGTGTCGCCCTGTGAAAGGAATAATAAAAAAATTATAATTAACATATTTTAATAATTGGAATAATACTACCTACCTTTGTTTAGTTTAAGTTCTGTATTTATTTATGTATTTATTATTAAAACCCAACGTTTCGGCACCATAAATTGGTGCCTTCTTCAGGGGAAAACATTGACATAAATATACAACAAGTGTTGTTGTTTTTCTTATTTCACATATTTATGTCAATGTTTTCCTCTGAAGAAGGCACCAGTCTATGGTGCCGAAACGTTAGGTTTTAATAATAAATAAATACAGAACTTAAACTAAAAAAAGGTAGTAGGTATTATTCCAATTATTAATATGAGTTCTGTAAGATATTTTAATAATTTAACATATTTTGTTTTTTCTTCTGCAATTTAGATGATAATAAAAATTACCCCGAATTTGTAACTGTATTCTACAGGGTATTCAGCAAATCAAACGGTTTACGTCATAAATGCAATATCACTAGAAACAATGACGTCATGTGTTAAAAAAATTACGTGAGTATGTAAAACGGATTAAAATATGATCTGCGGGTTGTCTTCATAAATCCAAATCTACCTTAAAAATATAACACGTTCGTTATCATTTTTCTCTGCCGAAATCCAATTTTATTTAAAATTATATGAAGGATACTCCTTTTGCCGTTATAAATACTTCATTCTCGTAGTATGTGCAACATTATCTAGCATTATGAGAGATTCTTAAAAAAAAATACGGAATACTGCATAAGAGCCCATCGTTCTATTTTTATTTTCAAAATAAGTCAATTATTAACTCCAAGCTCTTGAATTTGACACGACAGAGCATTTGACATTTTGTCAATGAACAACGAAACAAAAAACAAAATGAAATCACAAGACAGGTCATTTAGTCGTATACATGTTCAGAATTACCAATAATAAAAAAATAATCAAATGTCATTTTGCAAGAAGAAGAACCAATAAAATAACGTTAATAAAATATATTTATGCACGGACGTATCATAATTTGACAATTATACACGAATTTCTTTGACATAAACGTCATTTTATAGCCCACGGGACTCATTATAGCCCACGGGACTCATTATAGCCCGCCGGGCTATAATGAAACGTCAAACCAAATTATAACCTACAATATAAACAATTTAAACAGGCAACATGAAAAGTTTTTATTACAAATCGATTTTTTTTATATTCTTTAATGAAAAATGAAAATTAATTTTGTGATATTTATATGGAAAGCACGGAGATACACAAAATAAAACTCAAATGACATAACTAATAAACAAACAATAAACTGTTGTTCTCCGCTTTCATAGCAACACTAGATACTGGATGTACGAGGACAATTTTTCTAACACTCATAATTTGAAAATTTTCGTCCGTGCATAAAGTTTTGTATGTATCACGAGCGTAACTTGCTTTTATGGCCTTTGACGTGTTTTTATCCCTCGGCTTACGCCTCGGGCTTAAAATCCCGCCGCAGGCCATAAAAGCCTCCTTACGCTCTTAATACATAAATAACTATTAAATATATATAGAAAATTTCAAAAGTCTCTAAACGATGACGTAAACCGCTTGATTGGCTGGATACCCCATAAGCAGATTAGCATACATGGGTACTATACCGGAATGATAATTTATTTGTATTATTGATGGTGTGTAGGAATAAGAAAGTACAAATAAATAATGACACAGGTTTTTGAGATCTTGCAAAACCATAAAAATATACAGTTGGTGTTCACTTATAAAGAACCCGCTTATAATGAACTCTTGCATATAATGAACCACTTTTAAAAGCAGAAAAGAAACAGCCATAAGTTCAATATTATTTTTTGCTCACATAACACATCTGGATATAACGAACTTTCTTATTTGACGAATTATATTTTTATCTATTTTAACTTGTAATGAATATCATGATATTCATGATAAATGATTGATTGCTGAAAACAAAAGGTTCTCACATGTTTTTATGACGCTAATTAAAAATTTCTATATAAGAAGATTAAATTTTATAATTAATAAATGCATTGTGCTTGTGTCAGCATTAAAACCTATTAATATTCAATATCACGTATATTTGCTTTTAACAGTTAATTATTAAAAAAACTTTTAAAGTTTTAGAATTTAGAAAGTACTTGAAACAAAGCGTTAATAATGAACATTGTAAAGGTTGAAATCTACTTCAAATCGATACGGCCTATTTAGCTATTTTCTCTTGGTGACTGTCACACAATTCTAGGGCCGTTTTGCTCTCCGATTACTATTAATAAGTAAAACTTTGTGGCTTTTAACAAATCTCACTCCAACTGTGGATAACTAAGCATGAAACAGCCGTTTATAGCGGAAGGAAATGCCATAAAAAGGATGGTTTTTATAGAATTGCACTTTCTTCTACTTAGAAATGGTCTCGCTATTGCTGTTTTGCTACAATTTTTTTTTTGCTGTGAAAAATTGTTACCATACATGCAAGGGTTTCCATGAACATGGTTTTAAAAGTATGGCACTGTGTAATTGGAGAAATTTGTAAATGATAAGAAAACGAAGAAGTTAATTAATTTATATAGAGAGTAATGTATAAATTTAACTGGAATTATAAATTTCTCACTATTGTGTTTTAAGTTTCAAGTTACTTTACTTGTATCGTGTGCGGAATTTTTTACGTTAATATTTGTACGGTGGAAACATATACGCCAGTTTTTTTTTATAGGTATACGACAATACACAATGGGGTCCTCCCCAACAAATTAGAAAATTAATCATTAATATTAAAAATATTGACAAGTGACTATCAGTAAATTACCTTATACACACTATCTGTCAAACAAACGCAAAGTGTTACGTAATGAAAGTCACTAGTGTTACGTGTAATACATATACATACAGTATGTCCACGGATCGAGTTCCAAAGAGGAATAACTTTTTTAGTTTTTATTTTACAAAAAAAAAATGTTTTCTTGATAAAAGTTTTTGCATGTTTTTATTAACTGTCAGTTAGGAAAATCAAACATAATCGTTGTCAAAAGACGAACGAGTTTACCTAATTCAATGTTATGGCAAAGGTAATACAGCGATCCGTCGAGTTGTCGAAGAATTTAATCAAAAGTTTCCGGATATTTACATCTCAAATAGAGATGCACGAAAATTGGTCAAAAAAAAAATCCTATCAACTGGTTCCATACTGGATGTAAAAAACCAAGATAGTACCATGACAACGCAAATTTATTTTTTGGGACTTATGCCCGTATACATAAACAATCGTAAAAAATTTAAACGGTTCGTTATAATTTTTATCCAATAAAAACAGTCAACATTGAAAGAAAAATCGAAATTTTATTTGTCAAGTTTGATTCTATTTGTCAAAAATTATAACGAACCGTTTTGAAACTTTATGAGTGTTTATGAATATGGGCATTAATAATTTTCAACTAAAACGACCAATTTTCGATTTTTATCTGAAACTAAAAGAAAATTTGAAAATGTTAAAACTGAAATGGCCGTTTCGGGACATGCAAAAACTTTTATCAAGAATATATTTTTTTGTAAAATAAAAAAGTTTTTTCTCTTTGGAACTCGATCCATGGACATACTGTATATATAAGAAGACAAATTTTATAGCGGGATTACAGTAGAACAGAATTCAGTGGGCAGGAATAATTTTAACACTCTTTTTAATAAAAATCAAGATTTCTGTTTATTTGAAACCATGCTCAGGGCTTTTAATTTGAGATTCGGTAGTAAAATTTAAAAAATTAACATAGTAAACGAATTTTGAGATGAAATTAAGTTTAAACATTGTCATTGTGATAAAATAACAAAATTTTGTAAAAAATTTTAAGTAACGTTACATTTTATAGCGAAAAGTAAATGTAAATGTTGACATGGCCAGAACAATCAGAAAGTTTGGCCATGTTCAAATCTACATTTATTTTTCGCTAATAGAAACAATAGGGTAGTTGCGAAAAAAATAAATGTTCTTTTTTCCTAATTATGAAATATAAACTAATTCTAAACATATTATTGTAAAAATTATTAGAAAATATAAAACATGTATTAAAGTAAATAATTTGAACAATTCTTTCAGAAAAAATAAATAAATTGGAAAATGCGCAACTACCCTATTATAAGTGACAAGGTTTATGCTTAAACTAAACTAATGAAACAAAATTAAGAAGTACTGGAATTTCACCTATAAAAGTTAGTTTGTACGAAATGTCAAACAAAATTCTTAATTTTAATTTACTGCATAAACGACATTATTTTAATTTAGTGGCTTAGTTTAATTTTATAATTTACATACTGCATATGTTTTGCCATATAAGTTTTCGCATGTTTTATGTTGCCGTATAAAATTCCTAGAATCTACTTGAATACCTTATATTAATACATACCTACATAAATATAAAAACTAATAGTTATTTCAACTATTTCCTTTCTCTTATTTGTAATTTGTTTTGAGCCATTTCACAAAATTATGAGAAAACCTTATTAACTTACTGTAAATAATAATATAATTTTTTATAAGCTATTTCCGTTGAACAACTATTTCCGTTTGTAAATATTTGTGTTCACTGACTGAATAATTCTCGGAATAATTTATCTGGGAAATCTATTTATAAAAAGAAAGTATTTTCTGACTGTAGATTGATGTTTAAATATAAATAAAAATATAAATTAAAACGTATCATAGGTAACAAATACACATTACCCTTCTGCCTTCAACAATTAGATTTGGCTATTATTTTATTTTTTACAAACTGATTATTTTCACAAACAGCATGTCCGAGTAATTGACCTTGAGCAAGTAGTACGTGTAATATAAAATGTTGCTTATACCAAAATTTTTCTATAAAATACGGCGGTACGTTTTCTCCATACAGAGTGGTGAGTCGAACATCCGAACATGTAGGACTTAAACATGTAAAATAACACTTTCGTAATTTCTTGCTTCTCTATTTATTTTAGATAAATAAAATTGATTTAGAGATTTTATCTCGTTCTGTACTCACGAAAGACTTTGGAGTTTACTTTGACCCGGACTTTTCATTACACTTAGGCCCAGCCTTACCATCTCTGATTAAAATTTTAACTACTAGTTAAATAAAAATATTAAATCGGATTATTGACGGCAATTATAAATTTGTCATTTGATAGTTCATTTCCCGTTTATAACTTTTACGAGCTGTACAAATCACCTATTTATGAAATGGGTAATTTCTACAATAATATTCTTCTGAAATTGACATAAGTATTCTGCATGTAATATTATGTACATATTTTTTTTATCTTTGTATTTGTATCATTTACTTGTCTTGGGTTGTATACCTGTTGAATTAATAAATTATTATTATTATTATTATTATTATTATTATAAAAAGTTTTAATTTACACAAACGAGAATCTGTGGCTGTGACATACGAGTTTAACATGGGAAAACATTGTTTTCAGTATTAGGTCTGTTTGGATAATATCTTTAATTGTGATTGTTGTTGTAGGTGTGACAATTGGACTAGGGTGTTGTGGGTGTGTGTGCCATGAGCAGTGAGTACGAGCGGATCAAGCGGTCGTGCTTGAAACGCGGCGAGCTATGGGAGGACCCTGATTTTCCTGCCACGCAGTCCTCCGTCTTCTATCACCAAACGCCGCCTTTTCAGTTTCAGTGGAAGCGACCCAAGGTATAGGCAAATTTTATATTCTTTTATTAACCCGGCGTCAGTAACATAGGGTAAATATACTGCTATATTTGATCTGTATAAACTTGTCGACTTTTAGCTTCCTGTACCTTTCAAGTACTCTACTACACGTTTCAGGATTATTTATATCTCATTTAGTGAGTCTAGCATTTGTTTAAACTGCTCAAGGGTAATATTTACCCTACCTTACCATTCATGTTACAGTTTTTAAAAGGACATCGAACCCGTTAAAAACTGGCTTCCGTTTACGTTCAGGGTAATTTGTTTTTTGAGAGATGGGTTCGTGTGCTATTCTGATTCAAACATTAATAATTTTGCGGTTTTGTTCCGGGTTCAGGTACTGGGTTTAGGTTCGGTTCGACCTAATGAAAATTGAATTAATGTTTTTTGATTAACAATCTTATACATATAGTATGTCCACGGATCGAGTTCCAAAGAGGAAATTTTTTTTTATTTTACGAAAAAAATTTATTCTTGATAAAAGTTTTTGCATGTCCCGAAAGAGCCATTTCAGTTTTAACATTTTCATATTTTCTTTTAGTTTCAGACAAAAATCGAAAATTGGTCGTTTTAGTTGAAAATTATTCAAAGTCCCAAAAAATAAATTTGCGTTGTCATGGTACTATCTTGGTTTTTTACATCCAGTATGGAACCAGTTGATAGGATTTTTTTGACCAATTTTCGTGCACCTCTATTTGAGACGTAAATATCCGGAAACTTTTTATTAAATTCTTTGACAACTCGACGGATCGCTTTATTATCTTTGCCATAACATTGAATTAGGTAAACTCGTTCGTCTTTTGCATCGACCTTTAAACTAATAGACGCAGCGTACGAGCAAAACGCTTGTCCCGCCACGGTGCAGACACAGTATCTCTATCCTTCAACAGTACGGAAGTTAAGAAAACGCAGCAAAAAAAAAAAAAAATATTGATTTGTCGCTAACTTGTTATACTTGGTGTATAATCGCTAAGAGTATAGACTTAATTTTTTTTTTGTGCATAATAGGGTTCTCCACCATAACAGAAAATTGAGTAAAAAATTAGTTACATTGAAAGTAGATAAGATAAAATCATGATTGAGACGATAAAAGTTTTATAAAAATTGTTAGTTTTTGAAATATTAGTGATTTTAAGCATCTCTACATCTACGTCACAACGATTGCTATCTTTCTCGGGCAGCCTACTACAGAAACTGGTGCGAGAGAGATAGCTATAGGTTTCTTTAAAAATCAAATGCAGTTGAACTAAAAACAATTATTACTTTTTAATACTACAAATTGCTTCAAAATTAAACAAACTTTCATTTAAAATAATAAAAAAATTAAGTGGAGGACCCTATTAGATTCATTATACATTTTTAATACAATATATTACATATATATTATATTATAGGGGACAAGTAATAATTAATAAGTACTTACATATGAAATGACACAGCTGGACCGCGTACGTACTGCTGACTGCACGAAATACACCGTTTCCCCATTATTTTGTCGCATAAATACACACCTCACAACACATATACGTATATGTATATTGACAGAAATAATTGTAAATATTCTCCAAAAAAGCAAATAATAGACAAACGTCAAATGTAGAATTTGACAACTATTTAGTGATAGAGAGCGATGTATAGAGGTTTACATATGGCTGAAAAAGATGTACAATGAGTACGAACGTATGCGCACTATACTTTAACTGAGAACTTCCGTACTGTTGAAGGACAGAATATATATTTCTATCCTTTTATGTTGGAGCATTATTCTAACAATAAAAGAATAAGAGACATTTGGTGCATTAGTTTAAAGGTCGATGGTCTTTTGACAACGATTATGGTTGATTTTCCTAACTGACAGTTAATAAAAATAAATAAATAACGGCAATTACCATGAGAACGCAAACTTATTTTTTTGGGACATACTGTATATTTAAAATGGGATTCGGAATTTATGATGCAACGCAAGACAAGAATATTTTCATGAACAGTCAACACGATCAGCTGTATTACGATTGCGTTCCGTACTGAAAATTAAACTGAACCCCGAACCCGAATTTTAATACCTTCCCAGACTCTTGTATACAGTGAAACTTCGATAAAAGTATGTTTGATTTTGTGTCAGTATTTTCGTTTAAGACCTGCTTAAAAGGATTTCACAAAATGCGACCCATTTAACTAGTAAATATAAATGAATAAATAATCGAATAGTGCATGGTTGTAGTGTAACATCAACCTACATAACTACACATAAAAATGTCCATCAGACATCTGTCAGCACGAAGCTGACGCTTTCACAAAGCATCTTATCCACTGCACTAGATAAACAATAAAATACACACGCTTATTTCCACATTTCCTTATGAGTACAAGTCTACCTTGTTTATTTCCTAGATTAGCCGTCTCGCCGACCGGTTTTAACTCGACGTACGTATATTTTATAAAACAATATAATCATCCCTATTTTGTAAAAAGGTGTTATGTGTTAGCAACATTGCTGTAACAAATAACTAAAAATCAGGCTTATTCTGTAACAAAGTGGTTAATTTTTAACAACTGGTTAAAAAATTTAACTAGTCAAGTATGCTGATTAGGGCGAGTTTCTTTATTCACCGATGACTAGTGCGCAAGAATCGTAAATTCATCACATCGTTTCTTTATTCAGAGCTGAATTGCAGATGAAATTCATCATACCGTTTCTAATTAACCATCGTTTATTTACAGACATTTTTACCTCTCGCTAAGAGAGGTATTGGATTCATGCTAAAATTCGCATATCCAGATTTTATTGAATAAGCACGATTTAAGGTCCCTAGAATCCGATTATAACATTTTTAAAAAGATGTCTGTGTGTGTGTGTGTGTGTGTGTGTGTGTGTGTGTGTGTGTGTGTGTGTGTGTGTGTGTATGTATGTATATCTGGATGTTGTAGTCACGATTCCTCAAAAACTATAAGACTTAAAAAATATTTAACTGCAGTTTCCTCAATCTGACATTCCTGGGAAGAGCTGAAAAGGTTTTGGTAACAATTGAACAACCGGAAGTAGTAGTTTCTTAGAAAAAAATCTTCTAAGTATAATTTTTTGGGAGTTTTTTTTTATTAAATATTGAAGAACATAAAATTCTCCATCTAATACACTTAAAATTTTTATTATATCTTGCATAGATTTAGAGATAAAGACACTATAATTTATAGAGTACACTAATCGCAGAGGCTAAGGCACTAAGGAAACCAGTTGACAAATTCCAATGTTTATAACATGACACATGTCATTGTCAAATATCAACAGTTTTAGTGACATTCTGATAGCTTTTTCTGGGAAGTATATTTAATTTTTCTTATTGTTTTATTAATTAAATATTTGAAATTATAGGTAAAATTGTGGTAAAATGCATATATTCATCAGAAATACCGCCAATCTGGTTAATGAATTGGAACAATCTCTGACATTTAGAAACTCATACAATGAAAAATATATATAATTAGAATTATATATGTGCAGAAAACATGTTTAATACAATAAAAAACAATATTTGGGTAAAGTTCTGTAATATTTTGTTATAAAACGACGGTTCGAAAGCGAAGTGCAGTACAATACTTATATAGCCTAATATGGAAATGGCGAGAGGTCGTGTGCTGGCCACAACATATTTTTATCTTTCTATTAATAACACAACTATTGTTGCCAGGCAATATAGGGACAACAATATTCAATATTTATGCAGCTGTGAAAAAATATTTATTGTAATAAGATCCTGCTAATGTGATGAAATCTAATCTTAATGTTACCAGTTTTAACAATTACCAGGCATTTAAAATACACAGAAAAGGTGAAATAAAACTCATTGTTCTTTACCAATTAGCAAGATAAGTAACATGCACAAGAAACAGGTAGCAAAAAGCAATTCTTCTCAGAAGTTTCATTTGTCTGAACATTAGCGGCACAATTGCAGCTGAACTGCAACGCATAAAACTGATGAACCCGTGAGAATTGCATACTCTCAAACATAATGTATGTTTATATCAAAACACTCTTACTTTGATTGCCACTTTTCTATGCTCACTAACTGTGAAATTTCATGCACATTTGCTTACTAATAAGTAATTTATTTTCAACATTATTAACTGGGCAGTTACATTGAATGATAAATTGGCATCGACACATTATAATCATGAGAAAATATTAATTATTAATTAAATAAAAATTAAAATTAATAAATAAAAGCATATTAATTTTTCATTTTATATATTTAAGTAAGTATACTTATTTAGTTTTCAGTTACATTGACTTTCAAACTGAACACCGGTTTTTATGTTTACGGAAATTTTAAGCCCTGTAAAATGTGTAAAATATATTTATATTCCGACAAATCTATTTTTAAAAAGTTAATTTTATTCCAAAAACAGAGTATACAAATTATTAAAATATCTTGCAGAACTCATAATAATAATTGGAATAATACTATCTTTTCAGTTTATGATCTGTATTTTTCATTAAAACCCAACGTTTCGGCACCATAAACTGGTGCCTTCTTCAGGGAAAATTGACTTAAATGTGATAAAAAGCAAAAAACAAGTAACCAAGGTAACATGAAAAGTACGTAAATGTTACAACATACAGCAACGTTTATTAGGAGACTAGACTAGTGATTATTATTACACACAGCTTATATAGTATAATTATGCTTACGTATCTATAGATTACAATTTATTATAGGTGGCTAGAATATAATAAGCCATCCCTTTGTTCTCTCTATATTTCTTGTACATATAAAATAAATTAAGTAATTCTAAGTAAACATGTACACTTAGTTCTACATTTTTAAACTCACATTAAATAAATAAAAACATTGCAATTTATTTTAAACAGTACATTAAAAAACAATTTCATAAGGCAAACTGTTAACGTACCTACAAGTCCAAGTTTTACAAAGGACGAGTGCAATTACAGGCCTTCTGAAACATTTTTTGTTTATACTATTTTTTCTATTGAGGTAATTTTATAATTTCGAAATTTTTAAAAAATGCTACTTGTCAAAAATATGACTGTGTTTTTTATTAGTTTCCCACTAATAATTTTAATTTCCGTAACACGGGGGGAGGGGGTACCCAGCTGGTTTACCCTTATCGACGATGACTTGGATGACACTGCTTCGATGAACACATTCACTAACACTTTGCACTTATTGAGGTAATAATTGATGAACATTGTTATGGACACGGACACACTTAATATTTTTTATACTAAATTTTATTTACGTATTTATATACAACTTATTATTAAAAACGCGAGCCAAAACTGAAACTCTATGTCTTACCAGTATGAATCTCTAAACTAGACTAACAAAAAACTAACGGTTATAATCTGCAGGAAAGCATATCTGAGGTTATTAAGCAGCATCTATAGCTAAATAGCAAGCCTACACGTAGGCTGGCAATAACTTACAGACTTAATTATCAATACACTAAATGTCTAAGCGGCTGACTTCCAGACTAGACAGAGAGAGATGTGAGAAAAATGATAATAATTTCTAAACAGAATTTTGACTTACAAAGATAACAAAGTTGAAATATTGATGTTGAAACTATAATTTAGAAGAGTTCGTAATAAAGTTATTTGTTTGTTATTGTTCTGCCCCTGCCCTCAGCTTGTCACACTTCACAGATGAGAATTCATTATTGACTGACAGCAATTTGAGGTTATATCATTCGTCTGTCAATTTTAAGCAGACATACCTCCTCTAGAAATTGAAAAGCGCCGAAAACAGTGCTTTTATAGAGCTTCTTGAAGACGTGTTTTCAGTGCGTTTATAGAGTGAAAGACACCGAAATAGAAAAATAAATTTAATTGAAGAGCACTTATGTTTTTGTTATTGACCAAATCAACTTTATTTATAAATTATTGTTCAGGATACAAGATTACCGGATATTAATAGCATAAAATAGAACAATTCACATATAAATAATAATCACTGATTTTAATTACAAAATTACAATAGTCTTAACTAATTTTATAGCTAATATTTCATCTTATGAGAATATAATGCATACAATGTAAAAAGATGAAATTAAATTTTGAAATGTAGTTTCAACTCAATACGCTATCTCAATTTTACTATATA
Source organism: Ophonus ardosiacus (assembly GCA_943142095.1). NCBI lineage: Eukaryota > Metazoa > Arthropoda > Insecta > Coleoptera > Carabidae > Ophonus > Ophonus ardosiacus. The sequence continues at coordinate 45,601,698 of OW964827.1, read as the reverse complement.
TTACTTTACAAGTCTATTAAACTTTTCCCAATAAAATTTACTGTTATGTGTGGGACAGGACAAAAATATTTTATTAGTTCTCATAAATTTTTAAAATTATATCCACAATTTTTTTTTTACTGTAGTGAAACTTGTAAACTGTCACGTGTGCAGGATAATAAAATAAAACGCCAACTCTTTCCATTTATTAAGTTGTATATTCTGTACTAGGCTCGGTATGTAAAGGAATAAGTAGGTTAACATAAACGGTGCACATAATTTACTTGCACCAGGTTGGAAACTTGCATTATATAGATAAATATATACAAAGTTTTCACTACTGCAGGACATGGTTTTCTTATCGCTATATTTACGTATCTAATAATTATCTAGTTAAATATGACAACCGAAGTAAAATATATCTATAATTAATACAGATTCTAGTAATTCATGTTTATAAATGTATTCGATTAATATGTAGAGCAGATTTCTGATCTATAAACAAACAAGTGCCACAAAAATGTCACTATGCTTTTGGGAAGATTATCACTGCAAATAAACAATATTTATCAAATTTCAAAGAAGATTTTAAAGGTTACTTAACGTGAAAAATAAATATTTTTAGTGATTTAGGTGTATAATATATTAAGTAGGTACAATTTTTATATGAAACATTTTTGTTTAAATTATTTTTATTTGGAATCTTTACTAAAGTGCACAAAAAGCATCATTAAAAGTTTAGAAATCGGCTCTAAAGTAATCCATTATACGACGATTTCAAGCAAATGCAGTGTTGCTAATCTTATAATAATTATTGTATAAGTATATAAGATAATTTGAATAGGTGTATGATATACAATAGTAAATTTGAACGTAAAATGACAATAAATATGTGCAAGAAGCACGAACTAAAAAATTCCGATGAAGAAGATGGAAATAAAACATAATTTTGAGTGTTCTTTACGATAACCTCAATGTTCTGAGGTTAGCAACATTAAATGTCAGACTGACAGTTACGTAAATCTTCTTCTTCCTTTTCTGCAGCTTTTTCCTAATTAGTTAGGGGTCGCTGTTCTTTATTTTCCTTTTCCACTCATTCTTATCTAATGCATCATCCTCACACAGCCCTTTCTATCTAAAATCTTCTAATACAATCCTGCCACCTTCGTTTTGGCTTTCCTCTCCCTCTTCGATCCATTACCTGCATTTTGCAGGTTAGAGTGCTAGTCAGTTAAGAAAAAGCCATTTGCGTCATCAATAGATGCGCGAAGCAATGACGTAGGCTCATAGATTTTGTAGGCAATGGCGTGCCATCTTATTCTTTGCCAAATAGTGAAAGCGCACTTCAGTTGTTATTTTTTCTATTTATTTTAGTTATCAAAAATTATTGATAAATGACATGTAAATTTGCTAAAGAGACATTTTTAAATACCTATTCACTGCGTCTGCTTTGATTTTCATTTAGGAAGCGCATTAGGCCATCACACGACGGAATTTTATATTATTTTAGTGCGAGCCGATATTTCGGTCTCTCAACTAAGTTGATAATTAAAAACTTAATTACACCTATTCTGTAAGAAAGTTGTTAAATTTTAGCAACATTGCTATTGGCTATTTGCTACAGCAATGTTGCTTAGAGTTAGCAACTATGTTACAGAAGTGGGGTGATTGTCTTCGTAACAAATAAAAAATATAGCATTGAAAATTGTAGTTTAAAAAATTATTTCAGCCCCTTTTTTTCGTTTATTTCAGGGAACTTTATAAGCAGCTTTTGTTCAAAGATTGAAATATCGGCCCCCCACTGTATTAACAATACTAATAATGAAATTGATTCAACTGTGGAATTATCACGTATACAAAAAAACCAAAAAAACACAAACGACTTGACATAAAAATATTTCATAAACACTCGATAAGGCAGTAGTAAACTGAAATATAACTAAATTAACAAATTGTTGTACTATTTATACGAATACTTATCCCTTCTCTACTCAAATCTTTAATTTTTCTGTTTGAAAACTTATGTAACATCATTGCGCTGTACACAACTACATAAGTCAATTAGATTCAGTTAATCTTTTGGACCTAATGGATAAGACTGTAATAACATAAGTAATCCTAAGTCGGTGTATTAACTTTAATCTTTTTCGGGTACAACATCTGGGTAAATTGTTTGTTAGAAATTAATCTGCAAAGCCTAGTACAGTTTCTACATTTGTTCTTAATACATTTATATTTAAACCTAGAAATACACCTGATATGTTGATTAATTTTATGATACTTCAAATGATACATTTTCATTAGAACTAAACGTCAGAACATAACACGAACGACACTGGGGTATCCATGAACAAGCTAAGCCGTTGCTATGACAACCAAGGGCAATGACAAAAATTCGTTTCTGCGCTGATGACGTAAATGGCTTTTTCTTAGCTGACGGGAACTCTAGGTAAACATAACCTATAAAAATAAAAAGTTTATTTCATTTTCAAAATGTAATATGCAACTCGGCACTGAAGTTCCATTTTATCACTTATATGAGTTCCATTTTATCACTTATATGGTTTATTTTTCTAATAAAAAGTAGAACTTTAGTATACCTTTTGATACATAAATATCTATTTTTTTTATCCCCTCCTGGTTTTCGATACTGTGCCGATTAGTCAATGAGGATTTTTTGTTAAAGTGCTAAGTAAAAAGATGAGACTATTTTCAACATATGTTATTTAAAAATAATTATGTTTGTGTTATATCTCGAGAATTATTAAGCTTTGAAAAAATATAATTACACCGCGTTATTCTACGTAAAAAACTGTATAAAAATTACCTGAACATTTTATTCTATATCTCTCATAATAAGAGAGATATGAGGTATTTTCAAAATAAACGAAAATCAAGTTTTAACCTGTAGCTCAAAAACAAAAGACGATCGAAAATTCCTGTGGTGCCTATTATAATAAAGTTGTCTCACAAGTAATAAGAAAGTTTTTGATATAAGGAACTCGAATTTGTTCCATCCTGTACATATGTCACTAAAATATTTATCTTTCAGCATAGTTTTACATTTAATTTGACGATATTATGTGTAGGTGTAATATAGAAATATCTGCATAATATGTTGCATGAATTACTACGGATCAATATTACAACCTCTAGGCAAAAAGTAACAAAATACGAAATATTTGCATGAAATTCCAACGATAACGAGCAGTATCATTTTCCTATAATAATCTCTATCCCCGAGCGAGTTTCGCATCTAACCAGACATCGAAGTCTCTTATTCTCATTTAAAATGCATGAAACTATTAATACCTGCAAACGCAAACCTCGCGGCTTCGCCAACACTCCGATGGTTGACCTTACACTTTAGTTTCTACCATGTTTCTATTTACTGCTCTTGTTTCTTTCTCGGAACTGAACTGAGAGTAGTTAGATACAGATTTGCAAGCGAGTCAACGATAGTTCTCTTTTTACTACATAGTTTTATTCCAGCACACGTTAGTTTAATGCTAGGTTGTAAAGATTTTAATTTATGTTGTCGGGAAAATAAGAAGAAAAACACATAAACAAATACATATTATGCAGAAATGAGATGTCAATTTTAATTGAATTTATATACAAAATAATGAAATGATTGTTTTATTAAGTTTATACCAAAATTTTTCTTTTTACTGCGATCTGTGGTTTTTAAAAGTCTTAATTGTTATTTTTTAAGCTGTAATTATTTTATTTATACTCCCATTGTTAAAATGTGACATCATATTGGTTACCAATGCACTTAATTAAACACAACTAATTTTCTGTAGTTTTTGTTTCATCAGCTGTAAAAATAAGTAACGTGAAAAGGGTGTTTCTATATGTCTGCTGTTTTAATTTCCAGTCGTAGAATAAGTATCATATATGTCTCGATTTATAAACGAAGTTTATGAAATGTGTTACATTATAGTGTATTAAAGAACGAGTTTCATGACGCTTTTTCGCATGCATCAAAAAATCTGATAAAATGAATATTTGTACCATTTTTACGTTCCGCTATCCTTGGTAAGGGAGGTATAGGGATCGTGCTAAAAATCACATATCGAGATTTTAGTAAATGACCACGTTTTAAGGTTCCTAGAATCCAATTTTAACATTTTCACGATGATGTCTATATATGTGTGTGTATGTGTGTATATGTGTGTGTATATGTGTGTGTATGTGTGTGTGTATGTGTTTGGGTTTTGTCTTCGCTCTAACTCAAATACTATCATTCAGAAAAATCTGAAACCTTGTATTTCGAGCCTATTCTAATATAAAAAGAAGCCATTAGATTTTGGTGTAAATCGGATAACCGGAAATGGCACTTTACCTGAAGCTCATAATGTTTTTTCTTCAAAAAATACCATTAAATGCCATTTTTTCGCATTTTATGTCTTATGAAAATTAAAGATTATTGAATTTTGTACAGGAATACATTAATACTTTTTTTTTTATATATTTTACAGATAAATTTAAAAATATTTTTTTTTATTAGTCGCGAAGCCTAAGATAAACACAATTCCTTTATTACACAGTTCATATTTCAAATAAATGTAACTGACAGTAAATGTCACTGTCAAAAAACTAATCACTTCAATTTAATAATAGTGACATTTTAAAAAGAAAATAGTAAAAAAAGCAATAGTTTTCTGCAATGGAACAGTTTGCAGCGTTAGTAAATACGTAGGTATGTATTTAAATTAATAAAAATTAAATAGCGGGAGGTTTTGTATTGGCCACATCAGACTTTTTATGTTAACTTCTTTCACATACTATATGATATATTAAAAAAAAAAACTGCTCTATTAAACCGAGTTAATTTAGGAAAATTTGTATGTGTAATGTTGTAGTTGGTAACATTAATTTATTTATTCAATTATTGAAAGTTCAATTCTTATTTATGACGTTTGAAAATTTAAATAAATGTTATCTAGTACTAACTTCTAAAACAAAAATTGCTTAACGAAATGAAGGCCCTTTCGGTACGCAATTGAGTCTCGTAATTTTGAACGCAAAATATAAAAATATGTTTAAAATAACTTTTATGGTTTTATGGCCAATAATTTGAAATATGAATAAATAATAAGCGATGTACTAAAATAATTAATAAAAAATACGTTGCTGTGGACAGAAGTCTTTAATAATATTTAACCTTCCACTTTACATCACATACTTTAGATCTTCACAATATATTTTTTGTCTATCGAGAACAATTTCTAAAATCCTCACTAAAGATTCTATCTCTATCAAGCTACAAACTTCAATAAATTAAAACGACAGTCTTAAAAACAGTCGTTTAAGACAGCTATAAACTTAAATAAAAGTTAGTTTTAACGAGCAGTAAAGAGATTTTATTTCCCGTGTTGTAAAGGCGAGAGCACATTTAACGGGAGCGGATATCGCATTTGTAGACGCTCCCACTAGAGGCAGCACCGTCAGCTTTCAGACGCCCCAGGGGAGAAAACTTTAATTATAGTTGTTATTAGTGATGAGAAACCACTTTTGTTTTATTGATTCGACGTCAATCAAAAGTTAACCGCAAATTTCCTGTAAGTAGGCTGCACGTTACATAAATTACAGCAAAAAGGTATCATTTACACAATTTAAATGGCAACAATTTGCTGTATTTACTATTACACAGATAAAAGCAATCTAATATCTTGAAAAGTTATTTATTTAAATCTGTTTCAGATGATGAGAATCAAATTAAATATAGCATCACGGCGTACTACCCATTTTTGGGTTGACAATAAGATATTTATGCAAATTTCGGAAATGACGATATATAATCTGCATAGTTAAAGGCGTGTACGTGACGTCACCGCTCGGGCACTCAAAGGTGTCGTAGAAAGAGCCCAAAGTCACTTTTGTGTTATTTGAAAATTGAAACTAATTTTCAAATAGCAGTAGGTACCTACATAAGGAAAATGAGAACAAATTTTATTCTTATTAGAAGAAAATGAATCCACTTTAAATATTTTTGTTTATTTAGACTCTATAAATTCACTTTCTTTTCAACTTTCTTATTAAAAGTATTGCGGAAGTTATAGTAATATAAATTTTATCTTTATAATCAGCCAATATTCTGTGATTATAATTATAGTTTTGACCAACTTTCAGTGAGTCAAAAAAAAAAAAAAAAATACATAATTTTTTGTGGGGACTACATTCAAATTATAGTGAAAATAGTTTCTGTATTACAAAATAAATTATACAACTGATAAAATATACATATAATCAAAATAGATGCAATGTGGTATAGTAATAAATTAGAAACTTATCATATATATACAGAGTGTAAATTTTAAAACTGGTCATAGGGCTATAACATAGAAAAACAGTTTTTTGGACGCCAAAAGTTTCTATATTAACTTATTGAAAAAATAATTCGTGCTTATTATAAAGAAAAAAATTACGAATTTTTTAATACCAATTCTGTTTCATATAACGCCAGAAAATAAATTTAAAAATTTGTACAATTAAGAAAAAATATCATTAGCCATGAAACTGATAGTAACAAAACATTGTCATTTTTTACTACACATGATAGGAAACAATTAAAGATTAAAGTTATTAATTTATGAACTAGTACAAAATAACAAAATAAAGAAAACAATTAAAGATGATCTGCATGTAATAAGAAATAAGTAATAAGAAACGAGAAAAACTGTAAGCTACAAGAGAACAATTAAAACCATTTAATAATTTGTAATTTTTCTTCATGAGACAAATTATCCATGATTTTTTCTTAATAAAACGAAAATAATAATAATTTAACAAATAATGTGTATGAAACGTTTATTAATGAGCGTCTCAAGTCAACAATTGTTTTGTTTTGTTTCTGTCAGTTTCACGGCTATTGATATTTTTTCTTAATTGTGCAAATTTTTAAATTTATTTTCTGACTTTATATGAAACATAAATGTAATGTGATTGGTATCAAAAAATTCATAATTTTTTTCTTTATAATATGCACTAATTCTGTTTTCAATAAATTAATATAGAAACTTTTACCGTCTAAAAAACTGTTTTTCTATGTTATAGCCCTATGACCCGTTTTAAAATTTACACCCTATATATATATATATATATATATATATATATATATATATATATATATATATATATATATATATATATAGATGTGCAACGAAACGCGGAAAATAGGAGTTTAACATAGGATTTTAAAAATGTGCGGCAATTGGCTTTCCTGTACATTTTAGAGCAAAAGTACAAGAATAAAAATATGTTTAAAATTAATTTTTACTTTAACTAAAAAGTCTTCATTTTATGCAATAGCTATTTGTAGTACTAGATATTTAGAATATAAAATATGACATTTTCGTCAAAAATCAGATAGCCATGGAAATAAAACAAATATATACTATTTAACACAAAATAAAAAAAATACTTTGTATTTTTTTTTTGTATTATTCTTTATTAGAAATGTAGGTAAACATGTCTTTAATATTAGTACAGTACAATTTCAATTAGATTTTAGATTACTACAAACAAATGTTTATTACAATAAAGAAAATTTGATTACAGTATTGAAAAATAGAGCTTATGAGTTAACAATTACTAGAAATCTGTCCAACAGCATTTATTCTTTTACCCAACCGTCTTTTCAGCAGGGCCGTCTTTTCGCCTAGGCAAAGTAGCAAATGCTGGCGGCCTGGGTTTCTGGGGGGCTCGACAATTAATAATAGGTACTTAAAAGTATAAAAAATATAAATTAATTTTCTGAATAAAATATTTTTAATATTAAATTTACAATGTACTCGTATAAAGTTATAAACTCATTAATAGATTTAAAATATGTTTTGAAGACTTCTCTGTTTTAAATCTGCAAAATATTAGTAAATTAACTGAGGATATGAAAGAGTAAAGGATGATATTAATGTTGAAGAACTTGACGATGAAATTTTTCAGTTCTTAAACCATACAAAAATAATATAAAAACTTCTCAAGTTATCTATAAATTCATTATGAATCCGACCATTTGTTCACCTTTTCCAAGTATTGAAATTATATTATTTATTTAATATTGTCAGTCAGTAATGCGACAGTTTGTTAATTATAAACAGTCGAGATATTTATAAGTTATTATAACTAGTGCCATTAGAAATTGATATATTTCATTAGCTGACTTTGTTCGGTGTACTGTATATTTACGTTGACTTATTTTATTATATAATTAGAAAATAATTGAATTGTTGTGCAAATAAATTATGTAGATTAGAAATCTGTAATTAAAAATGTACATATATTTTATATAATATATGTTCTACGCCATAAATATATACACGTAAATAGAAATGATAGTCCATAAAATATTTTTATGGATGGATATTAGTTTACCAACATATTTTTCTAGAATCTAGAAATCTAGATCATTTTTTTTTTAATTAAGTTAAAAATTAATTTCATACTTTTATTTTAAAAACGTCAAAATTTATTTAAGAAATAATATTAAGAAGTATTTATAATTTCCTGTTGCAAAAATAAAAATCTGTTGTGAGCAGCACAAAATCTCTCGTATATCCAAATTAGGTTACAGAACAAATCTGCATCTCTCAATAGTTATTTATGTACCTAGGACAAAAAATTGCATATTACAGCAGAGCTTGAGTTTGCTTTCCGAGGCGGAGCCGAGGTAAAGCAAACAAGCGAGGCTATAATATGCATTTTTTGCCGAGGTGCATATTACATTTTTCTGTCTACCTTACTTTACGTAATAGATCTAGAAATAAATACACATTTTTTTTAAATTCGTAAAACATTATTTATGCATAATGATAGGATAATATCTGCCATTTTCACAAAATTTTAATTCTTAGCTCTGTTTTACTTTGAAGGAAGACACACTCACAGACACATCAACACTATTTGACAGGTGAAAATAAACAAAACCAACAAAATAACCTCGAAAACAACTCTATCCAGCAGCATCTTAGATTAACATTAGTCATGTCAAAATTAATAATTTTTGGTATAGTTGATTTCGTTACTAATTGCGCACATATTTAAATTAAATTTATCATTAAAATAATATTTTTATTTGCTCATTTGATATTTGTTATTTACAATTCCGGTAGTACACACAATTACAATAATCATAAAATCGTAGTAGGCTTAGCGTACGAAAAAGGTTTGCGGACGAAAAAGGTTTGCGGGCGAAAAGTGATAATGTTCAGAAAAGTGTCATTTTTCGTCCGAAAATAAGTACGTAAAGTTTCACTTTTTGTATAGGTAGACAGAAAAATATTTTAATTACATCTATTTTTTTCTCCTACTGTTCTAAATGTTGGAGTTTCTTCCAATTTCTAAATGGTAAATATTATACGTATTATGTATCTCTAATTTTAAATATTTCATTATTAATAAAATAAGAAATATTTAATATATTTCCCAGAAAAAGCTTTCAGAAATATCATTACCAAAATCTGGCAAATTCAAAAATAGTGTGTATTTATATTTTAATAAATATCACATTCACTTATGAGTCATTATTTTCTATCATCGCGAAAAATAAATATCGTTCCCAGTATTGGTTAAATGCCATAATTATATATTTATTTATAATATTGAAAGCATGTTTCAAGACTAATTTTACTTTTAAAGCGACAAATTTCTCTTTAATGTTTTAATTTTTGAAACAATCTTTCACTTCCTCTTTTTTCCTCGACTGATTCCGATGGCGTTCAAGTGTGTATCGTCTCGTCTGAGCCTTGTCTTGTCTATCGGGAATGTGATATGAAAGTTGTAACCTAGTTCGATGATAAGTTGGTAATTATCGGTGATTGGTCTAGATCGGTTCAATGTGTGTTAGTAGCTGCTAGAGAAACTGAAATCGAGACAAGACGTGATTTTTTGGATTATTTACTATGAGTAGATTGATTTATTCGAAATCAAGTGTAAAATTAAATTTCTAACTAGTATACTTATAAACTTAGTACAATTATTAGAGAGTACAAGTAGTGTAATAAATTAGAAATGGTTTAGTTTTTAAAGGATTTTGAAAATTATTTTAATGAGTGATTTTTTTTACAAAAGTGTGACATTCAAAACAATAACAGCCCGATTCTCAAAAAAGTTTTAAAATTGTTCTATAAAGAGTCTCAAATTTGAAAATATCCATTAGATGAACTAAATATTGAAATTAGTGTAATATTTCGGAAAAGTCATGTGATCTGATTATATTTTGAGAACCGCTGGTTGAAATAAATACTTTTTCTTAGAAGAACACTTGTTTATAGAATGAATATAAAAATTTGAAAATGTCGTAATTCTGGAATTGGTAAAATCTCCAACATTATGAACTTGAAGAATAAATAGATTTTTTTGCGTGTACAATATATTTTGAATGCAATATTTATATAAAATAAAATGGAAATGGCGAGAGGTATTGCGCTGGCCACAACATATTATTATTATTATTAATGAAATAACAAATTTAAAAATGAGATCTGCATTAGCGAAAACTGTCGTTTTATTTGTTATAAAGAAATTTATTAAATAACTGTTATATGTTATAGGAAGAATTATTTAGAATAAGTATAATAAGAGCCGGTTTTTCAATATCTGGTTAAAATTTTAACTAAGAGTTGAAATTTTAATGAGAAATTGAAAAACCGGCACTAGAGCGTGCATTATACGATGAAGTTTTTCTTTTCAAATGACTTGAAAAGTTTTCTCTCTCGCACAATGACATGAGTGCGAGACAAATGAATAGATTTTTCACGAAAAACTTTTAAAGAAAAACTGGAACACGCGCTACTTTTTGTTAAAAGTCCCTATAAGTTTGACTGTCAAGTAACTGTCAAATGTCATTTGTGTTTAAATTTTTGATGTATTCAAGTAGTATTGTAATTGATCGATATTAAACTGAAAAATGGCAAAAGAAAAGTAATTGAAATCTTGATAGCTATACAGGGTGTCTCAATAAGCTTGCTCACTAGGTAACTTTTTTATTTGAAGAGATACGAGGCTGGTTAAATTAGCTAAATTGTGCCATTTTATATTAGAAAATTGGTTATGTAGACAAAATAAAAATTGTGTCAGCGGTTCCCAAAATTTGGGACAGAATATATATTTTTTAAATGGAACTATGTATTTTTATTATCTTATTAGAAAGAGTATTTTTTTCTCTTTCCAATAAGGTAATGTTGTTTATGTACAATTTTTTCAAATAAACGAGTTATTTACGTTTAAAGATAAAAATGATCTTTTATTAGTTTAGGTCAAGTAAACTATGGAAACAACTGTCTTTTATAAAATTATTATTTTATTAATTTATTTAACAGTAATAACAAAACAAAGAAAATATTCAAATTGAAAGCCATTATTTCTTTCGCACATATAAACTCTTTTGGAAAGAGAGCCGACCATTCTACGTAACTGGTGTCTAGATATAACTTTCCATATAGCAAGATCGTATCTAACTTTTCTTTATTTATAAAGTTATTAAACATTATTAAACACAAAGAACTTTACGGGAGATATTATTAAACGTCAAACATAGAAAGAATCAATTGTTTCCCTGGCTTTCTTGACTAAAAAACTAATAAAATAGATTACAAAATTTAAATTTTTAACCGTAAATAACTCGTTTATTTGAAACAATAGTACATAAACAACATTACCTCATTGGAAAGAGAAAAAAATACTCTTTCCAATAAGATAATAAAAAATATATGGTTCCATTTAAAAAATATATATATTGTCCCACATTTTGAGAACCGCTGACACAAATTTTATTTTGTCTACATGACCAATTTTCTAATATAAAATGGCACAATTTTGCTCATTTAACCAACCTCGTAGCTCTTCAAATAAAAAAGTTACCAATAGTGAGCAAGCTTATTGAGACACCCTGTATACGAAAAATTCAAGTGATGAAAATTCAATGCCAATTTAATGTAGATATAATTTAAATTTTGACATTTGGATAATTTAATTTACGCAAAACTTGATCGTGTAAATAAACTCGAAAGGTCACTTTTAAAGACACTTTTCAAGTCACTTGCAAATAAAACTTCATCGTGTAATCCACTCTTGAGTCGGAGACGAATATTTAAAATTTCTGGAGTTTGAATTGGAGTCGCAATTTTTTCCCGGACTCCACAGCCCTGCGTTTAAATGCCCACAGCTTTTGTAAGGTTAGGTAGTCGAAAGAATTTTGTAGAAAATGTAAGCCTACCGAAATATTATGTGCCTGGGATCATACAATTTTATGTGCATTTATCTTTGTTTCTTTCTTTTTTATAACTGAAAGCGTACGTGTTAGTATTGAAGGCTATTGACAACATACAATTAAAAACCAATACTTATAAGCGATGTTCTTATAAGTTTATTGCCTTTACGGAGAAATATTTAATGCATTTAATGCAGTTACCTTGCGAAAACCATTCTGTGTGTTTTATGACATTCTACTGCGCAGTTGTAATATGTGTTGTATATGTAAGTTACAAGTTACAAGCATATCGCGCTAGCAACCAACAAGCGAAACATCTGAATGTAAACACACGACTTGTTGTTTACCTACACGTTTCTATATCTGTAACAGGTGTGGCTTGTTACACCTGTATACATATTACATTTCAAGCGACCATATGTACCGTACATTTAGAACTATTGTTTTAAATTACAGCATATGATCCTTCTTTATAATGGTTTAAATATGTTTTATTTTTAATCATTCTACTCAAAATTTCCATTTAAATTTACATAATTATTTCTTTTTTATATTTTAACTGGAAACTACGCAATTATATTTATTTCGTGTTGTTTATTTCGCGGTTTATAAATTTAGAATTTTCTGATAAAAGTAAATGTTGCAGAACACGAGATCCGATGATGTAAAAAAATCATGCGTGACTTGAAAAGAAAGAGAATGGGGAAGTTTAGCATGGTAAAAATTCTACATAACATACTATTTTCTCACAAATATACCACAAATGACTGCTGAAATTGAAATTAAAAATTAAAATTGTTGCTCCATTTATTTAAAATTAATATTTTTTGGGTAAACTCTAAGTACGTCACAAGTCAGTTGTGCGCAAACTCAGACAGAACGGTGAAAGCGAACCACTTGAACGTAGGTCGAACAACACCTCAGTCTCAACTGACTGGTAATCGCAACCGCGTGCGTCAGTGTATAAGCGACATACGTTGTACCAAGCCTCTATCGACGTCATCACAGCTTAAAATCGGCTTTTTCGGAAAATCTGGACATTTTTGAAATAAATAAAACATGTTACATCATTTTTCAAGTCATGGAATAAAAGGATAAAAAAATCGCTAAACTTCCCTATTTCATGCTGAATTTAGACATTCACCGTTTGTTATTCTATATTCAACTGTATATGAGTGGTGTATGAAAAACCACGCATAACTCAGTTAGAGATAAAATAACGGACGACGAAAGTCGAAATTCAGCAAGAAATTCTCTTTCTTTTTATGCCACGCATGATTTTTTTACTTCTTCGGATCTCGTGTTACAGCCCTTTGAAGTTTCATGATTTTTCATTGAAATTTTGTGTATTTTCAATAATACAAAATTTCGATGAAAAACTAATCACGAAATTATAGTTTCCTTGAAGATATAGTGCTACAGTGAATAGCTAATATTTTTTTTTTAAAAAAGTGAAATATTTCCTCCACAAAGGAAATTATCTATGCTACAAGTTATGAATATTATATTTCCGTTGTCTTTTACTAATACAATACTTTTCCCAAGCATTGCAGTTGCAAAACATAAAACATTTTTATGGGATAATAATTGCAACAATCTGTAACTCTTGTTTATGATTGCACATATTTTTTAAGTTTCTCCAGTGCATTACTAATGTAAAAGATAAAATTTCCTATTGTAAAAAATTCCTACATTAACAATGTTATCAGGATTACGTAATCTGATACAGTTTTTTTAATAAATAGTAATTATTATTATAAAGTACCTACAGTAAAATTTTTGAAAGAAGTCCGATCAAGGCCATCTACGAATTGTATCTATGAATGAAGATTTTGTGCTGTCAAAATTAGTAGTGTCTTTTACTTATTTTTTATGAGGGTACATAATATCTTGTATATCTCATAAAAACTATGTAAACGACACTACTAAATTTGACAGCATAAAATTTTATTTCATAGATGCAATTCGAAGATGGCCTTGATCGGACTTCTTTCAAAAATTTTACTGTACCTACCTTTGTTTGTTTTTAAATCGTCACTAAAGTAATTCCATTATACAGAGTGATACAAAATGATTGAACGTACCTCGTTCTGATATTTTGGAGATGAAAAAAAAAAAATTGTATGCAAAATATGCTTTTAAAATCAACTTGTGATTTTTTTCCCGTAAACACCATTCTAACCTAGCGATTTGAAACTAAATCTGTTTAATTTTAAAAAATAAAAGAACTGTATGTCAAAAAATTCAAAATATGTAACGCTGCTGACTTTCCTAAAATGTCGGTAATATAGGTAACATAATTTGATATTGCTGGTAAATTGATGCTATTTTTTTTCGTGCAATATAATTTTGATAATAATGAGAACTTTTCAAGTCACGTGATTTTCAATCATTATAGATAACTCTGTACGATGCTTTCAGGAAAATGGACTGTTGCAAAATTTATGATAATTACTGTACATGTAAGATAATTTGGGCAAGTGTACTATGTACGATTATTGTAAATTTGAACGGCAACTGACAAAAACTATGTGTAAAAAGAACGCACAAATAGTTCTGATGAAGAAGTTTGAGATAAAACTCATAATTTTGAGTGTTCTTTACGATAACTTCAATGTCCGAGATTAACAGTATTGTGTGTCAGACTGGCAAATATGTAAACATAACCTATAAAAATAAATAGTCCTTTCATTTTCACAATTTCTCGATTTCAAATAAAATTTAATAAGCACCTCGACACTGAAGTTCCTTTTTGTGACTCAGCGTATTTTCCTTGGCCCAATGGGCCTTGGCAAATAAACTCCACAATCGTAATAAAAAAAAATTACAATTTCAGTTCCTTGATATATAAATGACTACTTATTTTCTAAATTATGTGAAAGTCGAAATTTGGGATAAAAAATAAATGTAGTAAATCATCTGTCTCACTTTCATGTGTCTGTATTGTACCCGGAAAAATCTGATAAAATGAGAAACGTAAATGATATATTTTATTGATCATCTTTAAATTAAGAAACTTATGAAATTCTTGCTGCATTCCTGGACCTTTAAAAAAGCAGTAAAATAAAATTCTTGCGCAAAAACTTGAATATTAACATAAACAAAAAATTCCTTGATTATGACATCATATTTATTTGTAAATTAACAGGAAAATATTTCAATAACTTATACACAATCTTGCGTAAAATAAAAGTGAAAACGAAAATTTATTCGTGTGATTTAAGCTAGTGGGAACTTTTGGTTTCGATTTCCAAAAATCTTGAGCGCATTTTTTGTTCATTGTGTTGGTTCACTTGATACTTTCACTTGTAATAATTAATCAGACGTCCAACTGGCAACAATGGATGAGTTGGCCGGCAATGCAGATCTCTTCTTTCGGGTTGGATTACACGTTGAAGGAAATAATACGATGATTACTATATTACCGCTACAACGTTAACTTTCATTTTTTAAACTGATTGTGCATTGTTTTTCTGGAGAACAGTTTTGCTGAATGTTTTGCCTTTGTTTTTACTTAACGTATCATGATGTATTATTGTTCTCATAAATGTTTTTTTTATTTTTAATTGTAATATAATATGTAAAAGAAATGTTTATAATGAGTATATAACAAGCATGCGTTGATACGATGATTATAATTCTCGTTTCAGAACTTGCACTTTTATCAAAAAAAAGTTTAAATTATAACTTTCTTCCATAAATGAGAATACATGTACACATGTATGCATTCCTTTCCTTCATGCAGAACAATAAAATAACAATGTTATTATCTGAAATTAAATTATTCAAAGTACAGTTCACAAAAGAAGTAGTCTAATGCGAGTATAATTGAAACATACATAGCATATGACCTATACAATATTTATACAATTTTAATTGTTGAATTTAAATATACATAGCTTTTTACAGTTAAAACTGTTTTGTTGAAAATGGAACACAAAATATCTACATTTGATAATGAGTATAATACTCGTAAAGCTGCAGTTCTTTCTATGGCCCGGTTTACACTGATATCTTGCTGAACTGACCAAACACTAAATTATGACTATATTACTACTGTTTAGTATAGTACGCTTCGTGTAACACTAGGTTTGTTCCAACAGGAGTTAGAAATATAACAGGATGGAACAAATTCAAGTTCCTTATTTGAAAAACTTTCTTATTAAGAATACTACAGAAAATTGATGTAGGTCTTTATAGGTCAACTTTTTGAGGTAACTTTAACAGTCAGCACAGAAATTTTCGATCGTCTTTTGTTTTTGAGCTACGGGGCAAATACTATAAAAATGCATACACTTACGTAACATTCTCTTTACAATCAAATAATATTACTACCAAGTTTATATTTCTACAGATTCTTGAATTATTGCCCCAAAAGTCAATATACCTCACATTTAGATAAAAACTTCAAAATTTTCAAAAATCTAATTTTTATGTATCTAGATATTTCTCAATGGGCTGATTGAAATTTTGAAACCGCAGATCGATATCTCGTTTCGTTCTCAAAGATATTTAGATTTAAAGTTTTGCCCAATACTGCCCATTTTTGGGTATTTACCCAAAAATGGGTCGAGATATGAATTTGGTGATATCACCATTCGATTCTATGGCCAAAAATACATAAGTATAGCAATTTTTATAATTTTTGTCCAACAGGTTCATTTTTTATGAGTAAAAGCTTGCAAGCCCCTGAAAATGGTCAAAATTTGAAAAAATCCTAAGGGGTACACCTTAGATTTTTGCGATTTTTGGCTATTTTCAGTTATTTTGCTTTATAGATTGTATGCGGTGTTCAAAAACTCTGAAAATTGGTGTAATTATGTAATTTTGTCCGCAGAATCGAATGGTGTTGTCGCCAAATTGATATCACGACCCATTTTTGGGTTATTACCCAAAAATGGGCAGTTTTGAGCAAAACTTTGAATCTAAATATCTCGAGAACGAAACGAGATATCGATCTGGAATCAGCGCATTGAGAAGTATCTAGATACATAAAAATTAGATTTTTGAAAATTTTGAAGTTTTTATATAAATGTGGGTATATTGACTTTTGGGGCAATAATTCAAAAATAGGTAGAGATATCAACTTGGTATTAATATTATTTGATTGTAAAGAGAATGTTACGTAAGTGTACGCATTTTTAGATTATGACTATACATAATGTATATTCATGAAATAATTTTCTTGGATTTATAGAATATTTTCCAAGGAACTTTCTGTATGGAATTTGTAAAAAATTGTATTATGTTTATGTTCGTGTTACAATTTTATTGGATATATATATATATATATATATAATCTTTTCCAATGAACTTTTGGTGTGGGATTTTCGTTCTGTAATATTTTATTAGTTCTAACGTTTCGGTACCATTAACTGATGCCTTCTACGGAGAAAATGACAAATAAATTACGAGGGAAAAGCAAAAACAAATAACCAAGTTAACAAAAAGTACGTAAATGTTATATATTTAGTAAGTATACAATTTACTAGACATTATGCATTCCCGGCATTATAGGACGGCGAACATGCATCTTCTCAAGAAAACTCTTCTTTTGGAAGAGGAAAAACCGTCCGCAAAAACTGGCAGAGAAGTGATCTGAATAACTCAGAGTCACCTTTTCGGTAGCGAAATACCCCAGCCGTAAAAGTACTTTTTCGAGATCAAGGTTAATCTTGTGTCGAAAATTCGAGATTTTCAAAACGAGATCTCGAAAATTCGAGATCGCGTGGCATCACTAACAATAACTGATATTTCTTCTTCAGATATGGAGGAACTTTTATGAAACGATCGAATTAAAATAAATCTCTTGTGTTTTGCTTCTTGTGTGTGTGGATGCGTAGTCCACTGGATTCTATCCTCGAACCTCGGTTGTAGTAGAGGCCTCGAGCCGGCCAAGGTCAGCAGCGTGTGCAGGAATGCGCCCTGAGCCTCAGGCATACCTGCAACACTACCTACCTCGCATCCAGCGATTCTTTTTCACTGCACATTAGTGATTATATCACTATCGTAAAAACTTACGTTCTTCCATTTTTGTTGCCTGGACTCCGTATATGTTCTCTTCTTATCGCTTTATTATTCCTTATTGCTTTTCAATTGAATATTATAATAAAAATAGTGTTTATCTCCATGCTAAATCAAGGTTATGTTATCTTAATAGAAAATTACTGATGCAGCAACTTTGCTATTAATGCATACTTGTTTATTTATTGTTGTTTTTTATTGAATATTTTAGTAGATGCTGTTGTTTATCTCGGATGACATCTTGAAGACAACTGAATCAAGGTTAACATTGTTCATTTGTTCCCATTTCCAAATAATTGACCTTATTATGACACAAGTTTCAACACGTTCACTGTCTACTACGAGAATACTCGTAGTTGGCCAACTGAGTTTACTTGCCAGCTACGAGATAACTCGTTATTGATAGCTTTACCAAAATCGCCGAGTGCAAGTATTGTCGTAGCAAATAACTAGACTAAATAATACTTTTAGCTTATTATAATGGATCATTTATTTCTCAAAACGTAGAAATCATTTAAAAGCATAAAAATGCAAATACGATCTTGCTGCATAGAAACGGATGCATCAGCGAACGTGTTGAAATTAAATAGTACTTTCTTTTATTTTGGATAAAAAGAAACAATTTTGACAGAGAAAGTACAACTTCTTCATAATGAAGGTCTTTGTTATTTTGTTGTTAATTTGCCGGCAAATAATGATAATTTTCTACAGTATTTAATCATTTATTAAGATATTGAAAATAATGATTATGTTGCATTTACTTCATGTTTGGAAGACAACTATTATACAGATGTCCCAGATTTAAACGGCATAACTTGAACCATGGATTAAACACGTAAAAATAAGGTGACAAGTTCATTTGAGCAAATGTCCGTAAATGCTTTGTTTCAGAGATATTCATGTTTTTCATATTGGAGCAGCGCTTCCTTAAAAATCAAGTTTATAACGAGATATCAAATATTATCTTACTATGTTATGACATAACATTTAAATTAATTAAAATCATTTACCGATAATTAATTTAATTATTATGTTACAACTTAATAAGTTAATATTTGATATCTCGTAATAAAGCTGATTTTTTAAAAGTGGCGCTGCTCCAATAAGAAAATCATGAATATCTCTGAAACAAAGCATTTACGGATATTTGCTCAAATGAACTTGTCACCTTATTTTTACGTGTTTAATCCCTGGTTCAAGTTATGCCGTTTAAATCTGGGACAACCTATATAATAAAAGTACAAAAGTATTTAATATTTTCTATTAAATTTTGACGTTTTACACTGTCATTATTAACTCCATAGCAACAACTATAAGTAACACTTTTTTCACATGTGAATTAAAGAAAATTTTATATCATTCTCACAAAATTTTAACTCACTCTGCAACAAATAATGCATTTAAAATAACATCAGGTACGAAAATAACACTTACCATAATATTTATCAGCAAATAACAGCCATTTTCATTATTTTTCACGGCACAAATGACAGACAATGAAGCATTTTAAATACATGACTTGACGTCTATCAGCGACGATTGTCATGCTCAGCCTACTAACTGCTCAGTTTTTTATTTTGTCAAAATTAAATATTTTAATGGTTTTTATTAGCATTTCGTCAAAATTGAATAAAATATTGTACAAACCACCTGAGCTAAGAATGTTTATTCACTCGAAGAAATTAACTTTCTTCTCGTGGATAAACATTACCTTAGCTCACTTGGTGTGTAAATATCTATTATATCTTCATAGATACCTATTTACATTAAAGTTTATTTTAAGCAGAGATTTCGGATTACTTTAGCCTACTCTTGCAAATTTACAATGGGGAAGTTTAGCATGGTAAAAATTCTACATAACATACTATTTTCTCCTCACAAATATAACACAAATGACAGCTGAAATTGAAATTAAAAATTAAAATTATTGCTCCATTTATTTATAATTAATATTTTTTGGGTAAACTCTAAGTACGTCACAAGTCAGTTACGCGCAAACTCAGACAGAACGGTGAAAGCGAACCACTTGAACGTAGGTCGAACAACACCTGAGTCTCAAGTGACTGGTGACCGCAACCGCGTGCGTCAGTGTATAAGCGACATACGTTGTACCAAGCCTCTACCGACGTCATCACAGCTTAAAATCGGATTTTCCGGAAAATCTGGGCATTTTTGAAAAAAATAAAACATCATTTTTCAAGTTATTTCCCATGGAATAAAAGAATAAAAAAAATCGCTAAACTTCCCCATTCTATCAGTAATTTTTATGAAAGTATAGTATCCGCCACGGCTATGCCTTAAAATAAACTTTTGGTTGAAAATTCAAAAGTGCTTTGGGTCTCTACTACAACGTGTTAAATTCTGATAATAAAGAGAAATCTAACATATAGTATAGTACTTTTCTTAGATAAACAACATGTTTAAATCGTTATCGAGATACAATCAAAAATTATTCTTTTACTCATGTTTATGTTAATAATCGAGATCTT
Organism: Ophonus ardosiacus; assembly: GCA_943142095.1. NCBI lineage: Eukaryota > Metazoa > Arthropoda > Insecta > Coleoptera > Carabidae > Ophonus > Ophonus ardosiacus. The sequence continues at coordinate 45,580,992 of OW964827.1, read as the reverse complement.
ACAAGATTTGGAGTGCGTTTCAAAATCGTTCTATGAAGTAGTACAGAGTCGAGTATTACGAGTAGAATATGAAGAACAAAACGGTTTTGAGCGAAGTGTGTACTCTGGAGTATGGTTTTGGAACGCACCCCTGGTAGATGACATTAGCCGACTGGTAGGGCACACGTAGGGCATTTTTACCTCACGCTAATAAAGGTATTGGATTCATATTAAAAATCGCATATCCAGATTTTAGTGAATAAGCACGTTTTATGGTCACTAGAATCCGATTTTAACATATTTACGACGATGTCTGTGAGGAAGGACGATTCCTCAAAAACTATAATACTTAAGACCTGTTTAACGACGTATTCCTCAATCTGACAATTATGGGAAGAGTTGAAAAGGTTTTGATAACAAATAGACAACCGGGAGTAGTTTCTTAAAAAATTCTTCCAAATATTATTTTTTGAAAATTTTTGCTATTTACTCACATTATTGAAAGCTTTTTCTGGGAAGTTCATGTAGTAATATTTCTTTTTGAATTATTATTTAAAATTGTAGGTTGGTATACATACCGCCAATCCAGTCAATAAATTGGAACCATCTTGAACATTTTAGAAGAGTAGAACAAGATTCCTTATAGAATCAAAGAAATAATAGAATTATTTGTGTGTACAAGAAATGTTAAATTTGATACTATGTAACAAAACGGAAATGGCGAGAGATATTGTGCTGACCACAACAGATTTTTTAAATTAAATTAGATACTTGAGTTTCATAATATGCAGTATATTGTATATTTTTTTTGACATTTTTGGACAATCCTAACCTTATTTTTGTAACACCATACGATATTTTTTATTTCATGTTAACTTTACTATTTTATTTCTTCTCTTCTTCTTATTCTTAGTTTTAAATTCAAAATTATGTGAAAATAAAATTCGTAACAATCGTTTCTGTTCGTTTATTTATTAAAATTTGACATTTGATATTTTTGCAATTCTTAACCACCAACCTTACGAAAATAAATTGTACTAGTCTATTACTGCCACCGAATATGCTATTAACGAACTCCTCTGGGTGCTATAATAGCTTTGTTACATATGCAAAATAGAAAAATAACTATTGTGAGTTTTTATTTGTATCAACTTTTGTGACTTTGTCGAAAAAAGTTCAGTAAAATAGTGAAAACTACATCAAAATCCATCTATTGGTTTCTTAAGATTAGCATCAATAAATAAACAGACTTTTACCGAGGACTTCATTTACTGTGAAGAGATTTCTGAAATCGTCGAAGAGCTGGTTATTATCGTTTTATCGTACGCAGTAATAGATAAAAATAGCGATGATATATTTATCTTCTCCATTTTCTTTACTAACCACTTTCACATATGAAAATTTCTCAGTATATTATCCCATCATCCATTTTTCTTTCAACCGGTTCTTCGCTGTTTGCAATGGCAACTTGATCGTGATATCGCAGAGCAGAGCAAAAACCCGCTTCTGGAATCCAGTGAGTGCAGGCAAGAAAAAATTGCTCGCCGCAGAAATAATTGCACATCGGTGTAGTTGGCTGCTGCTCTTGTTCATTTCTAGACCGAGCAGAAAAACGATCGCAGCCGACCGAGGGATATTAGAAACTGATGGATTACAACCTGTCCGGTTTTTTATGTGGGAAAGAAATCAATGTTTGGATTGTAATTGTTGGAATAGGAATCGTGTTTGCTATACGTGATCATTGCTGCAGAAGAATATTATGCTGTAGACATAGCATATGAATATGCATTTTTTTTTTTATAATTTATGTTCGAATACTTTCTAATTAAATATTTTATATGGGTATATACATATGTTTTAGATAAATAAATGAAAATATCATCTTTATATCTTAATTTATGCATTCATACAACAATTATCCTTGGACAACATAAACTTTCGCGTTATCTATATTCATGCAAACTTTTCTATTAGTTCAATTCTGGAAACTTTATTTTCTTTTATTCATATGGCAATCCACTGGCATTAAAAGCTGTCATATAGAAAATGCACCACAAAATACAATATAATAATTCTTTATTGTATTTCAAGATGTACAAATTTGATTTCCTTATATGAAATACTTTCTTATTAAGCACGCTACAGAAACCGATGTAGGTCTTTTTGGCTAACTTTTTCAGACAACTTTAATAGGCACTACAGGAATGTTCGATCGTCTTTTGTTTTTGAGCTACAGGCTAAAATTTATTTTTTGATTATTTTGAAAATACCTCATAACTCGTTTACTATAAAAGATAAAGAAAAAACGTTTAGATAATTTTTGTACTATTCTTTACGTAGAATAATGTGATGTAATTAAATTATTTAAAAGTTAATAATTCCTAGAAATAAAACACAAACATAATATTTTTTAAATAGGAACATATGTTGAAAATAATGTAATTTTTCTCTTATTTTATAAGCTTTTCAACGATATGTAACAAGTCTACATTCTTTTGTTTTAAACATGAGTAAAACATGAATTATTAACTTTTTGGGGTGAAAAAAATTAAATTTATTAAGAAACAATTGAAAAATCAATTATCGATTTGTTTATTTTTAGTATTCCTATTTAAAAAATATTATGTTTGTGTTATATATCGAGAATTAAAGTTGGAAAAAATCTAATTACATCACGTTATTTTACATAAAAAATCTGATGTGGCCAACACAAAACCTCCCGCAATTTAATTTTTATTAATTAAAATACATACCTATCTATTTACTAACTCTGCAAACTGTTTCATTGCAGAAAACTATTGCTTTATTTACTATTTTCTTTTTAAAATGCCACTATTATTAATTTGAAGTGATTAGTTTTTTGACAGTGACATTTACTGTCAGTTACATTCATTTGAAATATGAACTGTGTAACAAAGGAATTGTGTTTATCTTAGGCTTCGCGACTAATAAAAAAAATTATTTTTAAATTTATCTGTAAAATATATAGAAAAAGTATTAATGTATTCCTGTAGAAAATTCAATAATCTTTAATTTTCAAAAGACATAAAATGCGAAAAAATGGCATTTAATGAAATTTTTTGAAGAAAAATCTTTATGAGCTTCAGGTAAAGTGCCATTTCCGGTTATCCGATTTACACCAAAATCTAATGGCTTCTTTTCATATTAGAATAGGATGGAAATACAAGGTTTCAGAATTTCCTGGACGATACTATTTGAGTTAGAGTACTAACAAAATCCGTACACACACACACATGCACACAACATACACAACACACACACACACACACACACACACATACACACATACAGACATCATCGTGAAAATGTTAAAATTGGATTCTAGGGACCATAAAACGTGGTCATTTACTATAATCTTAATATGTGATTTTTAGCACGATCCCTATACCTCCCTTACCAAGGGTAGCGGGAGGTAGAAACAGTATAAAAATTATATAAAATTTTTAAATTAGAATATGTAATTAATCTGTAAATATAAAATTGGATATAACAACCTATATCCTGTCCTATAGCGTACTTAACCTGTAATCTATGTCAATAATAATTGTATATATTTTAAATAAACTAATTTTTATTACATTTATTGGTGCATGGTGCAATTATTTAATAATTCTTTATAATATAATATCACATACAAATAATGATGACGATATATTTTACCGTGTGGGAGCATACCAGGCGTCACCTCACGGGCACTCATAGCTGGTGTGGAGAGTGCACCACAGGGGTCACTTTTGTGCCATTTAAAATTGGAAATATTTGGCGTCTGTCGGGATCGAACCCGGTTCCCCCAGGTTCGCGACCAGACACTTAGGCACGCGGCCACCGATGTCTTAACCCATGGCCATACCCTGGTTGTAGAGGTACCCTATTATATATAAAAAAATTATTTTGAGTGGTACATTATTGCAAACCACCACTTAGATTTTAATTGCAAAATTAAATAGAAGGCAATTTGATCTCAAAAATTATATTTTCATCCCTAGGTTTAAGTTTATAATGATCACTCTGTACATGTATAAAATGCAAATTTTAAATAAAGACTGAACCTGTTTTACGAATTAATTGTGAAATCAATTTTCCTCGGGAAAAGACCTTAATTCAATTCATTGCACAAAATGGCTTTATAATACTGTAAAATTAATATTCTACACTGTAAAAAATATCAATATCTGCAATTTGATATGCTTGATCTTGCTATTGCTGTTAATTAAAGTTATCAATTTTTGCAATTGTTTCTGAAAGCATGAAAGGTATCATAACGGAAACTTAACAATGACAAAATCAATATATTTCATCAACGTCCGACTTTTGTAAATTGAATCTGCTGTACGTTCGAGGTTGAGTAGTGACCTATGACCCACTGCAACCGGGTCATCGAGGTGCCAGATTATGTCAATGTGTTTGGCCTCCATTCCAATTCACTGTTAGCGTTAACTGCAATAGAAAATACACCCATATGCTAGGATTAGTACAATGGATTTATTATTTATTGTTTTCCAGTTCTATTCTTACAATTGAGTTTTAAATTAAAGTTTCTCTTGTTTACTTTTTCTTTGTTTTACTCTATTTATTTGTTTACATATGGTAACCTTTCACTAAAAGAATAGAAATATTATTTATGCTACATTAATCGACTTGATTAAATTATAAATGATAATGAATATTAAGCCTGTTTTACATTTGTCAATTTTTGCGTCAATTTCAAGAACTTGAGTCAAATTAAGTTCTAGAAATTGAGCTTGAAAAAACATTTGCATTATACTTGTTAATTGCTCTTCAATTTTAAGTCAATCAAGAAATAGAGCTAGTACTGTTTTTCCTTCAATTTTGTAGTGCTTACTAGTAATTTTAATAACACACCAATCAATTTAATTATGTGACATCTATTCTTTCATTCTATAAGAAATCTTGTCCTACTCTTCTAAAATCTTCAAGATGGTTCCAATTCATTGACGGATATTTTTTAAGGATATATGTACTATTACTGTTAATATAGTTATTAACGTCATTAAGCCTATATGAGGCAAATAATGGATGAGGCTGAGATTTACAATCAGCCGAGTTCTTTGCATATCGGCCGTGCGGCGTTCAAGATTTTTCGTAATATCATAAAATTTAAACATTTAGGAGTAATAAAATTCTTCTATTTGTTGATTTATAAATTCTCAGTCCATCAAGATGTTGTTAATTTTTTAGGAACACTTGATCCTTAATTGTAGGCGTGTGTTATCTTTTCACTTTTGTTTTTAGTCCTGTTATATCTTAATAACAGTACGGTATTACGAAAATGTACATTACCTATACCTAAAATTTTAAATAATTAATTAATAATTTAATACGGACTATTAAATGGACTTCCCAGAAAAACTGTTAGTTATAAACATTTGAATTTGACAATTGGTTTCCTTGGTGTAGTCTGGACTGTGCGATTTATTGCAACAGATTATTCGGTATATTTTCTTTATCTCCAAATCTATTGAACATTTAATAGAATTTTTATATTCTTCAATATTTGTAGTAACAAAAATCTTCAAAAAATATATTTAGAAGAATTTTTTTTAAGAAACTACTACTTCCAGTTGTCTAATTGTTATCAAAACCTTTTCAGCTCTTCCCATTGTCAGATTGAGGAATACGTAATTAAACAGATCTTAAGTATTACAGTTTTTGAGGAATCGTCCTTCCAACATCCACACACACACACACACATTATCATAAAAATGATATAATCGAATTCTAGGGACCTTAAAACGTGCTTATTTACTAAAATCTGGATATGGGATTTTTAGCATGAATCCAGTAGACACCTCTCTTAGCGAGAGGTAAAAAATTGATAGATGTAAACAGTGGCTAGAAATTGGTACAATTTTATGTTTAATTTATTGAGCTTGGCCAAATTCTTAAAATTGACGGAAAGATTGTCAAATGTAAATCATGCATTATATGTTTTCTAGAAAATCATAAAATATTTATTTTAATAGTCCATAAAAACCTACTTTACTAACAACGGCTTATTTTGAAATACCTATAAATGATAGGTGTAGGTAGCGTTTCGAAATTTGCAATTTAAAAATAATTCTCGAGTTTTTTATAGAACCTACACTTTTTGCTCTGGATAAAATGAAGAAGTTTGAGGAGATGAAACAAAGGTATAATTTTGAGAAAACTTTACGATAACTTCAATGTTCGAGATTAGCAACAGTGAGTGTCAGACTGACATATGTAAATATAACCTATAATAAAAAAAAAATAATTTTCACAATTTTTCGATTTCAAATAAACCTTAATATGCATCTCGACATTGAAGTTGCTCATATTGCTTTTTTTCCCTTTGTCCTACGGGCTTCGGTTAATAAATTCCACATTCGTGGCTATGAACAGAGAAACGCATGTCTGATTATTTTTCAATTAAAAAATCAAGTTGTCAAAATTGATCTTGAAATGTAATTTTCTTGAAATTCATTGTAACAGGCAGCAAAGGAATATTGTCATTCACCGTTTTCTAATTTCTTTCTATTTCTAAAATAAGATTCAAGACGAAAAGCTTTAATTTATTTAGATAGCATTTTTGATATTATCTCGTGTTTAATTGGCATTTAATTATATACATACTTTCATATTAAGACATACCTTTGTTTGTTCATAGCCTACTCCGAGTTAGGTTAGCTTATAGTGAAATATGTCTGCACTAATTTGTTACGTTCTTAGCTATTGTACAATCAATGGATTGTATATCACCTTATGAATTTTATATACATTTTGAAGTAATATTCCATATTTGCAAAATGTTATAATTACATCCTCAATCAAATCAGCCTATTAAAAGTAAACTATTGCCTATATGTCTGTGAGATTTTATCTCATTATTTCATACATAATAGTCTCTTAAGCATTATTAATTACATATGTGGTGCAATTTGTATATATCTACCTACGAATGTCTTTCAACCTACGCTAATCTGTTTCTGTCTTCAATGAACAAAAATGAAAGTAACTCCCACATTATATCACATACGTCAGGTGAGCTTGTACATTTTAACTAATCAAATCATACAAAGTAGAAGAAATATAAAACTAAGTGGTTAAATTAACTATTCAAAAATTAATATCTACCCACTTAACAACAACGGAAAAAAGAGCTGAAGACTACTTAAAAAACTTTATTCTATTTTATTTCTTTTTATCTTTCTCCATATAGATAACTACGAAGTTAATTATGACAAATTGACAAATATAATTATGGAAGTATCTATATAAATTTAAATATAGAAGATCGTGTCCATATTGATTAGGCTTTTTTTTAAATCATTTTGGTCAGTACTAACGTAGGTATCAAAAAGTTTTGAGAAAAGTTTTACGCTTCAAATTTAAATAATGTCTAATCTATATAGTTGTCACTGGACAAATTATAGTTTCATTATAAATATTTCAACTTTGAAATCAAAATTCTGTTTAGAAATAATTATTATTTTTCCCACATCTCTGTCTATTTAGTCTGAATGTCAGCCGCTTAGACATTTAGGTGCGGTAGTGCGAGCTCGGTTTTAACTAAAACGCTGTTTTAAGAAATGTCAAATTCAAATTTCAATATTTAATTTCACCCTTATGTTTAAAGAACGATTTTTTAAAAAATATTTGTTTGAATACAAACTATGTTCTGCTTAAAAATCATATTTTGGTAAATTTGATATTATATATTTTTATTATTAAATAATGAAATTTGACATTTCTTAAAACAGCGTTTTAGTTAAAACCAAGGTCGCACTACCAGCCTTACAGCCCGATTCTCAAAAAAGTTTAAGCTATAGTCGTCATTTTTGAATTAGTGAATTCTATTCTATTCCAGTATTTAAAATGTAATCTTCATAATATTATCAAAAAAGGTAGACACTAGGAATATATTATATTTTATATATTTTAAGATATAAACCGTCAAAATCAGAGTAGAATTCGTTAATCGATAATTAAGTTTATGTTATTGCCAGCCTACGTTGAGGGTTGATATTTAGCTATGGATGCTGGAGGAAGATGATATTCATTTGTTTTTAGTTAATCTAGTCCAAGCAACATGTAGAGTTTTAGTTTTGCCTCGCGTTATGCGTAACATGAGTATTTTGTCTTAGGGATGCATAGGCATCTTTAGGATTTAGTTATGTTAATAATGAGTTGTAAATAAATACGTAAATAAAATTTAGAATAAAAAATTAAGTGTGTCCGTCTCCAGAAAAGTGTTCATCAATCATCCGTTTAAGTGTTAGTGCGTGTGTTCATCCTGAGTGAAGCGATCATCAAGTCACCGTCGGTAAGGGTAAACCAGTAAAAAACTTTATTTATCGGTTAATAATTCTATGTGTAAATTTGGAACAGTAGACCTCTACAAAATCTCCAAAAAAAATGTAAAATACATAACATTTTACTATTTCTTGTTGAAGGAAATCTATTCCATTTATCACTTTTCTTCCTACATGGATTACAAAACACAATACATATCATCACCGTGGCTATTGAAGCACGTTGTTGTAATTACCCCAACAAAATAGTGTCTTGCGCGGCCTTCAGGGCAGCTGTTCAACAACCTCGGCGGAGTGCGGAGTCAAGTTCGCTCAACCTGCACTCGCTCCTCCGCCGCCTTCAAGTGGTGACTCATGGTGAGGCGAGCTTCTAGCCAGCAATGGCATTGGAAGCTTGCGAAATGCAGGAAATTTAGATTGTGGTTGAAAAAGTTAGGTATAGTTGCAAAATGATAACTTTGAGAGTGAATTGAAATTCATTCTCTTTCACATACTGAAAATTAAATTTAAGTCCCACTAAAATCTCAATTTAATAAATGTCGTTATTATCACTGTAACACGGGGAGGGGGGACCCAGCTGGTTTACCCTTACCGACGATGTCTTGACTGCTTCATTGAGGATGAACATATACACTTTCACTTAACACTTACAGATGTGATTGATGGAGGCGAACACACAATATTTTTATACTAAATTTTACTTACATATTTATTTAATTACAACTATTATTAATGACAAAATTAAACATAACTAAATCCTAAAGATGCCGATGCATCCCTAGGGCAAAATACTCGCGAGGCAAACTAAAACTGTACATGTCGCTTGGACATGAGAGACCAACACAGACTTTGTCTTTCCAGTATGAATCTTAAATCTAGACTAACCAAAAACAAACGGATATCATCTTCAGTAGAGCATATCTGAGGGGTGCGAAATGAAAGGTTATTAAACGGATTCCTTAGCCAAATATCATCCCTACACGTAGGCTGGCAACAATTTATAGATTTATTATCAATACACTAAGCGTCTAAGCGGTTGACATCCAGACTAAACAGAGAGATATGTGGGAAAATTTTCTAAACAGAATTTTGACTTACAAAGATAACAATATATAACCAGGTAGTAAATAATTATGAAAGTAACAAAATGTATCAAAAAATATTGTTGTACACTGAAAATGAAAAAGAGCACTAACAATATTTGAAGATGCCTGTATGTACTCTATGTACACTCACACTCGGATTTATTAGAAATAGCACTAACATTTCGGTTGTAGCAAAATATTATATGCAACTCATGTGTAAAATATTTTTTTTATCTTGTGTAAAACATCGCACTTGACCAAAAAAGTACTACTTTATACACTTCTTGCATAAATAACTTTTATTCGTCCAACGGTGTAGACTTGTTTCGGCCGTTTTACGCACAACTGCAATCAAATGAAATGTTTTTAAATTCTTTTTTAAATACATGCAAATTTTGTAGCTATGTAAAAATATAACGTGGTCAGGTTATTCGAATTTTGTCGTTATATTATAAATAATTAAAGAAATACTTCAAAAATTTATATAATTAAATAAAGGTTAGTATCATTACCGGGCGTTTTGGCTTTTTTACAGCCAGGTGGGCAGTAAAACTGGCAAAAAGCCCGGCGGGCGTAATGTTCAAAAAACAAAACAATTTTAATGCAGTTGTGCGTAAAATAATAAACGACCTCTATGTCTACAGTAGTGCAGGGTTTAAGCAGCATGTAAATTATAAAATTAAATTTAGCCACCAAATTAAGAAACTAAAATACAATAAAGTCGTCTATGCAAAAAAATATAGATATACAAATTGTTGAATAAGTCCAATTAGTATTTCATCGCTCCTCTCTGCAGTAACTGTGTTGTCGTCATATATTTTCATAGGTTAGGTTTTAATATAAGTGCGCGATTGGCGCAGGCGCAAAACTAAGAAATTATAAAATTAAATTAAAAGTTAAAAATAGCCAACTCCTTAAATTAGTTTCATTAGTTTAGTTCTTCATTTTTATTGCATAAACGTTGCATTGATAACAATATTTCTACTTGTTTAGTTTAGTTTTACAATTTAATTTGTCTGCATAAAACCAGCATATAAATATATTGTCAATACTAAAATATATTTTGGGAAGATGAAAAATTCTGGGTGTTATATTTATATAATTCTACATTTGACTTTGTGGTCCATTTCTACATCTTTAAGTATATATGAACGTGACATATTAGAACAAGACTCAAAGTATACAAATTTCGTTTTTACTCATGTCTGTTGAAATCAGATTGACACACTCTGTAATGCATATTTAAATAGCCTTGATAATGTATCAATTTATTAAGATGCAGTCATTATATCACATTTTTTCTGTATCAGTAAATCACAATTTAGCAACGTCTTCAAGTGTAGATCCTGCATTTTAAAACAAGGTTGCCCGTTAACTGCAATTTGTTGTATAGTATTTAAAAAGAGGAAATGAGTAACACTCTCTCACACTTACCTGTAATCTAGAATATGTTTTGTCCTTACCAGTTTGTCTAACTGATTTCGTTACTCAATCTAAATGAAAACAACCGTATAATGAACAAAACACTTAATTGTCTTCTACACAATAGAGATAGTTCATGATATCAATTTAAACTTTAAATAATTTGTCAATATAGAAGAAAATTATTTATTAACAATTAACGTTAAATTATAATAGAAAGTACTCAATGCTTACAATTGTAACTGTAGTGTAAATTAGGTAGATATACTGACAATGATTAAGTGAATGGTGACAGTAACATATTTGCATTTACTAAATTTATATTACATAATACATTGTTCTAGATACGTTGCTTGAACATTGAATTAATCGCTTGTTACTTTTCAAGGAAAAGGTAAAAAAGTATACTTGACACTAAGATTTTGTGAATAAGTATATTTTATGGTCTTGTACTCACATACAAAGAGATGTAACATTTTTTTTATTTAATTCATTAAATTGTTGGTAATGCTTCAAGCTTAAAAAAAATTGGTGTAATGAACAAACTAATTGCAAATTATACATATCATACAGGATGGGGGTGGAAAAATGGGGAATAATAAAAACTCCAAAACTCAGTGAAATGGACTTTTTGAAGAAATTACAAATATATCAGCTTAAAGATAAAAATCTGATGTGACCAGCACACTACCTTTCGTCAATTCTATGTATTTTGTATAAATCCAATACCAACGTTCCTTGGAAAAGATTCTATAATATATCCAGTAAAATTGTAATACGAACTTAAACTATTTTTTACAAATTTCATACCGAAAGATCCTTGGAAAAGATTCTATAAATCCAATAAAACTATAAAACATATATACACTAAGGCTGTGTCCCGATGTTGCATTTTGGCATTTAGTATTTAGGAAATACAACTCCGAATGGCACACTAGTGATATCCATTGGTTTGTATGGCAACACTTTAAGAACAACAAAAATGAATTATACATTTCGATTCAATTTGATGCTTGAGAGTAAATGTTAATATTATATTTCATAAAATAGGAGCTAAGAAGCTATTCTTTGACAGTAAATTTGACGTTTCGTACAAATTATAGCAACGAACATGATTTGTTTAATTAGTGCGCGTCAACTTCAAGGCATAGTATGCTCCTGCAAAGCCCTAAAATCTAATTTCTAAAATCCTAAATAATCACTAGATTTAGGGTATATAAATTTAGGATTTAGATATTAGGGTTATAAAAGTACAACATCGGAAACAGCCTATGTAAATTGCATGTGACACTGACATCTGCCAATTAGAATTATTTGAATATATCAGCTGTTTCCATCCAAAACTGGCTGATTTATGAAAGTTAATCTCTTTATAATTCTTTAACTCTATCTATTGAATATGAAGGTAAATGCATAATCAAACCGTGTAGATAATTAGATATTCATTCATAAATGCCAAAAAATGATATTTAACTGCGTTTTTTCACGAAAACCTGTTAAGAACTTCAAATAAAAGAACTTTCGGTTGACCAATTATAACCAAAATCTAATCAGCTCTTCCTGTGGATGTAAAAAAAGTAATACGAAAGAATTATAATTTTTTGAATTTTTGTGACACACACACACACATATATACACACACATACAGGCTATTCAAAAAATAGAGGAGACGGATTTAAACTAGGCATTTCCGGATATATGTTTATATGAACTTTTACCTTTAGATAAGGAAGGTATTGTCTTTGGTCAAAAAATTTGGTGGTGAGTTTTTAATGAATAAGCACGTTTTAGGGTCCCTACAATACGAATTTACTATTTTTAAGATGATGTCTGTATGTATGTATGTATGTATGTATGTATGTATGTATGTATGTATGTATGTATGTATGTATGTATGTATGTATGTATGTATGTATGTATGTATGTATGTGTGTATGTGTGTGTGTCGGTGTGTGACAAATTTTTCTCCGACGATAACTCCAATACTACTACTCTATACGGTTTGATTATACATTTTCCTTCATATTCAATAGATGTAGAGTTAAAGCATTATAAAGAAATTAATTTACAAAAATTAGTCAGTTTTGCTATTTATCATGGAAACAGCTGCTCATTCAAGAAATACTAATTGACAGATGTCTGTTGCAAGTGAAAAACCAAATATGGATCAAAATTTAGTATGTCATAGTGTTCCTCGCAAGTGACAAGCAGTGAAAGGCTAAAGAGAAGATGGAAGGACTGTATCGCAGAAGACTTGAGAAAGGAAGGACTGCGTGAAGAAGATGCGTTGGACAGGAATGAGTGGAAGAGAAGAGGAAACAGCGACCCCTAATAAAATAGGGGAAAGCTGAAGCAGATAGAAATGTGTCAAGTGCATTTTACGTAGTGTTTGTTTATATCATAATTTTATTGGATTTATAGAACCTTTTCAAATGAACTTTTGGTATGGAATTTGTAAAAAATAGTATGTGTTCGTGTTCGATTTTTCATGATATTATATAGAAACTGTTCCACGGTACTTTTGGTATGGGATTTGTACAAAATACATCGAATTGACGGAAGGTCTTGTGCTGGCCACAACAGATTTTTTTTTATTGTTTTGAGATGTATTATCCGTCGCGATAAAGCAAATTGTGGCACACTCAAAAATGGGTAATATGTCGTGATGATATATTTATTTATTTATTTAAATCGGTGACCTCTATTTTTTGACACCTATATATATATAGACATCATCGTAAAACTAGTAAAATCTAGGAACCCTAAAACGTTCTTATTCATTAAAAACTCACCACCGAATTTTATGACCAAAGATAATACCTTCCTTACCTAAAGGTGATGGAACGTAATAAAAACCTTTAAGAATATTTTTTTGTTTTAATACTATTATAGTTCTGGACTTTTATTGTTTCAATTTTAAAACTGTGAAATTGAAGACATTTAAAATAAAATCATTAAGTTTTTCACCCCATAGCAAATTTTTAAATTAGTTTGCTGCTGTTGATTAGAAAATCGTTTGTTTATTCCGACTATTTAATTTCGTTGTTTGAGTTATTCACGCAACAGCGGCGTTACAACCGCAAGCTTTTGCGGTGTCTGTGACGTAATATAGCGTAACAAAACGTAACATCGGCATGGCGAATCGCAATCATGGTTTGTTGGATGGGAAACAATTTTTTATGAGCAATCCGTCTTGAGTTTCAGTTTCAGCCTGCTATTTCACACTTGTATTGTTTGGGAAGTTAATTAGTTTAAAACCAAGTCACTTTTAATAGCAGTGATGAAAGAGGTTAGGAAATCAGAAATGGTTTTTTAATAACATGCTGCGTAATTTGCGTTAGAGGTATTTAAATATTCATTTTATGGTAGAACGGTTTATTATTTTAAGATATGTACATATATGTATGGGAAGGTTGTCTTTATTTTGATAAATTGTTTTTCTAATTCAACGTAGTATATAATCAAGTAAATAAATGCGGTGCAGATATCTTTGTTTCATCTTAATTTGTTTAATTAAGAGATACAACTAACAGTACATGTTGAGATGTCTAATGTTTATGATAAATGATATCTACATTCTTGAATAATTCTTGATCAAATTTCTCAGATACTGGATAGTCGTTATTTCTACTATTATAACTATTTATTTGCGTACAAAAATTACACCATGCACTTATTTTTATAGGCTGATATGGTATATTTATTTAAATATAACAACAATAACTTAATATTTGACGCATAAAACTTTAACACCCAGACATAACCTCGTTTATTAGTTAACCTATTTAACGAGCACTTTTGGTACTAGAGATATAGACCATTCCAGAATGACGTCACTTGGCCTTCACAGGAGAGATTTTAACCTCACTTTTGAATATTTTTAAAAATTATTTAATTATATATCTTACGATAAATATCGAGCAATTTTGATTTTGATACAATTTATTCATAAAATTAAACTATAAATTTTTCCATGGCTCCATCATTGAGTAAATTTTGTATGAAATTTATTTCTGACAGCTGCCTCTCACGAAATTCATTTGTTCTGGATTGATCTATAGCTGAAAATGTAAATTTTGCAGGTTTTTTTTATTTTTGCGACTAAATTCTAAGTGTGAAATATACTGGATTTTGGTTTGCTTTGCCCCTCTTAAGGACAGCTTTTTATTTTCTTTTGAATGACGAAGTTCAAGATTTGAAGAATACGTATTACAATTACAAATAGTCTGAAATGAAAGAAACACAGTTAATATGAAATATTAAGTTCAATGATCCAATAAATGTGTGGGTGAAATATGAAAGGAATTTTTGTTGTATTATAATTTACAATGAATTGTTATAAATATGTATGAAGTGATACTATTGTTTGATATATAAAAAGATTACATGTTCTAATATAAATTTCTACAGATTATAATTATATAACAACAATCGAAACTTCATATGCTATATCGAATAAGAAATAATCTGATGTGGTCAGCACATTACCTTCCATCAATTCAAGTACTTTGTACAAATCCCATGCCGAAAGTTCATACAAACATCATGGAATAACTAGTAAAATTGTATTTTAGGGACCCTAAACCGTACTTATTCATTAAAAATTCCACCGAATTTTTTGACCAACGACAATACCTTTCTTAGCTAAAGGTGACGGAAGATAAAAAAGCAGAAATTATAATATTTTTTGCATATAAAAACCTTGAAGAATTAATTAGTATCGCTATTTTTTTACAAAGATAATAATGTCAATTTTCTTTTATGTAATTATAATTGCAGTCGAACAAGTAGAGTTAAAAATTTTCAAAGTAGTAGTTAATAAGGAGAGAAATTAGCCAATATACGTCATAGAAGAAAATCGTTTCTAATTGTAATAATTGTTAAAATTGAAGTTACAATTCTTTAAAATAAAGCTGACCTTATTGAAGGAATAATAAGATAATTTAACTAAGATGCATTTTTTGCTGTTTTTTCTCTACTATACAATGTGTCTCATTTAGAGCTGCCACCATTGGGATTTCGAGAACTATAAGAGATACGATGTCGGTTAAATGGAACTTTTTGTGAGCCTTTGGGAGGCCATCACAGATGTGCTTTTGTTTTTCCAAAAATTCTTATAGGGCACTAGATAATGTCGAAAAACTGAATATTGTTGATTTTTTCTTTCTCAAATAACTTCTAAACTATTGATAATTGAGAAAAACGTTTCAAATATAAAATATAGATATTTTTATTAATTAACCAATGGCGTACGAAATAAATTTTTATATCCGTAAATTTTCAAGATATAACACAAACTTATATTTTTTTAAATGGAACCCATATCTGATTTTACTCTCAAAAAAATAATTATTTTTTTCTCTTTTCAGTGATGTAAGGGTTATTATATATTATATTTGTTTTGCTCCTAAAATTTAATTTTTCTCTTTATTTTCCTGAATTTTCTTATTATTTCCTAAAAAAACAATATTATTTTTGGAGGTAGATACAGGAAAGTAAGAATTCTTCGGACTTGCAGTCAATTAATAAAATTTATTCACGCCGACGTTTCGACTATACAATAGTCTTCTTCAGGGTTAGACTCTTCAACTTACATTTAAACAATTTAGGAATAAGCAACGACTTAAATGTTAAGTTGCTCTGGATAAACCGGGCATTATTTTTTTAATATGATCTAATTTTTTGGAGTACATATATATCTCGGTAAGTTGTCAAGCCACGTAGTCCACCAGGTGTGTATGGTGGGTCAACGCTCCCACTGCCCGCTCCGATATGTGATAGTGCCAATCTCTGGTTCTGGCGCTCGCATTCGTATTCGTAATGACCGCTCCGCAATGTCTCCCGAGGTTATGCAAGCCACGGCATCGACCACATACGAGTACACATAACTCGTGCAGCTATGCGAGAAATGCTCTACAACTTATGTAAACATAGTAGACATCAAATGGATTTGCCAACCAAATTATACAGATAGGATATTTAATGACTGGTATTGGATGTTTTGCCATTTGTCACTTGGCTCAGCATATAAGTTTCTATGTACTGAATTTGTTGCTACAAATGACTATAACAATGTAATAGAGGCTGTAAAAGTATAGATTCCTAATATGAATATTTAGTTTCCATCTGTAACGGATATACTTCTTCATATTTTGTTGCACATTCCGGTGTTCCACAGGGTTCTACTTTAGGCCTTTTTCTGTTTGTCCTATTCATTAATAATATCTTTATACGCAGATGTCTTAGAATTATACTTAAGCATATCCATCATTGAAGATTGTAATTTATTACATAATGACAAAATAATATTTGATTATTCCATTAATAATTTCTCGCTAACCCGTGTAACAATGGGGTCTTACCACATTTTCCAATTTTTTTTTTTCTGAAAGTATACTTAAAACCACTCACAGAAATATATATTTTATGTCACATAAGTTTCTAGTTTTACAGAAATAATTTTTTAAAGTTTATATTAAATTTCAAATGACGTCATGGTTTTGCGACCGTGACCGTAGTCTCTCCTATCGAATTAAAATGGAACTACGTTTGACGTTTATGTTATTTGACTTGAAAGCAAACGTGACAGCAAGTTATTTTGTATTCGTGCTTTTGTTTTTATTGTATATTGAATAATTTGATTATGGAAATTAATCTTAAGGTTTAGGAATACGAACAAAAACTTTATTTTTGCTTCTCAACGAGATGTTCTCGCAAGACGGCACAGAACAATATTAGACAACCATGGTAATATCTAAATCACACATAATTTGTATTTATTAGAACATTTCGTTATTTGTACTTACATTTAAACAAAAACAACTTATTGCAAAGATATTTACTTTGAAAATGTTGGTTATGTTCGAAAAATGTGACATCTCTGCGCTGCGCTGACATTCATGTACAGTACGTGTACGAGTACATGTGTGCGTGACTATCATTGTATGTGTGTACAAAACCATGATGTCACAAAATAAGACTCAAAATGTTTAGAAAGAAAATCATGAATGAAAAGTATAAGAATATTACATATTTTTCATGTATATATGTATAAAATTATGTAATTTATTTAATTATATAAAAAAAATCAATATATTTTTTTTTTGGTATGAGCCCATTATGTTTGTTTGTGTGGATCGTGTGGACACGATTACTCAAATATTATCAATCAGAAAATTTTGAAATTTTGTGTACCCATACTATATACTATACTATTGTGGGAAGAGCTCATTAGAATTTATATCGGATAACCGAGAGTATCATTTATATAAGCTTTTAACAGTTTTTCTTGTAAAATATTCATTGATTATAATTTTTCAGCAACTTTTACTAATAAAAATTGAATATAATGGTACAATCTTCAATTCTACGATAATAGAATTTAGTAAATAACTTTAAATGTAAAATTATAATATAATTTATTTTTTCCGACGACCACTACGAAAAGTACATAAATTCACACGCTAAACTATTACTGAAAGTTGGTCATTGCACATCACTACCAAAGCTGTGTGAAATGAAAGCTCGTTAGCCAATCAGATGCGTCCGCAACTGTGTGATATGATTTTATCACACACTGCAATAACTGAGCGAACTAACCTAAAAATTTGTATGTAAAAATTTGACAGTTGCAAATAATATGCTAAATTTACACGGATTAAGAAGGCTGGACTCTGATTTATCAGATTTTAAGATAATTTTTGGTGAATTCTGATAGCAATGATGTAAACATAATCTGTTTTAATATTTTTATGAAAATTTATTTTGTTTTATTTTTTGTGGTCATCGGAAAAATATCGTGTACAACACGTGCTGAAAGGGTATTTCACACTCACGTGATTAAACCACTCGCCTTCGGCTCGTGGCTCAAACTTCACGTTCGTGTGAAATATCCAACTTTCAGCACTAGTTATACAATATACTATTGTACACCATCTTGCCTATGCGTCAAACAAAAACATAATTTTAATAACAATTTTGACATATTTAAATAAATGTCATTGTTAGGAAGCAATTACATTAAAATTCTAATGAAATTAACGTTTGTAAAACATATATTTTCCGTCATACATAAATATTAGATGTACAGGATGACCCGATTTAAGTTTGCTATGTTTGCAGCACTATAAATCAAACAGCTGTTAATAAGCACATGTTATAAGTGTCAAATATTAGTTTACAATTACACATTAACGAAATGGATCATGTAAAGCAATAGATATATGTAAAGAAACTAAATATAGTTTGCAGGATTAGCAAATATGTAGGTAGGTATGTATTTAAATTTAAATTAATAAAAATTATACAGCGGTAAGTATTGTGTTGACCACATTAGATTTTTTTTGTATATGTACTTTGTTTATTATTCTATAATTAGGATTAATGTCCTGTTGAATAATCATAATAAATAAATAAATAAATCTAAAACTATGACTTTATTAATCGCCATTCTAAAACACCTGCATTTCTTTGACTTGAGATGTGGAGACAACTTTACCTATTTGGTAGTAAAAATCACGTTTAAATGTGCAATGAAAGAGGGGAAATAAAACTGCAGGAATACTAAATAAGTTGTTAGCGATCAAAGACGTGGCAAGAAAATCAAAAAGCCATGTATTCAAATCAGTATTAATTCTCACAGAACCAAATGGACGTGAGACACGACCAAAACAAAAAGAGTAAATTTTTACAAAAAAAAAAAACGGGAAAAAATTGTTTAACACCCAGAGATTGAAGGAAAGTGATTATTGAAGGAACATTCAGGGAAACAGAAGGAATTTTTGAAAGCAAAGTGTACAAATATGAATGCAAATATTTGCATAGATCGACACATTAAATAATTGTGAAGGAAGAAAAAGGAATTTTTATATCAGTTTAATTCTGTGGCACTATGATTGTGACGACGGTTGGAGATCAGGTGGATAGAAAGTGAGAAGTTGAAAAATTGGGGAAGAGCGAAGAATTTGGAGAAATATGAAAAAGGAATGCAAACTGAATTGGACATATTACTTATTGTAATGAGTAAGGAGGGATTGTATTTATACAAATCACTTCTCTGTCTGTTTTTGCGGACGGTTTTTCCTCTGGCAAAAGGAGAGTTTTCCTGAGAAGATGCATGTTGGCCGTCCTAGTTAATGCATGGCATGCATAATGCCTAGTAAATTGTATACTTACCAAATAGGTGTCATTTATGTACTTTTTATGTTTCCCTGGTTACTTGTTTTTGCTTTTGTCTCGCTGTAATTTATTTGTTATTTTTTCTGAAGAAGGCATCAGTTAATGGTGCCGAAACGTTGGAACTAATAAAATATTACAGAACGAAAACTAAAATAAATAAATATATCATCACGGCATATTACCCATTTCTGGGTGTGCCAGTATCTACAACACATTTAGACATCGGTAATGATGACGATATATTTTACCGTGTGGGCGCTTACCAGGCGTCACCTCACGGGCACTCATAGCTGGTGTGGAGAGTGCACCACAGGGGTCACTTTTGTGCCATTTAAAATTGGAAATATTTGGCGTCTGTCGGGATCGAACCTGGTTCCCCCAGGTTCGCGACCAGACACTTAGGCACGCGGCCACGGGACTAATAAGGTTGTATTATTCCTAGTGTATTATGTGTTCTAATTCTGAAATATTTTTTTTAGATTTTGCGTTCATAATGAAGTCATTACGATACGCAATTGCGTATCGTAATGGCCTTCATTTCGATACGCATTTTTTGTTTTAGAAGGTTGGTACTATATGACATTTACTTAACCCTTTTTTACGTAATTTATTTTTAGTTAATTGATAATTGACAAATAAATAATAATTGAATGTGGTCAGTTCAGTGATACCAACTACAACATTTCACTTGCAAATTTCCTTAAATTGACTCGGTTTAATATTAGCAGTTTTTTACAATATTTTAGTATGTAGAAGGCGCAAAATCTAAAAAATAGTATAAAGAACTCATTTTATAAGACTTTTTTTCGCACTTGTCTAAACTTTGACGCGTGCGAAAAAAACATGTCTTATAAAACTTGTTCTTTAATATACTATTTTGTAACAAGGTGAGCATAGTACAATAACAAGTAAAGAACTTTATTATAAACTATTCTAAATTATAGTTTGAATATTAATATTTTAACTTTGTTATCTTTGTAAGTCAAAATTCTATTTAGAAATAATTATCATATTTCTCATATCTCTGTTAAGTCTAGATGTCAACTACTCAGACATTTATTGTGTTCACAATTAACTATATAAGTTATTGCAAGCTGAAGCGTAGGGTTGTCATTTAGCTATGAACGTTATCTGATAACCCCTGCACCCCTCAGATAGACCCTACTGAAGAGATAACCATTTGTTAAAGTCAGTCTTCGGTTAAGATTCGTTCAGTAAAGTCATGGAGGAAAGTGTTAGTTTTGGCTCGCGTTCTGCGTAACGCGAGTATTTAGGCCTAAAGATTCGATGGCATCTTTAGGATTTAATTTGTTTAATTATGTTTAGTAATCGTTAATAATAAGTTAGTAATAATATAAATATGTGTAAATAAAAGTTAATTAGTATAAAGCGAGTCGTCATCCAGTATAAGATATGTTCATCGTCAATAGGGTCCTCCACTATATTTTTTTTACAAAACTTCATGTATAAACTGAAAGTGATATGTAATTTTAGAAAGTCTTTATTGTTATTCGTTAAGCCGTAACATTTTTTTTAATATTCTGTGACGTAGTTATAGAGATGATTTTGTTCTCAACCAGTGGATTTCGCTAATAATTGAAGTCACATAAATTTATTTTTTTCAGCACTTATAAAACCCTTGTGGTCAATAATTGGAAATATGGATGGATAATATGCAATTTAATGTCATAATTAATAAAAATACTACATATGTATTATAGTCCAAGATTTGATTACCACTGGTAGCCTATGTCATTCAACATATCTTTTACTTTCATACCGACGCTTGTAATCTGTCATGGCATCATAAAATTAAACTAGTATTATTTGATTTGTTTCTGTTGTTTTATTGTTATTTTCTGCATTTATACACTTGCAAATGGATTCCGTATGTCAAAAAGGCGATAGCAGAAGGTTTGAAAGTAGTAAGAATTTGGAATAGAATAAATGTGTGACGTAGATATAGAGATGAGGAAATGGTAATAAAAACTCGATTATTTTAGAAACTAATAGCTATTTTTAAACTTTGATAGTCCTTAATATACAGTTTTAAGGTCTAGTTTTAATATAATTGACCCTTGTTCTAATTTGTTACTACGATGGAGAACCCTATTATTCACTAGTTCAAGTGTTAAGTGTTAGTGAGAGTTTAAGGGTGTTTCGTCTCAAAAAAGCAGTAGTCGGGTGGTAAAGTCGTCGAGCGTCCACCAGTTAGAAAAAGTTTCATCGTTGGGTAAGAGAGAAGAAGTAAAAAGAGCTTAAAATGTTACAGTTTTTGTAAAAGAAAAGTTTCCATAAATTAGAGCGTATACTTGCATATTTGCTTTACATTTGTTTTATGTATTTTATATCTTAATCTGAATAGAGAAAGTATATCAAATTGCAAAGCATACCAGTGTATCTATCATCTATCATCATTTGTCTCAATCATAACTGTCCCATCCAGTTATTCCAAATGGCAAGATGAATTTATTATACTAATCAGTTTTTCACGATCATTACACTCATATAATTAATCTGTCTATTTTTAGCGTGTCCAAGTTCTTTTGGCTGTGTAGGAGGGTCAATCCTCTTGGTATCTTTCCGTTTATAGACAGACTCAGCGGTGTTTCGAAGTGCGTGGGGTGTCCGGTTCGCCCTCTTAGTAACTGTCAACATCTCGTGCTGGATTTATCACCCGGTTGAAAGTGAATTAGCTCGAAGTTGAGGTTTATGGCAATGTGAGATAAAAGTGCAAGTGGTAAGCCTTCACACGTCAACGGACTAGTTAACAAGGTGCAAAAAACTATTTGGGAAGGTTGAAAGATTTTTAAAATGATAAAAGTATGCTTAGTTGAAAATGAATAAATGGACTTTACATTGAAAAAATGTTAATAATGGAAAGAATAGCTATTTGTGTATTAAGAGCGTAAAATGGGATATTTAGAGATGCATTCGGGCCGGGTCGGACCGGGCTTTGAGGTTGGATCGACTCGGCTCGAAAATAAAAATTGCCGGCCCTATTCGAAGATCGACTCGATAAAAAATTAGCTGGCCCGGTCCGAAAATTGACCCGAAATCGGGCCGGGCTTCGGGCCGGGCCGGGCCTAAGCTCAAAATTGAGTGCATTCGGCATTCCTAATTTTGATTTTTATGTGAGGCGAAATGTTTAACTTTTTTCGTGTCAAACTTAAAAAAAAACCTCTATATCCTTATAACATTCCACATTAGTTAACAGAAGCAATTAAAAAAATACACTTCTAGTGTAAGTTTGTTATAAAAATTACAGACCTATCCGTATTTGTTTACCAAAGGCGTTCCAAAATTGAAACAACATTTTCACAAATCTTATACAAAAAATATCATGTATAATGATTTTTTATCTAACTTTGTTTGTGTTCAAAAAGAAGACAAGAAATGATTATGAAAGAAACAAAAATCACTTTTATTTAAGTTTACGAGTAGTAACAATAGTAATAATAACAACATCACAATATCATTATTATGCTTTACTGAATAACCTTGAATTCTTTAAGTAAAATAACATTTTTATTTGTTAAGATGTGAAGTATGATGTTATTAAATCATTTTGTTCCTTTTTAACTCCATACATTTTCATTAAAATATTAAGGAAACTGTGCATTTGATTGAACAATAGAATTTTTCGGGCCGGCCAGAAAAGATCGAATTTTCGGGCCGGGCCAAAATCAAAAGTCCGGCTCGAATCAACTTTTGCAAATGATTAGCCCGATTCGGCCCGATAAAAAAAATCGAGTGCATCACTAGGGATATTGTCGATTTAAAGGTTGTTCTCTCGAAATCGGCAATATCCAACACAAGATTTTTTCTACAGTCGCCACAATGGGGTCCTCCACCATAACAAACAAATAATAATATGTACACTTTGTACTTACAGTATTACTCAATAAATAACGATCATATTTTTAAATTTTAATTTATTGTTTTCCATTCTTCTTGGGCTATTGCGTCAAACTAATCTAAGCATTTTTTACTTTCGTTTTTGTAAATGAATGTCCTATTTTATTTCTGTATTCCTTTACACAGCATTGCGGCATTTTGTTTGGTTATGTAATATACCGACAGAGCAGTCATATGTCAGATTGACTTGTGGAGGTTTCCATTATGAATGTAGACAAGAGACATTTCTCAATATTTTACAGTTAGAAATTCGGGCAGTGAACGTTTTCTCCACTTTGACGTACATGAGCGGCAAAGTGACATTTTGCGTTGACAAAAGCAAATGCAAATGCCTACTTTGCAAAACCAGGTAGGCCGTGGAAAACAAAATTTGCACCATCATTTTAAACAGTTATTTATCTGTATTTTAAATTAAGTTGCGAATGCATTTTATTGTTTTTTTTTTTTTGCAAAAAATAAGTAAAGAAACACAGAGTGATCAGAAATCAGAAACTTTCAGCTAGGTATATTATTACACCAACGTAACTTAAATTTTAAGTGATTCTTAAATTGACAAACTGTCGAAATGAAATGTCAAATGAATTTCTATGCATTACTGACAAAATTTCGATTTGAATTTTTTGTTTAAGCGTCGCTTAACATTTAAGCCTTGTGGGTGCAACTATGCACAAAGCAAATAAATTTAAAATGTTCTCGAAGAAAAAGTTCTTTTTATATTTCGCGTTCAAAATGAAGTCATTATGAATTCCAATTTCGAATCGAAAGAGCCTTCATTCGATACATAATTTTTTGTTTTAGAAGGTTGGTACTAGGTGACATTTACTTAAATTTTCAAACGTTCTAAAACAGAATTGATATGAACTTTAAAATAATTGAATAAATGTCGATCCAATGTTACTATAACTACAATATAACATACACAAATTTCCCTAAATCAACTCGGTTTAATATAACAGTTTTTTAAAAATATTTTATTATAATTATAAAAAATATAAGACTTTTATTCGTTTATTTTCTAAATTTTGAAACATGCGAAAAAAAAAATTCTATAAAACTTGTTCTTTACTATATTATTGTACAAAACAGTGACGATAGCTGCAATTTATTTTTTTTGTTATTAATATTCTTATCCATTGTGTTTTTGCTAAAACATTTACGGTTTACGACCTTTTTAACGTATGAGCTAAAATATTTTAGTTTATATTTGTTTTATCTACACAAATATCTGTTTATAAAATTAGTTCTTCAATTTTATGTCATGGTAAGTAATTAATAATCTGTAAATGCTGTTTTTTGTATTTTTTTTTGTGAATAATTAGTTTTATTTATTGGAATATTATGTCCACCCTTCTATCGCAGCTTTACTTTATTCTTCGTCGATAATGTCATTGACATCGACAGTTATTTTAAAATAATGGTTATTTTCTTACATTACAGTTTTCGGAAATTCGTATTCTTCGCACGTGATTATTTTGTTTTATATCTGCATACATATGTATATGTTTAGAATATTAATGTAATGCAGTAGCTATAGCCGTTAGCAGATACAATATATGAATATAAATATCTTTATGTAAAGATAGGCATTACCAATATTGCAAGAACATTCGTCTTTTTTCATTCATACATTATTTATGTATCCTGTTATAAACTTATATCATTTCGTATATAGTTATACACTCGTAAGAGGATAATTTAATAGTTGATATAAAAGAAATCTCATAAAAAAATTAACGGAACAATAAATAAATTAATAAAAATTAATTGATTATTTTTATTGTTGCCTTGATTTTTTAAAATATCTTAATTGTTTATTTAATTTTGCTTTTCTTTTGTTACAGGAAGTGTGCAATAGACCTATTTTTGTTCAAGATGGACCTACACAGTTTGACATTACTCCAGGAAAAATGGGTGAGTGTAATATTAAACTATTGTTGTACAGTGTTGAACAGAAAGGACAGACGTTTTTAAAACATCACAAAATTGATACTTTTTTGCTTAAAAAATTTATTGACAGTTTTGAGTTCGCAATGGCATAGCATTTGACAAAATCAAGTGTGGAAAACTACATCTTGTGTGTGGTGTCCGTTATCATTAATGTTTTTCTGGAGACGTTCTACGATATTTGCAAACACTGTTTCCAATATCGATCTGTCAATTTGGACGACTTCTACGCGAATAGCTTCTTTCAGTTCTTCCAATGTACGGGGTTTGTGTTCGTACGTACGTATCACATTGGAAGAACTGGTATAAGGATCGTGCTAAAAATCGCATATAGAGTTTTTAGTGAATAAGCACGTTTTGATGTCCCTAGAATCCGATTTTACCATTTTTACAATGATGGAGACGATTACTCAAATATTATCAATCAGAAAAAATTGAAATTTTTGTATACCCATTCTATACTAATGTGGAAAGAGCTCATTAGTTTTTAGTGTATATCGGATAATTGGAAGTATCATTTATACAAGCTTTTAACAGTTTTTCTTGTAAAAAATACATTGAACACAATTTTTCAGCAACTTTTACTAATAAAAATTGGATATAACGGTACAATCTTCAATTCTACGATAATAACATTTTGTAAATATGTAACTTGAAATATCTTTAAATATTAAATTATAAAAAAAACAAACAAAAATATAATATTTTAATAACAATTTTGACATATTTAAACAAATGTCACTGTCAGAAAGCAATTACATTAAAATTAATAATGAAATCTTGTTAAGCAGATTGTATTGAGTCTTAATGAAATTAAGGTTAATAAAAATAATATATTTTCCATCATACATATGTAAATATTAGATGTACAGAATAATCCGATATAAATTTGATATGTTTGCAGCACTAAAAATCAAACAGCTGTGAATAAGTTCGTGTTACCAAAGTGTCAAATATTAGTTTACAACGAAATGGATCATGCAAAGCAATAGATATATGCAAAGGAACCTAATATAGTTTGCAGGATTAGTAAATAAGTAGGTAGGTATTTAAATTAGTAAATATTAAAAAGCGGGAGGTATTGTGTTGACCACATCATATTTTTTTTATTAAAATGGTTGTTGCTACCCTTACCCACGTATTTTTATTTCTTACATTACCCATAAGCAATAATCTATAGCATTTCAATCATTCAAAATCCTATTATCTGTAAGGCCCTAGCTCTGACATAACTTATTTGCATTTATTGTCAAAGTGACATGTTAAATAGTATTTCTGCTTTCACCTGGTGTGCTGTGGAATAAAAAGATCTCTAGAAATCTCAACTGCATCATTTCTTTTTGATCACTCTGGACATTGTTTTCAATGTTTTCCTCCAGAGACTTTAATGTTCGATCAAGACACGTACCCGTCATGATTTACTGGATGTGTAATTACGAACATAGTTACAGAGCGATGTAAAAGTAGCACAACCGAAAGTCAAATACCAGAACCGTGTGGTCACTTCACTAACCGGTATAGATGGAAAGATTACAAGATGAATAAAATATTATGTGGTCGACATTCGATACTCTTATACGTGGTAAAGATCATTCACAAAATTTCAGCAGTCATATATTATAATGTGAATGAGACAGCTGAATTTAAAGATTACTATTGACATTTAAATTTCACAAAATTAAGTCGTTCTCATTTTATTTAAAAAAACAGAAATAACAATGGTCAACTACATAATAAAATAAATATATCAAGACTATATCATTTTTTGTTTAAATATTCAGGTTGTTCCAAGATTAAACAACCATACTAAAATGTAAATAAAGTACCTAAAAGTAAGTGGACAAGTTGATATAAGGAAAATCTCACAAATACATAATTCGTTTCAGAGATTATTTGCATACGGGTTGGTTGTCCCAAGTCTCAGTTCTTAGTCACTACTGCCACGTAGTGGTTGTTACTCGAACTATTAAGTGTTTACATCATTTCGAGTGGGTGCATGTAGTTTTATTGTTTTTTTTTTTTTGTGTTTTTGCAGCTACAAGTATTTGTTGAACAATATAAGTAATTACATAACTCTGATTATTCACTTTCTTTTCAATGAAGTCAATGTCTCAACTATTTTTCTGCGAATCTACAAGGTTGCATGATGTTACTCTGTTTCAATTTTGAGGTTAGCTTATGTGGTATTTCCGCCAAAAAGTGATTTGTCTAAAATGCCTGTACAGGGCTGGTTGTCACAAAAACCCCGAGGATGGTTATCATGCCTGAAAAAATGTAATCAGTGTGTATAACTACGCCCTTGAATCGTGTACCCCCGGACTGAATAACTTTTATAATTGTCGAAATTGTAAAAGTGCGGCCGAAAGTGACTAATGTGTTATCCTTAAATATTAATTTAAATCTTATTTCAATCACAAAATGTGTCTTAAATTTAAATTATTGGCATCCTTAATGTTTTTCTTTATCAACCTTAATTTTTAGCTTTGGTTTGTCCTAAATAAAATTCATTGATAAATTTTTAATGTTATTTTTTCATTTAAATAACCCGTGATAACTATCCTAAAGTATGTGACAACCAAGCCGAGGCAGGGGCAGATTTTTATAAAAATGCTCAGGCAAAAAAATATTTTTTTTCTATAGTAGATTTTAAAGTGTGCTTTGTTCAACTCGAAATAGTTGACTAAGTGACATTTTAACCGCAAGGGTAGATAAAAGAATACTTTAACAGCAAGGGCAGATAAAGAACTTTAATTTTTATTTAAATAAAAACACATTATAAAATAAAACATGAATAAAATGAAATTGTTTTCAAACAAATTCTATAACTACCACGCTACTGAGATTTTTAAATTTTTCTTAAATAATTTAATTTATAATCGGTTTTTCTAATTTTTGCTCTTTAAAATCTGCTATACAAAAAAAAAAAAAGAATTTTACACACGACGATAAAATTAAATTATCAGCTCGCGACAAATAATTCACTCGCGAAATCGCTCGTGAATTAAACTTTCCGCTCGTTGATAAAATACAATTTTATCGTCTTGTATAAAAAATAACTATTAATAACTCCTTAAAGCTATATGGTTTAAAAACTACAAGAAAATGGAGATAAGGGTACACACTAAACTGGAAACCCTGCTTCATAAAAAATTCAAAAGCCAAAATTGTGACAACCAGACTCGGTCTCCCCTACAGAGCGATCAAAAATTGACTACGTTTGTTCCAAAATAATGTCAAAGTTATATTTTAGTTTTCCATAATGCTTAAAAACTATTTTCCACATATGACAGATGATGTCAGGTGCATGACATTTTATTAATTTATTAATCCCTGGAGCGATGCCAGGAAAATAAACAATTAAAAAAAACCCCCGAAATTTAAATTTGAATAATTGGCGTTTACTTTTTTTGTAAAAAAATATAGGTTACGGAACTTATTATGTAATAATTAATACTCATAAAAGTAAATAATTCTGTAACAATTTGTTATAATAATTTATAATTGGATATCATCTGTTTACAACTTGTTAACTGGTTACATAATAAACATTCTAGAGCATCTTAAGTCAATTTGTCTGCAAAAATATACCGCGAAATGATTTCACGTTGCACAGATGCTCACTTACTTAGAACAATCACCTACTGCAATGAGTGAATCAGCTGTAATTTTCTGAATGACACACATTCAGTCTTCAGGGAATTCATTGAAAGCGCATCTGTCATTCGTTCTTTCGTGATTATGGTCTTTTCAACAAATATGCCAACTGACGAGCGTAAAGAATTGATAATTGAAAGAAGAATAGAATTATTCATTTTAAAATACAAAGTATTGCATTGTTACATGGTCTGCGGATTAAGATTGAGGCAGTTTATAGTTATTTTTATATTTACCTTCTTTTATTGATGTTTTCTCATTGTTTTTCTAATCATGAAACCATTATTATTGATAGATGTTCTTTGGAAATTTGCGGATAAATATAAAAATGTTGTGCTACTTAATATTTGCAGAAAAGGAAATTTATGCAGTAGTCTATGATTATTGGGGTCCACCACTATTAAATTAGAAAATTTGTCATTTATATTAAAACTAAACCGTAAATTAAACTAAAAAGAGTTTTTTTTTGCACTATCGGTATTTTTAAATGTTTACCGATAGGGTTTCCAACACAGTAGTTTATTTACAAATTACTGATCCGTAAGTGATTGATGGTAAGTAAATAAAAACGATCGAAACTTACTATAAAAATGGCAACTATTTTTTTTTACTCAACACTGACTCATAATATACTTGTTACTATGTGTTATTTGAAATAACTATTGTACAAAATTACTCACTCCGTGAGAGAGTATTTAGCAAGTCGCGGAGGAATTATTATTGATTTTTGCGTTTTTTTTTTAATATAAATAAAAAGCAAGTTTCCAAATTATTTTATTATTGAAATAATTTAACATTATAAAACTTATTTATTTAAATCAACATTAACATTTATGTTAAAAGATGCTTAAGTTACTTATCTTTACACAATGACAGCCGTTATCTACGACTGATGAAACGAGTTTGTGGTTACTAGCTTCGAAATTAAATTCAACGATACTGATTATGCTTGTAAGTGAATATATTTTAAAGGCAGGTCCAAATTTTCGCCTATTTTAATTTATTTTTATTTCAAATAATTTCAGATTGCAGATTTTTTTTCAATAACAATATAACAAAACAACAACCATTCAATGGCACTTTATAATGTGCTACTTGCGTACCTTTTTTTATTTAATATTTTTTAAGAGAAGATAAAAACTTGCTACCCATATTTTTTCTTTTGACAAAATTTTTATTAATTACCCAGAAAAAAAATAATGAAATTTGATTATTTGAATTCCCACCATGTATGACGTAGAATTACGCCGCACCAATGAATAGTCGTAGAGTCACAGCGTGGTGCCGTCCCATAGTAATGGTATGTTTGTGCGGGTAATGTAGATCACCTGTTTGACGTTTCAATAATAGTTTGGATGTTAGTATTTTAGTTTATCTTTTTTGGTATCGATATTTTAAATTACAAGTAACTACCAATGTGTTTATTTTGTAATTAATGTATTTGAGAGACGAGAGAGAGAGAAAAAAATGAACTAATGTCAAATTCAAATTAAAACTTTCTCGCACGCCATGCCATCTATTGATAACATTCTTAAACATGCTTCCCCTCCCCCAGTTCAATATAAAGACGTCACAGAAAATTTTCTTTCTTAATTTAGTAAAAAACAAATAATTATTTTAAAATAAAATTTATATTTTTATATATATTTTCAATATAACATTACGTATATAGTGACAAATTGGATTTTCAGTACCACGCAAGTAGCCCATTATAATAAATAGTATATCTATTAACAAGCTAGTGTCAAACGATGAACGAAAATATAAAAAAGATTTAAGAAGTTAAAAAAAAGTGTTGGATAAAATGCTGTATTACACTCGTGTGGAATACATATTAGTCACTTAAGGCTCCGGGCCTAGTGGCTAACTTTTTCTTAATATATATATATATATATATATATATATATCATCACGGCATATTACTTATTTCTGGGTGTGCCAGTATCTACAACACATGTAGACATCGGTAATGATGACGATATATTTTACCGTGTGGGCGCTTACCAGGCGTCACCTCACGGACACTCATAGCTGGTGTGGAGATTGCACCACAGGGGTCATTTTTGTGCCATTTAAAATTGGAAATGGCGTCTGTCGGGATCGAACCCGGTTCCCCCAGGTTCGCGACCAGACACTCAGGCACGCGGTCACGGGACCCCACTTTTTCTTTCGTGACTAATATGTTATATTCCGCACTCATATAATAAATAACTATTATCCAACACCGACTTATAATATACTTGTTACTATGGTTATTTGAAATAACTAATGTACAACATTACTCATTCCGTGAGAGAATATTTAAGAAATCACGAAGGAATATTTGTTTCATGTTAAATTTTATTAGCATACGGTGTGTATCCAGAAATTTAATATTTGTTTTTCATTGAGCAAAATTTTTTGCTGGTTTGATATCCTACGACGCAATATTGGCAACGCAATCATAATGAGTGTGAGACTTTCACACAAGGAATGCGCTGCGCCGTACGGCCGTAATCCGGTAGTGTAAGTGGGGCGCACCTGTCGCCAGCGCAGCCCTGGAGACACCTGGGGCTCCGGACAGTCGCGCACGTAGCAATCCGCACAAGGAAATGTCTTATACCTTATATATAATGTCCACTAATCATCGTTATATTAAATACCAATCGTTATAAGATGTTTCGTGATTGTGATAACATCTTTATTTTTATATTTATATTTATATGTAATTTTAGTTAACCATGAATTCTCATGTACTTGTAAAAGCAAGGGTTACAGAATTTACCATCATAGACAAAACACATACAAAACATTTTTGTCATTTGGAATATCACTACTCATACTGCCTTTGCAATTTTGTATACTGCTTGCCCTTTCTCTATAGGCCGTATTTGGTTACTCTATTGATATACAGGGTGTCTCTTAAATAGGGGGACATGGCTTAACCACAGATTCCTGAGGCTAAAATAAGACGATTTAACCAAACTTGCTTCTACCGGAAAGTGTACCGTTTAGTCAGAAATCTGCTTCAAAGTTCTTCGAAAAAAAAATTATTTTGCTTATAATAATCGGACGCTTTATTCGATTTGGATGAAATTTGGTATGACAGTTTATATGGTTATAGGTCATCTTTTAAGTTGATACTTGTTATTATTAGTGAACCACTAGTGTATGAAACTTAGGTCTCCCAACATTAATTAGACCGTAACTTTTTAATGGCCACGCCGATAACATGAAATTATTTTTCCTCAGAAAAATAGATTCAATAGTAAACTTTTCTCTCTCTGTGTAATTTGTGATATCTGTTACGGTTCACACAGAAAGAAATAAAATCTAAGTGTCTGCACTGCTAAATTTTTAAAATAAATTTAATCTAGCTGTCTATCCAAATGTCAAACAACGAATTTCTAATGACAGTAACAATTGTTTTACGGGTTGTCAAAAATTTTCTTCGCAATATTCTAAAGTTAGCAACATCTGTTTGTTCGGCCTAATAATATTTTACTACCATTATTATAAATAAGACGATTACATATCTCAGCTTACTCCTAAACAAGTTGTGAAGATTGACAAATCGATACTGTCATTAAAAATTATTTGTTTGACATTTGGATAGACCGCTAGATTAAATTTATTTTAAAAAATTAGCAGTGCAGACACTCAGATTTTATTTTTTTCTGTGTGAACCGTAACAGATATCACAAATTACACAGAGAGAGAAAAGTTTACTATTGAACGTATATTTCTGAAGAAAAATAATTTCACGTTTTTGGCGTTGCCATTAAAAAGTTACGGTCTAATTAATGTTGGGACACCTAAGTTTCATACACTAGTGGTTCACTAATAATAACAAGTATCACCTTAAAAGATGACTTATAACCATATGAACTGTCATACCAAATTTCATCCAAATCGTATAAAGCGTCCGATTATTATAAGCAAAATTAATTTTTTTTCGAAGAACTTTGAAGCAGAATTCTGGCTAAATGGTACACTTTCTGGTAGAAGCAAGTTTGGTTAAATCGTCTTATTTTAGCCTCAGGAATCTGTGGTTAAGCCATGTCCCTCTATTTAAGAGACACCCTGTATGTATATGGAAGCATTTGAAGAAAAAATATTAGAAAGTGATATGTAAATATAAAATTGTCAAATATAGATAAGTAAAAATTATTTTCTATTTAAAGCTACGGATGATGTGTGATACAAACAGAAAATGTTCAAAATAGTATTGATGGAAGAGAATTTGCTAGCCAAATTTTTAAAAATCATGGTACAAAAGTTCGTACAAGCACATATACATATATCTGTTATTTCTTTCGCTCTCAAAATTTACAACAAAATTAAATGGGAAAACAAACGGAAATGTCTTGTGGAAATTTTTCTACGATGATATAATCGATACTCCTTTTGGTCGTCCATAAATGAATGTTTATATTGAAATATGTTTTTCTTTATGAATTTTTCCAATACACACTGTATTTAAACCGTATAAGTTTTTGCGTTGATGTTATTACAATTACCCGGGATATTTAGCATTTCAAGAAACAGTCGTTTGGATTGGAGAAATTTTGTTATACATAATCTTGAAATTTTCCAAATTTAAAGTATGCTTTAGTGTTAGTGTTAGGGCTTGTTTATGATGAATTTAATTTATGAATTTACATTAAGAAATTTTGATTTAAATTTACAATTTTCTTTCTGGTTGATTTTTGATTTTGATATTCTAAATCTGACCAATCAGTATCTATCATGTGACTTGTCACTGCTTGTCATTTGTCGCTTCACCAGTTATCAGTTCAGAGGTGGGATACGAAGACTACGCTATGATAGCGTAGCCAAAAATACCCCTTACGTTTCTCCTTCCTTTCCAAATCAACTTCGACAGTTGTTAGGGAAACGAATTGTTATTTGGCGCTACGTTATCATCGCGTAGTTTTGTGATCCTACGCACCTCAGGTTTTTGATTACAGTTTCATTTGTTAGACGCTAATGATCAAGATGATTTTTTAATAATATCGGGAATGTTTTCTTACTTTTGTTGATTTGTTTAATAAAGAAATAACACAAAGACAGCCTATGAACACTTTGATTTGTCAACGGACAGTATCATAGTTTGTTTCTGAAAGTAAAATAACAAGATCATGAACAATTTTTCAAATATACTCGTATGAGTGTGCATGTATTTAATTCCTTGCTTATCCCTCGTTGCATTGAAATTACGCAAACATTTTTATTTTTGTACAATTCATTTTATTTGTCGTACAAATTACGATGTTCGCGAATACTGCTTATTAACAAAAAACAAAATATCAATTTGATTCTGTGGATCCATCTTCAAAATGGCAACAACTCACAAACAGAAAAGATAGCTGACAGATGAAGCAAAGTTATATCTTATCCCCATGTTAAATGGTTCTCTCTTGTGATTGGTCGAATTTGAAATTTACATTTGGAAATATGAAATATAGTTATATTCCAAATCATTCATCATAAACCAGCCCTTATTGTGCCATTTTATACCAGAGAACATCAATAAAAGCAGTTTTATGCCATAGCTATAAATATTATTTGATTTTTACATATGAGAAAACTGCATAATTCACAATGTATTCTTTGGAAAAGTGTGTCAATGCTTGCTAGTTTTCCTCTCGAATATCAACATCTAAGAAGGCTGTGATCCAGGCCGGAACATCTTATGCATTACATGCCTCGATACATTTCAAAAGGCTCTTCGTGAACTCGTGCCAAGCACCACGTGGTACACTAAAATCTTCCTCGAAGGAGATACAGGTTACTAGAAGAGCGTAATGATGATTACCCAAATACAGTTTTTTAATATGACATAGGAAGAGGAAATTTAATTATCCTTATAATGGAGCAGTTATATTTTGACTTAAAACAGTTATCCTAAATTGCTAACAATCCGAGTAATAATATTTTAATTTGTAGTTCACATAATGTTTAATGTTACTGTCATTAATTTGTTAATAATTAGATCTTAGAAATGGTTTATGTTAACCTCACAAACAAAAAATCTAAAAATGTTTGTTTTTATAACATTATTGAAAATGGAGAAGAAATATGAAAGCCAAATGACAATAAGTGTGGCACATCTATTAGCTTAACAATAATGTTTTTATAAAAAGAGCAGATGTGCAAATCTATTAGGAAATCTCTTGTGCTCTTGTCACACCTCAATACCTTATTCATGATGTGCCTTGAATTAATCAGTTTCTTACGACAGTACTTAACCTTGATAAAGAAGAATAAACATGGAAATTTTGTAATACTACTTGTTCCTCTAAGTACACATACATACAGAGTGATTTTTTTCAAGGTGTACATAGGAGCTTAACATGGGAAATCCAGGGATTTGTTAACTACTGGATGGAGCGAGTGAATCTTTACCATGTACCCGACCAGATCGACAGAGATAGTCATACATAATTCTGATTTGTTGTCATTGTTTCCGTTTGACAGATTTTAGGTTATTCTTGATATCATCATTGAAATATAATTATTTTAATATATGACAATGGTTCGAAGGTGTTGTGTTGAAAATTGTGTATCAAAATATGTAATGACATATTCTTATATGTGTTCTAATTTAGCGTTGCATTGGTTGTATTCGTACTTATTTCATGTTTCATGATCAAATAAACTTAAACACAATTAATTTTTAACGTGAATTTGACAGATGTGAATATGACAGATATGAATATCAAATTCACTTGTCTAAAGTGGAATTATCTGAATTATCTACCTATAGTGACTGTATATACATAGTGTGGCCAATAGGGGCATCGCTTTTGATTGGTCGGCGCGAATTTGCCTAAATATGGCGGATATTATGCCGACAAAGTGACATTTTCAGATTTTTTTACGTGAATTATACGTGAATTGAAGGTAATTATATTATATTTTGTATATTTATAACAAAGTAATATATACATATTTTTTAACATCACATCTTTTTTAGGTTAACTGTCAAAAATACTAAAATGTCTAATATTAAGGTATATATTTTAGATGCCTGGTTGCGTGGCGGTTGGTTGTGAAAACAATTCTTCAAAATGATTTAAAATGAAAATAAATATTTTGTTTCCATTTAATATGCTCTTTCATTAATTGTTTATCGAATTTTGTTTAGTTATCACATCATATGAATTCAAATTTCCCGCGTATTTTGCCTAAATATGGCGGCGGTTGGCCGCACTATGTATATACAGTCACTATAATAATCTGAATTATCTATATCTTTCTCACACACTTCCTGTGTTCTCTCTTAATCTAGCCGGGTACACAAGAAATACATATCGATATACACTTGCTCCATCCAGTAGTTAACAAATCCCTGATTCTAATAATTTTCACCACGGTCTTCATATCAAAATAAGAACACAAATAACTTTCTATACCCATATCCATTGTAGAGTGTAATAAAGCATGAAAACGCTATTTGAATTGAAATCCAAAGTTGGAAAACAATCCTCAATTCACAATGCGGCGCATAACGGGTGAGTGCGTTTGTAACAGGGCCATAAGGCATCGGTAGCGCATTAATTTGCAACTCATTACGCGAATGAGGCGGCCAGCGGAATCGGAATTTCAGGCTGCGTGACCTTATTGTGCGTGTGACACAGATCACGGCCGCGCAAGGACGCACGCTGAATTCCGGATTCCTCCTCTGATGGACCGGGAAAGTGTCAAGGTTAACAAAGAAAATTCTTACGCACATTATAAAAGAAATATAAAAAAGGTTGTAAATGATGGACGTAAAAAGATATCGTTTAGAAAGCTGGTATACTTTCATTATGTCACTAACTTCCACGTAGAATATGATATTCTTTTTTTTCAAACACAGTACTTACTAAGCAAACATTTAATTATTTAATCACAAGTCCAGAATTTGCATTGTTGCTACTGCGAATTTATTTAGAAATACTAACATTTCAATATAATATAAAATAATATTACAATATTATTACATAGCAATATTTAAAAAGATAGGTTATGTTCATGCACGAGAAATTAGACTATATACGCCTACGTGAAATTTACCGGATACTATTTAATTTCTTTTTATTCATGATATAATCTACCTGTATACAACTCGACAATAGAAAAATCTCGACATACTCAACGAGCTGGTGTTTTCAGGCAACACGTTTCGTATTATCGAATATCCCTACCCATGTTTTATAAAATACAAAAAGTAACATTTAAAGAAACCAATAAAAAAATCAAATTTTTGCTTCAATTTCAAGTTTTTGAATCCTATCATTCCTTTCGGTAAATATAAGATATTGAGTATTTATATATGTACTGTTTTTACTGAAGGCAAATTCCAATCCATTAAAATATTTGCATAATATAGCGTTACGTTATGTAATTTAAAATTAAGTAATGAAAATATAGCTTATATTGCGGGATTATAATAATTTATTAGAAACTATAAACATTTAAATGCTCTGTGAATAA
This sequence comes from Ophonus ardosiacus, assembly GCA_943142095.1. Taxonomy (NCBI): domain Eukaryota; kingdom Metazoa; phylum Arthropoda; class Insecta; order Coleoptera; family Carabidae; genus Ophonus; species Ophonus ardosiacus. The sequence goes on along the minus strand of OW964827.1, from coordinate 45,543,038 downwards.
TTGGAAATTATTTTTTAAGAATGTGAAAAAAATTTCTCCGACGATAATTCCAATACTGCAATTTCAAAAATTATAATTCTTTCGTATTCTTCTTCTATACATATGAAGAGCTGATTAGGTTCCGGTCCACCGGAAGCTACCCTATTTGAAGTTCTTAACAGTTTTTCTTGAAAAAACGCGAATAAATATTTTTTTTTTTGACTTTTTATGTGATTGTCAATATGAAAGAAAACCTTTAGATATAGAGTTAAAGAATTATAAATCAGCCTGCTTTGCTATAATCATGGAAGCTTCTGATATATTCAAATAATTCTATTTGACAGATGTCAGTGTTAAGTGCAATTTACATAGTGTATGTTTATGTTATAATTTATTGAGTGTGTAGAATCTTTTCCAAGGAACTTTCGGTATGGAATTTCTAGAAAATAGTATATGTTTATGTTACAATTTTACTGGATATATAGAATTTTTTCCAAGGAACTTTTAGTATGGGATTTGTACAAATTACGCAGAATTGACGGAAGGTAATGTGCTGGCCACATCAGATACTTTTATAATTTGAGAAGTAACGCACAAGGAAAACAATATTCCCTTGTTAAATGACTCTAGAATAGAGATTATTTAGCTTTAAGCTAATTTATACAATTTTAACATAAAAAAAAATTATAAATGTTTGTAGTTAGCGGCTAAATATAGTATTACTAGCTGACCCGTCCCGGCTTCGCACGGGTAAAGCTAGAATAACGATTATCTACACGTGTACCAGTAAGTGTACAAAAAGTAGCGTATGTGCTTCTCCAAACTCTAATTTATCTCTACACCAAAATTCATCAAAATTGGTTCAGCGGGAGAAATGATGGATTCTCCATACAAACTTTCATCCCCTATTTCACCTCTTTAAGGTTTATTTTCGCGGCAAAAGGTAGCCTATGTCCTTCTCTACAGTTCAATCTATCTCTATACCAAAATTCATCAAAATTGGTTCAGTGGAAGAAATGATGGGTTCTCCATACAAACTTTCATCCCCTATTTCACCCCTTCAAGGTTTATTTTCGCGACAAAAGGTAGCCTATATCCTTCTCTAGGATTCAATCTATCTCTATACCAAAATTCATCAAAATTGGTTCAGCGGAAGAAATGATGGGTTCTCCATACAAACTTTCATCCCCTATTTCACCCCTTCAAGGTTTATTTTCGCGACAAAAGGTAGCCTATATCCTTCTCTAGGATTCAATCTATCTCTATACCAAAATTCATCAAAATTGGTTCAGCGGAAGAAATGATGGGTTCTCCATACAAACTTTCATCCCCTATTTCACCCCTTCAAGGTTTATTTTCGCGGCAAAAGGTAGCCTATGTCCTTCTCTACGGTTCAATCTATCTCTATACCAAAATTCATCAAAATTGGTTCAGCGGAAGAAATGATGGGTTCTCCATACAAACTTTCATCCCCTATTTCACCCCTTCAAGGTTTATTTTCGCGACAAAAGGTAGCCTATATCCTTCTCTAAGATTCAATCTATCTCTATACCAAAATTCATCAAAATTGGTTCAGCGGAAGAAATGATGGGTTCTCCATACAAACTTTCATCCCCTATTTCACCCCTTCAAGGTTTATTTTCGCGGCAAAAGGTAGCCTATGTCCTTCTCTACGGTTCAATCTATCTCTATACCAAAATTCATCAAAATTGGTTCAGCGGAAGAAATGATGGGTTCTCCATACAAACTTTCATCCCTTATTTCACTCCTTCAAGGTTTATTTTCGCGACAAAAGGTAGCCTATGTCCTTCTGCAAGGTCCATTCTATCTTTATACCAAAATTCATCAAAATTGGTTCAGAGGTTTAGGCGTGAAAACGTAACAGACAGACAGACAGACAGAGTTACTTTCGCATTTATTATATTAGTATGGATTAGTCAAGGAACGCTTTAATTCTACTTTAAATTTTTTAACATTCAATATTTTCAAACTGTTTTCTAAATTGAAGAAAGGGGTGGAAGGACCAACCGTTGAATGGTTTAAAGGTGAAAACAAAAGGCATAAATGGTCCACGTGTATTGTAAAATTCTTTATTACGGACGTTTCGGGCTTAGGGCAAGCCCGTCTTCAGCAATCGTTGAATATACAGTAATAATTAAAATTTATGACAAACATTTTTAAAGTTGCATTAGACACGATGATTTATATGACTTACGTCAAAAACAATTTTAAATACAGCATTTAAACAACTTTCCGAATCAATTCGAAGTTGGTGAAATACTGTTCTCTAAATTATTGTAATCTACTACTCCTTGCTCTAGGATTGTTTTTCTTAACCGTTCATGTTTTTTATCCTCTATATAAAAATTGTTAGCATTTCTCGTATAGTAACTATGTATCTCATTAATATTTTTATTAAGTTTAATTAAATAGGACGGAGCAAGCATTTTATTTATCTTGTGCACAAATACCAAGGAATTATATTTTATAAACGTTTCTATATTCAACCATTTTAAGTCTTTTAACATGTTGTTAACATTGTAGAATTCATTTCTATTTAAAATATGCATCATCACATTGTTTTGTAATTTTTGAAGTCTGAAACGGATTTAAAGTGTCACCCATTATACTACTAAATATGAATTCCATTTCCTATATAACTACTTGTTACTTGTACTTACTTGTTTATTGTTTTTAATATTACTATTTTCTCTTTATGTTAATAACAATAAATGGAATGATTCTGGAACAAGTTGTTTGTTCAGAAAGAGAAACACGTGTAGATTATTCCGACAATGCATATATTAACATAAAGTAATAAGACGTCCTCTTGAGTATATACTGCATTCCGCAACTACGTATTTGAAATCTGTAACACATACGTCCTTCACGTGTCACCTGGTGGCCTCTGCTTGACATCAGCTCACGCGCTGAATGTGGAATACTCGTGGGTCTATGAACAAGAATAGGGTACTCAAATATTATGATTATATGAATATAAAATGGGAGATATGAATTTTAATAAAATGATCAAATTTTGAGAAATCGCAAAAAACTGTTTTGATCTGGTCCAAATGCATAATTATATAAAAACAAAAATACGCATATGATGTCGATGGTAATGAAGCAAAAACAACTTTGTCCAATAATGTTTAATTAATGTCAGAATTTAATAATTTAAAAAAAAATCTGTTGTGGCTAACACGAAACATTTCGTATATCCATTTTAGGCTACATAAGTATTGTATTTAACATATCTGGTATTCTTAAAAATTTCTAATTACATCTATTCTTTTTCTCCTACTGTTCTAAATGTTCAGGTGTCTTCCAAGTCATTGACGAAATTAGCGGTATTTCTAAATGGTGTATTTATAATTTTATTTAATTTTTACGTTTTAAACTGCCCTTATTAATTTCATAGGAACAAAAACAAATATAAGTAGCATTTTATTCGCAAGTGAATTAAAAAATTTTAAATCACTCTCAAGTTACTCTGCAACAAATAATGCATTTAAAATAACATCAGGCACGAAAATAACACTCACCGCGGTATTTTTTAGATATTATCAGCCATTTACATTGTTTTTTACGACACAAATGACAGACAATAATGCTTTTTAAATAGATGACTAGACGTCTATCATCGACGATTGCCATGCACAGCCTACTAACTGATTAGTTTTTTATTTTGTGAATAAACATTATTTTAGCTCACTAATGCCCATATTCATAAACAATCGTAATGTTTCAAAACGACTCGTTATAATTTTTGACAAATAGCATCAAACTTAAAAAATAAAATTTTGGTTTTTTTTTTCAATGTCGACTGTTTTTATTGGATAAATATTATAACGAACCGTTTAAAAATTTTACGAGTGTTTATGAATACGGGCATTAGTGTATAAATATCTATTAAATATTTAATTAATAATAAAATAAGAAATATTTGATGTACATATTTCCCAGAAAAGGCCTTCAGAAATATCTCTGCATTTTTGACACGGACATTTATCCATCAATTACAAACATTTAAATTTTTCACCTGGTTTCTATGTTTTTGTTTGTGCTGTGAGATTTATTATAACAGACTATCTTATATATTTATATTCCTTTATTTGTAAAGCTATAGAAGATGTAATAAACATTTTAAATGTACCGAATAGAGAATTTTATACTCTAATATTTGTAATAACATAAATTAAAAAAAAATATATTTATAGAAGATTTTTTTAAGAAACTACTATTTTCGGTTGTTCATTTGTTACCAAAACCTAATTAGCATTACCATTAATGTCAGATTGAGGAATCCGTAGTCCAACAGGTCTTAAGTCGTATAGAACACACTCTTTCCCTTTCTTTCTCTCTAACACACACACACACACATACACACACACACACACACTTCACATTGTAGGGGTCTTAAAACGTGCTTATTCATTAAAATCTGAATATGCGATTTTTGCAAGAATCCAATACCTCTCTCAGCCAGAGGTAAAAATGTATTTGTCGAGTTTTGGTTTTTAACTTTGACTTTTTCGGGGTCAGTATTTGTTTTCATAGAACTTACTTCGCAAATTTCTTTTATTTTGAATTTATAAGAAAACGTGGGTTTATTCCATTCTATTGCAAAAATAAATCAAATTACACTATCAAAATTTGAAGACAATCATGCCCGTATTCACCAACATCAAATAAATCTTCGAATAGCTTATTCATTGAATAAGAGAAAAATATCGCATCGATACCATAACACAAATGAAGGTATTTATTCTAGCTGTCATATTTTGATGCGATATTTTTCTCTTATTCAATGAATAAGCTATTCAAAGATTTATGTGATGTTGGTAAATACGGGCATCAGACTATTAGATTGGGGATCTTATTTCAACTTCTTCCCATAAATTGATACTGCGTTGCATATTGCATGCAGAATCCTCTTTAACTACAGCCTTGGGATCACTGTATTTTTTATGTTTTTTCTAGAACATTAACATTTTAAGCTTTTCTTTGTTAGGCTCCAAACCACTGGATTTTTAAATTATAATAAATAACTATAAATGCCATTATTATTTTCATAAAAATCTGTATACTAAATTAGAACATTAGTAAGCACATTATAAAAAAAAAAACATTTTATTAAATGATACTATATTCATTTTCAATCCTCGTTCTGTACATCTTTCTGTCAGTTACGGGTAATTTGCGCCCTGAAAGAAACATAAATCGCAAATTTTTCCTCGCTTAAGATTGACAGTGATATGTGACATGTGTGTTTTTGTTCTTCCGGTATGACGTTCGCAAAGGAAGTCATGTTCTGTGGACACGTCCACATTCATATATGATGCTAGCTAAACGGAAATGGAAGCATACTTGCGTGATTCAAATTAATGTGCAGCCTAATGTTTACACATAGAATATATAATTTAGTTTTTACTTGGTATTATTGCCATTATTACCATTTATGGGTGTGCATGTGAATCTTATTAGCATATTAATGTTAATGTGTATTTTGATACATTGCTTTAGGATATTTATAAATATGTGTAATATAATAAGATAAATAAGGAAGATTATAGTTTTCTCTTCTCATATTTGCTTGAAACTTAAAAGTAAAAATGTTTTATGTTTGCTTATACGATGAATATTTTTTTTTAGTATTTATGAATAAGGTGCGGTCGATGATTTCTACGAAAATATTTACTACTCAAATAAGTATTAAAATATATATGAACATAGTTTTTTTTTTACGAAACAATCCAACTTATTCTCGAAATTCAATATTATTAATCTCATTATAATTCTTTAACTCTATGGGCCAGTTGCATAAAGTGTTGTTAGCTGATCATGTGGTTAACTACACATTGTAACTATGGATACGTATCAAAAATACATTGGAAAATAAGCCTTGTCAAAGTTAACAACGTGATTAAAGTTGACAATGTTTTATGCAACTGTGCCTATATCTATTGAATAAGAAGGAAAATGTATAATCAAACCGTATAGACATTAGGATATTCTTTCATATTGATAATCACATAAAAATGTCAAAAAATTATATTTAACTGCGTCATTTTCAAGAAAAACTGTTACGAACTTCAAATATGGGAACTTTCGGTTTACCAATTATAACCAAAATCTAATCAGTTATTCATATGTACCTATGTAAAGAAGAGGAATGCAAAAAAATTATAATTTTTCGAATTGCAATATAGAAGTTATCGTCGGAGAAATTTTTGTCACACACAAACACACACATATACAGATATCATTGTAAAACTACTAAAATCGTATTCTAGGGACCCTAAAACGTACTTATTCATTAAGAACTCACCACCGAATTTTTTGACCAGACAATAGTTTCTTTACCTAAAGGTGTCGGAAGGAAAGAAACTGACCTGACCAAAAATTCTAAATTTTCAGTTTCAAAAAAATGTTGATTGTGAGACTGTCAATATTTCTCCGTAGCTGTAAAAAGTATAGAATACGAGCCAAGATGTTCAGTTTCAAATTTTATTTGTTTCCATAATGAAGAAACCTCAGTAAATGGATTTTTTGTTTGATTTATATTTTTTCCGCTAGATCGTACTGTTATTTTTAATTTATTAGTCGATAATTCTTATTGTTATTACGGAAATGTTGTGGTTTAGTGGTGATCTATGCGGTTTATATACAAGGTCGAAGACCTTTGTTCAAATTTAACAATAAAAATCAATAAACAATACATGAAGCATTAGTAAGCACGATTCAGACATTTTCATTTACACTGTGCAGAGTAGAAGGCCTAAACACTAAATCGCTTCTTTTGTTAAGAAATAGTTGAGACTTATAGAAATCATCTAGGAATTACATAATTTAATTTTTATTTATTTAAATACATACCTACGTATTTACAAATGCTGCAAACTATATTATGTTCCTTTGCATATAACTATTGCTTTATTTTCTATTTTCTTTTTAAAATGTCACTATTATTAATTTGAAGTGATTAGTTTTTGGACAGTGACATTTATCCGTCAATTACATACATTTAAAATATGAACTGTGTAACAAAGGAATTGTGTTTATCAAAGGCTCTGGGATTTATAAAAAATATTATTTTTTAAATTTACCTGTAAGAAAAGTATTAATAATTCAAATAAAGTGTCATTTCCGATTATCCGGTTTACATCAAAATCTAATGTTTTCTTTCCATATTAGAATAGATCCGAAATATAAGGTTTCAGAATTTTCTGAATGATATTATTTGAGTTAGTGCTTTGACGAAATCCATACACAAAATAAATATTCTTACTGCAGACTGCTTGTCCAATTATTTTTCCTTCGGGAACCTTCATCAATATTATTGGATTTATAGAATCTTTTCCAAGAAACTTTCTGTATGGAATTTCTAAAAAATAGTACATGTTCGTGTTACTATTTTACTAGATATGCATATATAGAATATTTTCCAGGGAATTTTAGTCTTTATTATGGGATTTGTACAAAATACATATAATTGATGGAAGGTAATGTGATCAGATTTTTTAAAATAATGAAAGTTGAAACCGTATTTACTTTTATTGAAATTTTTGTTACTTTCCGAAAATGATCGTAATGTTTCTAAAATTAATATTATTTTTTCTGAATTACCTACTTTTTCTGAATTATAATTACTTGACCTTAAATTGAAATTAAAAAGATATCGATGTTTCAAGAAATTTTAATTATAATTAACTTTAACTATCTAATAAAAAAACAGTATATTTTTTTTATATTTACTTAACTTCATGCTCAATTTACCTACCTTATAGTAAATGAATAGTAATTTAATAAACTGGCTCTTAGAGTAATAAAAGAAAAGGTTAGAAAAAGTCTTTAATTACAAATAAATTGTAATGCTACTGCTCGTTTAATGTGTATGTCAAAACAGATGTAGCTTAGAGTAAGAACAACTATTGTAAATTTTTGCCCAAAATTAACTAAAAATTCCCTATATTTTTATAGACATATATAACAACCAAGGTCTAATTTGTGTTATGTCATAAAACAAGAAAATATTGTAGTAATTATCAATGTAGATATCTCTGAAAAACTATTAAGTGCTTTAGAGCTAAAGGCAATTAAAAAAAAAAAAAATTAGAGCAGGTTCTCTCCTCTCGATAATATTGATACTTGAAAGTTTCTTTTTGATTTTCAGTAGATTCCTTAAAGTACAAAATGTTAATATTTCTTACAAGAAATGTTTTTTTTTTATTTAATCACGTTTTCATTCAAATAGAAAAATTAATAACAATAAGATATTAATATAATCTTCTCTTTCCAGGCGACAGATGGCTGGTCTCCTGCCTGGGAGTCCTCTACCTCTCAAAAGGACTCTTCTACCGAGTTGTTCCTGCCGACCAAACGTTTGCTCCGGGTGACCAGTACGCCGGAGTGTTTCGGTTCCGGTTATGGTGGTGCGGCGAATGGACAGAAGTTCTGGTAGATGACCGTCTACCTACAGTCCACGGAAGGTTAGCTTTCTTGCAGGCTACCCACAGTGACCAATTTTGGCCTGGGTTGCTGGAGAAGGCATATGCCAAGTGAGTAGAAGAATTAGAGTAAATTTATACAGAAAATATGTGGGACCTAAATTATGTTAAATGAATTTTGATTAGAAGTTGTAGGAATCTATATTTATTAATGAAATGTGTTACAATAAGGGCAGGACATCTTCAGCTTCGATGTCTAGGTGGTAATAGTTATTAACGTTATTAGGCTGATATGAGGTACATAACGGACGCGGCTGAGGTTTATAATCAGCCGAGTTCGTTATTTGCATGTCGACCGTGTGACGCTGAAGATTTTTTGTAATAACATAAAATTTAAACATTTAGGAATAATAAAATATTAATAGGGCAATTCTGAACAAATCTGTAAGTCTTACAGATCTGTAAATCTGTAAAAACCTGACAAAAACGCATATATTTTTGTTTATAAATATAAAATTATACATTAGGGTGGCAACTTTCGTTGCGATTTTGTTCATTTATTTACAGATTTACAGATCTGTAAGACTTACAGATTTGTTCAGAATTGACCCATAATTCTGTCATACTGCACAACTTTTTTGTTGATTTATAAATTCTCCGTGTCAACGGTCCATCAAGATGCTGTTAATTTTCTAGGAACACTTGATCCTTAATTGTGGGCGATTATTATAACAAATAACGGCCGGCGTCTGTTATTTTTATCTTTTCTCTTTTGTTTTTAGTCATAATAGGTTTGTTCGCGGTATAGCGATCCCGGACTAGTTTGAGCATCACACGCATGCGCAGTTTCGTTTTAATCGTTCGCGGTACGATTCTGACTGATAACTCCGTGTTCGCGGAAAACTATGGACTGGTACATGATTGGTTACGTATTAATCATCCCAGTCCGAAAATTGAAGCAAGTACTATAAATCAGAGACTAATTCCGAGTATTCAGTGCATACTTTTCTGTGTTTAATTACGTTTATTTTAACAATTTCACAAACTTTAAATTAATAAATATTTGAAGGTAAGTTTATAATATTGCCTCCATTTCAGTTCAAAACTGTATAATATTTTCATTCATGTGCATAACGTATTTCACGATTTATGAATTAGTACGGAACAAGTACGAAATAAGTTTGGGATCCGTTAGGGATTGTTACCGCGAACAAACCTAATATATCATACTAACGGTATGGTATTACAAAAAAATTAATAATTATAGAGGTTACATTTTCTTTTTTACGAGGGACTACCAAAAAAAACTTCTCTCTAAGAGAAGTATTTGGATTCATGCTAAAAATCGCATATTCAGATTTTAGTGAATAAGCACGTTTTAAGGTCCCTGGAATCCGATTATAACATTTTATGTCTCTCTCTCTCTCTCTCTCTCTCTGTGTGTGTGTGTGTGTGTGTGTGTGTGTGTGTGTGTGTGTGTGTGTGTGTGTGTGTGTGTGTGTGTGTGCGTGTATGGGTCTGTTGAAACCACAGTTTCCTATAAGACTTAAGACGTGTTTAACTACGGTTTCCTCAATGTGACATTACTAGGAAGAGCTGATTAGATTTTGGTAACAATAGGACAACTGGAAATACTAGTTTCTAAATATTATTTTATTACAATGTTATTACAATTATCTAGGGACCTTAAAACGTGCTAATCCACTAAAATCTGGATATGCGATTTTTAGCATGATTCCAAACCTTTCTTAGTGAGAGCTAAAAATGCATTGATAAAGTCTATTGTATTTAGTTCATTAACTTATCTGAAAATTATTGTAAAAGGCGAATGAGTCACAAGGAAACGCGATGCGTACAATACAATAACGTTATTAATTAAAATGATATTGAGAAATTTTATCACACGAATTCAGAAAGCACATTGAACTCCTACGTACATACACGCCACTTTTTAATGCGGACGTGCTCACTTTCTGGTTTGAAAAATAAACAATAACATATTTCATACAGCAAATATGTAATATAAAATATATTCATATTTAAACAAGTGTTCACACTACATAAAGCATATGAGTGAAAGTTTCCCATGTTATTGAACATTCTTTCTGGTAATTGCTATTTTATAATATTTTTAAGTGAAACCTGACAGATAACACTTATTACACTAACTTGTTTCTTTTATTCTGCAATGCATATTAGCTGACAGCTTCTGATTGGTGATTGTGTAGATTGTGGTTAGAATCTAGAATGCTCAGTGAATGAACTGTATGTCAGGTGCTGGTGCTGGTGTGGTGGTCAGTTTGTTGACCTTGGAACAAACAAAAACAACAAACTCTTTACATTAAACTCATGTTGTTAATTGCAAGTGGAAATGGCCAAGGAAATGACATTTCTGTTAGTTTGGAATTTTTAATTACTTAGAAATGTCAACGACATATTCTTTTTGGTTTAATTCACTACATTTTTGTTGCTGATCATATGCCAAATTTATTAATATGTATTCAAAAGAAAGATTATTTAATTCTCATTGCACCATGTTGAAAGAGACAGTCAATACGATACCAATTAAAGGGTACAAATGATAATTGTAGAAGGAGTCTTAAGGTTAAATTATAAGTAACACTAATTAAATTACTCTTAATCTAATATTTAATTTTAATAAAAGTAAATACGTATTGCGAGAACTAAGTTCTTATCCTAAGTAGTACAATGGGGTATTCCGGTGATATGGAATTAATGCAAAATAATAACTTTTTTCTATAGTTTCCATCTTCATATAGTAGAAAAATAAAAATATAATAGAACATGTTTAATAAAAAGTTTTAATTCATAATTTAATGTTACAAAATTGGAATTTTTACAGCTCTAGAAACGTCCTTGAAATTTGTGACGTCAAGTTGATAATCTGTTGCTCATTTCAAAGTAAATATTTTCGTTTAAAAACACAGATGGTGCCAGTAGTTAACACGCGCGGGTATATTTCTTATTTGACATTTCGTCCACTTTATAATTATTACTCCTATTTTTACCATAAACAAACACAGGACAAACACCGAAATACACGCTGCTGCTAAAATCATATGTAAACAAGCAAATGGCTGTCATGAAAATGTGGATTTAGGCGCTGAAGTTCGTTGCAGATATCACCATCGAGTTGACGTCATAAGCGCGCCATGATAAGAAAATTTGAATTGCGATGAAATTTTTTAAAATTCATAGCTCATGTGATGCATACATTTTCTTACTCAAAGTTAGATATTCAGAGTCCTACTGGTCTGTACTAAGGTACAAAAATTGCACAGAGTAGCCAAGATTACTCAACATGTCAATCATGCCAGAGGTCAAGACAACTCTGAAAAACAAGGGAGAAAACTGGGATTATATATAATCAAAAAATTAACAATTCTAATATTTAACTATTAAAACATATTAATAATTATTGATATTTAGATCCCGACGAAAGTTTAATTAATAATAAATTTAAATATAATTTGATGAACGCAGATCTCGGATCTCGGTCCTATACTAAACTCAAAATTATTCGACTTAATATGAAAACAATTTTCTAATTGGTAATTAAATATCAGTTAATTTAATATAAGACGGATGTTCTTAGACAATCTTTCTTTCTCTTTTCTTCCATGACTAAATTTTAGTTTTTTTTTTTTTTTAATTTGAAGAAATAACAAAACTATTAAACGCCCCCTATATTATAAAACTACAAAGAAATCTGTTAGCTCTCACACCCTTACCACAAATTGCTACAATGAACCGTTTATTCTTATAAGTGGTCACACTGCTGCGTCGAGTGGTAAAAAGATGTCACGTTTAAAATTTATTAATTGATTAATCTCGTTGACGTTCTATTTCTCTGTCATTTTCGCTTTTGGCAATGAAAACAAACAACTCAACAGGTTAGAATCTGTCAGAATATTCTCTCAAAGAGCACTGCGCATGTGTGTTTCATCGGGCAGCATCGAGCGCTGTGCGAAAATCAAACTGGTTTGATATATCAAACAAGTCGACAGTACACGATCTTGCGCGATTCTCATCAATTCACGCAGTGACCATGTGCATTGTTAAACTCAGAATAAATTGTCTTTTACACGTTCGTGCTCGATCGATATTGATTGTTATTATTTATATTTGTTACGACTAAAATCAAATAAAGTAACTGAGATCATTTCATCGTTTTATGATGGTTCTTTGAGTTTTAAAAAATAAACTAAATCCTGCTGTAAAATTTAAATTATTAAAAAAAAGTACTTCAGCCTAACTAGTAAAGCCTAACATTGAAGATGTTCAAATCAAAATGAAAGTTATTTGTCATTCATAATTTTCATCCATTGTTAACATAAATTTTTATTTACATTAATAACTTTATTCTCCAAATTTACAATATTTAAGGTGTCTATAATAATAATGAGTTTAAAATATGAGCAGATATTACATTACAAATTTCAGCATTGTTATGTAAAATAGGTAATCTTTGTTAGTATATAATAAAATTTATTGGTGCAAACAAAATTATTTATTACAGGAAATGATATAATCTTAAAAAATGCATATTCTTATGTATGTATTGAATTAAGTATAGATAATAACAAAACTCTAACAAAGAAAAACTGATTATATAACACCTAATTATTTTTACATTATACTTTTTGCGATACTTTTTTTGAAAATGCGCGTTTTAATTTATTTATTGTTGGATACAAATATTAACGATGTAACATAATAATTAAAAATTCAAGAAAATATTATATGTATAAAATATATATATATATGGAGACGTTTAACGGGCCAACTCCAATGTTTTAGAAATAGTTACATGTAATGTGATAAAAGATGGAACTAATTTTTTGAATAAAAAGTGAGGTAAATAAACTAGAATAGCTCTCGTCACCAAAACTCGAGAGATAGTAACTACACGAGACTAAAATTGTGTGTCTTATAGATCGAAAATTCATTAATGTTTAGCTTGAGCATGTTGTTCAATATTAATAAAAATAAATTTGCTCTCATTATAGTTTCACGCAAAACATTTCTTGTTGATTAAATAAATATAAATACCACTTCACTTAGATCCTTTTCAATGTAAAAACTTTAATTTAAATTAAATATACCTACATATTAAAGCAAAAATTAAATAGTAGTAAGTTTTAATTTTCTTCAGATAAAATGATAATGGGCTACTTGCGTACTTGTACCTTTTTTATTTAATATTTTTGAAGAGGTAAAAACTTGCTACCCATATAATTCTTTTGACAAAATTTTTATTAATTAGCCAGAAAAAAATAATGTAATTTGATTATTTAAATTACCGCCATACATGACGTAGAAATACACCGCTCCAATGAGTGGTAGCGAGGTACCGCCCCACACCAGCGGCATGTTTATGCGGGTAATGTAGATCTCCTGTTTGACGTTTGAAGGTTAGTATTTTAGTTTGTCTTTTTGGTATCGATATTTTAAATTACATGTAATTTTCCATGTGTTTATTTGTGAAGTAATTAATGTATTTGAGAGATCAGAGAGAGAAAAAATTAACTAATGTCAAATTCAAATTAAAACTTTCTCGCACGCCATGCCATCTGTACGTTACATTTTAAACATGGTTTCCTTCTCCGGTTCAATATAATGACGTCACAGAAAATTTTCTTTCTTAATTTACTAAAAAAACAAATAAATTTTTTAAAATAAAATTTATATTTTTATATATGTTTTCAACATAACATTACGTATATAGTGATAGAAATCGGATTTTCATTACACGCAAGTAGTCCATTAAATAATTGTATATTTTTCAGCTGATTATTTTCAAATTATATAGTATTTTCCATTACAATTCTCAAAATAAACTGCTGCTCAAAACTATTTTTTTTTTAACAATATAGATGTGAAATTTATTATAGCATACCCGTATTTATTTTACATAGTGCACTACAAAATAAATATTTTTGCAACATTAAGCAACTGCGCTCATTAAACATTGTAAAACCCGCTTAAAATTAGATATAGGTACTCAACATACCAACATACTTAATGAGTTAATCATTATCAGTAACAGTAGTGTCGTAAATGGTACTCCATATGTTGGTACCATAAAAGTTTCTAACAGGGCACTACCTACCTAATACAGCTATCTTGTACTTCCTTAGTTACATACCCACGTACCTTGCATTTCGATTGTACCCGCATAGCAACTACGTAGGCTAGGTGGACATGTAGTACAAGACTTTTCAATGATGCAGTACTTTCTACGGTACATTGTCACTTCCTGAAAAGTAGTCTATTATTCAACGACAATAACGTAGGTTTCCACAAGTACATACTTTACTTGCTTACCTAACATATTAGATAATATTATTCGCATGGATTGTTTTACAAGTACCAACACGTGGAATTTATGGTTGTAAAAGAATTAATTATGAGCACGCAATAAAATACTTCGTTAATGCGAAGGAAAGTGTTATGTAAAAAATTAAATTGTATGAAGAATTTGCTAATTATAAATTGAAATATGGGATACCTTTAACAATAATGTTATCTGGAGAATCTAGAATGCTTGAAAGATACATTTATTTAATTATAATTTGTGTAATATAACACTTTTACCAACAATTTACATTTTTTAGATGTTTAAGTGATAAAAAAAATATAATAATTGTTTCATAGAACAGTTAGATCATTCATTAGTAAATGAGATCTACTGGGTTCAAATTTCATGTTTACAGTTATTTTACTAAAATTGGTTTTGATTATAATATGTTCAAAAAGTTTTACTTTACATGTACTTGTAAAACTGGATCCTCCACTTTTTATTAATGAAACCACCTAAATTGGAAGCGATTTCTAGTTTAAGGAGTCTTCATTGTTATTCGTTAAGCTGAAATATACAGTATGTCCCCGGATTTTGTTTACAAGAGGAAACAAATTTTTATTTTTGATTTTACGAAAAAATGCCAAGGGAAGAAAAATTTTTGCTTGAATTAAAACGCATGTTACAGTTATTAAAACTTTTAATTAATGTAAGGTTCTTTTATTATAACGTTTTTTCGTATTTTGTCCCCCTAATATTACAATTATTACATTGAATCTAACATGATTTTAGTTAGCTTTGAAATATTGACAAATGATTATTAATTCTAATTTCAGATAAAAAAGAGTTAATTGAATAAACAATTATTTTGATTTTCGCCCGATTTTTTTTTTTTTCTTAAATTAGAATTAATAATCATTTGTCAATATTTCAAAGCTAACTAAAATCATGTTAGATTCAATGTAATAACTGTATTATTAGGAGGACAAAATACGTAAAAACGTTATAATAAAAGAACCTTACATTAATTAAAAGTTTTAATAACTGAAACATGCATTTTAATTCAAGCAAAAATTTTTCTTCCCTTGGCATTTTTTCGTAAAATCAAAAATAATTTTTTTTTCCACTTGTAAACTCAATCCGGGGACATACTGCATATTTTTTTATATTCTTTGACACAGATGTATGCATATTGTAGACTCACATAAATTGATTATTTCAAATCATAAATACATGTAACCATGTATGATCAATCGGATGTAGTACTTAATCTGCTATTTTAAACATGGAATTGACGGGAGGTCATGTGCTGGCCACATCAGATTTTTTGTAGTGACATTAAACATATCTTCTATGCTGATTCGTATTTTTATGCCAATTTTTCTTATCTATCCCTATCCTATAATATATATTTAGATTGTTGTACTGAGTCAATGAGTCAATTTACTTATTAGTATGACTGTGGTTAATTTTCCGTGGACGCAACCCACATTATCCTTATGTTCGTCTTGTTGCAGACTTCACGGCTCCTACGAAGCACTGAAATATGGCACCCTGCTGGACGGGTTAGCCGATTTAACTGGAGGCATTACAGAGAGCATCCCGGTTAGGCAGGACGCGACTTCATGTGGTCGTGCGCTGGCTAAACTGCTGGAGATGACGTCGGTCGTTACTTGTGTTGTGCAACCGCCTCCCGCGCAACAGGTAGGCACAGCAAAGGTAATAGTCTAGCTACTTAGTTATAGATGGTGCTGGTGATGGGAAATGGAAAATTAGAAATAACGAATGTGTTCGATTTGATTTGATTAGAGTGTCGGTCCACTAGATATGGGAAGGTTACAAATTCATATCCCAACGGGATATATTATGTACATTGTTCCTTTTATAAAAATATATTTGAACCGAAAATGTGCGACGGGGCTCAAGATATGTTTTCTTAAATATTTTTATTTTGTAAAATGAAATATCACTAATTCAGGAAATAATGAAAAAAAAATTACATGAATTTAAATCGTAAGATTGTGAGATTTTATTAAATAAAAAAAGTACTACAATAGTAATTTACAATAAAGACGATGTTACCCAATATTGATAAATAAAATGAAATTAATATATTGATTTCTGTTACAGTAATAGTGTACATTCAAAATTATGTTATAATGTTAAAAAATCTTCATTTTAGATAAAAAGTAAAGATTTATTTAATTATTAATACAAAATATATTAGTTAAGTCATGATAAATGAATTTTCAACAAGTGGGCGAACTGATGTGCATCGGGGCTCGAATATATAATTTTATAATTGAGTACCTGAATTTATTATACTTTCTGAATTATATTTTTTAGTTTTATATTTTAAAAATTATAACAATATAAATACTGTTGCATATTTTGATTACATTTATTATGACAATAATTTCTATTTTTGTCGTCATGTTGAAGAGTGGTATATATACAAACAACAAATATTATTTGTTACAGATAAAGACACAATATGAAAAATTAGCTAATGGAGTACAAATAGGAACAAATTACAGACTATACGCCGTAGAAAGGGTAAGCAATATTTTATAGGTACTTCTTATAAATTCAGTTTTGTTTTGTATTAAACTAATTGGAATTAGGTGTTAACCTAAGTCAATTGTATTTATTCTTACGAACCCGATGTCTGAATAATTAAAACGAATGTATTTTGTATACATGAGATATAATGATTTGTAAGATCTTTCCTACCCTGAAGAAGGTGCAATTGTGCATCGAAACACCGGTTTCGTAAGAGAAAAAATGCTGATTGACTAAGATTTCTAGCAATGGAGGGTTATGATTATGACGTCGCACGCAAATAAGAGTGCGACGAACAATGTACAAGTTGCCGATTACCATATACCTATTAACTAATATATTGCGGATCCTTTGCTTATCTTGAAGGAAACACTGTGAAATGGAAATATCATTTCTGCATAAGTCTATCTCACACAAACACCCAACCGCGAATGATGCGCATGCTTGGAAACCTTGACTACTATTGGCTAACGAGGAAATCATGATCACTTTTTGCGAATCACAGAGTTCTGTTTATTAACGACTAGCGCGAGAAATTTTAAATTTAAATTTGAGAAATTAAACAATGTACCTACTATTTATTTTGTATATAAATTCTTGAATATAAATATTAGTAATAATAAAAAACATTGACATATTCTAGTGCTAAATTTGAATTAAATAATTTACTTTGTTGTACTGTAAAAATAATAGGAATACAATCTGGTCAGGATTAATTTATTTAGGTGACAATAAATTACTGCTTGAAACACAAAGCAAATGCTTTCGAAGTGCAACTACAACAGAAATGAAATCAAACGTCAAAGTCAAACCATGTGCTCGCTGCATCACCAGGGCAGCGTTCCAAAACCAAGAATTCCGAGTTTTGGCGTAGAATATGATGTGTTGTGTTTTGGAACGAAAGAGAGTTTTGTTGAAGTAAAAAATTGAAACTAAATTAAAAATAATTTTATAAAACTAACAAAACTACTTATAATTACAACATTAATGTCAAGCCCGTAATAAAAGCGCTTTTATGGAGCACTCTCCTCAATATAATGTGAAAGTACGCTCCATAAAATCGCTTTTATTATAAAAGTATGCTCGTAATACACGCCAACGTATTTACTTATGTTTATTTTCAACCAAAAGCATGTTTTCTTCCTCAAGAAGGCAAATTACTTTCATATGTAGAGAATTGTGAGCATCTATGTTTGAAAATATTGTGGAGTAATTTCTATACCCTCCTCGTTAGTAAAGTAGAACATCACTTTGGAGTAAACTCTGGCTGTTTTGGAACAGGTTGAGTAAACTCTGAGAGTAAGGTTATTAGTTTTGAAACGACTTTGAATAATTTCGTACTCTAAGAGTAGGATTTTGGAACGCAGCCCAGCCAGCGACGCTCTCAGCGTTAGCCAATAGTAGTCAAGATTTCCGAGCATGCGCATAATTGCCTGTTGGGTGTTTGTGAGAGATAGACTTATGCAGAAATGATATTTCCATTTCACAGTGTTTCCTTCACCTACTCTTATGGGATAAATACGAGCATTAGCAATATATTAGTTAATAGGTATATGCAAACAAACGACCGCCATTTTAAAGTTCTGTTTTTCTGTCACTTGTTTTTTGACATTTGAGTTTTACGTAAATCAATGACTTCGGATGGCCGTGGAAGCTTAAAAAATTTCACTTTTGTTATGTATTCTTTATAGTTATAGCGGGATTCACTGCTGCAAAGATCATATACACTCACTTCGCATTTAGCACTATCTTGCACCAACGACCATATGCACTGTCACCGTCATGGTCATAACAGCGATTTGATTGTAATATAGCCCAATGGAGTGAACTTAGTCTCAAGTGTAGTTCAAGAAAAATGTCAATAGATGGCAGAACGAAAATATACCTCTGTATAACCCTCTATTGTTAACTCCTAATCCTTGCTACAGTCAAGAAAATTTTGCCACATTAATTATGATTATCTGTTCTCCATAGGTGGAAACCTTCTCCGGCGAACCCGTCCAACTTCTCCGCCTCCGCAACCCCCTGGGTCCGGCGTCTGAGTACGTCGGCGCCTGGTCCAGAGACTCCCAAGACTGGGACAATGTCCCTCCCCACGAGCAAGAGCGACTCCAAGCTAGAGATGCTCCCTCAGGAGAATTCTGGATGTCATACGGAGACTTTGTACGCACCTTCACGCACTTGGAGCTGGTGCACCTGGATAGCGATACCAGCAGGGATGAGCCAAGTCTTCATCATAAGGCCACGTGGCAGATGAGGCTGTATCAGGGGTATTGGCAGAGGGGGGTGACTGCAGGGGGGTGTAGGAATAATCCAGGTGAGAAAGGGAAGATAAAATACAAATGAAATAAATCGATAATTTGAATAAGGTATTTTAATTTTGTTACCTCCAGCTACCATTGGTAAGGGAGGTATAGGGATCGTGCTAAAAATCACATTTTGAGATTTTTGTAAATGACCACGTTTTAAGGTTCCTAGAATCCAATTTTAACATTTTCACGACAATGTCCGTTTATATGTGGATCCTCTTACCGTTCTATAATATAGAAAGAAACCATTAGATTTTGGTGTAAATGCACTTTACTTGAAGCTCATAATGGTATTTCTTCAAAAAATACCATTAATAGCAATTTTTAGTACAAGTGAGCAAAATATGTCTTTTTCTCATGAGCTCGGAAATTGGCCGCACGAGCAGAACCGTGTGCGCAAACTGGACAGGTGATAAAATGACATGATCACGTGGGCTAAACATGATTTTTTCCACAATCTTCTAAAAAACGAAACATTGTACTTTTACCTCTCGCTAAGAGAGGTATTGGATTCATGCTAAAAATTACATTTCCAGATTTAAGTGAATAAGCACGATTTAAGGTCCAAATAAACCGATTTTAACATTTTTTACGATGATGTCTGTGTGTGTGTGTGTGTGTGGATGTGTGTATGTTTGTATGTATGTGTGGATGTTGGAGGGACGATTACTCAAAAACTATAAGACATAAGACCTGTTTATCTATGAATTCCTCAATCTGACATTCCTGGGAAGAGCTGAAAAGGTTTTGGTAACAATTGAACAACCGGAAGTAGTAGTTTTTTTAAAAAAATCTTCTAAATTTTATTTTTTGATAATTTTTGATATTACGCATTTTGAAGAACAAAATTCTACATCTTATACATTTAAATTTTTTATTATATCTTCTATAAATTTTGAGATAAAGACACTATGATATATAGAATATCGGGATATAATAAATCGAGTAGGCGAAACTACACTAAGGAAACCAGTTGACAAATTCAAATGTTTATAACATAATTTGTAAATGACAGATATGAGTGTCAAAAATCAAAAGTTTAGTTACATTTTGAAAGCTTTTTCTGGGAAGTAAATTTAATCTTTCTTATGGTTTTATTAATTAAATATTTAAAATTATATTTAACCTGCATGTATCCATTACAAATACCTCCAATCTTGTTAATGAATTGGAAGAATCTCTGACATAGGAACTTCCTCATACAATGGAAAATAGATATAATTAGAATTGTATGTGTGCAGAAAACATGTTAAATACAATAAAATACAATATTTGGGTAAAGTTTTGTATTTTTTTTGTTACAAAACGACGGTTCGATAGCGAAGTGCAATACATTACTTATATAACATAAAATGGAAATGGCTAGAGGTCTTGTGCTGGCCACAACAGATTTTTTATTAATGGAAAACTCAACAGTACAAATTTTTATAACTGAATTTAATGTAAAGTTAACTACAAAAAATTATTGTTCCGTCATGTAGAATGGTAGATATTTATTCTACAATTTGTAACTCCATCAAAATTTATGACTCCTGACGTAGATTATTATAGGCTTGTGTATTTTGCTCACTTGTGAAGAAAGTTATTTACTTTGCTCACTTATGATACAACATGGTACTTTGCTCACTATTTTAAGTTGAATAATAATGAATTTTGCTTGTGATTGTGAAAAAATGTCATTTTTCCATTTATAAAAACTAAATTGGGTTGTACATTTATATATTTTCTCGTGGGGTTTTTCATAATTTTTTGTTTTGTATAATTATTTATTTAGTATTAAATCTATCCAACAGGATCTAGGAACCTAATTACAGCACGATTTTACAAAATATGTAAATTTACAGTATTAATGTGAATTTGATGGAAATATCATTTTTATATGTTTTGTTATAGTGATAGATTTAAGCAATTTTCAGATTCGGAAAGTTTTGCAGGTACTCTTGCAAATAACATAACTTCCTATAAAATTCTTTGTATTTTAGAGATTCTTACAATTTTAGTTCATTCACGAATCACGACCATAAATTCATTTAAATATTAACTTTCATTTTTTAAACGAATTATACATTTAACCACTTTCATACAATTTCTTTTATTTTCCATTGTAATGATTGACATACCTAACTGTAAAATATTACCATATCTAGCGTACATTTAAATTAAGTGTGATTATCATTTCTTTTCCTATATTATTTTTATAAATTACCGATTTCTTTATAAAACTAAAAGTATGTACTTTAATTGTTATTTCCTTTTCTTTTAGAAACTTTTCACATTAATCCTCAACTACATTTGTTATTAAGTGAAATGGAAGAAGTAATTGTATCATTAAATCAACACAGCATAATGGAACCTAAAGTAATTGGATTTACTGCATATACACTTCCTAAAAATTGTTCAGAAACCATTGCACGACAGTTTTTCAAGAAGAATAAGTCGTTAATTAATTCCCAATATACGAACAGTCGACAAGTAAGTTCTTTACAATTTATATTTTCATTATACTCTAATTTTCTAATCTGGTATTCTGGTGTTATGGAATTTATGCAAAATACTAACTTTTTTATAGTTTACATCTTCATTATAGTAGAAAAATACAATAAAACATGTTTAGGAAAAAGTATTCATTCATAATTTGATGTTAGAAATTTGAAATTCTTTAAATATCTAAAAACGTCCTTGAAAACTGTGACGTATATTCTACTTGTTGTTCCTCATTTCATATTAAATATATAGCGTTAGAAACATAGATGGTACTAGCCGTTAATAGGCGCGTGTATTTTGTATTTTATTCACTTTGTGTTAATTATTACGTGTTCCTCTGATATTTGTTTGTTTTGTTTACCTAAGTTTTCTTGTTCAAATATAGTAAAGAGACAAATAGGTAGTTGTCTATGAACACATGTGTTTAGACTCTGAAGTTTGCTACAGATGTTAATTTATGAATTCATAGTCCTACTGTATTGAACTAATGAAAATTAAAAAAATGCCGGAATATCCCTTTAGAAAAAGTTAATAATTATATTTCGTGAATATAACTCAAAAACTATTTTTCTTGTCTAGGTTAGCCACCGCTGTCAGTTGGAACAAGGCAGCTACCTCATTCTTCCTACTACGTTTGAACCTGCTCAAGAATCCGGCTTCACACTCAGAGTTTTCAGCTCCAAACCTCTAAAATTAAAACTCTTAGACACAGCTCCAGCTTTGCTGAAAGCTGCTGTAGTTCGCGCTCCTTCAGGACTCCTGGACGCCAAAAGTTTTGGACAATATGAAGCAGTGTTTCTTCAATTGGCAGATGAACATCGTACAGTCAATGCTTTCGAGTTGCAGGAATTATTAGATGCATGTTTGCCGAATGATTATATTAAAAGTTGTGCAAGTATTGAAGTCTGTAGACAGGTTATACTTAGCATGGAAGTAAGTTAATCATTTAGTGGAACCTGATTTATAATAACGCAAAGTAAATTACAGTGTGTTCAAAAAAATCCTAACTCGAAGAAAAAACGTATGTCAATTTTAAAGTATTTAATTAAATGTCAATTTGGCACGACATATTGGTAAAAATGTTATCTAATGAAATCAAAGATTTTCTTATTTTAAAATAGAAATAATTTAGAAAACTGTGAAATACATTTTCACGACTACTTGACTTTTGAATTGAATAATAAAGACATGCGTTTCTGTGTTCATAACCTACTCCGAATTAGGTTTTTTTTTCTGAGCACTGTACAATATAGACAGAAATTCAAAAAACTAATACAAGATATTTTGTTTGATATATGTGTATAACAAAATCTCTAAGATATGGTTGGTTAGCTGTGAATTGTCTAAATCAAAATGCATTTATTGTTAACTTTTGCATTTTTATTTGTGTTATTGTATAAAAAAATACTTCATATACGAAATATCCCACGATGAGCTTAACCGATCTTAATGATAAAATCTACTTAATATTATCAACGAAATTTGGAATTTAGGGGTTTTTCGAAATGGCCATTTCAACTAAAATATTTTCAAAACAGTAGCACAGCCGGTTAATCTCACAATTGAATTTATTTATTTATTTATTTAATAATGACATGATCAACCATTTCCGGCGTAATTCATTTTTTATTTTTTTTTGTTTAAAAACTGCCACTTATTTATCATTTATCACTCTTTTTCCCCCTTACTGAAACTCATCAATTCTTTGATTAGATAACGTATCATTGAAATTTGTTGATTTTGACGGTACTTTAATTAATCAAAGCATTGATGAACGTTTCTGCAACTGAGTATATATTTCGTGAAAGACTTCGAATTTCTAAATATATTTGTAAAAATAGTTAGTTAAACTTGAAAAAATTCAGAAAACTCAATTTTTAATGGAACACCTATTTTTAATATAAATGAATTCTGAAAGTTGATAAATTAAAAAAAAAAAAATTGCGAACATATTGGCTAGGTATGCAAAGTCCTAATGTTCATTCATCAACATGTTCAATTCTCACTTCGTTCAGTTTCATAACGTTCAAATTTACAAAATGTTCATCCATGAAGTTGGTGCGAATCAAAACGTTTATTTCTCGCGCGCTTTCAAATTTAAACAGTAGATTCTAAAGAACAAATTGCAAAGAAAAATGTTTTACTCAGTACAAATGGGTAGGTATACAAATTCCTAATGCACATAGATCGCCCTGTACATATTTGGCGTGTAACTTTTATAAAAATAATCTGAAACAAACATAACCTAACCGCACGCCCGACTTTAGGTAGACAGTGATGTACTATGTACTGTTTAATTTTGGAAGCGCGCGAGAAATAAACGTTTTGATACGCGCCAACTTCATGGATAAACGTTTTGTAGATTTGAACGTTCTGAAACTGAACGAAGTGAGAATTGAACATGTTGATGAATGAACATTAGAACGATGCGTGTGTTCGCAACATATTGGTTTTCGAAATCTGCGAATATGTGAAGAGAGAAGAAGAACAACACCCAAGACTCTGGTCGAATTCGAATCTGGGCCTTCAGAACCATAAACAATTTTATACTAATTTTTTTAATTCTTTTGCAATTTATGTTCGACATTACGAGTAACATTCTTTTATGACCATTCTCCAAAACATTTTTCACACGTTACGTTCTAATAATAATATATTACAGTCCTTTTATGCTTTTCTAGCCTATATGAAAGTAGAAGAACTTCGTACGTATAAACCAAGAATTTCTAAAGACATTCAAGATTCTATTAAATTACAATTATAAAAATAATCAATGCATTGCGTTATTATAAATAGACCCTTATTTAATTTATTTTTTGATTTTTTTAAATTTATCTTAATCAACAACATCTTCTTGTAGTCAAGCAGCAGCGGTCGATTAAAATTCAGCGACTTCAAAGACCTGATGTGCAGTTTAAAACAGTGGCAAGCAGCATTCAGGGCACATACGCGTGAGAAGACTGGAATCTTGAAGGCAGAAAGACTTCGGGATGCATTATTAGATGTCGGATTTCGTCTTGGAACTGAAGCCCTTACCGTACTTATTCATCGCTACATGCGGAAAGATGGTACACTCCGTTTTGGGGACTTCGTATCGGCTATCCTCCATCTCAGTGTAGCTTTCAGTAAGTATAGGCTTCGCAGATTAGAATAGTTATTTATATAAGAATTAGGAAAATGGTACATTACTGTCGAGGAGCCATATTGAAATACGAGACACTTTGTGCCGATTATTTTATGGCTCCGAGTCAAGTACAGACATTTTCTGACGATTTATGTATTAATTTTTTTCTGAAACCTTTGATTATAATAAAAATTAATTTCAAATTTAATAATTAAATCTGATTTTCTATAAATATTTAGTTCTTCTCTCGTTACTAAGGTGACAGAAATTTTTTTGTAAGTAAACAAAAACGAATTTATTGTCAGTTCTGCGTCCGTGTGCATTTCTTTTCAATAAAATAAATAATAAAAGTTTATGCATTATTTTTCATAGTAACAAAAACAAAAATAACTTATTATTAAGATTGGTGCCAGAAATAGTCATGAAAGCACCCCCCTCGCCCCTATGTGACGTCGAAGTACATACAGCACGTTATTCATAGCCAATAGGAAAACAGTTTACGTTATTTAGATAAATAAAAGTAGGCAATAGTTTGTCACATGTTAAATTATATGTACTTTGACGTCACATTCTGTTTCAGATCACGTGACTTTTTCAAAATATTGCACATAATTCAATATTTAATTGTAAAATATCTGATAGATATTTCGTGAAATTTTCGAATTTGAGGCTCTTTAAAGAACAATATCTTTTAAAATTTAATACTTACAAGTTATATAAAAATTCTTGCAACACCCCTATTGCACCATCAACCTCTTCTTGAGGCGAAAATCTTTTATCCACTATTATTTTTTTGTCAAAAAATAACCAAAAGTCTCATATTGTCAAATTAGGTGAGTATGCCGGGTGTTCTTTTACCTTTATGTTTATTTTTTCCGCCAAAAGCTGAAGAAAATTCTCTGTGATGAATTCCATATTTTTACTCTCACCGTTATTTTTTTTTTAAATGATTAACCTTCTATTTAGTTGAAATAAATTATTTATTCATTTTTATTTTGCAGATATATTCGAAACGAAGGACCCCTTACAAAATGGCAGTATAAAATTAAATTTATCTGAGGTAATATGTTCTTATTTATGATTTACTATTTTCTAACAATCGTTTTTTTATTTCAGTGGCTCAAATCATCTTTAACATGTTGATTAGTACTAAAAACTGTGTATTAAACTTGTAAATAAAGTAATTTTAATTTCTAAAAGTACAGAGGAGGTATAATAATATAGTAATATCGATTCATTCATATTTTATTTTGTTACTTATTTTGTAAAATTAATCTGTGATTTAGATTAAAATTTTATATGAAATTATTCGAGTAAACTAATTTTATTGTTTTGTTTGGAATAAATCTGAATTTTATAAAATAATTTACCTCTGTTTTTGTTATATATTTTATTTTGTTATACTTAAGCATTGTATATTGCTGAATATCAGATATAAATATTTCATATTTTTGTACTTTTCGTGTGAATTAATAATGTAAGACATTTAATTTGTAAATAAATTATTTTCCTTTTAATTGAAATATCTTATCTACTTGAATATGTGATAGTAATTTATGTTTATACATAGTAAATAAATATGTTCTCGTGGACATTTAAGCGAAGAGGATTATTAAGAATACTACGCTGCAAACAACAATAATGTAGAAATATCAAATAGTTTTTCAAATGTGTCATTTAAGAGGATACACTTCAAATAATGATTTGCTTCGATAAGAGATTTAGAAATTAGAAAGCATTAATGAACTTATTTTTATATAATATCCTAGTTGCTCTTATTTCACATTTTTACGTTTTACTTATGACGGTAAAAGACATGACGTAGATCATCATAGATTTACAATATTCAAATACATTCAGTACATCATATGTATATTATATGCTATGTTTCCTTTATCTTGAAGTTGCGAAACACATATATAAACTATTATAAATTGTACTCTAGTTTTGATACTAGTTTCGGCAGTTTAAAATTAATGCAAAATGTTTATTTTTACTTGTCCATTGTAATTACATATCTTAAAATTTTCTTTTGATAATCATTCATTTACCAATCTCATAAAATATGTAATAAACAATAAATTACAAATTTTGTTATAATTTATGAATTTCTCAGTTTCAAATAATAAATACTTTCAGACTTTAATTTCTTTTCTTTATTCAAATGTTTTGAAATATCTTATACTTTGAATAAAATTTTATTTGTTTTTAGTTATTAACGTCATTAGGCCGATATGAGGCAAATAACATAATCAGCCAAGTTTTTTGTTTGCATATCGGCCATGTGGCGTGCAAGATATTTCGTAATAACATAAAATTTAAACATTTAGGGATAATAAAATTCTATTTTTGTCATACTGAACAACTTTTTTTGTTGTTAATTTATAAATTCTCCTAGACAACAAACAGTCCATCAATATGCTGTTATTTTTCTAGAAACACTTGATCCTTAATTGTAGGCGACTGTTAACGGCCTAGGCCGATATTTTCATCTTTTCACTTTTGTTTTTAGTCCTGTTATAGTAACAGTATGTTATTACGAAAAAATATTAATTGATTCTAATAAATCTCATTATAAAATAAATACATCTATCTATCCCAGATAATGGGGTCCTATACCATTTTTCTTTTATTTTTTTTTCTGTAAGAACAGGATAAAATAAGAATTTTAGTGCAAACGCGACTTAAAAATTTTACGTAATAAGCGAGATATGAATTTTTAAAGTTTAAGAATTTGTGCGTGACGTAGCAGGGACTAACAAGTGATCGACAAACAATGGGACAAACTGTTAGTTATAGAGGCAACAATTTTTTTCATGTTTGCATAGCTGAAATGTTTGTAAAGAAAAACTTATACGTTATATTCATGAAGAAATTATTATTAAGTATAAATAACGTAAATAATATCCTTTTTTTCCTAATAAATTATAGAACATTGAAACAGTTTGACAATATTATTACACAAAGCATGACGACAGATGGCGCCAGTGTTGGCCTGTTTTGAAGTTTCAATATTAATTTAACTAATATTATTATTAATTGAATTAATATTACAAATTGATTTAATTATAAATATATTATTATTGTTAATATTACTAGATGTTATAATTAAACAAATTCATCAAACACAAACTTGTTAAATGTTTTGTTAGGTTATGGAACAACATGTCATTTCAAATTCTTTTAAAGGTGACCGCTAAAGACGCGCGATTCTCCGTTTTAAAATCAGGCCACCAATCAAATTCTTAATACCTAACGCGTCATACCCAATTAGTAATCATCTTCAATCGCTTATAGTTTGTGACCTAGTCAATATTTAAAGAAAATTTTTTCACTAATACTCATTAATTTATGTATATTTTCGTCTTCTTATTTAAGATAGTTAAAATATGACTATGGTATAGGACCCTATTCTAGCTCTAGTGTATTGCATGTAGCATCCATGTATTTCAGGTAAACTGTCTGTATTACATGTAGCTTCCATGTTTGACATTAGTATGTTATCTACAGACAGTATCCATGTATCCCGGGTACGCTGTCGTATCCTAAGGTCAGGGGCGTCACTAGATATTTTTAAGAGGGAGGGCGCACTTTTAGAACGAAATAATTAATAATGACATTTTATGAATTAGTGTATAATTTTATTATAAAAAAAGCTCTACATAAACCAGAAATATAAAATGTACTATTATAGAAAAAAAATATGATTCAGTACCTAATTTATTATTTATATTATATATAGGCCAAATTTTAATTTAATATATATTAAATACATTACTTATTAGTAGGCAATATTAGCTCATTTCTTCTATTAGTTCTACGAACAAATTTATCTATAATTTCATCTACATGAATATCATCGACACCCTCAATTGACATTAAGGTTATTGGCTCCTGGTTCATCGTGGATCTAATATACGATTTTAATATAATATAATACACTGAATGATCGCTCACATGAACATGAACTAATAGGTAGTATTATTATTGCCAATTTCAAAAGACTGTGTAAATTGGGTAAACATGTTTTACTCAATGATTTGAATAAAGATTGTATATCCTACACAATTTACATTTTTTTTTTTTTAGCAACAATGCATTCATGTTTAATATTCTCAGATATATGATAATGTGTAACCAGAGGAAGAAGGGATACATAAATGAGAAAATTTTTTGATGTTGGGTTTAAGGCATGAATTGCATCATATACATATGTTATAATTTTCATTGGAAAATCTACTCTCTAACTCAGCAATGATTCTACGTAAGATGGGGTAAAATGTATGATATTTGAAGAGCATAAAAAAATAGTAAAAAATTCAGAATAATTTTTATTATTTTATTTAAATTAAAAACGGAGGGGAGCAAAATTAAACAGGGGGCGCAAAATTAAACAGGGAGGATGCAATCCCCCTCAGAAATGGTCTAACGACGCCCCTGCCTAAGGTAACGTATATCAAATATATTCTAAGTACTGAAATACAGTCGAACTTCAGTAAGTCGTATTTTTGATAACTCGAATCAAACTGGTTGGCAATAGCGCCAAGAGTGTAATTATGGGTAATTTTTACTTGATAACTCGAACTTCGATTACTCGAATATCTTTATAATTCGAACAGAATATTTGGCGCCAGCTTCAATAAGTCGAATTCTGGGGGGAAAATTGTCAAAATTACACCAGAAGGTGTCACGTTAAATGATTTTATACATGTGGATTATGATATTGTTACTTCGGAGTTTCCCACAGATGAAGATATAGTCGAGCTCTACAAATCTGAATCCGAATCTGTAGAGCTCGACAATACAGATGACAGCGAAAGTGATATGATGGAGGATGATTTGCACCAACCACCTTAAAACGAGTTGGTTGAAAATTCGTTGAGCGTTTTGCGTTCGTATTTAAAAACTAATGAACATACAACCGATTCCCTGTATAATGGTTTAAATAACATTGAAACTTTTTTTTTATTGAAAATCAAAATAAAAAATTCTCTCGTCAGTCACAAATAACTGACTTTTTTACACTAAAATAATGTTTATAACTTTGATCTGTACTTATATATCAATCTGTATATGTATATCATAAGGTAAGTGGTTTTTACTCGAATAATATTTATACATGTGCATTATATTTAATAACCCGAAGTCTTGATAACTCGAACTTTTTTTTTTACAAGTCATGGTTTGAGTTATCGAAGTTCGACTGTAGTAATAAGGGAAATAAAAGAAATATATTGTGTTAATAAAATATTTTTATTGGTAAATTATATTGGTACAGTTAATTATAACTAAATTTGGATTACAGTAGTAAATTAACACAACACAAAAAGGTAAAGTGTTTTTTCCTGAAATCCGCATAATCGGCCAGGAAATTGAATTTCCCTGTCTAGGCAGGGAAATAAAATGCAAAGTTCCCATATTTATTTTGACAAATAAATTTAAAGTTTTAATATGAAATACAATTACATATTTAAAATAAATGATGTCCAGTATAAATTTGTTTTAAATTCTTGTACAATTTTAAATAGATTTGGTTAAGGTTTCAATGTGATTTACTTGTTAAATATAAATGAATTATATGTACCATTCAGTAATTTTGAATTCTTATATGATTTCAGAAAAAAATAATACTTAGGTATCTCGTCATTGAAGTTCTTTTTCATGACTCATTATGGTTGTTTTACGTTTATATGAAGAGCTACAATGACCGTATCACCTGATTTAGATGCAGAATTTAAATCTCTCTATAACTTTTATTTGAAGTATTTTTTGTATAACATAATTAGGGAATGTTTGCGCGCAAAGAAAAACTGATTTCCTATATTAAACGCCTATTTACACTCTGTACATTGTACAATTCTTTATATATTATATAAATAAATGTCACGCATATACAAGTACATATTTGTTTTTATTTTCTTAGTAGGTTACTACAGTATACTAAAATCACCATGCAGGGTACGAATTTGATATCAAATATGCTCAAGGACTTATATATATTTTGAAATTTATTAAGAAAAAATGAAAGTGGCACGCTTTTGCCGTGGAAGCTTTAGCAGTGGGCTCAGGTTCTTCATTTTTGTAGATGTTATCCTTGAATCCACAAGTTATCTTGTAATCTTCCTAAGTGTCGCGGCGACATAGTTTCTCAACTGCCCAAAGTCTGAAAATAAATACAAATATAAGTAATTAAACATTTGATAAAATATTTTATTTAGTTTTCTTTATGAATTAATAGAAATATATTAATATTTCTTGAATCAGAGAATTAAACTTAAAATTTATGTTAATTTAGGATGTATAAAATTTACATTAAAGTTACAATATTATTGAATAGGTACAATAAAAGTACAATAAAGTACAATAAGAGCGAAACGTGTTTGTGGTTTTGGTTGAGTGACCCAGTCTCTGATAAATGACCGAGAGGTTGATTCAGAGACTGAAATCTTGAGAAACATGTCGAGTGTTATTTCTTAAATATCTTAAATAGGTACATTTAAATGTTGAAGCTCATTTTTTTAAGTGTGTTGACCAATGCGAGTACAGGTGTCTCATTTACGATGTTTTTTAGGGTATCTTGGCAATCTCGGGAAATATTAATGATAGAGCAAAATAATTTGCACAATCCAGGATCAACATTTTGAGAAAAGTTTAATAGTCACCACAGGAATTTTCGATATTCTTTTGTTTCTGAACTACAGGTAAAAACTCGTTTTTCGCTCATTTCGAAAATATCTCATATCTTATTTATTATTATAGAGAAAAATTGTTCTAACAAATTTTATACCGTTTTTTAGGTAGAATAAAATGATGAAATTAATTTTTTTGAACTCTTAATAATTCTCGAGATATAACACAAATATGATTTTTTAAATGGCAACCTTTTGTTGAAAATAGTATCAACGTTTTGTATGTTTTATAAGCTTCTCAATGATATATAACAAGATCACATTCTTTTGTTTGATACAATAAAGGATGAATTATTTTTTTGGGGGTGAAGAAATTATGGTCTCAAAATTATGCTAACCCAATTATTCTCGGATTAATTAAATTATTAATTATCGACGTCAAAGATGGCTTAGACCAAATTCGTAAAAATTGATTTTATATGCTTTGAAATAAATAAATTTAAAATATGAGTAAAATAAAAAAGTGATGAACTGTAATAGATTTTTTCATTTGTTTCTTAATAATTTTCAATTTTTCCTCTCCTAAAAATTAATAACTCATCTTTTATTCATGTGTAAAACTAAAGAATGTAGACTTGTTATATATCATTGAAAAGCTTATAATATAAGCAAAAAGATGGTATTATTTTCAATATAGGTTGCCATTTAAAAAATCATAAGTTTGTGTTATATTTAAAAAAATCTAATTACGCCATTTTATTCTGCCTAAATAAAGGAACAAAATTTGTTAAAACATTTTGTCTATTATAATAAATAAGATATGAGATATTTTCGAAATGAGCGAAAAACGTGTTTTTACCTGAAGCTCAAAAACAAAAGGACATCGAAAATTCCAGTGGTGACTATTAAACTTTTCTCAAAAAGGTGAAATGCGCAAACGATTTTGCTCTCTCATTAATATTTCCCGAGATACCCTAAAAAATCTGTACTTGTAATATGTGTATGTAAGAACCATCATACGAGTAAACAATACAGTTTTCGAGAAATGAAATGCGTGAGAAAGAATTAGACTGAGTATAGTATGAATTTTCGGAACATGGCTTCCCTAATTTAGAGCTGTTATGTGGGGAGTGACCCCTCAACAGTGACATGAGGTGTGTGTTAGCAGACAACAAAGCCTTACCGAACGGACCAATAGGCTCCTGGCTCCGGCGGGCGCGACTTGCTCCGGGTATGGCGTCCGCTTATATTGTTCTCAAATGCGAACACTTTACCAAATTAAATCAAATATTTCAAAAACTTTTCTTCTGCTGACTACAAAAGATAGTTAATTGGAATAAATATAATACCATGGTTCTTTGTTCTTTTAGCCATTAATGGATATATCAGCGTGCTAAACATAAATGACAATGTTGCAAAGAAATAAATAAAGATGTTACGGGTTATGAAATAACGGCTTAATTATAATACATAAATAATTTTCAAACTTATCTCCATTTTTACCTCTCGCTAAGAAAGGTATTGGACTCATGCTAAAAATTGCATAGGTATCCAGATTTTTATAGGTATATTAATTTTTGAAAAATTTTATTATATCTTCTATATAGTGATTCGGTCGAGACGAGAAATTTATTGTCTCGTCTCGTCTCGTTTCAAATTCATAAAGTTATGTTTCGTCTCGAAATTTTTCTCGTCTCGGCCGAGATTCTCGCCGAGATTTCTCGACGGAAATTTAATATGTATATTTTGGTCCCATAGACTAATTATTAAATTTATACAATTTTGTATTAATAGTAATACGAACAAAAAGCTAAATATTTGTCGTTTTATCTGTCAAAATTTGATATAACCTAAAACTTGTACAAATTTAATTATGTTATAATTTTATTAATTTAATATTTATCTAGCATTTTCTAATCTGTTATAAAACATTAAAAAAAAGTAACTCTAAAAGTCGTACCTGAAGCCTGGATTACACGATGAAGTTTTTATTTTCAAGTGACTTTGAAAAGAAAGTGTCTTTATAAGTGACCTTACAAATATATTTACATGATCAAGTTTTGCGTGATTTAAAATATTCAAGTGTCAAAATTTAAGTTATACTTACATTAAGATTTCATTTACTTCTCTGTCTCATTTTGCCATTTTTCAGTTTAATGTCGATCACATATAACACTACATGTATACATCAAAAATATAAATACAAATGATATTTGACAGTTACTTGACAGTTAAAATTTGTAGGGACTTTTAAGAAAAAGTAGCGCATGTTCCAGTTTTTCTTTAAAAGTTTTTCGTTAAAAGTCTATTCATTTTTCTCTCTTGCACTCATGTCATTGTGCGAGAGAGAAAACTTTTCAAGTCACTTGAAAAGAAAAACTTTATCGTGTAATGCACGCTTAACAAATTCTGACAGATAAAATGTCAAATACTTTATTATCTTTTTGTTCAAAAATGCCATAGCCAAATAGAAACAGATATCACTAAAAATATGTTAAATTTTACCCGTTTGCAAATATAAATCATGAGAAAAATAACAACCGAGAAATCTCGAAACAGTTTTCGAGAATCGAGATCTCGGCAACCATATCTCGTCTCATAAAATATTTTCTACATTTCTGTCTCGTCTCGTCGAGACGAGAAATCTCGAGTACGAGACGAGACGAGAATCGAGAAATATCTCGTCTCGACAGAATAACTACTTCTATAGATTTAGAAATAAAGAAAATATAATAAATAGAAAAATCTGTTGCAATAAATCGCACAGTCCAGTCTACACCAAGGAAACCAGTTGTTAAATTTGTTTGTCATACCCGAGACAGACGACAAAAATTAATGATCATTAACGGTTGGAATATAGTATGCGCACATGAACTTGAGACTATTGACAGATGTCAAAATTTCGTCTATTAACAAACCAGAAAATATTGACTGCAGTAAGTACGTGTTACTTATTGTTTTGCACTGTACGAGTACAATACAATAAGTAGCACGAGCTTACTACATTCAATATTTTCTGGTTTGTTAATAGACGAAATTTTGACATCTGTCAATAATCTCAAGTTCATGTGCGCATACTAGATGCAACCGTTAATGATCATTAATTTTGTCGTCTGTCTTGGCTATTAAAGTCAAAAAGCAACAATTTTTCTGACATTACTGAAAGCTTATTCTGGGAAGTACATTTAATATTTCTTATTGAATTATTAATTAAATATTTAAAAATGTAGCTAGGTATGTATACTAATAGTAATAGTACATTCTTAAGAAATATCGCCAATCCCGTCAATGAATTGGAACTATCTTGAACATCTGTGTTATTGAATTAATACTATATGACATCCTCTATTCGCTGTTCATTGTTTGATAAAGGCGGTACATTGAACCCTTCTTTATGGGGTACACAGGAGGAGCGATATATAAGCGACGCCCCATGACTCTTTCGATCCGTAAATAATAAGCCCGTCTAACACGGTCATAATTTATAATGAAATTTGTGATGGAATAGAAAATCCTATTTGCCAAAATATTCGTTTCCAATGAAACTAATTTGTTAACAAATTTAATAATAATTTATAATGGTGTCCGTATCAAACAGACTATAATAGATATTTTATACACCAAGTGAGCTAAGATAATGTTTATTCATGAGAAGAAGTGAGTTAAATTCTTCGAGTGAATAAACATTCTTAGCTCACGTGGTTTGTACAGTATTTTATTCAATTTTGACGAAATAATAATAAAAACCATTACAATATTTAATTTTGACACAATAAAAAACTAATCAATTAGTAGGCTGTGCAATCGTCGATGATAGACGTCAAGTCTATTTAAAAAGCATTATTGTCTGTCATTTGTGCCATGAAAAATAATGAAAATGGCTGATATCTAATAAATACTATGGTCAGTTTTATTTTCGTGCCTGATGTTATTTTAAATGCATTATTTGTTCCAGAGTGAGTTAAAAAAACTTGACAAGAGTAATTAAAAAAAAAAAAATTAATTGTGAATAAAATGTTACTTATAGTTGTTGCTATTGAGTTAATAATAACAGTTTAAAATGTTAAAATTCAATTAAAGATATAGATATGTCTTATTTTAAATAAAGGTTTAGTTTGAAAATATGTAATGATAACGATTAACGATTAATTTATATGAAATTGCTAAGGTTATTTCTTATTATAAGAATAAATTTGGTGAATAAATAAAATGTAATTTGTTCTTAGACTTCTTGACTGGAAATTTGATGGGTACAGGAAAACTAATGGAATTGTCAATGTTGAAAAAGTTTTGGACAAAAACAGTTTTTAACTGAAATTTTTTAACAAAATTGATATTGAAACGTATAAAAATATATGATAAATAAAATAGAAAAAAATATACAATGTTTGTCATATAAGAAAATTGAAAGGTAATTTTCTTTCTAACAAAAATGTCGACTTTATTTTAAAAAAATTAAAATATTTTTTAGGTAAATGTAATATGTTCATGATATGATAATATTATAGACACAATTTTAATATTAAAGTCATGGAGACATTTTTTTTAATTCTCAAATATAATAATTATAAGAAACTATTGAAATTAATCTAATAGGTAAATTCATTTTTTTTTAGTAAAATAATTATGTTATTTAAAAACAACTACATTTTGATTTAATTTCATACTTTTTACATGAAACTGCACAAATTATCAAAATTTTTGAAGATATGAAAACATTTCGTAGTGTTTAGTTGTTTTCTTATTATATCAACTAAAATAAACTAACTGAAATATTATTAGTTATTAATAACTATAAAAATATATAAAATATAATAATCAACACATTTTTTTATTAATGATTCATTCATAAACGTTTTTCAAATCTTTACCACTAAAATTTTTATGAATTTATCTCCAAAACCACAAGAATAACATATAAATCCGCAACATCATTTTTAATAAAAGTACACAAAAGAATCTAACCTCAATCTACTCACGGTTAGTTACCTGAATGACAAACTGTCCAGCTTCAACTGTCACATCGTAGCGTTTTGTTACTGTTTAACAATGGACGGTAAAAAACCGAAATGAAAACAAGCACAAGCCTACGCCAGCAGCTTTACGAACGTCATTTGTTCGCTCTCAGACTGACGGCTTTGTACGGTGACGGTGCTGCCAATACGATGGCAAGAAAAGAACTAACTCCGGTGCTGAAGGTAGCTGTCATGGTGAAATGTTTGTTTAAGAGGAACGTGGCAGTATTAAACGAAATAATCAATCTTCATTCCCTAGGGGAGCAAAAAGGATAATTTTATGAAAGTAATTGTATCGTCTTTTAACTGAAAATGTGTAGATGTGGTTCTGAAATACGAATTAGTTTTTAGAAACAAGGTAACGATTTACCGGGCTCTTAAAAAATAAAACGTTACTAGTAACTACAAAATTAAAATTGTAATAGAAATATTAAAATATTTTATTAATTTTAGATATGTAACTGATAAGTAGTAGTAATTAAATTCAATGAAGTAAACTAGAACATTTTAATTGTCAAGCAATAGTTTTCTTTTCATCATTATGTCGGCTCCGGTGGCAAAATGGTTAGAGCAGAGCCTTTTAGTCATGCGTGCGCTCGGGGTTCTGGGTTCGAATCCCAGTAAGACATGAATATTTGTGTAGGTAAACTTACTCTATAATTGGGATTTAATCCTGTTGAGAGGTTTTTAAAAAAATATTGATTGTTTAAAATGATGCCACATATCAACTCGCTTCATTAGAACTTTGTAGGGTAGGGCTGTGAGTGAGGTGTACAAAATAATGTGAACAAATTTATTGTAGGATGTTTGGACAAAAAATCTGCACAAATTTTACTCTACTTTTGGTCGAGTGTGTTGTGGAAAATTGACAAATGCGTGCCTTATATTATTTATCACTTGTTAAATGAAGTATAAACGTGAATTATTACCGCTTCAAGCTTTTCTTGTGTGCCGAATTTTGTATTGAACATAGTCATTTAAAGAAATGTTTCACTGTAAATTAATTTTACACAATGGGGGTTTCAAAACGAATCATTTACGACGTTTGGCAACATATTGTCTCTGGAAAAACCAGGTTCTGGAAGACTAGTGAAGAAAATGCCAAACACGACGAAAAGAATGTCTTTGAAAATGCCTACAGGAAGCTTAATGTTTCACTAGAAAAACTTGGTTGAAAATATAAAATTAATAAATAGTATATTTCAATTTATTGTGCAGTTTCTAGAATTTTTTCAGTTAAATAAAGAGTGCTAAATTCAGGTCGTATATCATAGATTTATTTTGGTGGAATGAAATATAATTATTTTTATTTCTTAGCCCTATAATGAGGGAAACAAGTTGCTTTGCTCGACCGTATATTTGAGTGAATATACTCTGCATTTGCAGTTAGTCCCCTGAAGCTGTAAACGAATTTTGCCTCATTTTCGCACTGACGCGTTCGTTCGCGCATCTGATGTGTTCACATAAGCCCCGAGCAGTTCAAACACGCAACCCTCCCACACACACGGAAAACGGGTTGCACGTATGAAGCTTGGTTTTTGTACAGTACAGCAAATGAATGTAGCTGACAAAATATTTTTATATTGACGGCGATGCCTGTATGTTTGTCTGTGTTATGTGGAAACGAATTGTATTCGGTAGGAGATATGTTAGAAGGAAAAAAAGGGGGAAACACGGAAACTACTCATTTTTATAATTCTATTAACAGGATTCTAAAAACATCAAGGACAAGACAAAAACCCTGATGTGGCCAGCACATTACCTTTCGTCAATTCTATGTACTTTGCACAAATCTCTTACCGAAAGTTCCTTGGAAAAGATTCTATATTTCCAGTAAAATTATAATATGAACATATGCTCTGTAAATTACACTTGACACTGATCGTTTAATTAGAATATTTGAATATATCACCAATTTCCATGATTTAATCATATAGCTGGCTGATTATTAGTTGTTTAACTATCAATTGTATTAATGAGAGCGATTAATGATAGAAACATTGTTGAAATTATTAATCGCCAATTAAGACACGAGTTTGTTACAATATTTTGCCGCTAACCGTATTTTACTGAATTGGAAAATATAATTTCATTCCATGACAAAAATTATTAGATTAGTAATGCTTGACACATAAGTTATGACAATTGTATATATTGAATATGAAGAAAAATGTGTAATAAAACGTGTATACATAATCAAATGTTCTTTCATATTTTAACAACATAAAATGTCAAAAAATGATATTTAACAGCGTTTTTCGGTTGTTCACTTATAACAAAAATCTAATCAGCTCTTGACATGGAAGTAAAGAAAAGAAATGTGAAAGAATTATAATTTTTAGAATTGCAGTGTTGGAGTTAATGTCGGAGATATACATACACACACTCACACACGCAGACATAATCGTAAAATTAGTAAAATCGTATTCTAAAACGTACTTATTCTTTAAAAACTCACCACTGAATATTTTACCAAAGATAATACCTTCCTTACCTAAAGGTGACGGAAGATAAAAATGCATATGGAAATTTTATCAGGAATACAAAATAATTCATTTGATAAATATAAATGGCCGGTTGAATATTTGGAAACAATTGACAGTGCGTTAAAAAAAATCCTAACTCAGAGTAGGCTATGAACAAACAAACGTATGTCAATTTGTTAAATGTTATCTAAAGGAAACAAAGCTTTCCTTCTTAAATCCTTATTTTAGAAATAGAAATAAATTAGAAAACGATGAATGGCAATATTTTGTATCCTTCTTTATTATCTTTTCTCCTTAAAATTACATTTCACGGTCAATCTTGACAACTTGATTTGATTTGAATAATGATCCGACATACGTTTCTGTGTCCATAGCCTACTCCGAATTAGGTTTTTTTTTATATGAAGTCGACGACTTGAAAGATCCTAGCAGTCAACAGACAATTACTAACAAGATATAGTAGCCAAAATCTTATATTTTAAACTTGAATTACTCTTCACTTTGAAATGTCAAAATATGGAAACCAGGAAGAGGAAACAATTGAAAAACTGATAGACATATTCATTTTCTCTAAAAATATCTCCCCCGTTGGTAATTTCCAAGTTATGTGTCTATTACTTGGGACGGTGATTTCATTAACTCATCAACGGGCAATCCATCATTGGCACGTTAAGCGAAAAAACAAACCCGAGGAATTCCACCCACAGCAAGAGCGTCTGGCGAGACAAAGGAGAGCCAAGCTGGCTTCCCCAGCCAACGTGGATCGCGCGAGTCTTAATCCATCATCGTCAACCAGACAGCAGACAGACGGGACGCTAATATCGCGCTTCAGTTACAAGACAAGATGGACAAGAGATTATCTAACTTGTACGACTAAACAGAAATGGTCGATGGAGATGAGCTAGATTTTAATTTGGTCTATGAGTAGTTTGGTTTTCATGGAATTTCAAGATTTTGCAGAAATTTCTTAAGAATGTACAAGCAGTATTTATTCAATTTTGCGTTATAAATGGGTGTGTTCTAAAAACAATCCGTTAAATGTAAACGGACCGTTAACAATTTTAACGTCCTACTAGTATGTTATATACCAAATAACATCCTCGGCCCTCGGAGAGTAGGTACACTGTTGACCTCAGAAGTTATTGTCCTTATAACACCCTTGATACGTTAATTACTATTATGTCTTACTAGTATGTTATTGTTTTATAACAACCTCAACATTAGGTCCGTTATTGAGTAAATAATACCCTAGGGCGTATTAAGTTGCTATGGTAATGTTGGCAATAAACTGAGGTTAATAATACTGATACTAACATAAAGTGCAGTCAAGGTTAAGACGCATTGTGCATTGTAGTCGTTTATAATCATATATGTTTCATCACAAATACAAACCAGCATACTTCTAATTCTTAGCAATAACATTGCTCGTCCATATTGACAGAAAAATACCACAAGAAATATATTTTTTGTTTGAAAAAATGCTTTGTTTACAGAAACAAAATATTACCTAGAAATCACATTCACAGGCTACTTTGTAAGTTGTATTAAAATTTTGTGATTTATTATTTTTGTTTGATAAATTCTAGTCAGACAAAATGTTTATTAAGAATTTCTAGTAAGACATAAAACGTTGAAGGCACCACGGGTGTTAAACGACAATAATGCCTTCGGTCAACGTACTCGCCTCGGGCCAGAGGCCCTCGACAGTACACTGTTGACCTCAGGCATTATTGTCCTTATAACAACCCTTCGTACCTTAATTACTATTATCCACTAAAAACAGTCGACATTGAAAGAAAATCGAAATTTTATTTGTCAAGTTTGATTCTATTTGTCAAACATTATAACGAACCGTTTTGAAACTTTACGAGTGTTTATGAATATGGGCAATAAAGTAGTAAATTTAGCATGAAACAGAAAATATCGTGTGGTGCTACAAAAATAAGGTTAGAGTTGCTAAATGAATTATCAAATATCATAATGCCGCCAACAAAATTCCCTACATTTTGACATTATTATTTTTCATTGAAAAAAGGCATAGGAAGTGCAAAATAGAAAAAATAGTATAAAGAAGTTCGAAGGGTTGGATAACTTCCCTGCGAGTCGTGATACAAACTTCCTTCTCACAAAATAAAATGGCAATTATGACATTCGTTCTTTTATACATAGGTACTATTATATCTACGCCAATGATATAATAATCATATTATTCTCATCAATTCAGTGGAGTAATTTGACATATTACGCCACTCAGTGGGGTAATTTGATGCGTTTTTGTCTATCACCTCGCGTTTGCTCTTCCTTCACTCGTTTGTTGCCATGGAAAATACTAAAATAAATATTTTTTTGTCAATATTACGCAGCAATAGCAGACAATTATTGAATGATTACTTACAACAAAAAGCTTAATTACATAAAGAAAATTAATTGCCAATTAAGTGTCTGATTACAATAAAGGAAATTAGCAATACCTTCTTTTTTTAAAATTTTTGATTTTTCAGGCTTGTATCCTTCTGATTTTTTTTGTAAAAATTTGATGTGGTCAAAATACCTCCCGCTTTTTAATTTTTATTAATTTATATACATACCTACGTATTTTGCAAACTATATTAAGTTCCATTGCTTATATCTTTGCTTTACATGATCCATTTCGTTAATGTGTAGTTGTAAACAAATATTTGACACGTACTTATTCACAGTTTAATTTTTAGTAATGCAAACATATCAAATTTATGTCGGACCATTCTGTAAATCTAATATTTATGTATGATGGAAAATATATTATTTTTACTAACCTTAATTTCATTAGATTCAGTACAATCTTCTTAACACAGTTACATTATTAATTTTAATGTAATTGCTTCCTTACAGTGACATTTGTTTAAATATGCCACAATTGTTATTAAAATATTTTGTTTTTGTTTGACGCATAGGCAAGATGATATAAAAAAATAAATTATTTAATATTTAGTTATTTACTAAATGTTATTATCGTAGAATTGAAGATTGTACCATTAATTACAATTATAATTTTTATTAGTAATGTTGCCAAAAAATTATATTCAAAGAATATTTTACAAGAAAAACTGTTAAAAGCTTACATAAATGATACTTCCGGTTATCCGATATACACTAAAAACTAATGAGTTCTTCCCACATTACTATAGAATGGGTATACAAAATTTCAAATTTTTCTGATTGATATTATTTAAGTTATCGTGTACACACAATCCAGACACACACACACACACACACACACACACACACACACACACATACCTACCTACAGATATGATTGTAAAAATGTTAAAATCGGATTCTGGGGATATCAAAACGTGCTTATTCACTAAAATATCTATATGCGATTTTTAGCACGATCTCTATATCTCCCTTACCTAGGGTGGCGGGAGGTAAAAATGAAATCAAATGAACATATTTACTGATATCATTTTTCTTCATTGAAATCAGAGTACGCAGCACTGAGTAAAATGCCCAAAGACTGGATGCGTGGATGGTACCAATAGTTATGTGCAAAGGAAATTGTTTGCAGGATTAGTATATATGTTAAAAAAGTAGGAGGTATTATGTTGACTACAGATTTTCATATTCAAGTAAAAAATCAGATGTGGCCAGCCCATAACCTCCCGCTGGATATTTAACCATGCAGTATAAGTAAAGCAATCATTATGTTCAAATATTTTTACATTCACTCAAATCAATAGTAATTCTAATATTTATGTACGATTGAAAATATATTATTTTTACTAACCTTAATTTTATTAGATTCAAATACACATATTATTACTACATTCTCCTTAACACGGTTTCACTATTAATTTTAATGTAGTTGCAACCTGACAGTGACATTTGTTTAAATATGTCAAATTGTTATTAAAATATTGTTTTTGTTTGAGGCATAGGCAAAATGATACATGAAAATAAATTATATTATAAATTTATATTTAAAGTTATTTAGAGTTATTTGCTAAATGCTATTATCGTAGAATTCAAGATTGTACAATTCAATTTATACATTATAGGAACTCACATATACAAAAATTAAAAATGTACACACACAAATATTAAAACAATTACAAGATACTCATCCACCTACACTGTATTATATCTCCATTATATTCTACACCCGATCTCACACTACTCTATCGTATTTATGGCGCTGGTATTGTTTTGCTTGGCAAGTGTCTCGACCTGGATGACGGACGCTCGGCTTCATACGACGGTACGCGTGAGGGAATTTCATGCGGCATGTGACGTGGGATAAAAATCGGGTAAAAATAGGCGCGGTAAGTATCAGTGTCGAGACCGAGTCCGCCGTGCTGACAGCCCCGGGTGAAGATGATGTGATCGTTAACCTGAGTAAAGACTGGATGGTAGACCAGGAAGACACAAGCAGAAAGCAGGACAATGAGTGGTGGGAGATTATGAGTAGTGAGTAGAATGGATGCCAAGCTTCAAATAATATGATAAAGAGTTGTTTATTAGCATTGTCAAATGCAATAGACACTAATGTCCCGTTGCAGAAACGTTCATCAATTCCTTGATCAATCAACATATCGTCAAAACGAACAAATGCACCGCGATTTTTTGACAGCAATGATTTAAATGTCATAAGAACGAGGAAACTGATTCGAATTTGTTCATTTTGATGAACAAGAAATTGATGAACGTTTCTGCAACCGGGCATTACACTTACAGAATTGACATCACATGCAAGAGAGAGATAGAAGATCATGCTTCCAAACAAACCTCCCCTCCTTGTCTTACGTCCCGATCCCAGATTCTATCTGTCATTATGTTTGCATCAGTCATTCAGTGTTAACCTAATTCTTTGTGATTTGTTCGTTATATTCAATAAAAATG
The DNA here is from genome assembly GCA_943142095.1 of Ophonus ardosiacus. NCBI lineage: Eukaryota > Metazoa > Arthropoda > Insecta > Coleoptera > Carabidae > Ophonus > Ophonus ardosiacus. The sequence continues at coordinate 45,498,797 of OW964827.1, read as the reverse complement.
AGTTTAAAACCACAAGATGTGCGTGGGGCAACTTTATTTGTTTGAATTGAAGATCATTCGATTATTCAATTAAAACGATGGCTATAGAGTGTAGAGGTCTATGGCTGATAACAGGTCTTTGTTTGCGCTCTTGCAAATTTCAATTGTGTAAGTGTCTATTTGCTTTACTTTTGTATGTTTATTGATGAAGTATTGATTTGAAATATTAAATTTGAAGAGTACAAGGGAAAAATCAGATAGGTATGTTACTTTTATCAAGCGAGTATTTTTTTAATTTTAAATAAATTATTGTGTTCTTCTAAAAACAATATATGTTTTTTTTTTACATGAATACAAAATATTATCGGGTGTGTACTTGAAATGTTACATGAATCTTGTAGTTTCCAAGCCCGGAAAATCCACTTAACCATTTAAATCAAATTTTGAGAAATCGCAAAAAAATGTTTTGATATGATTCAAAAGAATAATTATATAAACACATCAGTACACATATAATAGTGATAAAGAACCCGAAACTACTTTGTTTAATAATAAAAATTAATTAATAATGTCATAATTTAAATTTAAAAAATCTGATGTGGCCAGTACATTTCCTTCCGCCAATTCTATGTATTTTGTATAAATCCCATCATACCAAAAGTTCATTGGAAAAGATTCTATAAGTCCAATAAAATTATAACACGAATATACACTATGTAAATTGCACTTGATACTAATATCTGTGAATTAGAATTATTTGTATATAGGTATCACCTTTTTCCATGATTGTAGCAAAGCTAGCTGATTTATGAAATTTAATATCTTTATAACTTTTTAACTCTATATCTATTGAATACAAAGGAAAATGCACAATCAAACCGAATAGACAATAAGATATTCTTTAATATTGATAATACATAAAATGTCAAAAAATGATATTTAACTGCTTTTTAAGAAAATCTGTCAAGAACTTCAAATAAGAGAACTTCCGGTTGACCAATTATAACCAAAATATAATCAGCTCATCATTTGGATGTAAAGAAGAGGAATACGAAAAAATTATAAATGTTAGAATTATAGTATTGGAGTTATTGTCGGAGAATTTTTTGTCAGACATACACACACACACACACACACACACAGACAGACACATACACACACACACACACACACACACACACAGACACACATACAGACATCATCGTAAAACTAGTAAAACGTGCTTATTAATTAAAAACTGCCACCGAATTTTTGACCAGACAATACCTTCCTTACCTAAAGGTAACGGAAGGTAAAAATGGTGAACTAAAAAATAAAAATATGCATAGAACGGGATTGTTACTAATATGTATAACAAAACACTTTTATTTTCTGTTTCAAACCCAAACCAGAATGAAAGTGACAGTGGGCCGAATTCAGCACTCTTCTTTAAGTTAGTGATCGTCTCTAGTAACCATGGAAACAGCTTGCATCTTTTTATATTGTCTCTCTTTATTTTTTTATTTTTAGATAAGCTTCTTTAGTTAAAGAAGAGTGCTGAATTCGACCCAATGTTTCATAAAATCTCAATATTTTCATGTTTCATTTTTACCCCATTTGACTCTAACACTAACATAAAAACTGAGGGCCGTATGCACAAAGCTTATTCCGACGATTATTCTGACGCGTGCTTTTACATAACCTATGTATATTCTCATGAAAATAAAAGTTACTTATATCACTTTTAATAAAAGTGGTTTATAAAAGAGATTTCGTAATGTAGGGGTCTGAATCTGTATTATTATAATTATTTAACCTCACATAACGATGTGTACAAACTCCTAAGTCGATTTTGTTCATTTACTACTTACACCAAATCTTCGTCACCCTTAAAATAAAATTTGAATTTAAATTTACTACTATTATCGCCATTGAACAAATCCTCATAAAACATTAAATTATTAAAGATTTGGTGCAATTAATAGTAAATGGATAAAATTTACTTACTAGGTTTTGCACTTTAACCATCATATCGATAAACATTTTTCTCTCGGCAGTAATATAAAATAAAAGCAATTAGTTCTAAATATACTAGTAAGTATTCCCGATGACATATTTAGACAATAATGTGCATACCTCATAAATCCCCGGTGTACTCTCGTATCGTATGTGAGGTAGTTCGCTCGTGTATTGGTGAGCGACAGCGCGGCTGAACAAACAACAGCGAGATGGAAGTTGTCACCGCCGCCGCCGATACTGCTGCATCCGTCAGCCGACGCAGGAACGATGAGGCAAATACCTATAAGCAAAGAAGAGAAAGAGTACAGTGAAAATTTGCGATACGAATAGCATTTTTTAAGCATTCTATGTAGTTATTGAATATTGTCTCTATTTTGGTGATATTTTATTAGTTTATAAAAAATATTAAATAAAAATCTATCTCGCCTCTTCCATATTCCATATTAGGCTATAAATTGAATGCTACAAAATCTTCTTTCCTTGTTGTTGGTAATACTGACTTACAACCAAATGTAATTTTAGACTGCTCTGTACTTCAACGATGCACTTGCATTAATATTTTAGGTCTCTTGTTGGAGGAACAACCATTTGAATAGAAAACTTACTGCAGCAAGACTCAGACTACGTCATCTATATCAACTTAGACATGATCTTAGTACATTTTTAAAATTACAACTTGTTAATTCACTTATCTTACCACTTTTTGACTACTGTGCTTGCACTTACATTCCTAATTTAACTGATTCGGATAAGAATAGAATTCCTCTAGCACAGAACTCCTGTTTTCGTTTTGCGTATGGTGTCCGCAAACACGAACATATAACTAAATACCGTCAACTTGCGAATATGCCCACTATAACAAATCGTGTTAATACTATGTAACTTTGTTTAGTGCATAAAATTATAAGTACTGGTACTCCATATTATTTGCTTGACAAACTAGTACAGAAGCAATACAATTATACCCTTCGAATCACAGACTTATATATCGTCCCAGCTTATAGAAAATCAAAATTCAAGGCCTCATACTCGTATCTGGCGCCAACTTTATATAACAGTATACCTGGTAATTTAAAATCATTGGCTCGTAGTATGATCACGGTTTTAACTAAAACGCTGTTTTAAGAAATGTCAAATTTCATTATTTAATAACAATAATAAATACTATCAGAGTTATCAAAATATGATTTTAAAGCAGAACATAGTTTGTATTTCAACATATATTTTTAAAAAAATCGTTCGTTAAACATACGGGTGAAATTAAATATTTAAATTTGAATTTGACATTTCTAAAAACAGTGTTTTAGTTAAAACCATGATCATACTACGAGCCATTGTGTATAAGTTCTTTTAAAACCCGGATTAAAACTATTATTGTCTAGTTAATATTACCTAAATATACATTTCTATGTTTGCTGCTTTAATTCTATGACCTGTGTGTGTGTGTTTTTTTTTCTCAATTATTTTGGATGTTGTTAATAATTTTTTGGTATGTTTTTTGTTCATTTTGGCATATTTTCTGTATGATTAGGTTAGGTGGAAGAACAGCCTATGGCTGAACCTCGCCTTTGGTTATTGCAATCAATAAAGTATATTATTATTATTATTATTATTATATAAGTAATGTACATATTTAACATTTCTGGTACACACAGAAACACATATCTTCTTTATATATTTTTATATTTTTTAATTCGTTCCTCTTATTCTTCCAAATGCTCGCGAGTCTTCCAATTCATTGATGAGATTGGCGGTATTTCTGAAGGCTATATGTAATATATGTACCTTTATATAATTATAAATATTTTATTAATAATAAAATATGAAATGTACTTCCCACAAAAAGTCTTCAGTAATGTGTCTGGTTTTTTGACACTGACATTTATCTGTCAGTTACAAACATTTTAATTTTTCGACTGATTTCCATAGGCTGTAAGATTCATTACAACATATTATTTTATACATCTATATTTTTCAATCTCTACATCAATAAAAGTTATAATAAAAAATTTAAATATATCGGATAGAGATATTATATTCTTTAATATTTGTAATATAACATCAATTTTCAAAAAATAATCTTTAGTTTTTACCTCTCGCAAAGAGAGGTCTTGAATTCATGTTAAAAATTGCATTTCCAGATTTTAGTGAATAAGCACGTTTTAATGTCAGTAGAATCCGATTTTAACATTTTTATAATGATGTCTGTGTGTGTGTGTGTGTGTGTGTGTGTATGTGTATGTGTGTGTGTGTGTGTGTGTGTGTCTGGGTGTTGGAGGAACGGTTTTTCAAATTATATAAGACTAAAGACCAATCTAACTATATATTTATTAATCTGGCTTGGCTAAAATGGTTTTGAGAACAATTGGACAAGTAGAAGTAGTACTTTCTTGAAAAGAATCTTCTAAATATTATTTTTTTGGAAATTTATGTAATTACAAATATTGAAGAATATTTGATTCTCTGTCCAATACATTGAATATTTTTATTATATCTTCTAGATTTAAAGAGAGAGAATTATAAATATATAAAATAATATGTTGTAATGAATCTCACAGCCAAAATAACTCCATGAACACCAGATGAAAAATTTTAATGTTTGTAATTGACAGAAAAATGTTAGTGTCAAAAATCCCGATACATTACTGAAGGCTTTTTCTGGGAAGTAGATTTAAAATTTCTTATTTTATAATTAATTAAATATGTATCTCTAATCTCGTAAGAATCTCGGACATTTAGAAGAATAGGAGGTTACTTATTTATAGAATAAATTAAAAAATATAAAATTATAGTAATAATAGATGTAATTAGAATTTTTGCATGGGTACCAGAAATGTTAAATATAATATGTACTTATAGCCTAATATGAAAATGACGGGAGGTGTGGTGCTGGAAACAACAGATTTTTAACTTATGTGCTTAGGTCCATCCAGCCTAGATTTGTGCCTGAGTGTATGGCCGCGAACCTGGGGAACCGGGTTCGATCCCGACCGACGCCAAATATTTCTAATTTTAAATGGCACAAAAGTGACCCCTGTTGTGCACTCTCCACGCCAGCAGTGAGTGCCCGTGAGGTGACGCCTGGTAAACGCCCACACGGTAAATATATCGTCATCATTACCGATGTCAGATACATGTGTTGTAGATATTGGCACACCCGTAGTAATGGGTAATATGCCGTGATGATATATTTATTTTATTTTATTTTATATATAAAATACTTGTTTTAAAACCGCTAAATTAATTTTCCCAACAATGCATAAATTCCTACAATAAGTTATCAATTACCGCACCCCTCAAACGTAGCATTCTTCCATCATCTAGTTCCCATGTATTTAGCATGGAAGCTGGAAGCCGGGCACTCAATTTCCCTGCGAATTAGCTCGCTAACTCAAGATAATAGAATTGTTGAAACGAGCAGCAGCTCCCGCTCGAGGCTCGGCTCCGCGCACTTAGGAAGACGTGCCATGCCCTCTGCGGTTAATTCCGCAGCTCTCCTCTAAATAAACAAGGGGGCGGACGGCACAGCCACCCCAGCCCTAGGCTTACGCAAACACGGCGAGGGCACAACTAAGCTATATTTTAGAAATTAGTGCACTTCACTTAAGCTGCTTGAAAGAGGACTAAATTCGGCGATGCAAATTCATGAGAAAGAAATTATGTGATAAATTTATACTTTTTCATAATGCATGATTTGTGTTTTATTGCAGTTTTTATTAGTGGATAAATAAAATATTAAAACAGAAGAAGTTTTGTGAAATAATTGGCCAATTCTAAACAAATTTGAAAATCTTAGAGATCTGTAAATATATAAAACCACTCTGTTATGCAATTCGTAGATTATTAGATGTAACTAGTTTCAATACAGTAAAAACATTTAATGACACAAAATTCTGTTCAATAATAAGATACAGCAAGAGTTTTCAAATTGCAAAAATGGGCTATACGACACATGTTTAGATTACCTAGGAACACTCCTTGTAAAAATAAACACAATAAGATTCTTACAGTGCCTATATAGCATTTACATATATAGTTATGCGTTTTTACGTTTGCAAATCGTATAACCGATAGTAATTTTCAAAGACATGAACAAATACATAATTACTGTACCAGAAATAGACAAAACCTCGTACTAAGGCAACATAAAACTAAGCTTTTCGAACATAATCCTTATTATAACTGTTGTATTTTATTCAATAGTTTACCCAGCGACATAAAAATATCTCAAATCTTGCATTCTTTTAAGAACAAATTAAAGAATTTTCTTATTGAACACAGTTTTTACTCTGTTAATGAATATTTAAGTATTTAATCATTTGTAATTTTTTATCTATGATCTACTCGTATTTCTATTGTGACTTATGACTTACCTTATATTACTATGTAATCTTCTGGGCTAAATAAAGTATTATTATTATTATTATTATTATTATTATTATTATTATAACAAAAAATTACAGAACTTTAATCAAATATTGTTTTTTATTATATTTAACATGTCTTCTGCACACATATAATTCTAATTATATCTATTTTTCATTGTATGAGGAAGTTCCTATATGTCTTCCAATTCATTAACCAGATTGGCGGTATTTCTGATGGATATATGCATTTTACCTATAATTTCAAATATTTCATTAATAAAATAATAAGAAAGATTAAATATACTTCCCAGAAAAAACTATCAGAATGTCACTAAAACTGTTGATTTTTAACACTGACATATGTCATTTTCAAACTATGTTTATAAACATTGTAATTTGTCAAGTCGTTTCCTTAGTGCCTTAGCCTCTGCGATTAGAATATTCTATATATATTATAGTGTCTTTATCTCTAAATCTATACAAGATATAATAAAAATTTTAAGTGTATTAGATGGAGAATTTTATGTTTTTCAATATTTAATAACAAAAATTTCCAAAAAATTATATTTAGAAGAATTTTTCTCAGAAACTACTACTTCCGGTTGTTCAATTGTTACCAAAACCTTTTCAGCTCTTCCCAGGAATGTCAGATTGAGGAATCCATAGTTAAACAATTTTTAAGTCTTATGGTTTTTGAGGAATCGTGTCTACAACATCCAAACATACACACATACATACACACATACACACATCCACACACACAGACATCATTTTAAAAATGTTATAATCGGATTCTAGGGACCTTAAATCGTGCTTATTCACTGTAATCTGGATATGCGAATTTTAGAGTAATTTAATCGCAGAGGCTAAGGCACTAAGGAAACCAGTTGACAAATTCCAGTGTTTATAACATAGTTTTTAAGTGACACATGTTAGTGTCAAAAATCAACAGTTTTAGTGACATTCTGATAACTTTTTCTCGGAAGTATATATTTAATCTTTCTTATTGTTTTATTTATTAAATATTTGAAATTATAGGTAAAATGCGTATATCCATCAGAAATACCGCCAATCTGGTTAATGAATTGGAAGAATCTCTGACATTTAGAAACTTCCTCATACAATGAAAAATAGATATAATTAGAATTATATGTGTGCAGAAGACATGTTAAATACAATAAAAAAACAGTATTTGAATAAAGTTCTGTAATTTTTTGTTATAAAACGACGGTTCGAAAGGGAAGTGCAATTCAATACTTATATAGCCTAATATGGAAATGGCGAGAGGTCTTGTGCTGGCCACAACAAATTTTTTTATCTTGCAGGAGTAAAAAAATAGGTTGTATAGACGTGCTGAAAGTCCTCAGGCTCCAACTTTCGTTTTGTTTGGACACTTTCAGCACTTGATATACAAATAACTGTTTTACTCTCCATCAATTTATAATTATTTGTCCATGTTCATTTGCTTCAACGAAAAAAATGCAAAATTACTAAAGTTCCTCGTAAAATACATTTTAAACAATTTCCATAAAGTAATATTTTGAGTTATATATTCTTTGCATCTTTTATCTTTTGGTATGACTGAATGAATAACATCAATATTCAAATAATGTTTTTGCAGAAACATTTGCGCAATTTCTGGTATTCTCTTGTGGTGCGCACGGTTGGCACAGACACCCTCTGTTTATTCGGGGGGAGGCGGGTGCGGGGGCGGGTGCGAACCGGAGTCAAGTGGACCGACGGCCGGAACGGATCCGGCTAATTCCAATTTCCTAGCACACCGACAAATTGCATTGCAAATACCGCACAAACCATTACGACCATGGATGACAGGGACAGGGGCGGAATGGTTTTTTCTTGTATACCGAACATTTAAAAATATAATTTTATTAGAAAAGCAATAATGTATACTATTGTATACAAATAATATTAATAATAATATGCACAAAACCATTAAAAAAATCTGATGAAGCCAGCACACTACCTTCAGTCAATTCATTTTGTACAAATCCTGTACCATAAGTTTCTTGGAAAAAATTCTTTATATAACCAATAAAACTGTAACACGAATATATACCTACTATTTTCTACAAATTCTATTGAGAACTGACATGTCCGATGGCGGCAGCACCATCGGACCGATCAGCTGTTTCTGAATTAGTACTCGCAATGTTGTGACATATGAATGCAAACAACAAGAACAATTTTTTCATTTAAAATGAGGCTAGGTATCATGGAACATTTTAGATACCTGGAAGCAACAGCTATTCTATATGTTTATAGAAGGTACTTATAATTTTATATATTTATATATAGGTATTTAATCAATCGAAATTGATGATTGCAGGTGGGCGAATTATAAACGCTAACCAGAGCAATTACTGCGAAGCCACATGAAATCAAAATACATTTAGCGAGTTCTTCTGATAATTTAGATGCAGGTGCTGATGTATTATTAATATTATCCTCTACTACTTCATTTACTGCATTGCAATGTCACTGGCGTTTACTACTTTTGGCTTTACACGTTTGGTTTGTTGTAGCAAACGCTTATTATCAGGAACTTTTACTTGAAATACGAGAAGACAAAGTGATGGTACTGTAGTTCTTTTTAAAGTTTTACGCTTAATTGTATAGAAAAATACATAAATAATTAGAACGAACACAACATGAACTTTTTATTCTAAGACAAAATCTGAACATTGAATTTTTTACTCGCTAGGTTATATGTAATCATCCGATTTAAAATGACGAGAACAAACTTTCATATATTTCGTTATTTGTTTTGCACTAGGAATTGTATATTCCCATGCTTTTCGTCAATCCATATCCATTTCAACACCTACACTTGTAATTTTCACTTTATTTTAGTCATGTTTCGGAATATTATAAAACCCAGTGCCTGTGTCTCGACCAGATCTTGAGTTGCATCCGAATACACAACAATTAGTACGACTTTTTCCCATTTCTATTCATATCAAATGATTAAAGCACATGTAACTCAAGCATACAGTCACAATACAGTATTAAACCGGAAAGTTCATATTTTTCCCAGCAGATGGTATATCGCAGCTTGTCAGTTGTCAATACCGAGAGTTCCTTAGAAAAGATTCTATAAATCCAATGTAATTATAACGCGAACATACACTGACATCAGTCAATTCGAATTATTTGAATATATCAGCTGTTTCCATGATTATAGGAAAGCTGGCTGATTTATGAAATCTTTTTATAATTCTTTAACTCTTTATTTATTGAATATGAAGGAAAATATTTTTTTAAATTGAAAATTTTTTGGTTAAAAAATTATCCAATTGAATCCCTATATTGCTGACCACGTGTGCGAAAGTAACCAATCAAAACAAACTTACACTGACAATTATCACTTTTGTCACTAAGTTGCTAAGTAACAAACACTTTTTGACATATAATTAAAGATTAATTGTTTTAATTTGAAAATGTCATTTTCACGCTGTCAATGAAAATAACGATTTAATCAACAAAATTATAGAAGAAAACACATCAAAAAATACTGTATTAAATAAAAAACTAAATGTGGAGAATATTTATGGATTTTTGTATGTCTATTCTTCTTCTCTTTGGTCTCACTTGAAGAGGTCTCATTCTCATTGCACACTTCACACTGAACATATTCATAGCCACATTCACGTTCATAGGTACTAGTGACATCTACTGGGCAATGTTAGACACAAAAATTCTGTCAAATACAAATTTTAGGCAAATTTAATGTCAAAACTGCAAAAAAAATTCTCACTGAATACCCCTCGATCATTGATAAATACTTATAATTTTATCACACTTCCTCAAGCACGTTGCTTTTAGGTAACACCACCTCCGCCTTCGGCGTCAGGCTGTTACCAAGCAACGCGCTTTCGGTAACTGTCATAAAATTATTTCGTAATTATCAATATCCTCGGGATATTATAGCTGATAATCACAAAAAATGTCAAAAAATGATATTTAACTGCGTTTTTTCAAGAAAAACCGTTAAAAACTTCAAATAAGGGAAATGGTTGACCAATTATAAAAAAAATGTAATGCAGCTCTTCATATGGATGAAAAGAAGAGGAATACGAAAGAATTATAATTTTTATAATTGTTGTATTGGAGTTACTGTCGAAGAAATTTTTGTCATACACACACACACACACACACACATCGTAAAAATAGTAAAATCGTATTCTAGGGTTCATAAAACGTGCTTATTCATTAAAAACACCACCGATTTTTTTGACCAAAGACAATACCTTTCTTACCTATAGGTCACGGAAGGTAACAATAAATGCGTTATTTTTAATTGTCATTTATAACTAAATTTGGATTAGAGCAGTAAATCAACACAAAACACAAAAAGTTAAAATATTTTAGTTCTAATTGACAGTTATATAATTAACTAGTAAAAGAAAGCATAAATTAAAATAATAACTGATTAATTTTCATAAAATATTTGTCAAAAACTTGATACTATTAAAAAACCAAATTCATCCATTTTCAGAATAATAACAAAGAGTTTTTAATCCAATTACGGAAATTTCCAATAATTCTCACTAACAATGCCAGACTCGTTTTGGTTGTTTTACTTATAACAGCCATGGATATCACGTTATTGTGATTTCACGATTGAATCGCATATCAGGGTTTATATTTTTCATGCTGATATTGTTCTATGCGTGTATTCAAATGCAGTATTTTCTCTTCGCTGTTTATGTTTACGATGCTACGATTTTTTTTCGGAAACACCAAAGTGTTTGTGATTGCTAGTTAATATTTTGTAAACACGGACTCAAACGGGTCTAGTTTGAAAACATTATGTGAAAATATTAGTTTCACAGAAAATGTGCAATATTTCATGTTATTTATTCAGCAAAAAAATGTGCATGAGTAATTTTGTTTATATGCGCAATAAAATTTTTATTCCGTTTTATTTTCTTGCTGTAAAAAGTAAAACGAAATATGTTTGCAATTGTAATGTGGTACCTACTCCCATTACAAAATTAAATTTACTTAAATAAATAAGGTTGTGTAGTAAAAATATTTTTACCGTACATATTTATTTACATGTATTTGTTCACATATTATATTTTTATTAGCGAATCAAATAATATAGAGCTTTGTTATTAAAATTTTAAAAAATATAAAGAAAAAGAATCCAGACACGTTATTCTACGTAGGTATTTATTAATTTTTAATAACACTGGTTTTCTCTCTATTTATTTAAATTTTTATACGAAAAATAACATTTAGGTTCAGTATACATATCGTTGTGTGCCCATGGTATTTTTTATAAATTTTTATCTTTAAATATGTCTTATTGTAAAAACAAAGACAATATTTAATAATTTAAATAAATAGTTTAAATAAAAGTTGCAAATTTTAAAAAATACAGATTGTATCTATAAAATAACAAACACTTTTTGATATACATATAAAGATAATAATAAAATAGATTCATCGGAAAATTGTTTCTTATTTCATTCATTGGAATAACAAATAGTATGTTTATCTAAGTTTCTTTTTTATTTTTTATAAATGTCATAGTTAAATTGTAAAATCTGTTATTGTATAAAACGCCTAGTAATTTTATAAAAGATTTTCAAACCTTTGTTGACTTATGCTGAATTTATACAGGCTGTGCCGTATCGTATCGTTCCTTAATCTAACGTAAGAAATGAAACTACTGTTTTTAATAGGGTCCTCCACTATACATTTTTTATATTTTTTTTATAAAACTTCATCTAAATTGAAAGTGATATGTAATTTTAGAAAATCTTTATTGTTATTCGTTAAGCCGTAATAGTTTCTTTAATATTCTGTGACGTAGATATAGAGATGATTTTGTTCTCAAACAGTGGATTTCGCTAATAATTGAAGCCACATAAATTTATTTTTTTCAGCACTTATAAAATGTATAAATATGTTAAAATAACCCTTGTGGTCAATAATTGGAAATATGAGTGGATAATAAGTAATTTAATGAGATAATTAATAAAAATATTACGTATATATTATAGTCCAACATTTGATTACCACTGGTAGCCTATGTCATTCAACATGTCTTTTACTTTCATACCAACACTTGTAATCTGTCATGGCATCATAAATTGAAACTAGTATTATTTGGTTTATTTCTGTTGTTTTATTGTTGTTATTTCCTGCATTTATATACTTGCAAATGGATTCCGTATTTCAATAAGGGGCAGCAGAAGGTTTGAAAGTAGTAAGAATTTGGAAAAGAATAAATGTGTGACGTAGATATAAAGATGATGAAATGGTAATAAAGACTCGATTATGTTAGAAACTAATAACTATTTTTAAACTTTGATAGTCCTTAATATATAGTTTTAAGGTCTAGTTTTAATACAACTGACCTTTGTTCTAATTTGTTACTACGGTGGAGGACCCTATTGTAGTATTTATACAACGTAACTTCGTAACGTATTGGATTCTAAGCGCCAAGGTAGTCAACTTTTATCTTTTTACGTTACGGTAGCTTCCGGTATTAAAATTATACGCGATATGCATGCGTTAAGTAACGTGTTAATTCGATTTGACAACAAATCAACAAAATAGGTGAGGTTATATTTTTGTATTTAGTTAATACCTGCAATAATAATATAATCTATAGGTAACAATGGATAACCAAGATGAATTTCTCATTAAATTGTCCTTAATCACAAAAACCCATTCTTCTAATTAAATTGCTTGCTGTTGCCTAAAACGATTTAACGGTCGAATTTTGTATCGTTGTTTTCGTTGTCTTTTAGATCTTTCTAAAATATCCAGTGCAACTGCCATTGAACCAAGAAGAAGAATATATAATACATAAACTTTCAAAAAAAAAGCAACAGTTGACATGTTAAACGACGCAATCTGATTAATAACCCTACGTTACTTGCGGGCATAAATATCGTTTGCAAATAGCTAATATACGATACGGTTCATTATGATATTTTACGATACGCTACGGCATACGCTATATAAAAACAGCTTTAGTGATATTTTACAATCTGGCTAGACATTTTATGACACGACAAGCAGTTTACGGCCACATAATAATTATGATATGAATATTTAACTTACACAAAACTTTCGTTCTGGTAATTTGGATTTTTTTGTTAAATTAACGGCTAAATTATAATCTACCTACGACAAACCTATATATATATACAGTGTGTTAATTAAAAAGCTGGCCATAGGCGTTTAACATTGGAAAACAGTTTTTCTTTGCGCAAAAGTCCCCAATTAATTTTAGACAAAAATGTTTCAAATAAGTGTTGTAGATATTAATATTCGACGCCTAAATCACTAAACAGATTTGATTTTGCACGTTTAGTAACTTATAAAATCTAATTTGAAATTGTACAAATATTGCTCATTTGTAGCGATACCCATGAAACTGAAACAAAATTACAGAGAAATTCATATCGTTTGAACTGTCAGAAATTTAACTTTATAGATTACAGAATGTGAAAAAATAATAATAATAAAAGTTATTTAAGTGTTACATTTTAAAAATAATACCTGTGTAGTGATTTAGGTGCACAATGGGGAAGTTTAGCGATTTTTAAAATTTTTTTATTCCTTGGGAAAAGACTTGAAAAATGATGTAACATGTTTTATTTTTTTCAAAAATGCCCAGATTTTCCGGAAAAGCCGATTTTAAGCTGTGATGACGTCGGTAGAGGCTTGGAGCAACGTATGTCGACTTATACACTGACGCACACGGTTGCGGTTATCAGAGAAGCGCTTTTACGCTTTGTTACGACCTACGTTCAAGTGGTTCGATTTCACCGTTCTGTCTGAGTTTCAGCAGTCATTTGTGTTATATTTGTGAGAAAATAGTATGTTATGTAGAATTTTTACCATGCTAAACTTCCCCATTGAATTATCTGCAACTTTTAATTGAAAACTGAATTTATGACAGTTCAAACAATACGCATTTCTTTGTAACTTTGTTTCAATTTCATGGGTATCACTAGAAATGAGCAATATTTTTTACCAATTTCAAATTAGATTTTACAAGTTACCAAACGTGAAAAATTAAAACTGTTTTCTGATTTAGGCGTAGAATATTAATATCTACATTTATTGGAAACATTTTGTCTAAAATTATTTGGGGACTTTTGCGCAAAGAAAAACTGTTTTCCCATGTTAAACACCTATGGCCAGATTTTTAATTAACACACTATATATATTGAAAGCATACAAAGAATAAAAACCCTGAACATACATTTACGAATGTCTTCTGAATGTCCCACACTAGACTACAAACGGGTAGATATCAGGAATATAGAGAAGAAGTAGTTTTCATTATTGTAATCAAATTTTCTTTCATTTTGATGTAACTGTGGTTTATAAATTGTTTATTTTATAAAAGCCGAAATCGATAATCGAAAAATTTTATGAAATAAACAATTTATAAACCACAGTGTGCTTTACTTCTCTTCTATTCTAATCACCAAACCAAAACATTTTCAGTAGTAACATAACAAGAGAGTGAGAATAAATTGAAAATAATTTGAAAGATTTTTCGAAAACTTGTTGCCAGGCAATAGTCACGCAAGCTCATAGGGCTTGACTGGCTATTACCAAATGACAAGAAGTTTGAGAAAGAAATTTTCTAATTTATCGAACTCTCAAATTATATTTAATTAGATTATTTTTTGATCTACAATTTTTTTTTTCAAACAGTGGAAAGCCTCTGTCTTGCTATTGTGTCGCCATCTAGCATCTACTGTCGTAATTAACTAGCTTCATTCATTTCCGTGGTACAGTTGGCAAATCTGTGTTGATAACTAGAATATAACATTGACAGGGTAAAATTAATATAAATAATCGCCTTCATACCGACTGATTATTAATTACGGAATTTCCCGAAGTGGTTTCTATAATTTTTTGATTTATTTCATGATCAGAAACATCACTAAATCGGTGTTTTTCGTTCATTTTATTTATGTTTTGATAACTATTTGACAAAAGAAAAGTTACAGAGATTATTCCCGGGAATAATCTCTAGAGCTTTATTCTCACTATAATAATGGCAGGATTGGTTAAAAAACGCTGACACGTGACAGGTTAGGAAACATATCATTGGTTTTAAGAAAAGTCAAAAAATAATCAGTGGAATCTACTTGTATTTTCACTTCAGAATAATTAATCTGAAATCTACATTCGTGTTTGGAACATTATTTTGAAAAAAAAATCGAGTGAATATATTTACGAAACTAGTGTTCGTAACATAATGGAATAAGCTATAAAGTGGACAAACATATTGAAATGAATAACTGTAGCAAAGCCAGTAGTTCGTTGCGTATAGTACAATGTGCATCCCCTTGCAGATAAACGAACATTTAGCTTCCCCCGTGCCCGAAGCCGCTTGGGCACATAGCAAATCCCACTAACAATAATGAATCCGCTCCCGCTGGTGAATACACAATCACTATAGTGAATAACTGTGTCGCCGCAGATAAGCGCCTGCCAATATACGGGTTATGCATAATGCACTGATTTACTTCACACTGTTTCTGTTTTCCGAAGCCACACACAGCGGAGCGGAGGGAATCCAAATCTGATCAACCTATTCATAAATATTAACTCTTTCGCATTATTATGTTTTCTCATTTTCATTGCATGCGTTTCAGAATATTATTTCGAATATTTACAACAATGCGTTCAGTGGTGTACTTGCTAAATTAAGAAATACAGGAACGGTCATCCGTAAAACCAGAACCCAGAACGATTATAGTTATTAACGTTATTTGCATAACGGCCGTGTGGCGTTCAAGGTTTTTTGTAATAACATAAAATTTAAACATTTAGGAATACCTAATAAAATAATAATAAAATTCTTCTCTTTCTGTTATACTGAACAACTTTTTTGTTGATTTATAAATTTTCCGTGACAACGGTACATCAAGATGCTATTATTTTTTTTTATCTTTTCAGTTTTGTTTTTGTCCTGTTATATCATAGTAACAGTATGGTATTACGACAAAAATGTAATACGAACGTACATTATGTAAATTGCATTTGACACTTCCTCCTTCTTCAGCTTTTCCCTATTTTATTAGGGATCGCTGTTTCTTACTCTTCTCTTCTACTCATTCCTGTTCAACACGTCTTCTTCGTACAGTTCTTCCTCTCTTAAATCTTCTACTACACAGTCCTTCCATCTTCTCTTTGGCCTTCTTCGTACTCCCCTTTTTGAAAGTTCCAATCTTGACGCGACGCTGTAACTGCTAGTCACTTGCGAGGGGCACTGTCACTTATACCACTTTCTGATCCCATACTTTTCATCTTTGGTTTTTGCACTTGACACTGACATCTGTCAATTAGAATTTTTTGAATATATCAGCTGTTTCCAGGTTTCTATATCTATCGAATATCAAGGAAAATATATAATCAAACCGTATAGAGAATAAGATGTTCTTGCATATTAATAATCAGATATCTTTTCTCTTTTGTTTGTAGTCCTATTATATCATAGTAACAGTATGGTATTACGGAGAAATATTAAATCACTATTCATAAAGTATTAGTTTAGAAACATTTGTAATCAACATTAATAGGTGTTTTCGTAAAGTAGGTCGGAGCTATCCGACGGATCTGTTCGATGACGTCACAAATATGTATATTAGTAGGCTGAAAAATAAGGAATTTATTTAGTTAATTATAATCCCATAAAACATAACAAAAAAATAATAAAATGTACACTTTATCCTTAAAGTACTACTCCATAAATAACGATTAAGATAAAAAAAACATTTTTTAATAATTACTTTGCGAGATATTTGAATTTATTTCCAGGAGTACAGATAACGCCACACTATTGGTATCTTTCTCAAAAAAAAATAATTACTTTTAAATACCACAAATTGCTTTAAAATTAAACGAACTTTCATTTAAAAATATTTTTAAAAATAGGTTTATAGGCCTATTTAACTACAATTTAGATGTTTTCTTTTTTGTAGAGTTCTTGTTCCATATACTGCATAAAGGGGGTATCAGACGTACGCCGGTATCTGCAACTAATTTAAAACAACTTTTCAAAATACCTAACTCTTGTTATGACACGTACACCGAGTTACATATATTTTAGGTTATTTGCGTACTTAATGTTGGTAACCTTATTCTACACGTCTAATATCCCATAACTCGGTAACATCTCTAATTACATTTATCTTCGTTTCCAAATATGTATCCAAATGATTGTCTATAGAACACATTTTTAAACTTCACATCAAAACATAAACACGTATGTTTAGGGACTTTTAAGTTCTATAACGCATGCGTACATCGTTTATACGCACGTATCTGCAACTTGTCTACGAAGTTTTCAAACATGTTCGTAAACTAGTTGCATGAAACCAGTCTCTTTATCATACGCAAAAAGTTGCATGAAATAGACAAAGTTGCAGAAAATCTATGACAAGTTGCGCGTATGTGCATACGTGTGATACCCCCTTAAGTGTTAATAGAATTTATAATAAGAAGCGTCTGAGTTCATACGTATTAGAGTTCCTTCCTCGACCATAAGTTTGTTTATTTAAAAAAGTAATTACTTCATCACATTTCATCCATCATATCCCTTTCGCCTTCGTCACTTCATCATCACAGTCCCTTATTTTGGTTCTCTACCGCACCGCCCTCTGTAAACAGCGCTGCATGTCTCAATTATGCGGTGCTGGGTAGTACTGTAATTTACAGGCTCGCACGTCATCGTAATGGCGGCGTTAATTGCGGACCCGTCACGCTGACTGACGGCTTATCGCGGCCTCAGCTGAGTTACTCTCTGAGATCCTAGTCACCATCACCATCGCCAGCGAGTTGTAAAAACATGTTCACTTGCTGACGGACTGAAGGCTGTTTATACTCCAATCGTTTCAACTGATTTATATTGGAAGAAAGAAATTAGGAAAGAGGAGGAATTAGAATTAAATAGTTCAGTAGAAGGGGATAATATCTAGAATAAGACTTTTCCTTTTCTTTACAAAATGTTTTTATTACAAAAAATCTGATGTGGCTCTGGCCAGCACGTTACCTTCCGTCAATTCTATGTATTTTGTTCAAATCCCGATACCAAAAGTTCATTGGAAAAGATTCTATATATCTAGGAAAATTATCATACGAACATATATTATTTTCTACAAATTCCATACCGAGAGTTCATTGTAAAAGATTCTATAAGGGCCGGTAATACGAGCCCTGCGCCAAAAGAATTCGCCTACATCTATTTATTATAATTTTTCATATAAAAGGAAATTGTTTACACTTATTCAATTATTATACCTAAACTTACTTTTTTACCTTCCGTCACCTTTAGGTAAGGAAGGTATTGTCTTTGGTCAAAAAATTCGGTGGTGAGTTTTTAATAAATAAGCACGTTTTAGGGTCCCTACAATACGAATATACCATTTTTAAGATGATGTCTGTATGTATGTGTGTGTGTGTGTCCGTGTGTGTGTGTGTGTCCGTGTGTGACAAATTTTTCTCCGACGATAACTCCAATACAATTCTAAAAATTATAATTCTTTCGTATTCCTCTTCTGTACAACCATATGAAAAGTTGATTAGATTTTGGTTACAATCGATCCACCGGAAGTACCCTTATTTGAAGTTTTTAACAGTTTTTCTTAAAAAAACGCAGTTAAATATTACTTTTTGACTTTTTGTTATTATACATATTAAAGAAAATACTCCACTCTATACGGTTTGATTATACATTTTCCTGCATATTCAATAGATGTAGATTTAAAGCGTTATAAAGGAATTAATTTTCAAAAATTAGTCAGCTTTACTATTTATCATGTAAACAGCTGATGGTTATATTCAAAAAATTTTAATTGACAGATGTCAGTTGCAAGTGCAAAACCAAATATAGAAAGTATAGGATCTAAAATTGGTACGTCATAGTGTTCCTCGCAAGTGACATGCAGAGAAAGGCCAAAGAGAAGATGGAAAGACTGTATCGCAGAAGACTTGAGAAAGGACTGTGTGAAGAAGATGCGTTGGACAGGAATGAGTGGAAGAGAAGAGGAAACAGCGACCCCTAATAAAATAGGGGAAAGCTGAAGAAGAAATGAAGGAAGTGTCAAGTGCATTTTACTTAGTGTGTGTTTATGTTATAATTTAATTGGATTTGTAGAACCATTTCAAATGAACTTTTGATATGGAATTTGTAAAAAATAGGATGTGTTCGTGTTCGATTTTACATGATATTATATAGAATCTGTTCCAAGGACCTTTTGGTATGGGATTTGTACAAAATACATCGAATTGACGGAAGGTCTTGTGCTGGCCACAACAGATTTTTGTTATTAGGTTAATTCATTGCTTACATAATATGCGCTATCATAATTAATAAATGTGTAGCTACCTTGTAAAGGGAATGGATGTAGGCGAATTCTTTTGGCGCAGGGCTCGTATAAACGTCCAGTTAAATTAAGTTCCATAGTAAAGTTAATTAAGTGGACAAATGAAACGATGAAACGCGAATTTTTTACAGAAATTATTTAAACCATTTAGTATCTATGTTAATTGTACTCATTAAAGATAAGTTTTTTAATTTTTGACGATTTTCGCTCTGTGATATGTGGTTTTTAACTATTTATTTATTTATATTTTAAATGTCCGTTTTTTTTATATTTTGTTATCCACATGTGGTGTTTCTTTTCTTAACTAGACCATTCTAGCCCTGATGAAGACTATTATATAGTCGAAACGTTGGCATGAATAAATCTTATTAGTTGACTGCAAGTTCGAAGAATTTTACTTCCTGTAACCATCTCCATCCCAAACACAGTCGAATATTGGTTTTTAACTCCCAATTGGCTACTTGCGTACCTTTTTTTTTATTTCATATTTTTGAAGAGCAGGTAAAAACTTGCTACCCCAGTTTTTTCTTTTGACAAATTTTTTATTAATTAGCCAGAAAAAAATAATGAAATTTGATTATTTGAATTACCGCCATGTATGACGTAGAATTACGCCGCACCAATGAGTGATTGTAAAGCCATAGCGTTTGTTTGTACGGGTAATGTAGATTTCCTATTTGACGTTTCAATAGTTTGAATGTTAGTATTTTAGTTTTTCTTATTCGTATCGATATTTTAAATTACATGTAAGTACCTATGTGTTTATTTGTGAAGTAATTAACATATTTGAGAGCCCAGAGAGAGAAACATGTCAAATTCAAATTAAAACTTTCTCGCACGCAATGCCGTCTATAAGTTACATTCTTAAACATGGTTCTCTTCCTCAGTTCAATATAATGACGTCACAGAAAAATTTCTTTCTTAATTTACTAAAAAACAAATATCTTTTTTAAAATAAAATTTATATTTTTATATATGTTTTCAACATAACATTACATATATAGTGATAGAAATCGGATTTTCAGTACCACACAAGTAGCCCATTATTATGGATGTATTTTAAATATATTACTTATTAAAACAGACATGTACATGCACAAGTCACAAATACTTAACGCTGAGAAAACTGATAACCAAGTGGTAATACTGACAGGATCAATATTCGATCGATATAAAATTTAATGTAAACATTGTCATGCCAATGTATGGTATAAAAATCAAGTATAATTATTTCAAATAATTTTATATTTCGTAAAAGGAATAGAGAATGACTGAGAAATATTTGTAAATTTCATTAATATATACGTTTCTTAATACTAATAATTTTTTACCTTCCGTCACCTTTAGGTAAGGAAGGTATTGTCTTTGGTCAAAAAATTCATTGGTGAGTTTTTAATGAATAAGCACGTTTTAGGGTCCCTACAATACGAATATACCATTTTTAAGATGATGTCTGTATGTGTGTGTGTGTCCGTGTGTGTGTGTGTGTGTGTCCGTGTGTGTGTGTGTGTGTGTGTGTGTCCGTGTGTCCGTGTGTGTGTGTGTGTGTCCGTGTGTGTGTGTGTGTCCGTGTGTGTGTGTGTCCGTGTGTGACAAATTTTTCTCCGACGATAACTCCAATACTACAATTCTAAAAATTATAATTCTTTCGTTTTCCTCTTCTATACATCCATATGAAGAGTTGATTAGATTTTGGTTATAATTACTCCACCGGAAGTACCCCTATTTGAAGTTTTTAACAGTTTTTCCTAAAAAAACGCAGTTAAATATTATTTTTTGACATTTTGTTATTATACATATTAAAGAAAATACTCTTCTCTATATGGTTTTATTACACAATTTCCTTCATAATCAATAGATGTAGATTTAAAGCGTTATAAAGAAATTAATTTTGAAAAATTAGTCTGCTTTGCTATTTATCATGGAAACAGATGATATATTAAAAAATTCTAATTGACAGATGTCAGTTGGAAGTGCAAATCCAAATATGGAGCTTATATGAGAAGAGGAAACAGCGACCCCTAATAAAATAGGGGAAAGAAGAAATGAAGGAAGTGTCTAGCGCATTTTACTTAGTGTATATTTATGTTATAATTTTATTGGATTTATAGAACCTTTTCGAATCAACTTTTGGTATAGAATTTGTAAAAAATAGTATGTGTTCGTGTTCGATTTTGCATGATATTATATAGAATCTGTTCCAAGGACTTTTTGGTATGGGATTTGTACAAAATACATCGAATTGACGGAAGGTCTTGTGCTGGCTACAACAAATTTTTTTCGTCTGTATTTAAAAATAAATATTTTCTACAAGTTATATTTCATTTT
Source organism: Ophonus ardosiacus (assembly GCA_943142095.1). NCBI lineage: Eukaryota > Metazoa > Arthropoda > Insecta > Coleoptera > Carabidae > Ophonus > Ophonus ardosiacus. Next base: position 45,476,731 of record OW964827.1, on the reverse strand, counting down.
ATAAGTTTTCATGACGATGACGTAAGTCTTCTGCCTTTTCATTTTCCGTATAATATCAATTGGGGTAAGAAATTATGGATTATTTCAGCGAATTCCGGAGGGACTATACGAGCTGAAAACTTTTGAGTTTCCATCTTAACGTTAATTGGAACTATTTAGAATTAACTTCTGATTTCAACCCGAACCCATCATTCCAAACCCCAATTAACTTCTGTATCATCCTTCCATCTTCCACATCTTTTCTGCAGACAGGATGACACTCAATGTCAAACAATGAAGACGGCGCGTCGGCCAGTGACGCTGACATCCATGACGTCCGAGTCGTAGTGTGTTTACCACCTCGAGAATGTACTACCACACGTCAAGAGATGTGCTAATCCCTCAAGGTCAACACTCCACTCTACATAAATACACGTCCATCCAACTAAATTACTTGCACTTCATTTAACAGGAATAAACAAACATTTCAAGAAGACAATTTCTAACTCTTTTATAATGGTTTTCGTCAATAAACGAGGTACTCTATTATTGCAAAGAAATAGTAAACTTTTGGCATCGGTGAAATTCATTGCAATTTGATAATGACGTCACCGATGGATATGTGATGGAACATGGAACAGATAGATGGTGAAAATAGGAACTATTTGATGAGAGGGTGCTGAAAGTTATACATATTGTATGTAGGTTCGAGTCAGAATTCTGGCTGTTACTAGAGAAGTTATGGAGGGTTTTTATTGGAAAAATTACTAAATGGGGTCATACCAAAAAAAATATATTGATTTTTTTTATATAATTAAAAAAATTACATAATTTTATACATATATACATGAAAAATATGTAATATTCTTATACCTTTCATTCATGATTTTCTTTCTAAACATTTTGAGTTTTATTTTGTGACGTCATGGTTTTGTACACACATACAATGATAGTCACGCACACATGTACTCGTACACGTACTGTACATGAATGTCAGCGCAGCGCAGAGATGTCACATTTTTCGAACATAACCAACATTTTCAAAGTAAATATCTTTGCAATAAGTTGTTTTTGTTTAAATGTAAGTACAAATAACGAAATGTTCTAATAAATACAAATTATGTGTGATTTAGATATTACCATGGTTGTATAATATTGTTCTGTGCCGTCTTGCGAGAACATCTCGTTGAGAAGCAAAAATTAAGTTTTTGTTCGTATTCCTAAACCTAAAGATTAATTTCCATAATCAAATTATTCAATATACAATAAAAACAAAAGCACGAATACAAAATAACTTGCTGTCACGTTTGCTTTCAAGTCAAATAACATAAACGTCAAACGTAGTTCCATTTTTATTCGATAGGAGAGACTACGGTCACGGTCGCAAAACCATGACGTCATTTGAAATTTAATATAAACTTTAAAAAATTATTTCTGTAAAACTAGAAACTTATGTGACATAAAATATATATTTCTGTGAGTGGTTTTAAGTATACTTTCAGAAAAAAAATAAATTGGAAAATGTGGTATGACCCCATTGTTCCGATTTGGATTTATTTTTGCAACAAGTTGTTTTTGTTTAAATGTAAGTACAAATAACGAAATGTTCTAATAAATATAAATTATGTGTGATTTAGATATTACCATGGTTGTATAATATTGTTGAGAAGCAAAAATAAAGTTTTTGTTCGTATTCCTAAACCTCGAGATTAATTTCCGTAATCAAATTATTAAATATACAATAAAAACAAAAGCACGAGTACAAAATAACTTGCTGTCACGTTTGCTTTCAAGTCAAATAACATAAACGTCAAACGTAGTTCCATTTTTATTCGATAGGGGGGACTACGGTCACGGTCGCAAAACCATGACGTCATTTGAAATTTAATATAAACTTTAAAAAATTATTTCTGTAAAACTAGAAACTTATAAAACAAAATATATATTTCTGTAAGTGGTTTTAAGTATACTTTCAGAAAAAAAATAAATTGGAAAATGTGGTATGGCCCCATTGGAATATCCTTTGGGAATCTTCATGGAATGGATGTTTAATGATTTCAGGTCTTCATGTTCCATATATTTATTTCAAAAATGTACAAATAAAAAATGTGTTTATAATTGGATTTCACAAAAGGAAAACTAAATTTTTTCCATTTGCTAATTATGGGCTAATTATTTCCCGAAACGTTCCAATAACATATTTGTACATTTTTGAAATAAATATATGGAACATTAAGACCTGAAATCATTCGACATTATGAGATAATGGCAATGAAATTATTTCTACAACAATCATAATTCACGACTTTTCTTCATTGACTACCGGGTAAAACGTCAACAAACTTGTGAACATAACCTGAAAACTATACCCCGACTACTAATTCATCAGAAATTATCAATCAAATCCATCAACACTCAAACTTGATGGATCCGATAGATTTCTATCTAATGATAACGAACTTACAGCGGTTGAAAGGTATTTTGGAAACACACTAAAGGAATATTTGGATGGATTAATGGATTAAAGATGAAAAGTTGTTATTGAAACGATGTAATACTTGTATCTTGTATCCAAAAGCAAGGGGTCTATATTTAAAAATTAATTTTTGTTGCTATTCTAGTCTTTTCTTTTCTTCCCTAATCCGGGAATATGAAAACGACCTCCCGTATGTCTGATATTCATTTCAGGAAACAAGTTGTCAAGATTGATTTTGAAATGTAATTTTAAGAAGAAAATCGCCGACATCATCAATGAATTGGAAGAATCTCGAACATTAGAAGAATAAGAGGAAACTTGTAGGCTGAATTAAAAAATATAAAAATATATAAAGAAGATACCTATGTGTTTTTGTGTGTACCAGAAATGTTAAATATGTACAATACTTATATAGTCTAATATGGAAATGGTGAGAGGTCACAACAGTTTTTTACCTTCCGTCACCTTTAGGTAAGGAAGGTATTGTCTTTGGTCAAAAAATTCGGTGGTGAGTTTTTAATGAATAAGCACGTTTTAGGGTCCCTGCAATACGAATATACCATTTTTAAGATGATGTCTGTATGTGTGTGTGTCCGTGTGTGTGTGTGTGTGTGTGTGTGTGTGTGTGTGTGTGTGTGTCCGTGTGTGACAAATTTTTCTCCGACGATAACTCCAATACTACAATTCTAAAAATTATAATTCTTTCGTATTCCTCTTCTGTACATCCATATGAAGAGTTGATTAGATTTTGGTTATAATTGATCCACCGGAAGTACCCTTATTTGAAGTTTTTAACAGTTTTTCTTAAAAAAACGCAGTTAAATATTATTTTTTGACATTTTGTTATTATATATATTAAAGAAAATACTCTTCTCTATACAGTTTGATTATACATTTTCCTTCATATTCAATAGATGTAAATTTAAAGCATTATAAAGAAATTAATTTTGCTTTGTTATTTATCATGGAAACAGTTGACATAATTATTCAAAAAAATTTAATTGACAGATGTCAGTTGCAAGTGCAAAACCAAATATGGATAAAAGTTTAGGATCTAAAATTGGTATGTCATAGTGTTGCTCGCAAGTGACACGCAGAGAAAGGCCAAAGAGAAGATGGAAGGACATTACTAACAGGGCTATTCTGTAAGTGATCGTTATGACATATCGAATCGTTATATCGTTAAAATAACGATAATCGTTAAAGTGGTATTCTGTATGCAAAAATTCAATTGTTCATATCGACAAGATGATAACGATTTTCGTAAAATCGTTATTTTTTAACGACAAGAAAAAACTGGTCGTTATGACGTTATCTTAACGATTTGTTGCATTTCAATCATATTTCAATATTTTTGAAATATTAAATGCCATTATAATGAATGGTGATCCCGAATTATTATTATTTCTTCACTTTTTCGAAGAAAATAATGAAAGGTAATTATATATTTTAAAAATATGTCAGATTATATTCCAACTTTACTATATATATTTAACAGGAAAAATCTTCGAAAAATTCATGGGGCTTTAAGAGAAAAGTGTTCCTTTTACTATCCCAAAGGAAAATTTTAGAAAATTATTTAGATTATCAAGAGCCGCCGCAAGAGATTTTACTGAACTGTTGCCATTCCTAGAAGCAAATACAAGGATAACTGCTATACCAAATCTATTAAAAGTACTCCATATTAATCATACTTTTACATATGCTTTATTTTACTGAGTGCATTTAATCCCCTAGCTAATTCAGCACATGCTTCTTCAATCTGATTTGGATTCTCTGAATAATATTTATTTGTTCTCAGAGCGACATTACTTGCAAGAAAGTCTGCATAATATTCATATTGTTCTTTTGTAGTTTTTGAGCCCCTCGTTTTCTTATCCATATCTATTATAATAGAGAATAATAATAAATAGCCATTAATAAAATGAAATAATAATATTAATAATAATAATAATAATAATAATCTCCACCAACAATTTTCAAAATGAAATTTAAATATCAGTTTTAATAGTGAATTGAGTAAGCAATAGTACCAATCGCAAAAAAATTATAACGATTTCGTTTTCAATTAAATTCAACGATAATGTTTTAACGATCGATCTTACAGAATACAAAAATAACGATTTTCGTAAATTATAAATAACGATTTTCATAACAACGATTATCGTTATGATAACGATTCGTTAAGCGAATGTTTTACAGAATAGGCCTGTTAGTGTAGTTTATGTTATAATTTTATTGGATTTATAGAATCTTTTCAAATGAACTTTTGGTATGGAATTTGTAAAAAATAGTATGTGTTTTTACATGATATTATATAGAATCTGTTCCAAGGACCTTTTGGTATGGGATTTGTACAAAATATATGGAATTGACGGAAGGTCTTGTGCTGGCCACAACAGATTTTTTTATAATAAGTATGTGTGATATTTGATATTGAAATTTTTTCACGATACTTACTATTCGTCTTGATATAAATAAATGTGGGTAATAATGCATAGGTTAGCGAGAAACAAACATTAGAATGAATGCCGCCATCGCCAATGCCAATTCGATAAGTAATCAGAAACAAGGGCCGCAAATGGCAGATCACAAACCTCAACTCGACCACACACAGTCGTCTTAATGCTGCTATCAACGTTTATTACTCAGTAGCGTCCCAACAAAATTCTGACCACAAATGACAACTGCCTTATTTCTAATAAGATGTGTTAATTAAATTTGGGATTTAGAACATGGGTAATGGAGTTTAAAATGTTGAAAATATATATTTTTTTAATTTTAAAAATGATATCTTACATCCGAGGTGGGAGATGTTTCATTACAGAGCTGAGGGCTTATATATAGGTGAGATAGAGCGTCTCTGGTCGCGGATCTAGAGAACCGGATTTTATCTCAACCGATGCCAAAAAGAAATATTTCGAATTTTAAATGGCACAAAAGTAACCCCCTGTGGTGCGCTCTCCACGCCAGCTATGAGTGCCCGTGAGGTGACGCCTGGTAAACGCCCGTACGATACCTACGAATATCATCATTACCGATATCTGTACAAAGCAGATTGGCACACCCAGAAATGGATAATATGTCGTGACGATATATTTATTTATTTATGGGTATCAAATTGGGATATAAATTTGTTGCAATTATTATTAGTTTAAGAAAAATAACTGCAGTTCATATTTTTGTGAACATTCAAAAATTAAATGTCAACATGAACAAATTTTACGGTGAATAAAAAATGAAATACGAGCCCAAACTCAATATAATTCGGCAGGTTTACATTTCCAACAAATTATAAAATCTACACAAAAGATTAGAGATTCCTAGAAATTTCTTTCGGCTACTTTAAATACAAACTTAAAACTTTAAAAAACTGTGGGTTAAATGACTGCTGGTCATAGTTCGTTCGGTATTTTAAGGGTTATCTTCTAGTCCAGATTTAGTTTCTACCGAGACCCTTTATTTTTGGAGCAATGAAAAACAACTTCGTAAAAATCCAGTGCGTACAGTAAAACCTACCTTGCAAAATATATGGTACAATACACACAGAAAAATCTGTTGTGGCCAGCACAAGACCTCTTGCCATTGCCATATTAGGCTATATATGTATTGTATTTGCACTTCGCTTTCGAACCGTCGTTTTATAACAAAATATTACAGAAATTTACCCAAATATTGTTTTTTTCTTGTATTTAACATGTCTTCTGCACACATATAATTCTAATTATATCTATTTTATATCATATTCATGTCAGAGATTGTTCCAATTCATTAACCAGTTTGGCGGTATTTCTGATGGATATATACATTTTAACACAATTTTACCTATAATTTCAAATATTTAATTAATAAAACAATAAGAAAAATTAAATATACTTCCCAGAAAAAGCTATCAGAATGTCACTAAAACTGTTGATATTTGACAATGACATGTGTCATGTTATAAACATTGGAATTTGTCAACTGGTTTCCTTAGTGCCTTGGCCTCTGCGATTAGTTTACTCTATAAATTATAGAGTCTTTATCTCTAAATCTATACAAGATATAATAAAAATTTTAAGTGTATTAGAAGGAAAATTTTATGTTCTTCAATATTTAATAAAAAAACTCCCAAAAAATTATATTTAGAAGAAACTAAGAAACTACTACTTCCGGTTGTTCAATTGTTACCAAAACCTTTTCAGCTCTTCCCAGGAATGTCAGATTGAGGAAACTGCAGTTTAAATATTTTTTAAGTCTTATAGTTTTTGAGGAATCGTGTCTACAACATCCAGACATACATATACACACACACACACCCACACACACACACATACACACAAACACACATCCACACACACACACACACACACACACACACACACACACACACATCATTTTAAAAATGTTATAATCGAATTGTAGGGACCTTAAATCGTGCTTATTCAATAAAATCTGGATATGCGAATTTTAGCATGAATCCAATACCTCTCTTAGCGAGAGGTAAAAAATTGCAAATAGAATTAAAGCTGCTATTACTAATACAGGCAATGTAACCCAATATTAAATGGTGGAATTCCTGAATAACATATTCAGTTTTTGTAAGTTTGATTCCGATTATAATATTTAAAACGTGCTTATCCACTAAAATATGGATATGCGAATTTTAGCATGATTCCAATACTTCTCTTAGCGAAAGGTAAAAACTGACACTTTTTATCAATTTATTCGTGATGGCAACTCATATATCTTTCGGCGAACTTCGACGGAATTTACAAAAACACCTATTCAAGATGGAAAGCAAAAAAGAATATTAATCGTAGAGTTATTTGAGAAAACCGTGAAACAATTTGTGTACGCCACTGACGAGCGCGGGTGTACAGTCATTGTTGATGTTAGTGCATTTACCTCCGGCGCGAGTGATTTACGATGTAAACTGTCCGACGCTCAGGCTCTGGCTCTACATCCGAACCAAAGGACCGCGGTTTTGGCCTCATTTGAAAAACCATCAAATCTTTCATATAAATACATTAAAAATGACGAAATTTGTTTATTAACCCTCCCATAACTGTGCTTAAGAAATACACGTCAGTGACCATAAGGGGTAGCTCGTAGCTCAGTTACTCAGGGCCGGCGATAGGACATTTGGCGCCCTTCAGCAATCTCTAATATGGCGCCCCTTTTGTAGACAAAATAACCTCGTGCTTTGTATTTCGAACAATTTTATTGAAAGGAAAAAAATAAGTATTTCGAATACTGCAACATTTATTTAAAAATTTGTACAATTACATCCTAAAGGTGGATTTATAAGTAAAAGTAACACAGAACACAGAACATAATTTAGCACAGATTAATTTAATGTAGACAACATAGAATTTTGTCCCTTTGAATTTAAAGCAATCATAACAATTTAATAACGTGGCTGTTGATAATATTCAAATAAAATATAAAAACTTACTACTTATTGATATTTGTAAAATAATATGTTCAATATAATGTTATTGTCAACAGAAATGATAGTTTTTGATGTGTTTACATCAAACTTATATTTTATCCTTGTATGTTGACATACATTAATAAATTTGAACTTCTTTAAGGAAATCTTATGTAAATTATTTATATTTAAAGAAGATTCTAACTTTTTACTTGCATGTAAATAGAGTGTTTCAGTATGCTTAGCTATACAGAGTGTAATATGCATATGTCATCAATTGTTATCAAAACAAGTTGATAGTTTATATAAAGTTATAAGCATAGAGAAGACGTAACAGCGACAAATGACGTTCGCACAGGATTCTCACGAAAGTGAAGGGCAAAAAATTGTTTGTATAAAATATTTCATTATAATACGACGGGAAATATTGGTACAAAATATTTATATTTTGCACGGGAAGTAAAAAAAAAAAAAACTGATTATACATACAAAAAAATTAATTTCGCTTAACTTAAGCGTTGTAAAAAGTAATTTATGCCTAAATATTAAAAATGTTACAATGGTGGATGACCCCATTGTATACCGATACATGTGTTGCTTGTGTACACGGCCAGATTAAGAGAGAAAACAGAAAGTGTAAGTGAGAAAGATAAATATAACTTCACTCTAGACAAATGAATATGAATGATATTCACATCTCTGTCAAATTCAGTTGCTAGATTGTTTCTGCAAAAGAGACGGCAGTTACACCACACTGATGAGCTGCAACAACAGCGAAACGCATCTGTGGTTACTAGATGGCCACGGCCGGCATCTGATGATGACCATTATGTTGATTTAGGTGCTGAAATCTAAGATTTTTCATAATAAGGTAATCCACTATATTTTTTTTATATTACCTCCCGCTACCCTAGGTAAGGGAGGTATAGGGATTGTGCTAAAAATCGGATATAGAGATTTCAGTGAATAAGCACGTTTTGATGTCCTCAGAATCCGATTTTAACATTTTTACAATGATGTCTGTAGGTATGTATGTGTGTCTGTGTGTGTGTGTGTGTGTGAGTGTGGATCTTGTGGACACGATTACTCAAATACTAACATTCAGAAAATTTTGAAATTTTGTATACTCATTCTATACCAATGTGGGAAGAGCTCATTAGGTTTTAGTGCATATCGGATAACCGGAAGTATCATATATACAAGCTTTTAACTGTTTTTCTTGTAAAAAATTCATTGAATATAATTTTTTAGCAACTTTCACCAATACAAATTAAATATAATGACACAATCTTCAATTTTACGATAATAGCATTTAGTAAATAACTTGAAATAACTTTATATTATATTATAAAATAATTTATTTGTGTACATCACTTTGCCTCTGCGTCAAACAAAAACAATACTTTAATAACAAATTTGACATATTTAAACAAATGTCACTGTCACGAAGCAATTTTCTTTAAAATTAATAATGAAATCGTGTTACGAAGAATTTAGTAGTTTAAATATGATTCTAATGAAATTAAGGTTTGTAAAAATAATATATTTTCCATCATACATAAATATTAGATATACAGGATAATTCGATTTAAGTTTGATGTTTGCAGCATTATATATCAAACAGCTCTCAATAAGAACGTGATTTCAAAGTGTCAAATAATAGTTTGCAACTACACATTTACGAAATGGATAATGCATGGCGAAGAATTTACACAGATTACGTTTTAGAGCATAAGGAAGTTGGTGATGATTTTGACAATAATGTGTGTGTGACGATTTTTCCTTAAAATATATTAATGATCCAAAACTTCGCAAAGTTGGTAGGTATTTAATACTCTTATATAATTTGAAACAACATATTAGATTTTGACTATATATGCTAAACCGGATGTAGTATTTAATTTGAAGCTCTAACAGATTTTTCAGGAAAAACATAATAAAATATAATCCAAAATTTCGTATTACAAACTTTTCGATTTATTGAAACAACAAAGTAGATTTTGTTTACAAACGATCAGTCGGAAGTGAAACTTTACTTAAAGCTCCTTGCTATTTTAAACATGGAATTGGCGGAAGATCATGTGCTGGCCACATAAATTTTTTTAATTCTTTATTAGACATTGTTCCACCCAGAATTCGCTATTGTAATTTTGATTTGTAGACCTTCACAGCAAGGTAACATTAAAATGCTAATACATATAAGGTCTGAAACTTGTCCGAGCAAAATTCCTTTTAAAGGAATTCTGTATGCACTACCTTGCATGTCCTTGGCGATACGATAACCGTTCACCGCTCGGACATTTTCTAGTGGTGGAGCAAACAAGTCCAGGAATGCGTCGAGTGCTGCCACCTGTGCCCGTGCAACCGCCAATATGGCCGCCAAGCTAAGAACACGTGTGCACACAACGTATATGGATATATAGGTGACCGCTTAACAAGACAAATTTGACTAGATCTTATGGAATAGTAAGCTGTGAAGGCTTTCAGGTGGTTCAACTGAAGTGGAGAGAGTTAATGTGGACTACATGATGCTAGAAAAAATGTTGGTTTGAAATGTATTTGCGCAAGTAATACAGGTCATAAATGTAAAAAGTGATTCTATATGCGACAAAAATATGCAGGATACATTTACAATGCGAAAAGAAGCAGATTGGCAAAGCTAAATGGTTTTCTGTCAAATGAAATTATTATTCCATCTGGAGTCCCCCAAGGCTCTCATTTGGGACCACTTTTGTTTAATATCTTCATAAATGACATATTCAATTGTTTCAAATTTTGCGAGTTTTTATTATATGCTGATGATTAGAGATTCACGGGCTTGGCTTGAAGCTTGAAAGCTTGGCTTGGCTTGACTTGAAAAAGCTTGAAAAATCAAACCAAGCCTGCCTTTCAAAAAAGCTTGATTTTTCAAGCCAAGCCAAGCTTCTGTTTCATCAAGCCCAAGCCAAACCAAGCCTAACATTAAAAAAAGCTTGAATTTTCAAGCCAAACCAAGCCTCCGACTGTCAAGTAGCTTGGTGAAAAACAAGCTTTTTCAAGCTTTTCACAAGAATTGTTGACGAGGTCGGCAAAACCGAAATTTTATGGAGGTAAAGTACTTTTTCATTGCTTGAGCAGAATTTTACGAATTTCTCAGAAATGAGGTAGGAACAGTTTAGTAGGCTTCAAAAATTTGTAAATGGGAAAGTTTATCCCATCGTCCCACAGATCACTTATTTTCAAAATCTGAACTAATCGCACACTTTAGTTCACGCACACAATCAAGTACAAAATTAATTTATAGCTATTAAAAAAGTTTTTAAGTAGATAATGATAATTTAATATAGAACTATTTAAATTTTTAAAAATTCTTATTATTGTTAAGATAAAAGTAATTTATATAAAAACTTATTAATTAGATACATAAATCTTTAAGTAACTGGAATAAATTATAGAAACAAAGAATTAAGAAATTGATTTATTATTTTTAAATGTATCTGATTATATCTCACAATTAAATAATATTCATTAATTTTTTAACTATATATAACTTGATCATAAATACCAAGCATCAAGCTTCTATAAATAATATTTATTATTTTACCTGTTACAGGATATTATGCCATATACAAAATATTCAGCCCCATTTTGTAAGGAAATTGTTAAGTCTTAGCAACGTTTAACCAATAGAAACAAATGTATAGCCTGTCGTTTTCATATTTTTTCAGTCTTCGCAATTATTTTATTTTATCTGTCATGTTGCTAAAACATACCAACTTTCTTACAAAATAGAGCTGATATATATTAGACAACAATAGTCTACAAAATAAAATAAAATGAAAGTATAATGCTCACATTAGTGTTTCGTTCGTAACACGATTTATTTTATTCTAAAATAATAACCACACATAATTTGAATATTTGCTATATTATGTCAAAATAATTGTTCCATTTATCTTGGCATTCTAAAAGTAGCATATATGAGAGAATTTCAGAAAATATTACTTATAAATAATGTCTTCATTTTCTCAAACCGATAAAATATTGAACAAACCACGGGTGTTATGAATTATAATTTTGAAGCTGAATAAATATTATAAGAAATAATAATATACTCAACACAATGTAATTGAGAGACTACGTATGATGATGAAAAATATCATATTTTCATTTTGTTAAATGTTTGGCAAATGTTGATGGATTTACAATGTTTTGTTGTTCTGGTATTTCCGAATCATAGAAACGAGAAAATTTGTGTTTGTGGAAATGTATGTATACAAAGATTTCAATGTTATTTTTAGTACAGCCCCTAAACTGCTCGTAATAAAACGGCCTTGTCTGAGGCAGTATAACAATATAATAAAAATGTAAACCGACAAAGAGATTATTCTCTTCTAAATATTTCCTTGATTCAAGTTTCCCTTGTTTATATGCAGGTATATGAATTAAATAAATATATAATAACGGCTTATTACCTAGTTCTGGGAGTGCCAATGTGCTTTTATTTGCAAATTTTGGTAATGAAAACATATCCAAATTGTTGAGGATACCTTTGTGCTATTTGAAAATTGGAAATAATTAGGGTAATTATACATACGAAGTAACTTTACATGATTCTGTAATAAAAAATCAGCACAAATTTTATAATGTTCAAAATAGAAAGTACAAGTTATTGTCTCACGAACAAATAAAATATCGAGGAAATCCCAGTCTATAGGATTTTATTATTTCCAGATGTATTTGAAGTATAAAAGGGATACCTACTTAGCAGGTCAGTTTTATCCCATTGTATAGGTAGTATTCCAGAATTATGTATTTCTTTGAACACGGTTCTTGAGTGTTTGGGGTATTGTTTTGTTTTATTTATTAACAAAGGGTAAATATGAACTATGTATTATACCAAACTTACAATTTGTTGGGGAGGTCATTTCGAGTGAAAATGGCATTATGAAAATAGATCCTATTCATTTTAGTTATTAAAATACACCAAAGTCAAGTCTAACTAATAAACCTATGTAGAATGAAAAATTTATAAAGGTAATATAAAAATAGCCGAGTATTTTTACCTCCCGCTACCCTAGGTAAGGGAGGTATAGGGATCGTGCTAAAAATCCCATATAGAGATTTTAGTGAATAAGCACGTTTTGACGTCCCCAGAATCTGATTTTAACATTTTTACAATGATGTCTGTAGGTATGTATGTGTGTGTCTGTGTGTGTGTGTGGATCTTGTGGACACGATTACTCAAATACTATCAATCAGAAAATTTTGAAATTTTGTATACTCATTCTATACTAATATGGGAAGAGCTCATTACGTTTTAGTGCATATCGGATAACCGGAAGTATCATTTATACAAGCTTCTAACTGTTTTTCTTGTAAAAAATTCATTGAATATAATTTTTAGCAGCTTTTACCAATACAAATTGAATATAATGGCACAATCTTCAATTCTACGATATTAGCATTTAGTAAATAACTTGAAATTTCAAAAATGAAATAATTGAACAAAACATAAATTTCTATATTTTTATATTTTTCGTTTCAAGACCTATTATACATATCTGTGTACCGTGAAAATAAAATAAATGAAATAAAAAGCATTATATGTGCATGCGAAAATGAGTTTGCGCATGAGCATTAAAAAGCTTGAAAGCTTGAAAATGCTTGAAAAGGCTTGAAAAAGCTTGAAAAAGCTTGATAAAGCTTGAAAATCAAACCAAGCCTAAAATTTTTAAAGCTTGAAGTTTTCAAGCCAAGCCAAGCTTTGGTTCCATCAAGCCCAAGCCAAGTCAAGCCTAACATTAAAAAAAGCTTGAATTTTCAAGCCAAGCCAAGCCTTTTTATTTCAAGCCAAGTAGCTTGGCTTGGTGAATCCCTACTGATGATCTAAAAAAGGTTTCACTCTGTTAACAATACCATGGATTGTATAAAAATACAAGAAGATCTTAAACGTTTCCAGCAATATACTAAAGATAACAAACTATCCTTAAATATAAAAAAAATGTTGTCAAATTACTTATTCGAGAAATAGGAATAATGTAAACTTCACTTACACTTTCTTTAATGATTCAATAACACCTGTGTCAGAAGTTAAAGATTTGGGAGTAATTATAGATAAAAAAAATATTCTTGACCTTCATGTTGATTCTATAACGAAACAAGCATATAGAATGTTAGGTTTTCTAATTAGAACATCTGAAAATTTCAAAAACCCAAACACTTTAAAAAATTTATACTTTACCTTAGTACGTAGTCAATTAGAATTCGCAACAGTTTGTTGGTCTCCTCAGTATACAATCTACATCAAAAGAATAGAGCGTATTCAAAACAAATTTATTAAATTTATAAATTATAAGTTTCCCAATTATGAATGTAATTTATTATCACTGGAAAAACGGCGTATTGTAATTGATTTAACGTTTTTATACAAGCTAATTAATAATAAAATAGATTGTGCTGAGTTGCTAAGTTGTCTTGATCTCCGTGTCCCATCATATACTACACGAACATCTGAACTTTTTTATATTGGTTTCAATAGGTCTAATGCTGCTTTTAATTGTGCTATGAATCGACTGCCATTTTTCTTCAACAAATATATTATTAATACCTCAATTGATATTTTCAATATTAATAGGTCAACATTTCGAAATCAAATTGCCAATACCATCACTTCTATCACTTCTATTAATTAAATTATTTTTTTTATACCTATTTAGAATACAGTCATGTATAGATGATTACACAAAAAAAAAATGTAAATTTCATGTGTACTCAATTGTTTTATATTGTTGTTCTGCTTTTTGTATGTTAGTGCCATTCTGTTATTGGGTTTGTCCTGTTGAATGGCCGAAATAAAAAAAATAAATAAATAAATAAAAGCTAGATAAATGAGCTTTCCTGGAAGTATTTCCTCACTAGTATGAACGAGGTTCCATAAATAAATAACGATAATTTTCATTGGTTTCAAAAAGTAAATAGAATTCTAATTACCTATATCCATTTTTACCTCTCGCTGAGAGAGGTATTGGATTCATGCTAAAATTCGCATATCCAGATTTTATTGAATAAGCACGATTTAAGGTCCCAAGAATCCGATTATACCATTTTTAAAATGATGTCTCTCTCTCTGTGTGTGTGTGTGTGTGTGTGTGTGTGTGTGTGTGTGTGTGTGTGTGTGTGTGTGGATGTGTGTATGTGTGTGTGTATGGGTGTTGGAGAGACGATTCCTCAAAAACTATAAGACTTAAAAAATATTTAACTGCAGTTTCCTCAATCTGACATTCCTGGGAAGAGCTGAAAAGGTTTTGGTAACAATTGAACAACCGGAAGTAGTAGTTTCTTAGAAAAATTCTTCTAAATATAATTTTTTGGGAGTTTTTTTTTAAATATTGAAGAACATAAAATTCTCAATCTAATACACTTAAAATTTTTATTATATCTTGTATAGATTTAGAGATAAAAACACTATAATTTATAGAGTAAATTAATCGCAGAGGCTAAGGCACTAAGTTGACAAATTCCAATGTTTATAACATAGTTTGTAAATGACACATGTCAGTGTCAAGAATCAACAGTTTTAGTTACATTCTGATGGCTTTTCTGGGAAGTATATTTAATATTTCTTATAGTTTTATTAATTAAATATTTGAAATTATAGGTAAAATTGTGGTAAAATGCATATATCCATCAGAAATACCGCCAGTCTGGTTAATGAAATGGAAGTATTTCTGACATTTAAAAACTTCCTCATACAATGAAAAATAGATATAATTAGAATTATATGTGTGCAGAAGGCATGTTAAATACAATAAAAAACAATATTTGGGTAAAGTTCTGTAATATTTTTTTATAAAACGACGGTTCGAAAGCGAAGTGCAATACAATACTTATATAGCCTAATATGGAAATGGCGAGAGGTCTTGTGCTGGGCACAACAAATTTTATCTTTGTATGAGGATGTTTCTAATTCTTCCAATTCATTAACAAGATTGGCGGTATTTCTTATATGGATATATGCATTTTACCTATAGGTAATTTTAAATATTTAATTAATAAAACAATAAGAAAGATTAAATATACTTCCCAGAAAAAGCTTTCGGAATGTCACTAAAACTGTTGATTTTTAACACTGACCTGTCATTTACAAACTGTGTTACGAACATTTGAATTTATCAACTGGTTTCCTTGGTGTAGTTTGGACTGTCAGATTTATTATTCTATATATTAGTGTCTTTATCTCAAATAGAAGATGTAAAATTTTTAAATATAGGTATTAAATGTAGAATTTTATGTTCTTCAATATTTGTAATAACACAAATTTTCAAAAAATAATATTCAGTAGATTTTTTTAAAGAAATTTGTACTTCTGGTTGTCCAAGTGATACCAAAATCCTTTCAACTCTACCCATGTCAGTTTGAGGAATACGAAGGTAAACTGTTCTTAAGTATTATAATTTTTGAGGAATCATCCTTCCAACATCCAGATACACACACACACACACACACACCATCCACACACATACACCCACACACACACACACACACACACACACACACACACACACACACACACACACACACACACACACACACACATACATAATCATCATCGTAAAAATGTTACCGAATTTTAGGGACTTTATAAAACGTGCCTATTCATTATTATAGTTTAGTAACTTTATTCTTAGGTTATCTACACGGTAAAAAATTACATTGATATTCCGGGCAAAATTTAGTTAGCTGTATTTTTTTTTGTTATTTCAACAATATGTTTTTGCCGTGTATATCAAAAACCTTGTATTTTAAGTTTCCAAAACTAAACCATTTTTGTTGTGTATAAAAAGTATTATTTGCTGTAGAATATTAGTCATGGTAGCAATTAATATTAGTAGGTAGTATTAAGCAGTCATTTTGTTACTTTGTTCAGATTTCAAAATCATTTTGCAACAATTAAAAATATTTAATCTGTTACTGGGACAAATTTTATTATTTTTTTTCCTGTGACATATTTTGTAAAGATTACAAATTCCTCTTCCCATCATATACTTTGTACAGGTAACTAAAACTTTTGTGTAGACAGGGTATTCCCTGTTATATAACATAATTCACTGTTCGTGTTATACTATTGTACGTCGTGTCGCAATTGCTTGCGCTGTTAAGTTTTGCCTGTCGAAAATTGTGTTTTAAAAGTGCTTGTTTCTTGTGCCCGTCAATATAAATGGATGATTTTGTAAAAGATATTTTAAAACAATGACAATTAGAGTGTCTTATTGAGAAATTTGAAGGTATGTATCGATTACTGATAAATCTATATAATTTAAGTGACTGTTGTTTCATAAGTTATTTTTTTATATATTTGTTACATGTATATAGATTATAATTATAAATAAATAAAATTATTATAATACGCATGTATTTAATTTTTACTTTACTACCTCATTAATGCATTTGTATATCTATCAAAATTAATTAGTTTCCAAAACAAATCCATAGTTATTAATGGTAACTTATTTTATTTATTCGCATAACAAATTTATATTTCTTAATAGTAACTTAATATATTTGTTCGTATAACAAATTTATACTTCTTAATGGTAACTTATTTTATTTGTTCGCATAACAAATATCTTTTGTTATATATAACAAAATTGTATTTGTTGCCACAACAATTTTTTACCAGCAAATTTATCTAGGTAACTGTAACAAATATATTTGCTGGTCCTATATTGACAAAAAAAATTTGCTGCTGTAACTCATTTTTGGTAATCACAACAAAGTTTTTATTTACCGTGTAGTGTACTTATAATGCAACCTGGGGCCTGGGGCTACATGAAAGGTTTCTATCGTACAAGTTACTTTATATTAGCTATGTATTTTTATTTATTTATTTCATTTCTACATTGTGAATCAAGTCAGAAAAGATGCCATTTTTATGACGTTTGAAGAAAAAAAGTATATTTTTCTTCTTATTATTTGAAAATGACAGGTATCTCTTTTAATTCTTATTTTCAGTATTTTTTATGTGATTTTATAAAACCCACTAACAAAATTCTATGTTTTGTATGCTAAATTAATCTGTGCTAAATTATGTTCTATGTTCTGTGTTAGTTACAAATGCACAGAATCCAAATAAGTGTGTGAAAAAATATGATGGCACATTATGTACATAAATTCCAATAATTATCTAATTACTACGTCATCCCACCCAAGTCGATTTTCTCACGCCACTAGCACTACTCCCTGCTTTCTAGTAGTCAACATATGCAGCATTATAAACAATACTCGTCAGGCATCGGCTGCCTCTTGCATCTCGCGATATTTGTAATTACGCTTCTCCGGAGATCAATCGCTGCCGCTTTGCCTTTGCCTGTGTGGTGTGCTGTGTACAGAAGGATACACCGGTCTGTTCCAGGAACCCACAGACACATACGTACACTTCACACGCGTTGGGGCTGTGCTGTGATGTGTCAGATGCTTCGTTTGATACACTTATGTGGTTTATACGATCGAGATGTTTAGCCTAGCAGAGGTGTCTCTAATTATGTCTTAAAGATGGCTTCCCAGAAAAGTTGAGTAAATATTTACACCACCATTAACATAGGTCAAATTTTCGATTATAGCAAGATTTCTTAGATCTTTTTAACTGAAATTTTTATGATTCTAGGTATTTTTAGTTTTTAATATAAATGATCATTCAAGAAAAATCTTTGTAAATGGTTTTATTTAATTTATCTGTTAAAATTTAGTCTTTTAGAGTCTGTTTTAAACTACATTGTGTTGAAAAAATATGAAGCACCAATTAATACCGAAAATACTTCACTGACATCAAGATTAACAAAAATCCTCGTAATTGGGTGTTTTGAATAACTGGCCATTTTTCACATTTGTCATTTGTCCACATACAGTGTGTTTCAACATAAGTGTATACAAATTTAAGGGCAAATAATACTGACCAAAATGAGTAAAAAAAAGCTTAACAACATGGGTCCGATCTTCAATAGTTTCCGAGATATGAGGCAGTGAAAAATGAGTTTTTACGGGGTTTACCTCTGCTATCTTGAAAACTATAAGAGTTACGACTTTAATTAAAGAAGACCTTTTCTTTACCTGTCAGAGGTCATCTTAGATGTGCTTTTGTTTTTTTTAATCAAATAATTGTACTAAGTTAAATTTTGTGGCGACCTTTCAACTTCGTAACTATTAGAAATTGAGAAAAATGTTTCATATAAAATTTTATTGTTTTTTTACCTCTCGCTAAGAGAGGTATTGGAAACATGCTAAAAATCACATATCCAGATTTTAATGAATAAGCACGTTTCAAGGTCACTAGAATCCAATTTTAACATTTTTACAATGATGTCTGTGTGTGTGTGTGTGTGTGTGTGTGTGTGTGTGTGTGTGTGTGTGGATGTGTGTATGTGTGTGTGTGTGTATGGCTGGATGTTGGACGGACGATTCATCAAAAACTATAAGACATAAGACCTGTTTAACTATGAATTCCTCAATCTGACATTCCTGGGAAGAGCTGAAAAAGTTTTGGTAACAATTAAACAACCGAAAGTAGTAGTTTAAAAAAAAAAATCTTCCAAATATTAATTTTTGAAAATTTTTGATATTACTAATTTTGAAGAACAAAATTCTACACCTGATACATTTAAATTTTTTATTATATCTTCTATAAATTTAGAGATAAAGACGCTATAATATATAGAATATCGGGATATAACAAGTCGAGTAGGCGAAACTACACTAAGGAAACCAGTTGACAAATTCAAATATTTATAACATAATTTGTAAATGACAAATTTCAGTGTCAAAAATCAACAGTTTTAGTAACATTTTGTTAGCTTTTTCTGGGAAATATATTTAATCTTTCTTACTGTTTTATTAATTAAATATTTGAAATTATAGGTAATATGCATACATATATCCATCAGAAATACCGCCAATCTGGTTAATGAATTGGAAGAATCTGTGACATTTCCTCATACAATGAAAAATAGATATAATTAGAATTATATGTGTGCAGAAGACATGTTAAATACAATAATAAACAATATTTGGGTCAAGTTCTATAATATTTTGACGGTTCGATAGCAAAGTGCAATACAAATACTTATATAGCCTAATATGGAAATGGCGAGAGGTCTTGTGCTGGCCACAACAGATTTTTATGGTCTATTTACTGCCAGACAAAATTTTGTTCGATCACTATCATTGTCAATTTTTCTTCGATTTTTCATTTATCTCGGAAACTCATCATTTATGTCAGTACTATATGCACTTATATTTTTTTACACTTTTTTTGAAACAGCCTGTATAAAATGCAACATTTAAAATAACTAAAAATTAAACTTGCAGCGAATAGTGTTTATGCCGAATATTTGGAGGTTTCCCTGGTTGAATAGCTGAGTACATAAATTCCGGGAACAAAGTTTCTTGCAAAAGTTTATACCTAAATTATATTATTTCACCAACATGTTCCAGGTGGAACAAATTCGAATTCCTTACATGAGAACCTTTCTTATGCATGTTACAGAAAATTTATGTACATAGGTAGATAATATCAATGATAAATTTGTCATTTGACATTTCATTTCGCTTCAATTTTGTTTATTTAAGTAGCAGTTAAAATTTTAACCAGAGATTGTAAAACTGGCCCTAAGTATGAAGGGAGGCAATAAGTTTCATCAAAATAAAGAGATTAGTTCTATTTTTTTTAGAAAGACAACTATTTATCTAATAAAAATATCAGCAATCCATCCAATTATTAACACCCATTATACTAAACACAAACTAATTTATCTTTGATCAATTCTCTGTAAAGATTCAAGTTAATTTGAAAATTAGAATCCCTCGGAACGTGCTCCTATGTCCTTTGTAGGGATTTCCTTCCCAGGCCCTAGTTAGTTTGACACCTTCAAGTGGCTGGCCGGGTGGTCAGTTTTAGTGGTGTCCTGTTCTGCCTTTATTAAATTCTCTCTTTCCGCCCAAGATTCAATGAAAAGCTCGAGTGTTTATCTTAGCAAAATGCGATTTTCACTGAGTTTATTTTATATTTGAGGAGAATTATTTGCTGCTCACACCTGGTTACGATGTATTGAGAATGATTAGAGACGCTAACATGAATTCATGTTAGTAGAAAAATATTTTTGTGAGGCTATAAGAACCAATTTTTGGGTATTTATGATTGAATAACATCTAAGAAGTTGCACAGAAAAAATGGGGAATAATTTGTGTAACTAATCATAAATAAATAGTTGTATAACACAATAACATAGCAAAAAATATTGTAAAACATTGTAGAATAATAACAAAAATTTAAAAAAAATAAGGAACCAACATGGCGTCTATATAAAAATTAAAGATTTGTCATTATAGTTTGACAACCAACGGTGATAAAAAATGTAAGCAGCACCATTTGAATGAACATAAAAACGTGCGGTAAAGAGGTGCAAAAAGTTATTCGCAAAAAGAATTGTAAAATTTACATTAGTGACGTACGCATTTTTTTTTTCAAATAACGATACATCACTACCAAGACTCCTAATGGCGCAACTTTTGTTTCATTTGACGGACATGTATATTTTATATAATTGTTGGGATCTTTTTTGGCACACTGTCATTGTCGTGTACCTCTCGCTAAGAGAAGTATTAGATTAATGCTAAAAATCGCATACCCAGATTTTAGCGATTAAGCACGTTTTAAGGTCCACATTTTTACGATATAGGTGTGTGTGTGTGTGTGTGTGTGCGCACGCGGCTGGATGTTGGAGGGACGTTTTCTCAAATTCTATAAGACTAAAGACCAATTTAACGACATATTCCTGACTCTGACATTAATAGGACGAGCTAAAAAGTTTTTAGTAACAACTGGACAATCGGAAGTAATAGTTTCTTAAAAAAATCTTCTAAATATTATTTTTCTCTATCCGAAACATTTTTATTATATTTGGGTAATAACCCAAAAATGGGTCGAGATATGGATTTGGCGACAACACCATTCGATTCTACGGGCAAAATTACATAAGTACACCAATTTTCAGAATTTTTGAACACCGCATACAATCTCTAAAGTAAAATAACTGAAAATGGCCAAAAATCGCAAAAATCAAAGGTGTACCTCATGATTTTTTCAGATTTTGGCCATTTTCAGGGGTTTTCAAGCTTTTATTCATAAAAATGAATGGGCTGGACAAAAATTCTGAAAATTGGTGTACTTATGTAATTTTGCCCGTAGAATCGAATGGTGTTGTCGCTAAATCCATATCTCGACCCATTTTTGGGTTATTACCGAAAAATGGGTACTTTCAAGCAAAACTTTAAATCTAAATATCTCGAGAAAGAAACGAGATATCGACCTACGGTTTCAAAATTGGGAATCAGCGTATTGAGAAGTATCTAGATACAAAATTAGATTTTTGAAAATTTTGAAGTTTTTATCTAAGTGTGGGGTATATTGACTTTTGACTTCAAAAATGGGTAGAGATATAAACTTGGTAGTAATATTATTTGATTGTAAAGAGAATGTTAGGTACGTAAGTGTACACATTTTTAGAATATTTATATATGAGTAAACATAACGTATATTCATGTGATAATTTTCTTGGATTTATAAAATATTTCCCAAGGAACTTTCTGTATGGAATTTGTAAAAAATTGTATTATGTTCGTGTTAGAATTTTTACTGGATATAGAAAAAAAGATTCTATATAGAATATTTTTCATCGAACTTTTGGTATGGTATTTATACAAAATACATCAAATTAACGGAAAGTCTTATATTTTTTTTTTCTTTTATAATAAATTGTCTCAAGAATATTATTTTGTATAAAGACATGAATCCGGTACCTAAATAGGTAATTGTTTAACTATATTTTGAATATTGTTTTTCTTTTTATTTTTATTTTTCTTTTGTTCCTTTCTCCAAAATATCTTCTATCTCTCAATGTCTTCTGACCTTAAACCTTAAATCATTTTTGACGCTTCTCAAGAATGGTTTTATAAATATACTAACATACTTGAAGCTAACTTTATTGTTTTAATATTTTCATCAAATTTAATTTCAGTGTTGATTGTCGGTGGTCTTGTAAGAGTATCGAAATAGCTAGTAAGAAAGGAAGGCTGATTTTTTTTTTTTGAAAAGTGGTGTTCCTTGTAAAATAATCTAGTTCTAGTTATATTGAAAAAGTAAAGGTTGAGGAACCCGAAAATTGGATCCTGTGTTAAAATAAGAGTGACGTGTCAATCAAGTGTCAGTTGACATCGCGAAGTAAGTAATTCGAGCACCGCACGGAGGAGAGCGGATGTGTCCCGTGGTTGCCCAGCTGCAGCGTGTCACTCGCTTGACACGGTGACGCGTGGTCAGCGGGTGGTAACGCACTAACGCACTAGGTTTCACCACCGAAATACAAAACACTTATTTTAAAACAAACCACATTTAGTTACTCAACTATATTATTTTCTATAGAAAAGTTATGTAACAATATTTGTAGGATTTTATATTATTAATACGAAACATAGGAGTAAGTAATTTGATTGCATCATTTTATAAATTTAATTTTTACTTACTCATTTTTCCTAGATCAGTTCATCCTCCGTTCTGTAACAAAGATACAAAACATTATTTAATGTTAATGATAGTATTGGTTGAAATATTTTACAAAATAAAAAATTAATATGTACATGTCCCTTTTTTTGAAATTTCATATAAATTAAGACGATCCTATAGAGACGAGGCAATTGCTGCACTCAAAAATATGCAGATGATTGAACTACAGCCCAGAAGACACACTATTGATATTGATACGTCCCTTACTGTATTTCTGAGGTAGAGAAACGTAATGAAGTGAAGACAGTGCATAGCTAAGATTGTATACTATGTATACTACTGAACTATGAGCACAAATTAATAAGAATATCGCGCGAAACTCCACAGCCTCTATTTCTAGGAATTTTTAGTATGTTATTAACATAAAACCAACGAACAATATGTTCCAAACAAAATTTTGAAGTGTTGCAACGGACTGATGATATTAGTTATCAAAAATAGCAGTTTTTCAAGTAGTCATAACTTACATTCATTTTATATCTATACAGATTATTTTGTTTGAATAATACTTTTATAATTAGAAGTAGTAAACCAAAAAGTGTTGCTGCAATGAACTAGAAAAAAATATTTTTATCGTTTTTTTGTAAATTGACTCCCACTCCGTTGCATTTATTGTAAAAAAATAACTGGATTATGTAAGTAATTAAATTCTCTACAAGATTGACTATTAGGACTTTTACGCTAAAATGATGTGTTACGTAGCTATTGCGATGTAAAGTGGAAAGAAACTTAAAAATTTTACTAAGTACGCAATTTTAACCTTTTTTGTCAGCATCATGGCTCCGTTGTTATAGGCAATAAACTAAAAAAAGTGACGATTTTCGGAGGTCTTTACAAGATGGCGGAGGAAGCGGTGGAGGGGGGATTGTGGAAATTTGGATTTTTCACTAACCAACCATCCTATATAACATATCAAAAATTCAGAACTACCCGACCTTTTGTAGGGTAAAATGCTTCGTTCACTGGACTATATATATTTGAACTGTAGCGTTTCGTGCGAATCTTATGTTTTACAACATTTTGAGGACTGCTATAGGATAGTCTTAAAAGCGATCTGTAGTTCTCGAGGTAGTTTTATTAAGTATTAACTACTAATATTTTTCGTCAACTTTTCTTAATATTCTAGGACGTAGACCGTAGAGGTTTACCTGATTTTGTTCCCGAACAGTGCAGTTCGGTAATAAATTGATCCATTTCTACATTTAAACTAAGAAATTATTAATAAAAACATACGTATATATATATATATATATATATATACGTATGTTTTTATTAATAATTTCTTAGTTTAAATGTAGAAATGGATCAATATATATATACTCCAAGTTTTGATTGCTACTAGCAGTGTATGTCTTTCAACATTCAGCATATTATCTTTTATTTTCATACAAACGCATGTGGTCCCAATTTGGCGAGGCATTATAAATTCAAACAAATATTATTTGGTTTATTTTAAATGTTTTGTTATATTCCGCATTCATTTACTTCAAAATGGATTCCAGATTTCAAAAAGGCGATAGCATTTTCAAGAAGATCATTTGGAATAGGCAACAGTGTAGAAATCTCCAGTCCATATTTATTTAACGGTAATTATAATATGTTTGAAAGTAGTGAGAATTTGCAATAGAGATGTGTGACGTAAGTAGAAGTTCGGGACATTAAAATCTTCAATATTTTAAAAATTAACGACTTTAAACTTTGTCAGGTTCTGTGCTACAGTTTTAATGTCTAGTTTTAAAATAAATGATCCATTTTCTAATTTGTAGGGGGCCACATTAATTTGTATGGTGTAATCACAAAAACTGGCACGGCGTAAGTCGCATACGTTTAAAATAACATCCACATCTCCAGGCAAATAATATCTTCATTGTTTATGTACCATCTAAATTTTTTTTCAAGAATCTAATAATGCCTTAAGAACGTTTTTGAAGGCAATGTGCGTGTGAAAGTTTGAGTATTTTTAGTTCAAAATTCGTTGACATTTAAATCTGCATTCTGGTTAGTGACATCCGGATTACGGTGGAGGCAACTCTGCCGATTGACAGTGGCACCGCCCGCTGGTAAAGTCATGGATTAACGGCTCAGCCCTAATTGCCTACACAAAGCCGGGACTTTCCACACTTGTCACCAACACAGGTAGACCCCGACACGGTAATTTTTCACAATTCTCATGCCTCATTATTATCTAGTTTACTCCCACTATTACACGTTCCACCATTGTTATATGTCCTATTTTGTCTAATTTTGCTTATTTCCTTGTAAAAAAAAATTATTACCGTTAAATGAATTAGTAAAAATTTTATTTGTAAACTTCATTTATTGATACCACCAATATAAAAATTGTCTCTGTGGAAAATTTATATTTATATTTTGACGAAAGTTTCCATACATGAAGCTGAGGTCGCATTTGCGTTAAAATACGATACGATAACCTATGAAATCTAAATAAAAGTTAAGAATAATTGATTATTAGGCGAACAGTAGATATGCCAACACAACATACTTCTGCAGTCAAATCCAAAGTTTTCTTGTTATTTAATAAAGTATATTTTTTTTCAGGATGTAACGCCAATTTTTTGAAAAAATTATGTACATTGGCAATAATTGTTTTTGCCTGCCCATTTTGTCTTCCTAAACGTTTTTTATAAGAACCAGGATTATTTAATTCGTGTGTTTCGCTCATTTCTTCTCAAAAGTCCAAATATAATGCAATGGGGTATTCCACTCAATTTTTTTTATTATTTTAAATAAAACTTCATTCAGTTTTGAAGCAATTCATAGTATTAAAAAATCTTAATTGTTCCTAGTTTCAGAGTATTTTATTTTCGAAAAATCAGTGTAACGTCACATTTCCTCTATACTTGTCTTTCTCACACACACTGCTCTGAGTACGCAGCGAGAGAAGGATAACAATTGTATGACGTCAATTTTCCCTTTTAGCAAATGTGAAATATCTCGTAAAGTAATTATTTAAAAAAATTTTTCATTGTTTTAACTATTATTTATTGAGCCATACTTTATGTTAAATTGAAATTTTCTTAATTTTGTTGTTATGGTGGAATACCCCATTTATAGGATTGGGAATAAAAAGCGCACGCAAGTACTAACGAAATGTCAGAATATAAAATGACATTGACAGGTAGACACTTGTTGGCACAGTTTGGTATGAGAGTAGAAATCTCCAGTCCATAATTATTTGACGGCAAGTATAGTGACTAACCTGTAAAATTGACAGCTAACTTGTAAAATTTTTACACGTTAGTAACGTTGTTGACATGAAAAAATTGTGTAAGATAGTTATCAACGCACAAATAAAATAAACGAAAAACACCGATTTAATGACGTTCCTGACCATGAAATAAATAAAAAAAAATATAGAAACCACTTATGGAAACACCTTAATTAATAATCAATCGGTATGAAGGCGATTATTTATATTTATTTGTAGATCAAAAAAATTATCTAATTAAATATAATTCAAGAGTTCAATAAATAATAAAATAATTCTTCAGTTTCTTTTTCAAACTTGTTGCCATTCGGCATAAAATAAAAGAACATATTGCTCATGAAACCGAAGCAGTAATGACGTTTCTTATTTTCTTACTCATCTTAATTTCCTAGATTTTTCTTATATCTAAATCTCACAATATTTATTTTCAAATCCTTTTAATTCAAACAAGTATGACGTGTAAGGTATCACTTTACAAAGGAAACACGTTTGAAAGAAAAGTAGCAAAAAGTATTCACAAACAAGTAATGAAACGGTGACGTCACATGACGTGAGATGACGTATGTGCTTTCAGCTGTACCTCGTCGCCATGGAACAACAAACAAAAGCAGCAGAAGGGAAAACAGAACAGTTTCACTGCGTTGTTTTTGAAATTAAAGGAGGACCATTCGTGACAAATAAAAACAAATGCTTAACGTGCAGTTATTTTCTTGGGAATGAAGATGAAGTTGAAGTATGAAAGTAACATTTTACATATTGCAAGTTTATTTAAAAGTAAGAAAATAAAATTAGATGAAAAACAAAATATTTTCTGGTAATGTCATTTTTATACAAACAATCGGGGTTATTCTATAACATAGTGGTTAATTTTTAACAATTAGTTACAAATTTTATTCAGTAGATATTGATTTGACAAGTTTTTACCTCTCGCTAAGAGAAGTTTTTGATTCATGCTAAAAATTGCTTATCCAGATTTTAGTGAATAAGCACGTTTTAAGGTTTGTAGAATCCGATTTTAATATTTTTACGATGATGTGTGTATGTGTGTGTGCGTGTGGATGTTGTAAGGATGATTCCTCAAAAACTATAAATAAATAAACAAAATAAATATATCATCACGGCATATTACCCATTTCTGGGTGTGCCAGTATCTACAACACATGTAGATATCGGTAATGATGACGATATATTTTACCGTGTGGGCGCTTACCAGGCGTCACCTCACGGGCACTCATAGCCGTAAACTTAAAAAACGTAGATGGTCTGTTAGGCCGTGGTTAGGCTATGAACACATTGATTTGTCAACGGTCAGTATTATAGTTTGTTTCTGAAAGCGAAATAACAAGAAAATGAACAATTCTTCAAATATACTCGGATGAGTGTGCATGTATTTAATTCCTTGCTATCCCTCGTCCATTGAAATTACGCAAACGTTTTTATTGTTTTGCAATTCATTTGCTTTGTCGTATAAATTACGATGTTCGCGATACTGCTTATTAACAAAAAACAAAATATCAATTTGTTCCTATGTGAATCCATCTTCAAAATATCAACAATTCTCAAACAGAAAAGACATCTGACGGATGAAGCAAAGTTATACTTTATCGACGTGTTCTCTCTTAGGATTGGTCGAATTTGAAATTTACATTTAGAAATATAAAATATAGTTATATATATAGAATGTGTCCGATGACGCATTTTGGCATTTAGAATTTAGCATTTAGGTCTTCTTCACATAAATACAACTCCGAATGGCACACTAATGACATCCATTGGTTAATATGGCAACACTTTAGAACAACAAAAATGAATTGTACAATTCGATTTAATTTGATGTTTCAGATTAAATGTTAATATTATATTTCATAAAATAAAAGCTAAGAAGCTATTCTTTGACAATAAATTTGACGTTTTGTACAAATTATAGCAACGAACATGATTTGTTTAATTAGTGCGCATATAGTAAGCTCCTGCAAAACCCTAAAATCTAATGGGCTACTTGCGTGGTACTGAAATTCCGATTTCTGTCACTATATACGTAATGTTATATTGAAAACATATATAAAAATATAAATTTTATTTTAAAATTTTTTTTTGTTTTTTACTAAATTAAGAAAGAAAATTTTCTGTGACGTCTTTATATTGAACTGGGGGAGGGGAAGCATGTTTAAGAATGTTATCAATAGATGGCACGGCGTGCGAGAAAGTTTTAATTTGAATTTGACATTAGTTCATTTTTCTCTCTCTCTGGTCTCTCAAATACATTAATTACTTTATAAATAAACACATAGATAATTGTAATTTAAAATGTCGATACCAAAAAGATAAACTAAAATACTAATCTCCAAACTATTGTTGAAACGTCAAACAGGAGATCTACATTACCTACTCGTACAAACAAACGCAATGGCTTTACGACCATTCATTGGTGCAGCGTAATTCTACGTCATACATGGCGGGAATTCAAATAAATAAATAAAATAAATATATCATCACGGCATATTACCCATTTCTGGGTGTGCCAGTATCTACAACACATGTAGACATTGGCAATGATGACGATATATATGGCGGGAATTCAAATAATCAAATTTCATTATTTTTTTTCTGGCTAATTAATAAAAATTTTGTCAAAAGAAAAAATATGGGTGGCAAGTTTTTACCTTCTCTTCAAAAATATTAAATAAAAAAAAGGTACGCAAGTAGCCCATTCCTAAAATCCTAAATAATCACTAGATTTAGAGCACATAAATTTAGGAATTAGATATTATTGTGATAAAAGTGCAACATCGGACATCGGACACAGCCCAAATCTAAATTTCAAAGTTCCTAATTTGTAAATCGTTTATAATCCATCAAACAGAAAAGACAGCTGACGAATGAAATAAAGTTATACTTTACCGCCATATTTAATAGTTCTCTCTTGGGATTGGTCGAACTGGAAATTTACATTTAGAAATATAAAATATAGTTATATTCCAAATTTAAATTTAAAATTTGTAAATTTATAAATTGTTTATAAACGATCGTATGCGTTTTAAGTGAGTTTATATTTTAAAATCTAAATTATAAATTGTAAATTCGAAAATTGAATTCACCATAAACCCTCATCCTATAGCTTGCTTGTCTGCATATAGGTACCTCTCTTCTCCGTATACAAACATACCGGATATGATATATTTACACTTGGTGGTATTTTTTCGGCGGCGTTCGGCGATGGTAAGTGGCTGGACCGCCGGCGAGTAGTGTGGTCTGATGTTTGTTTCTGCGCCATTGTACAAATACACAATCTGTCACTGCTGTTCCACTATCAACCCAAAGCCTAACTGGAGAAATGAAATCATTATAGGCCACAAAACTGACTCATCCACGAATATTTGTTTTTTCAGTGTTTCAATCTCATATTTCTATTATCAGAAGGGAGATACTAGTAACAAGAATATGACGAGAATTTATTGCACGAAACATGAAAATAAGACTTTGACGCGAAAGATGACGTCGTATATCGGTTATGACGTAGTTATCGTGGAGGAATAATTTTCGTGATGTGTCACTGTACCGAAGTTCCAGACACTTCGTTTATATTTTTTTATTTGAAATCCTCACTAAAGTGCACAAAAATAGTCATTCAAGGTTCAGAAATCGGCACTAAGTTGCCAAACTTATAATAATTATTGTATATATATACCGTGAGTATTTTTTAACGTGAAACATTGGGTTTGTCATATCCGTGGTTACGACTTGATATTTGATTGACAGCAATGTATTTGCCCGTTCCATTTAAAATGAAACATAGGGAACGAATCTGACAGAAGTATATTTAAATATTGTAAGAAATTTAGCGGAGTCAGAAAACCACTCGAGAGCACTAAACATATTTCG
Organism: Ophonus ardosiacus; assembly: GCA_943142095.1. Lineage (NCBI taxonomy): Eukaryota > Metazoa > Arthropoda > Insecta > Coleoptera > Carabidae > Ophonus > Ophonus ardosiacus. The sequence goes on along the minus strand of OW964827.1, from coordinate 45,446,160 downwards.
GGCACAAGGTGACATTTTGTCAATATGATAGATAACCGTTGAATTTTCCTATACGTTATGATTTGACATTTGATTGACAGCAATGTATTTGTCTGTCTCATTTAAAATGACACATGGGGAATCAATTTAACAGAAGTATTATATTTAAATTTTAAATATTATAAGAAATTTATCGTAGTCAGAAAACCACTCGGGTACAAGGTGCACACTATATTTTTTCTACAATTAATTTTAATTTAGAATGCAGGTATAATTATTTAAATAAAATTAACCTCTATTGACGTCTTATCAAATGTCAAATTCGTTCCCTATGTTTCATTTTAAATGGAACGGGCAAATACATTGCTGTCAATCAAATGTCAAGTCGTAACCAATTTATTTTAAGAAAAATAACAGTCTAAAACACAATAAATACATTTACTTTTCTTTTAATCCAAAATGAAAAGCATTATGTTACTTTAAAAAATAAACAAATAATATAGTTATTTTATTTATTTTATGGGGTAAACATTGAAAGTATTCATAATTTCATGATAAAAAAGTCTCCGTACGATAACCAAAACATTTAAATAAGAAACCATTTATTTATGTTCAGTAAAGAAATATAATATAGTAACTAAGCGATGAACTAATGAATTTTTCTTGTAATTTATGTTAAATTTCTTATTTGGTTTATATTCTTATTTGTATTAAAAAAAATTTGCGCTTTCTCATTCCGGTTAAAGTCCGGAGACTATGGGGGGAGATGATTAAACATATTTTTAATATTATATATTAGGCATTCTCTTATAAGACGCGAATTATTTGTCAGATTGTTCTATGCATGAAATTAAAATGGACTGCTGATGCCCTATTTTTTGGCACTTTGTTTTAAATTTACTTTTAAAATATCGAGGTAATCTTTGCTATCCATGAATGTTGCAATAATTACTAATTTTCGTACTTCAGCTGAAAAAAATACCCCCAAAACATAATACAAAGTGTACCAAAGGTATATTTTTTTTCAATATTTGCACAATTTGTTATAAATTAAATAAATAAAAATTCAATCTTCTAGTCTAGATTGCGTGGAACAAAATATGCAAAGATAACTTCTCTTCTTCTCGGCAGTGTAGCTTTAGGACGTCGGCTGCATCAATATATCTTATAAAGAACAATATTTATTCAAGTCGGGCGATAAATCAGTGTAAACTGGAAACGGAAGTGTTGTATCGGCGCACGATGTTTAGGCTTTGTCGGAGGCGACGCTGAGACCCGGATTAGCGAGATTAGAACGGGATCTGTTAAGCTTCCGCCAAGCTACCATCAAATTATACGCAACACCCGAATGTATTAGACATGCCGACCCTCAACTTAAGAGGAAGAACATTTTCTTAATATCCATCCCGATCCACGAACGTCTGAATAAATTAATAATAATATTAATCATTACCTCCACCCTTAAAATGAAAAAATATGCTAGATATGTATTTTGAGAACAAAGTTCTCATCTTCAGCAAAATCTTCTTAGGACCTCTGGCATGGTTCACATGTTCAGTAATCCTAATTGACTCTCAGATAAAAGGATTCTTAGGACCTCTGGCATGGTTTACATGTTGAGTAATCCTACTTTCCTTTTTCCTCTTTAACACAATTTCACGCAATTTTTACTGAAGATGAGAACTTTGTTCGCGAAATATAATTTAATTTTAAGGTTAAGGGTAATTTTTAATTTTATTTTTAATTATATTAGTCTTATACTTCATTTCACGTAAGAAAATAGTGATGGGAAGAAAGGTGTAGTTTGATATTGTTTTTTGATTGGATATGTTATTCTTACATGAAATGAAATATAGATTCCATAACACAATATTTCTGAATAAATATTAGGAAAATTATTACTTATTTTTTATCAGCAAAAGCAATAGTAGATTTATATATACATAAAAAAATAAGCCAATTACATTTTTTTGACCTAATAAAAGTAAGGTTTTTGCAAAAAAATCTGTTGTGGTCAGCACAAGACCTCTCGTCTTTCCATATTAGGCTGTAAAAGTACATATTGTATTTAACATTTCCGGTATACACAAAAATTCTAATTAATATTTTATTAATAATAAAATAAAAAATATTAAATATACTTCCCAGCAAAAGCCTTCAGTAATGTATCTGGATTTTTGACACTGACATTTTTCTGTCAATTACAAACATTTTAATTTTTCAACTGGTTTCCATTGAGTTATTTGGACTGTGAGATTCATTACAACGGATTATTTTATATTTTTATAATTCTCTATCTCTAAATCTATAGAAGATATAATAAAAATGTTCAATGTATCGGAGACAGAATTTTATATTCTTTAATATTTGTGATAACATAAATTTCCATAAATAATATTTAGAAGATTTTTTTTAAGAAACTACTACTTCTGTTGTCCAAATGTTACCAAAACCTTTTCAGCTCTTCCCATTAATGTCCGATTAAGGAATACTAGTTAAATTGGTTTTTAGTCTTATCGAATTTGTGAAACCGTCCCTCCTACATCCAGACACACACACACACACACACACACACACACACACACACACACACACATAAAAATGTTAAAAACGGATTCTAGTGATCTTAAAACGTGCTTATTTGAGGTAAAAATACCTATCATTATTTAAAAATAAAAATTTGGTGACACACCGTATATCAATCAACGGAAAAATATTATAATTAACGCCTGTGTTAATCTGCATTAATATTTTCCTCAATTAAAAATAATTTCTTTATTGTTTGCACTAAATACAATGCAATGCAATCGAATTATTGTTTTTTTCTGCCAATTTTGTTTTTTATTTGTATTTCCTTTTTAATCTCTTTTTGTCGACGTTTATTTGAGGGACAGTTCAGTAAATTTATATTGTGTAATGCTGCATTTACATTTAGGATTCTGTTGAAAACTTCGTTTTGTACAATTGTTTTATCTTGTTTGGAACAATTTCAAAACAAAGTATAACATGGCTAAAACAATATTATGGATTTTTGTCCGCCGTAAATCTAATGTTGTTGAACATTGGAGTTGTAGGATATACAATGTAAATCTACCATAATGCACATAACACATGGGAATCAGTATAACGTAAATAGAGAAAAAATGAAAGAATAAAAACCAAAAATATGGAAATAATTATAATCCAACTAAAGTTTGTAACACATACGAATTCCTTCCAAACAAAAACTTAGATAATTTATTTATTTTTGACATATTTTCTTCCTAGAGTCAAAATGTTTTACTTGTGTCCCATATGATTTCCTTATTAGAGATATCGATTTTTGTTTTCGGTATGGTGAAAAAAAATAAATAATTCTCAATTTGATTTATGAGAAATGAGTACTTTTTTAATATTTAAACAATTGATAAAGAAAATACAATTTATTTGTACATTATTTTTAAATAAATAAAATATGTACTTAGATATTAAAAAAAATTGTTGTGACCATTTCCATATTAGGCTATACAAGTTCATATTGTATTTAATATTTCTGGTACACAAAAATGTTTAATTACTTTTTTTAATAGTATAGTTTTTTGTATTTTTTAATTAATTCTATAAATAAGTTTCCTCCTACTCTTCTAAATGTTCTAAATGATAGAGAATTTTATATTCTTTAATATTTGTAATAACATAAATTTCAAAAAAAAAAATAATATTTAGAGTAATACTTCCGTTTGTTCAATTGTTACCAAAACCTTTTCAACTATTCCCATTAATGTCAGATTAAGGAATATATAGTTACATTAGTCTTTAGTCTTACAGAATTTAACAAACCGTCCCTCCACATATGCACACGCAGTATCATTGTAAAAATATTCTAGTGACATTAAAACGTGCTTATTCATTAAAATCTGGATATGCGATTTTTAGCATGAATTCAATACCTCTCTTAGCGAGAGATAAAAGAGAAATTGAGTATAGTCACCTATACGTCCTCTAAATTTTACGGTCTTAAAACATTATACATGTCATTTTTTATTCAATTTTGACATTTTAAACTGTCATTAATAACTCCATAGCAACAACTATAAGTAACACTTTATTCACAAGTGAATATTTTTTTTTAAATCACAAAATTTGAACTCACTCTGCAACAAATAATGCATTTAAAATAACATCAGGTACGAAAATAACAATCACCATAGTATATATTAGACATTATCAGCCAATACCTTTATTCAAATTCATTGACGATATTTATATGGGTGGTACTTTTGATGAGTATATGTAATATACCTATGTACCTATCTATAATTTTAAATATTTAATTAAGAATAAAATAAGACATATTAAATGTACTTCTCAGAAAAAGCCTTCAGTAATGTACCTATCCGGATTTTTCACACTGACATTTTCTGTGAATTACAAACATTTTAATTTTTCAACTGGTTTCCAAGGAGTTATTTGGGCTGTAAGATTCTTTACAATGGATTATTTTATATATTTATAATTCTCTCTGTCTGAATCTATAGAAAATATAATAAAAATGTTCAATGTATCGGATAGAGAATTTTATATTCTTTAATATTTGTAATACTATAAATATCCAAAAAATAATATTTAGAGTAATACTTCCGTTCGATCAATTGTTACCAAAACCTTTTCAACTATTCCCATTAATGTCAGATTAAGGAATATGTAGTTACATTAGTCTTTAGTCTTACAGAATTTAACAAACCGTCCCTCCACATATGCACATGCAGTATCATTGTAAAAATATTCTAGTGACATTAAAACGTGCTTATTCATTAAAATCTGGATATGCGATTTTTAGCATGAATTCAATACCTCTCTTAGCGAGAGATAAAAGAGAAATTGAGTATAGTCACCTATACGTCCTCTAAATTTTACGATCTTAAAACATTAAATCCTCTCTTAGCGAGAGATAAAAAAGAAATTGAGTATAGTCACCTATACGTCCTCTAAATTTTACGATCTTAAAACATTATTAAATTTATATACATATCATTTTTTGTTCAATTTTGACATTTTAAACTGACATTATTAACTCCATATCAACAACTATAAGTAACACTTTATTCACAAGTGAATAAATTTTTTTATTCAATTTTGACGTTTTAAACTGTCGTTATTAACTCCATAGTAACAATTATAAGTAACACTTTTTTCACAAGTGAATTAAAAAAATTATTTATCAGACATTATCTGTCATTTTCATTATTTTTCACGGCACAAATGATAGACAATAAAGCTTTTCAAATAAATGACTTGACATCTATCATCGACGATTGTCATGCACAGTCTACTAACTGATCAGTTTTTTGTTTTGTCAAAATTAAATATTATAATGGTTTTTATTACAATTTTGTCAAAATTGAATAAAATATTGTACAAACCACGTGAGCTAAGAAAGTTTATTCACTCGAAGAAATTAACTCACTCGCCCTTACGGGCTCGTGAGCTAAACTCTCTTCTCGTGAATAAGCATTATCTTAGCTCACTTGGTGTATAAATATCTATTAAGAGTAATATATAAAAGAAATAACCTATACGATCTTTCCAAAAATACAACAATCAATAATACATCGTAAAGATTATTTGCAACAGAATGTGCGAAATAATACGGTAGATATTTTATATTTGAAAAATGATATCGTTAATAAAAATGAGGCGTGCATAAATAATAAGTAAATATCAACAAAAGCACATATAAAAATGCAGAAAAACTGTCACTAACCTTTTCCAAACATTTGGGTTTTGGTGCAACAAATAGCATTGTTCGGTTTGGTCCTCGGGGAGTGGAGGCGGCTGCACGCACTCACGCATCAACACACGGGCATAGGCATAGACTAGTCGCCATCACACACTTCACACACCCGGCATTGTCCAGCCGTCCACGGAAACACGTGATAAAAATGCCGCGCGATGCAGCTTGTTAATCCCTACCTCACCGAGCCGTGTTTACAAGGAACGTGTAGCCCACGGCCTAGAAGGCGGGGCCCGCCAACCACCACGCCCGGGTCGATAAGGAAAAGACTCCCATCCATTGGTACAAGTCATGCCGACGTCATTTGTGGGCGGGGTTTACACATATTCCCGACCAATTCTATCCCGTGGCTTCTAATTCGACCCCCGACTATCCGTGTGCCGTTCTCCCGTACCCGTTGTTTTCACTAGTAACATTGTGTCCCGTCTGCTGGCAACACACGGTGTTTTTACTTAATCTCTGTGTAAACTGGTCCATGTTGTGTATCATAATATTAAAGTGAACGCAAACTTGTTTTCGGAAGATTGATTGGATTGAAAACACGAAACATACAACCGCTACCCCGTACGCCTCGCTGAATACACTTATCTTATATTTGTGATGGAGGAAGGACAATGCATGTGTTGACTCTTGGAATTTAGAAATTAATTTCGTTGTTGGGGATACTTAGTGAATTTGTAAGATGCATACATTATTTAGTGAACATCACCAGAATGCGTACTATAGGGGTGGTGTTGGTGGACCAGCCAGTGGGGGGTACGCTTCGAGTGCAGTTCCGACACCTTACGCGGCATATGACCAATACTCTAGATATGGTTATGCCGCTGCTGCAGCGGCTGGTGCTGGAGGTGCTGGCTGGCCACATCACCATCATCAACAACACCATCATCACCAGCTTCACCATGCTGCTAAAGACATGGTTAAACCACCATATTCTTACATCGCTTTAATCGCAATGGCCATCCAAAACGCTCAAGACAAGCGTATAACCCTTAACGGTATCTACCAGTTTATAATGGAACGCTTTCCGTACTACAGAGAGAACAAACAAGGCTGGCAAAACTCCATTCGCCACAATTTATCCCTAAATGAATGTTTTGTCAAAGTCCCTAGGGACGACAAAAAACCTGGCAAGGGAAGTTACTGGACTTTAGATCCTGATTCGTATAATATGTTCGATAATGGAAGTTACTTGCGGCGTCGTCGACGCTTCAAGAAGAAAGATGCTTTACGCGAAAAAGAAGAAGCTATTAAACGACAGCAACAATCTTCGACACAAGTTACAAGAGACGAAAAACCTCCAAGTGCAACCAACTTAGAATCAACAAAAACTAAATTGGAATGTAAACCTAAACGGGAACCATCAGCAGAGTTAAGCCAATGCAGTATGAATGGTAGTTCGAAACACCAACATACGGAACACCATGCGGCTGTTATGAACGACGTGACAGCATCTCTTCAAGCCATGGAAACATCAGCCGTTTTCAGCGTTGATTCCTTAATGACATCCCGGGAAGCTCCGATGCCATTATCTTACGCGGCAAGTCCCCGGGGGTTACATTCTGCAGGTGTTTACGGTTACTGCGGCCAACAATATCCTGTCCAGGACGAACCAGCTCCACCACCACCCCGATACGGCTCCTGGTACTCTCCCGAACCATCTCCAGACTCGGCTGCAGGCGTGCCAGCTGGTTTCCGAGATCTTTTCGACGCCGCACCTAACCCCAGTTGCCAGTTGGCGGGGTTCCGGCCGAGTCCACCCCCTGCAGCACCTCCCGCCTTCCGGTCGTCGGCCAGCGTCGCGGCGGCTACGGCGGCAGCGACGGCAGCAGCAGCTGCTTACTACCAGCAGGACTGCACCATAGCACAGAAATACTGAGACTGACTGTGCCTCGAGAACGACCTGGACTACTCTAATTCGTTCTCGTGCAGGATTAAAACCGAGCAACCTGACTACCCGTAAGATACATAGTCCAATTTTCATTATTACCGTATTTGTTCTTCAAAGTTAAGCAATATGGACGCTGGATATCGATTCTTTTATCAAAAAAATATATTTTAATGACGGCGATTAATTTATTTCTTTTACTGTGCCTAAATTATATTTCAAAACTCAGCTGGAGAAGTTCCATTGGACATAGGTCAAGAATAAATACTATCGATTTTTAATCATTGTTTAGTCAACGTCTATCTAATTGGCTAAATATCTGTCAAAATCATTATTTAACAGCCCGATTCTTAAAAAAGTTTAAGCTAATCCCTCATTTTTGAATTAGTAAATTCTGTTCTATTCCAATATTTAAAATTTAATCTTCATAATATATTTTAAAATATAAACTGTTATAAGTAAAGTAGAATTTGCTAATCCTCATTTTTCATGCTGTTAATGTTTAATATGTTAAATATAAATTATATTTAAAAACTCAGCTGGAGAAGTTCCTTCGGTCATAGGTCAAGAATAAATACTATCGATTTTTAATCATTGATTAGTCAACGTCTAATTGGGTAACCATTTTTAATAATGGCTAAATATCAGTCAAAATCATTATTTAACATCCTGATTTTCAAAAAAGTTTAAGGTAATCCTCATTTTTGAATTAGTGAATTCTATTCTATTCCGGTTTTAAAATTTAATCTTCATAATATTTTCAAAAAAGGGAGATACTAGGAATAGATTAGACTACATTTTAAGATATGAATTTTCAAAATTAAAGTAAAAATTTGCTAATCTTCATTTTTCGTAAATCGAGCTGTAAATGTTTAATAAGTTAAATATAAATTGTTTTTAATAAATTTAAATAAACTGAAATTTATAGATATTTTAAATTAAAAAGAATGCATTCGTGGTTGAAAAATGATTTTGAAGCAGTCTCTATTTATCTAACAATATGCAGAATAAAAATTAGACATCCGCAGTCCATTTTAAATTGAATTACTTGTTGAAATTCTTAGTAGTACCTACACCAACATTTAAGTTAAAATTCTCACATATCTGTAGTTCCCAAAACAAAAAATATATTTAACATTATTTATCAATTCGTATACGTATCAAATTGCAACCTACTGGCTGGCCAATAGTTAGAGAAAGTCAGGGAATAATGGAAATATATTTTAAATATTTTTTATTCAATTTTGACGTTTTAAATTGTCATTATTAACTCCATAGCAACAACTATAAGTAATACTTTTTTCACGTGTGAATTAAATTTATTTAAATCACTCTCACAAAATTTTAACTCACTTTGCAACAAATAATGCATTTAAAATAAAATCAGGTACGAAAATAACACTTACCATAATATTTATCAGACTTTATCAGCCATTTTCATTATTTTTCACGGCACAAATGACAGACATTGAAGTATTTTAAATACATGACTTGACGTCTATCAGTGACGATTGTCATGCTCAGTCTACTAACTGATCAGTTTTTTATTTTGTCACAATTAAATATTTTAATGGTTTTTATTAGTATTTCGTCAAAATTGAATAAAATATTGTACAAAGCACGTGGGCTAAAATTCACTCGCCCTTACGGGCTCTTGAGCTAAAATTTCTTCTCATGAATAAACATTACCTTAGCTCACTTGGTGTGTATCCCTATTTTTTCTGTAAAATATATAGAAATAAATATATCATCACGATATATTATCCATTGCTGGGTGAGCCAGTCTGTTTTATAAGCAGATATCGGTAATAATAAACACATATTCGTACCGTGCGAGAGTTTACTAGGCGTCACCTCACGAGAACTCATGGCTGACGCGGAGAGTGCACCATAGAGGTCATTTTTGCGCCATTTAAAATTCGAAATAATTTTGGCGTGGTTGGGATCGAACCCGGTTAGTCAGATTCGCGACCAGACACTTAGGCACATGGCCATGGGACGGGACCCCATATTTTTTCTTTAATTTAAAGCATTATAAAGATATATCTATGTATTTTAACCATTGACAGCCAATGAGGTGACGCCTGGTAAAAGCCTTAATGGTACAGAATTATCGCAATTACCGAAAACTGCAAATAGACTGTGCCATCCAGATATGGATAACTAAATCCTAAATTTATATGTCCTAAATAACGTTATTATTTAGGATTATAAGAATTAGATTTTAGGGTTTTGCAGGAGCACACTATGCCTTAAAATTGACGCGCACTAATTAAACAAAGAATGTTCGTTGCTATAATTTGTGCAAAACGTCAAATTTGCTGTCGAATAATAGCTTCTTAGCTTCTATTTTATGAAATATAATATTAACATTTAATCTGAAGTATCAAATTAAATCGAATTGTGTAATTCCTCTTTGTTGTTATAAAATGTTGCCATACAAACCAATGTATGTCATTAGTGTGCCATTCAGAGTTGTATTTATGTGAAGAACACCGACATCCTAAATGCCAAAATGCGACTGGGACACAGCTAAGTTGTGATGATATATTAATTTATTTATTAAGGATGAAGGAAGGTTTTAAAAAAGAAAAACCCTGAAGTCTTGTTCACACTGTTCTTTAATTAAAACGTGGACCGGTTTCGGTTACTTAGTAACCATCCTCAGCACCGGTTTTTGACTACAATTAAATCAAAACAATATTATAGCCACACGACACAATTTACAAATTAAAAATATTCAAAAACACAAACACATTATTAAAAAAAAGCCTTAATTCATTGTTGAATTAAATTTATAAAAAAATAAATAAATAAGAATATGTAAAATAATAAACCATAATTAAATACATTTAATGTTTTTGAATTTTATACTTTGTAATTTATACTATTAGAATGTTGCACTTTTTTATAACTCAACAATTTAATTTAACAATGAATTAAGGCATTTTTTTTAATAATGTGTTTGTGTTTTTGAATATTTTTTATTTGTAAATTGTGTCGTGTGGCTATAATATTGTTTTGATTTAATTGTAGTCAAAAACCGGTGCTGAGGATGGTTACTAAGTAACCGAAACCGGTCCACGTTTTAATTAAAGAACAGTGTGAACAAGACTTCGGGGTTTTTCTTTTTTAAAACCTTCCTTTATCCTTAATAATTCAACTTCACACTTGGGTGTATCTTCATTCATTATTAATTTATTTATTTAATCATTGAATGTATTATTTGAATGAATTAAATTATTACGATCGCATAAAATATCATTATTATGAAGCGCATTTTTACATTATATTCTTATTAGATTAAACGTCTCTTTTATCAAAACCGCGCTCTACAAAAGTGGGTTTGTATAATACAGGCCATTATGATTTATGATATGCGGCAAACCACAAATCATTATTCTGTATTGTTAGATATATAGAAGATATTATTAAATCATTTTTTGACTGGTCCAAGTAATTACTAAAGTCCATATACTGAACTCGCTTTTATAAACGCTTTTATGTTATTATTTATGTTAGTTAACTACTCGCTTATAATTCATAATCAATTGTCTTTGTCTGTACCAGATAAATGAAAGTTATTTAGAGCATTAGAACTCATTTTGCATACAACAGCGTCCATATTGCTTGAAAAATATTTATAACATAGGTATATAGCATTTCATTTTTATTACATTTATATTATAAAACTGTTGCAATAGATTGTGGTATTCTGTACATTTTCCTAAACATCTGTAAGGTCACAGATAAGTAATTTACATGTAGGTACCCTGTAATTTAATTTTTACAAAATTCAGATAATCTGCGATCTGCAAAGTACAGTAAAATCTTTCAATAGAGTTCATATAGTTAGAAAAATTAACTCTCTCCGGTCTAGCAATAAAACTATAAATATCGTAATTATGATAAAGCGGCGTATCATTCACTGCTTGCGTTATAACATTAAGTGCCAACGGGTCATTATTTTTGCCGCTCTATTGGAATGAAGATACAGTCAGAAAAATTGACTCTGGCGGGTCGCAATAAAACTACAAATATCGTAATTATGATAAAGCGGCATATCGCTTACTGTTTGCTTTATAATATTGGATAAAACAGGCCATTATTTGCGCCGTTCTTTTGGAATGAAGACATGCACCGCCTGGTACTTCTATCTGCTCTGAGTGTACTATATAGTAAAATAATCTTGCTATTCCTTCAACATGAATGTTATTTTTGTTTGAAATACATTTTTCATTCTTATAATAAATTATTTCCAACAAAAATAGCATTTATGTTGAAGGAACAGTAAAATTAATTTACTATATTTTACTATACAGAGCATGTCTTCATTTCAACAAAGCGGCGCAAATAATAGCCCGTTGACACCCAATGTTATAATGCAAGCAGTCAGCGATATGCCGCTTTGTCGTTATTATGATATTTATAGTTTTATTGCTCGAAATCTACCTGCTCAGTGCTCTGTATAGTAAAATAATCTTACTCTTCCTTTAATATAAATTCTATTTTGAAATAATTTCTTTTCAATGTCATAAAAAATTATTTCAAATAAAAATAGCATTTATGCTAAAGGAACAATAAGATTATTTTACTATACAGAGCATGTTTTCATTTTCAATAAATCGACGAAAATAATCGCTGGTTGGTTTCCAATGTTATAATGCCAAGCATTACGATATTTGTAATTTTATTCGACAGAGTAAATTTTCTGACTGTATTACAAGTTTTACAATTTAAATTACAGATATTGTAAGTTATAGATTTGTACAGAATGCCACTGAAATATCTTTAGTAAACTGTGTTATTAATGTGACAATTTTTCACAAATACTTTGATAAAACAAGATGGTAATTTTGCGATGTTATTGCTTATAAATATTGCTTTTATTCTGCAAAACTGCAAATTCATCAATTTAAAACGAAATGCATACTGCCGGCTTTCTCATTTGTAATTTTTAAATTTAGAGTAAGTATTGTTACGAGATTAGTAAAATAAAAGCAATTATTGATAAGAAAACTCATCAAAAACTTAGTGGAATAGTTATTCGTGAGCAGCTTGACATTGTGATAATTGATAAAAACTGCAACTGTGTAGTGCAAAGTGCAAGTAACGGACATCCGGTTCTGCAAATCGCTAAAGACGATTTTAAACCAAGTGTTACTTTAGTATTTATAAGTAGTGTTCATATTGGACTATACAGATGACTATTTATATATGAACTATATAAATTCTTATTTGATTCAAATATAAAGAAAGAAAAATAAATATTTGTGACTTGTGTATAATCACTATAATTCCTGATAGAACAGATGTATTTTCAATTTTTTTAAAAGTTTTTTATGCATTCAAAATATGGGAACAACTTAAATATGAATACAATATTAATTGCAATAATTATGAAACATGTGATTAATTTATTAATTATTTGAAATTATTATAAGTGAGTATTATGAAGTCTAATGGCCCGTAATGCCCGTATTATTAATCATCAATGATTTAAATGTCTTAAGAACATGAAAACTGATTCGATATTAACTATAGAACTAAAATTAACTGGGCGTTTATAATGCTGGGTTTTTGCAGCATGTAGGTAAATTATAAAATGAAATTAAGAAGCTAAATTAAAATAACGTAAAATAAAATAGAAATTTTGTTTGACATTTCGTATAAATTTAACTTTTATAGGTGAAATTGTGGTACATTATATTTTTATCGGATGAAAAAAATATAGATATACAATTTGTTGAATGAGTCCAATAAGTATTTCGTCACTCTTCTCTGCAGAAACTTTATCATCGTACGTTTTCCTAGGTTCGGTGTTAAAATTTATCATGTGCGCGATTGACGCAGGCGCAAAACTAAGAAATTATAAAATTAAACTAAAATTTGGAAGTAGCCAACTTCTAATTTAATTTCAATTTCAATAGTTTAGTTCTTCAGTTACTTGCATAAATGTTGGCATTGATAACAATGGTTTCTACTTGTTGAGTTTAGTTTTACTATTTAATTGTCAGCATAAAACCGATCTCAAAGCTAATAATTGTTATGGAAATTAAAAATTACCCTCGACTTTAAAATTAAGTGAAAATAAAAACTGTATACGAATTTCGAGAACAAATATTCTCATCAGTAGAAAAATTTTATTCGAAACTGTATTAAGACGCTAAACAGAATTTAGGATTACTCAACATGTCAACCATGCCTGAGCTCTTACAGCCCTTTTCTCAGAGAGTTGTTAAAATGATTACTCAGTAAGCAAATTACTATAAAGGTTCGCAGATCGCAGGCAACTCAAATTTATAAAATCATAAATCATAAATAGTGTAGTTATTGCTTTACTTCCAAATTAAATGAAATAATTAAGTACGTAACAATTGTATCTAAAGTAATATCTTTAACAATTACTTATTAAATTAATGAACTTCCATCGTTTTCTACCTATATAATAACAAAAAAGTAATTTTTTTAGTGAATTTTCCACAATAATTTTGAGTGTCACTGAAGTAAGGTTTAGTGTAAAATATATACATAATTACTGTTCTGTTTTCGTTTTTAATTTTTCTTATTCAATTTTGACGTTTTAAACTGTCATTATTAACTCCGTAGCAACAACTATAAGTAACACTTTTTTCACATGTGAATTAAAAAATTTTTTAAATCACTCTCACAAAATTTTAACTCACTCTGGCACTCTGCAACAAAAAATGCATTTAAAAATAACCTCAAGAACGAAAATAACACTTACCATATAATTTATCAGACATTATCAGCCCTTTTCATTAATTTTTACGACATAAATGACAGACAATGAAGCTTTTTAAATATGTGACTTGACGTCTATCAGCGACGATTGTCATGCTTAGCCTACTAACTGATCAATTTTTTATTTTGTCAAAATTAAATATTATAATGGTTTTTATTATTATTTCGTCAAAATTGAATAAAATATTGTACAAACCACGTGAGCTAAGAATGTTTATTCACTCGAAGAATTTAACTCACTCGCCCTTCGGGCTCGTGAGCTAAACTTTCTTCTCATGGATAAACATTACGTTAGCTCACTTGGTGTGTAAATATCTATTATCTTATTTGAAATTAGAACTAAAAACATATTAATTGGATTTTTTTACGAAATTTACAAAAATAAGTGCGATTCATTGTAATGAGCATTTTTTTGTATCGCTGGATACTGGATTTCTCTACTTTTCTAATGGAAACGTAACTAATATCTCTTTATTTCTTACTAAAATCCAATATTTTGTTTCCAAACTATACATAAAATGTAAGTTTAATTATATTAGTTAGTTTTCTATAGCCCGTTTGACACAGTTATAATTTTCTTACCAAATTTGTTAACAAAAACTCAAACAGAGAAGTATAGGAATAATCCATTAGTACAAAAAATGTTCACATCAAATAAAATGCACTATTTTACGAATTTCGAAAAAAATCTTTTAGTAATAGAATAGTAATCAAATTGTATAGTCCGGGACACGAAAGATAACCTATGCAAAATATGTTAGCACAAATCACTGTCTAATATATGCGCTCCGTTTAAATCCACATGAAATACAATTAATTTACTTCGCCCATATCTAATATAACATATAACAGTTGCCCAAATATGTATTAAAGCTAGGCAGACTTTCTTATATTGGCGGTTGATTTATGCAATTGCTGTGCATACCAGTTCCTGTCTTCTTTACACTCGGATCCTGAGCGTACACAAATGAGTTAGAAGCACAAAGTTACTGTAGTAATTATTATTTGACGGCGTCTATGGAATATCACGATATGAGCAAGTATTTAAAATACATCTAGTAATTTAATGCATTAAAAATGTACCGTAAATATCGTTTGTATTTACAATTCTTAATTTTACTATTGTATTCATATTCTTGGTTGTTCCAATATATCTGATATACCCAAGTTATCACATTATCAAAGTATTCACTGTTTTATTTATACTGTACGAATGAATACATTTCCGACGGATAGTGTTTTAAAAAATGTCAGTTTTGTAGTTTTTAACTCCACACGATTTGTTCCTGAATACTATCATTCCTATGCCAGAATTGAGTTTCAAGTGAAAGATCAGCAATTGCAAACAAATGATTGTTGTTTACACGAATTATTTTATCAGTTGTCGATCTTTTAAAGCGTTAATTGCATTTATCAAAATGAGGTATAATGTATCTCGTTGAAATACCAGTGTTTGTCATATTTTGATATCAATAGGCAAATTGTTTTCATGATTTCAAATGTAATTAATTAATTATTTAATTTATTAATTTTCGTTTTATTGGATATGAAATGGTAATGATGTTTTGTTTACAAATGAGGTCAGTTTAATAAATTATCACAATTTCGTTTTCTAATTTACAAATGTTTTAAAATTAACTTTAACATCATTCATTTTTTTGAAAATAAGAATAGTATAGGTCAAGTTTTTGTAAAAAATTATTTGTAGCATACAATGACAATTTTTATCAAAATAATGGCCAACAAACCGAAAGAACTGCTTCCAAGAAAAACAACTAACGTCGTATATACACGTTACAACTAAAACACCAAAACAATTGACATTGTATGTTATTGCTAACTCATTTTTTACAAAAACTTGACTCGTATTATAGTGTTAAGTCTGAATTATATTATAATTTTTTTCGTATAGATATAGAAATGATTTTGCCTTCAGGTTAAAATGCAGACAGGGCTCATAATACCAAAAAAATGTTAGTTGTCAAATATAATCGACATTTTTTTTGTCATTCTTTCAGTTAGTGTACATTTTTATGACAAATGAAATGAAGTAGGTTCAAGCAAAGATTAGTTTCACGAATTTAAATTATTTAATTTATTTATTACCGTATAATTTTAAAAAATTTCAAATATTGCTTCCTTTTATTTTTCAGCAAAACAGCAGAGATAAAATCTGTATTTCGACTGTCCCAACGTAAAGTATTATTACTCGAGTTACAAGCTTTTTCCAGTTTTAGCACATACGCGTTCATTTGTTTAATACTTTTATCGTGTAAAAATATCGTAACAATTGGTGTTATAATAGTGGAGTTATAAATTTTTGAAAAGTTACTATACATTTACCTTTTTAAAGTTTTTCCCATGAAAAGTATTATAAACCTGTTATAATACTATGCTGCAAATAGTAACTTAAGATACAATGATTTATGTCAGAAATTTTTGAATATTGACAACTATATCTCAAGTTACAATATTTTTTATAGAATTTTTATTTTAGTCATATATTCTTAACACGAGTTATTTTGTTTTCAAGAGAATATTTTAAATTCATTTTAGCGTGCCAACTGCTAATATAATAGTATAAAAAAATAATATTTTAATCTTGCATGCACTATAAGAAAATGTCATGTTTTGCAGTTTTTAAATTTCAGAATAAACTATTATAAGTCTATTATTAAATAATTGGTAAATAAATGTTATTACTATTTTATGAAAAATTAAACATTATGTGGTTAAAATTAACGTTATGTCTCAAACGAGATCAAAAATTAACAAATATATTTTATTTTTATCAAAAAAGTTTAAACCGGTTTTCTGCAAAATGTGATTTTTTGAGTTATAATACTTTACGTTGGGACCGTCGATTTAATGATATTTTAATTCATAATTTTCTGAGAAAATAATACTACCTGTTTGGTTTTTTTTTTAAATATAGAACTTAAACTAAAAAGGTAGTATTATTTTAATTGTTATTATAAGTTCTGAAAGATATGTTAATATCATAATTTTCTATTATATGTAACAGTAGGTAATAAATTTTACTGTTAATATTAATCAAATCATTGGTGCCGTGGAAAAATAATCAGCAACCAAAAATAAATATTAAAATTAATATTTTATTTGAAATCGTCGTTAAAGTGGTCAAAAATCGTCATTAAAAGTTTAGAAATCGGCACTAAAGTAATCTATTATTGTACATAAGTTAATTTGAGTAGGTGTTTTTGGTACTGATTTTTAGAAATTCTTTGCAATAACTTCAATGTCCGGAGGTTATCAAGACTGAACTGACAGTTATGTTTACATAACCTATAAAAATAAATATTTCTTTCATTTTCAAAAATTTTCTATTTAAAATAAAATTTAATATGCACCTCGGTACTGAAGTGATTTATTTTCCTCGGCCTTATAGCCTCGGCAACTAAGTCCCATATTCGTTTTAAAAAATAGAACTTTCAGTACTTTATACATAAATAACTATCAATTATAATTACTAACATCAAACACAAAATGTCAAATAGAACAATAGCTGTTATCCAGGGTTGGGAAGGGAAAAAATGAGCATCAGACCATATTTATTTGACGACGAGTATAGTGTGCACATTTGTTTATTATTCCATGGCACTACTGATTTGAATAATTTTTCCTACTCGGATAACAGAAAATTATGAATTAGAATGTAGAATTTTTGCTGAAAAATAATTAAGGGAGTATTTGAGAGTTTCAAAATTAACATTGAAATTTGCATATTATAAAACTGACTAGAAGTTTCTAAAATTAAAATCTATCATGAATCTAGACAAAAAAAGTATAATATAATTTAAGTTTTACATAACAAATATTATGTTATTGTTACTTATGACATATTGCCTTTTTTCCAACTTCTGGTATTCAACAATTTGATGTGAGATTGAGTGTTGCATAGTGAACTTGACTCTGAACTATTACTATTAGGGACTTGTATATAATGTGACATTGTATTATGTAAATAAATAAATGTGAATTAGATCTGTTATTGTATTAATAAAACACTTGCAATAGCTTACATTGATCAGAATAATTCGCACATTGTAATATAATTTATTAAATTATATCTATAAATATACATACCTAATAATTGAAATAAATATTTGAATTTTTCCTGTACGCATTATTTTATTACACACACTATAAAAATCTAAATAAAACACTTATTTTCTTAAGTGAAAGTTATAAACAAAAACGCAGGTAGGTAATTTATTTTACATGTATAAATATTTCTAAGCACTATAGATTTTTTAAAAAAAATCATGTTGTAGGGACTAAGGATGTACCTATTTTTTATTGGAAGCTGATACAAATTTGTGGTAAGAATTTATTGAGTTTGTTTGTTAGTTTATTTATATTAACTCTTATCTCTAATAATATGATGTATAATACCAATGGTACTAAAACAACCAGGGGCGGATCTAGTTTAAGAGTTTATGGGGGTAATGATGTAGTTTGCAATCTTTTTGGGCAAAAGAACGCAAAGATTGAATCCCGGAAGTAAAAATCGGACTTGCTTTTGTTTTTGTATGACTAGAGAATTTTTCATCGTCTAGTATGAGCGAAGTTGGGTCATCAGACCCGGAGGGGCTAAAGCCTTAATATGAAAAGGTATATATTTTTTTTCGTGTAAATATGTGTTGTAGGTAAGTAGGTATACTTTTTTTTAGCGTACTATCAATCCATAAATATTAAAACTAAAAGAAATAAGGAAATAAAAAAATGTTTTTATTCAAAATTAATAAGATTAAACATTTAAAAGCTATTGTATGTGATAATTTTCAAATATTTTTGGGGAAGCCTAACTCCCCTAAGCCCTCCCCTAACTTCGCCAATGTCGGCTAGATGAAAAAATTACCAATTTGGATTGTTTTATTATGATTAATTTTACCTCGTAGAATCCATATCTGTTTTTCTTTTCATGCTTCTCAGGCAAGTGACTTTAAAGATAGAAACTCGGCGATCATCTACAGGGTGTCCCATATAACATTACGTTCTTGAATATCTCGAAAACAATGCATCGAAACAAAAAGTGTGCTGAATCAAAACCTTCATAGTTTTTGGGGGGACATCAGATTCTAAAGGGGTCAACTTAAAAATCTTAAATGGGACTCCCAATTTTTTATTGCAGATTCGGAAAGAGCGTAAATAATATGTTGGTTTTATTTGGAAACTTTTTTGTACTCCCAACAGGTGGCGCTGCAATCGTAAAAATGTAGAATTAATTTCTGATGAAATCGAGTTGTCCATAGTCAGTTTTTAAAAAATTTCTTTCTTTTAATTCCCTCTGAGTGTTGAGGAGTAATATTTCTACAATTTTGTATATTTATTGAAACAAAAAACGTCATATTTTATCAAATTATTAATAAAATATTAATTGGTTAATTTTTTTCTAGCAAATTTACATTGCCACCTGTTGGGAGTACAAAAAAGTTTCCGAATAAAACCAACATATTTTTTACGCTCTTTCCGAATCTGCAATAAAAAATAGGGGGTCCCATTTAAGATTTTTAAGTTGACCCCCTTTTATTCGTTCAGTATTTTTATTTTTGATTAAACTGTTTGTAATATTTGTTATAATTCTAGCGTAACCTTCGTCTGATAAATAGAAAAAATAGTGAATAGTACAAACAAAATATGGTTTCACGAAATGTAAATGTACCAGTATCAAACCGGTCGACTTTCAAACGCTAATTATTCACTACTCTATTCTTAATTGAAACGAAAAGCAGTATTTTCTAAAAAAAAATAGTGTACTTTTATATTAGCTAGAAAAAAAGTGTTACTTTTCATTTACTTCGTGTCTCGTCCAGTTTTTCATAATTTTATAACGCACTTTCCAATAGTTATGTTAAAATAACTGCTTTTATTTGCTATTATTAACAAGTACAAGTATTAAACAAAATTGTTACAAACTACTTATATTAATTGCTGCATTTCTAATTGCTAGTACACCTCTTCAAGTGAAGTTTGCAATCGTAGAATTATAAGAATTTCTCCTTCTGAACTAGTTCTAACCTATAATTAATATGAAGAACGCATTCAGTATATTCGTTGATATGTGTTGTACGTGACTTCATGACTATTGGTTGGAACTGAAAGCGGTGTACAGGAGCTAATGCGGAGTGCATATTTGCACAGCACTTTAATTCGGCGGCAATAACTACGACCCAGTGGCAATAACCACGACCCCTAGGGGCGGGGGAAGCACACATAATCAGAAATGTGGTTGGTTGCTGCATCATGGGGGATTAAATTGATGATTATACGGCGACAATCAAAATATGGCTCCCTAATTCTCATTTATTACATATTGTCAGAAAATAATAAATTTTATCAGAGTATCTATACAGGATGTTTCAAGGAAAGTGTTTTTTTTTAAGGGCATATAGTACTGACCAAATTGAGTAAAAAAATCTGTTGTGGCCAGCACAAGACCTCTCGCCATTTCCATATTAGGCTATATACCTATGTATTGTATTGCACTTCGCTTTCGAACCGTCGTTTTATAACAAAATATTACAGAACTTTACCCAAATATTGTTTTTTATTGTATTTAACATGTCTTCTGCACACATATAATTCTGATTATATCTATTTTATATCATTTTCATGTCAGAGATTGTTCCAATTCATTAACCAGATTGGCGGTATTTCTGATGGATATATGCATTTTACCACAATTTTACCTATAATTTCAAATATTTAATTAATAAAACAATAAGAAAAATTAAATATACTTCCCAGAAAAAACTATCAGAATGTCACTAAAAATGTTGATATTTGAGAACGACATGTGTCATGTTATAAACATTTGTCAACTGGTTTCCTTAGTGCCTTGGCCTCTGCGATTAGTATACTCTATAAATTATAGTGGGTCGAATTCAGCACTCTTCTCTAACTAAAGAAGCTTATCTAAACATAAGAAAATAAAGAGAGACATATGCATTGATGTATTAATAAGAGAAAGATGCAAGTTGTTTCCATGGTTACTAGAGACGATCACTACACTAGTGAAGAGTGCTGAATTCGACCCACTGTCTTTATCTCTAAATCTATACAAGATATAATAAAAAATTTAAGTGTATTAGATGGAGAATTTTATGTTCTTCAATATTTAATAAAAAAAACTCCCAAAAAATTATATTTGGAAGAATTTTTCTAAGAAACTACTACTTTCGGTTGTTCAATTGTTACCAAAACCTTTTCAGCTCTTCCCAGGAATGTCAGATTGAGGAAACTGCAGTTAAATATTTTTTAAGTCTTATAGTTTTTGAGGAATCATGTCTACAACATCCAGACATACATACATACATACACACACACACACACACACACACATACACACATCCACACACACACACATACAGACATCATTTTAAAAATGTTATAATCGAATTATAGGGACCTTAAATCGTGCTTATTCAATAAAATCTGGATATGCAAATTTTAGCATGAATCCAATACCCCTCTTAGCGAGAGGTAAAAAAGCTTAATGAACATGGGTCCAATCTTCAATAGTTTCCGAGATATGAGGCAGTAAAAAATGAGTTTTTACGGGGTTAGCTCTGTTATCTTGAAAAATATGTGAGTTACGACTTTAATTAAATAAGAATTTTTGTTTACATTTCAGAGGTCATCTTAGATGTGCTTTTGTTCTTTTTTAAAAATAAAATAATTGTACCAAGTTAAATGTTGTGGCGACCTTGGCCAATATTTAATTTTCATATAACTTCGTAACTATTAGAAATTGAGAAAAAAATGTTTCATATAAAATTTTATTGTTTTTTTTATAGTCTATTTCCTGACATAGACAAAATTTTGTTCGATCACTATCATTGTCAGTTTTTCTACGATTTTTAATTTATCTCGGAAACGGTTGAAGATGAAACCTATGTCGATTAAGCTTTTTTTAAGAGTATTTTTTATGTATTTTCTTCTGTAATTTTGTTGATTGAATCTTTATTTTCAGTGACATATCGTGAAGATGACATTTTAAAATTAAACAATTAATATTACGAAAATTATCAGAAGTAATCTCACAAGACCTCCTAATTTTATCGATAAATTTTTATTTTGCACGAATTTTTTTTGCTTAGCAACAAACACGAAAGCATACTGCATGGTAAATCCCGACTCCGAAAGAGGAGGGGTTTTACCTAATGACAGTTTGCTTGAGTGATTTTGCTTAAAAGCAAAAAATGAGTACTTAAAAATAAAAGTTTATCTGCATGAGAAAATCTGAGAGGTCGTGTGGTATTTGGTGAGATAAATTCCAAAGACAACGCAAAATGAAACAATAACAACTGTTTATTTACTTGGTAGCGCAAAATTATCGGGGTAAAGTGGTTTTATCAGTATAATACTGTTCCCATTGGTTGAATTTTCAAGTGTTTTGCATCATGATTGGTTAAAAACTAGTCGTTGGAATTTATCAGCTATAATATCCCGAGGACATTGATAATTACGAAATAATTTTATGACAGTTACCGAAAGCACGTTGCTTGGTAACGGCTCGACTCCACATAAGTGATAATTGTCTTAGGATAATTATCAGTGTGTTTATTTTGATTGGTTACTTTCGCACACGTGATCAGAAATACAGAGATTCAATTGAATAATTATTTAACCAAAAAATTTTCAGTGTAGGTTTGTTTTGATTGGTTACTTTCGCACACGTGATCAGAAATACAGAGACTCAAGTGGATAATTTTTTAACCAAAAAATTTTCAAAGTAATGTTGTTTTGATTGGTTACTTTCGCACACGTGATCAGAAATATAGGGATTCAATTAGATAATTTTTTTAACCAAAAAATTTTCACAGGAAGGTAATCACGGTAATCAAGTTTGTTGTTAATTATAAATCATTTATTCCATAAATTACGAATGTTGATATTGTTCTTACATTAAGCAAGCATTAAGCCTCAGAAACATCTGTAATATTTTGGTAATATTCAATATTATAGTTGTATTATTGTTGTTATTAAATATGTAAATTTAAATATACATTAAGTTATCTTTTAACCCCAGTGCAAACAAATATTCCCAATCTTTATTTTCTTTATTAACAAGGCCCCAAAAACACGAAAACCATCTTCCTCTTAGCATAATCATGTAGAAAAACAAGGGTTGTTAACTCACCCCCTTTAAATAGCGTGACAATTCCGTTCACGGTGTAATCAAAGCTCCCGGACGATTTGCAACCCTGTATATCTCCCCCCCACAGCTAGGGGTGCAGCCATAGCCACTACAACAAGAACAACCCAACCGCAACGGGGATGATCTGAAACAGATGTGCGGGAAAGTTCCCATCATTGTCCGCAAGAGTTTAAGATTAGGAAAAGGATGAGAATAGTGAATGAGGAAGATTTGGAATGACTTTTAGCTTAGTTGTGGGAAATACGTGAAGTTCATTTGACAATGTAATGAGTTTTTGTGAGATTTATGTCCGGTTTCTCCAAAACAACTTAATACTTAAGTCGTTGCTTATTCCTAAGTTCCATCTTAAACCGTTGCACCAGGCAAAAATGTCAAAATGTGAAACGTAAGTAGCATTTAAATGTAAGATGAAAAAAATCTGTTGTGGCCAGCACAAGACATTCCGTCAATTCGATGTATTTTGTACAAATCCCATACCAAAAGTTAATTAAAAAGTGTAAACGGACACATACTATTTTTTTACAAATTCCATACCAAAAGTTCCATTGAAAAGATTCTATAAATCTAATAAAGTTATAATATGAACATCCACTATATAAATTACACTTGACACTTCTTTATTTCTTCTTCAGCATTTCCAAATTTTATTAGGGGTCGCTGTTTATTATTCTTTTCTTCTACTCATTCCTGTCCAACGTATCTTCTTCACACAGTTCTTCCTCTCTCAAGTCTACTGCGATACAGTCCTTCCATCTTCTCTTTGGTCTTCCTCGTATTCCCGGCATTGGAAGTTTCAATCCTAAGGCGAGGCTGCAACTTCTTGTCACTTGCGAGGAAAACTATGACATACCGTTTTATCCTATACATTCCATTTTTGGTTTTCCACATGACACTGACATCTGTCAATTAGAATTTTTTGAATATATCAGCTGTTTCCATGATAAAAAGCAAAGCTGACTGATTTTTAAAAGTTAATCTATTAATAATTTTTTAACTTATATCTATTGAATATGAAGGAAAATGTACGAGTATAATCATATCATATAGAGAAGAGAATTTTAATATTTATAATAACATAAAATGTTAAAATATAATATTTAACTGCGTTAAAAAAAAACTGTTAAAAACTTCATATAAGGGTACTTCCGGTGGATCAATTCAATTATAACCAAAGTCTAATCACCTCTACATATGGATGTAAAGAAGAGGAATACGAAAGAATTATAATGTTTAGAGTTGTAGTGCAGTTATCGTCGGAGAAAAAATTGTCATACACGGACCCACACACGGACACACACACAGGCACGCAAACACACAGCACACAGACATAGTAGGGACCCTAAAACGTGCTTATTCATTAAAAACTCAGCACTGATTTTTTTGACCAAAGACAATACCTTCCTTATCTAAAGATGACGGCGTGAAAATTAAATAATATGAAGAAGAAACGAATTAATTATAGCATAGAAGAAGAAAATTGCTCTATGAAACTGTAGAAATAAAAATTGATAACTTTATTAGCATTTTCAAAACATGACAAACGGAATTGGCAACAGTGTAAAAATTTCCAGTCCATATTTATTTGATAGCAAGTATAGTTGGTAAAATTGGTTTGACATTTATTCAGTTATTTAAAAGTTCATGTCAGTTTTGTTTCTAACATTTGAACGTTTAAGTAAATGTCATCTAGTACCAACCATCGAAATGAATGTTCTTTCGATACGCAATTGGATTTTGTAATGATTTCATTATTAACGCAAAATGTAAAAAAATATAATAATGCAATATTTTTGATCAGCAGAAAATTAGGAATATATTTTCTTTTAAATTAACACTAATTTCTTTACAAATATATTTACTTAACAACTGTAAAATTAAGATCGCTTTATTTATATTTACAACTACGTAAGTTAGAAACAACAAAAGTAAATAGCTACTTGTTACACATAGTATACTTGATCACTATCCATGCTATTTGTCTAGCCAATAGCCATTCATTATTTCTGTATAATACCTGTACGTAAGTACACACCACACATATAGTCTCACTCATCTTTGTCTCTCGAGTTTCGAGTACCAAGCGTGCACAATAAGAAATGAGAGATGAATAAATATTTAACACAACTGTATAGTTTTCTTACATAAAATAATATTTTCTTCGTGTACATGTGTGCGTAAGGACATACATACCTACCTGTATAACTACTTGCAGGTACTTGTTTGTAAGTACGAAGACATTTAAGGAAAACTAATTATATTCGTATGAGAATGTTCTTATCTGCTTTATAACAGATTATTTTTTGACATTTCTTAAAACCAATGAAATGTTTCATTACCTGTTACGTGTCAGTGTTTTAACCAATCCTGCCGTTATTATGGTGAGAATAAAGCTCTAAAAAAATAAAATGAACAAAAAACTCACGGTATAGTAAAAATCTAATACATATGTTGTTTTAAATTACTCATATGTATGAGTTCTAAATACCAAATTTGAGATGTTTTGGAACATATTTTAATATATTTTTTTAAAGAATATCTGTAGAGCTTTCAGTAAAGTGCCACTTCCGGTTTATTATATAATATTTTTCACGAAAATTTGTTCAGAGCTTCAAATAAAATATCACTTCCGGTTTAACAATTTTAGTCAAAATTTAATATGATGTTCCCATTGACATAAAAATCGTATTTTAATATAGTTCTTCATTAAAACTTGTTATGGGCTTCAAATAAAATACCACTTCTGGTTATCCAATTTTGCCAAAAATCTAATCAACTTTTTATATTAATGCACACACACGCACACACACACACACACACACACACACACACACACACACACACACACACACACACACACAGAAATCACTGTAAAAATTGTAAAGAATGTGTGGTATTAATACATATGTAATGTATGAACATTATTTTTATAATATTTAAAATGAAAATGTTGTACTCAATTACAATTATAATAAAATGTAATTAAATTTTATATGGGAATAAAAAATCTTCTATGAAAATTTCGCCAATGTGTAAAATAATAATATTGGGAGATTAAATATATTTTTATATTAAATATAAACTTTTGAATATAAATATAACTTAACTGTTTTCAGGATATATAACTCTGCGATTGTAGAAGTAGATACATGTATCATTCAATGAATTGGAAGAATCTCGAACATTTAGAAGAGTACGAATAAACTTGCTCATAGAATGAATTGACAAATAAAGAATAGATGTAATTAGAATTTTTGTGTGTACCACAAATGTTAAATACAATACTTATATAGCCTAATATGAAAATGGCGAATAGTATATATATATTTTTTTTCATTGCATAAGGTACAAAATAATTGCAGGAAAAATTGCAAATAAGAGGTATTAATTTAAATGAAGTAAAAGGAAATAGAATATTTAATGAGGTTTAGCAATTTGAGTAAAATGAATTTGATTATATCTTGTGGAGGTAGAATGTTTATATTATGTTTTACATACGAGTGACTGCGTGAATAACTCTGATGTATGTACGTACGAGGGTTGAAACAAATAATGAACGAACTTTGTTATTGTTAGCGCGCGGTATGTTTTCTGTGAAAATAATTTAAAAGTATTACAATTACCATTTGTAATTGCTTTTATGTACTTCTTATACCATCAAATTGCATCTCATTACATCAGAAACATACTGTGACAAATATGTCATTAAAATGGAAAATAAATTGAAAAATAAGATAATAATTATTATGGGGTCGCATGGCCATGAGCTTCTAGTGTCTGGTTGCCAATCTGGTGTCCCGGGTTCGATCTCGGCCAGTGCAGACTTTTAATCGCATAAAAGTGATCCAATTTAGTGCATCTTCTGTTAAATGATGGAGTCCGGAAAAACCTTGCTGAAATTTAGATAAAAGACATTCTTCTACAATATATTGAATTGTTTCTTTTTCTGCTCCACATTCATAATTTGGACTATCAAGTATTTTCCAATAAAATAGCATGCTGTTACATTTACCATGGCATGTACGAAGGCGATTTAGTTTACACCAAATAGCCCTTGGTTGATCTAAACCTGGTACTTCTTTTGTGGGATCTAAAATTAATTTTTTATTTGGAATATTGGTTTTCTGCCAAGCAATTTTCTATTGATCAGAAGTGCAGAAAGATGCATTAAGAAATAGTTCATTCCAGAAGGGTTTACGAGATTTTAGACTGTTGGATGGTAAATTTTCTAACTTGTGTTATGGAAAACATATCAGGTGAATTAATTTTGAAATTTATCCGAAAAACGTTTGGTTAAATAGTTCCTTCTAATATCTAACGACGCGATATTTGCTAAGACATGTAGTCACTGTATATGAGTGGATTTTATAGTATCAGTTATTATTTGTAACGTTGTGTTTAACTGTGAATCTATTTTTTTTATATGAGCACTGTTCTTCCAAACTGGACAAAAATATTCTGCAGAAGAATATACCAGAGCTAGTCCTGTAATTTGCAAGGTATGACCAGTTGCTCCCAACTGGTGTCAGCAAGTTTTAGTAAAATATTATTACGTGTCTTAAGTTTTAATCTCAGTTTTTCGATATGATATTTAAAAGTGAGAGAGGTATTTAAGGTTACGCCAAAGTATTTTGGAGAAAAATTGTGGTTTATTATGGAATCTTTAAAATTTATTTTAAGTTTATTTTTTTTTTTATAGATAAAACAAACTATAGATAATGGGTAATATGCCGTGATGATTTTTTTTTACCTTCCGTCACCTTTAGGTAAGGAAGGTATTGTCTTTGGTCAAAAAATTCGGCGGTGAGTTTTTAATGAATAAGCACGTTTTAGGGTCCCTACAATACAAATATACCATTTTTAAGATGATGTCTGTATGTATGTGTGTGTGTGTGTGTGTGTGTGTGTCCGTGTGTGTGTATGTGTGTCCGTGTGTATGTGTGTCCGTGTGTGACAAATTTTTCTCCGACGATAAATCCAATACTACAATTCTAAAAATTATATTTTTTTCGTATTCCTCTTCTGTGCAACCATATGAAGAGTTGATTAGATTTTGGTTATAATTGATCCACCGGAAGTAACCTTATTTGAAGATTTTAACAGTTTTTCTTAAAAAAACGCAGTTAAATATTATTTTTTGACATTTTGTTATTATACATATTAAAGAAAATACTCTTCTCTATACGGGTTGATTATACATTTTCCTTCATATTCAATAGATGTAGATTTAAAGCGTTATAAAGAAATATTAATTTTCAAAAATTAGTCAGCTTTGCTATTTATCATGGAAACAGCTGAGATATTCAAAAAAAAAATTAATTGACAGATGTTAGTTGCAAGTGCAAAACCAAATATGGAAAGTATAGGATCTAAAATTGATATGTCATAGTGTTCCTCGCAAGTGACTTGCAGAGAAAGGCCAAAGAGAAGATGGAAGGACTGTATCGCAGAAGACTTGAGAAAGTAAGGACTGTGTGAAGAAGATGCGTTGGACAGGAATGAGTGGAAGAGAAGAGGAAACGGGACCCCTAATAAAATAGGGGATTTATAGAACCTTTTCAAATTAACTTTTGGTATGGAATTTGTAAAAAAAAGTATGTGTTCGTGTTCGATTTGCATGATATTATATGGAATCTGTTCCAAGTACCTTTTGGTATGGGATTTGTACAAAATACATATAGATAATAAAGATTTGGTCTATAAGAAATCAATTTTTATAGTTAAAAGGGTTTCAGAGGAAGATTATTACGGTATTGATTAGGCTCCGTTCGTCTGGAAGTTTGGTCATTTTAAAATAAACGTCATACATTGCCGCGGCCTATAAATTTTGACTGCATTAGTACGAACTTCATAGCATAGACGCTAGTTTTGTTCCATTGTGTGCATTGAATGTATTATTAATAGCGATGGAAATTCGGTTGTGATAAACATGTTTTTCGGACAAATTTTAAATAAGTTTATTTTGCATCGCTAATTAAATTAAAATTTGATATACAAATTAAATACATACAGGTGGCTGATTATTTATAAAGAATACAGATCAAAGTATTTGCACAAACACGCTTAAAACAATTAGTATATTTATCTAAAACACACACCCGTTAAAAATTCCAATATTTACCGCATAAAATTTTTAAACAAAATTAAACAAAAACATAATTTCAGCAGACAGCGCTTACATTTCAATTTCAATTCATCAAAACTTGAAAAAACAATTGGGGACAAAAAATGGAAAACAAAATCAAACATGCATTCGGATGCGATAATAACAAACATGTCCGCCTACATCTATGGTTATTTTGTACAGCAGTTCGCTCTTCAATTTGTAGGATATAAAAACATTTGTAGTTATTTTCACAGTTTTCAAATTTGCAATTTAATTGAACAATAAAACCGCGTGAAGTGGCCAGGACGCCTGGTTTCAATTAGCGAGGGCTGCGCTGCACAGGGTGAGGGCGAGAGGGCGGCTTGGCGCTTCGCCCCAGGCGCCCTGAAATGGTCGCTCATCGGAAAAAATTGGAAGCGCTAAAGCGCACGTGTTGCCACACACGCCACGTGCACCAACAGCTTTGCATTTACACCACATACTACTCCGCATCAACACATTTTAATACCAGACACATCAGGGATAGAAATCCCAAGAATTCAAAAACTAATACCTATGAAGGTGGATTTAAAAATGCGCGGCCTAACGCAATGGAGATTTAAGTCTATAAACTTAGTCCATCGATGTTGTATTGCAATGCCAAGATCCTTTCACAAAAAGATAGCAAATTCGTATACGTGCTTATCGATTAAAAACTCACCACCGAATTTTTTGACCAAAAACAATACCGTCCTTACCTAAAGATGACGTAAGGTAAAAACAACTTGCGGGTATATACCCAAAAATTTGTATTTTACAGTACAATACTCTGTTTTTAAACTAAGAGTGGGAAAATAAAAAGTTTTTGGACATTCAAATTTTGAAATTTATTCAAAATTATAACTAAACTAGTATAGTTTGTACAGAATACTACCGTTATGGCTTTGACTTACTAAGCCTGTGGTAGAATGGGTACAGCTGGAGCACTACCAGTCGCTTGGGGTCTGACTGCAAAAAAATTAATTCCAAATCTCTGTATGCATTTCGTATCTTAAAATTGGAAAAATGGATTAGTAAAATTAAATTACGTCTTTGACCATTGTTACAAATAAAGAAAAAAAAAGAAAACGCAGTTAAATATTATATTTTAAGATTTTATGTTATTATATATGTGTCTGTGTGTGTGTCCGTGTGTCCGTGTGTCCGTGTGTCCGTGTGTGTGTGTGTGTGACAAATTTTTCTCCGACGATAACTTCAAAACTACAATTCTAAAAATTATGACTCTTTCGTATTCCTCTTCTTTACAACCATAAGAAAAGCTGATTATTTGAAGTTCTTAACAGTTTTTCTGGAAAAAGCGTAGTTAAATATCATTTTTCGACATTTTATGATCATTAATATGAAACAAAATCTTATTCTCTATACGATTTGATTATACGTTTTCCTTCATATTCAATAGATATAAAGTTATAGAGAGATTAAGAGTGGGTAACTTTCAAAAACCAGTCAGCTTTGCAAAAATTATGGAAACAGCAGATAATATTCAAAAAATTCTAATTGACAGATGTCAGTGTCAAGTGCAAAATCAAAGTGGAAAGTATAGGATCAGAAAGTAATTTAAGTGAGACAGAGTTTCAATGCCGGGAGTACAAGAAAGGCCAAAGAGAAGATGGAAGGACTATGTAGCAGAATATTTGAGAGAGGAATAACTGTGTGAAGAAGATGCGTTGGATAGGAATGAGGAAGTGCGAAGTGCAATTTACATTCGTGTTATAATTATACTGGATTTATAGAATCTTTTCAAAGGAACTTGCAATATGGAATTTGTAAAAAATTGTGTGTTCGTGTTACAATTTTACAGGATATATAGAATCTTTTCCAAGGAACTTTTGGTATCGGATTTGTACTAAATACATTGAATTAACGGAAGGTTTTGTGCTGGCCACAACAGATTTTTTACATATTGTTTCATTATCATTAAAAGTTGCTTTTTTACTAAATTGTCACGGAAATTTCTTTGAAACAAAGCGTTTGACAGATTCTGCTCACTATTTTTAGGCCATTTATTTAAATTTTAAGTTTGGCTATTTAATTTTGGAACACCTGTATATAATTCAAATTAAGTAGAACAATGTGCATCGTTCATATTTTTAAACCTGTAGATCAGATAATCTTTAACAAGTAAACATTTTGAAAGTAGTAATTCCATTTACTAATATTTATCACTGTATAATTGTAACATTGTTACGGTTGTCATGGTTGATAAATTGTTGAATGAATTCATTTGCCCATATAAAACGCTCGTTGAGAGGTGGTTTTTGATATTTATTGCAGGTCACCTTGGCAGAAAAAACTAAAATGAACCGGATTGTGTGGTGTGGGAATGCAGCCTTGGTCATCTGTCAAGTTTGTTAGCGAGTGACACAAACAGCTCTCGAATCAATGCTGACCGAACGGACACTACTGCTCGCGATGACAGACACTTTCTGCCTCATCATTTCCATCATTAATTATGTTCAACTTTCAACGCATTCAACCCACTACTACTGGACACCTTCAAACATTTTATTAGCAACTACTGCAGAAGAATTCTGCTGAAAGAACAATGCCACAAAATGGGAATTTTTCATCCTATTTTTTTATTAAAAGTATCTTTTAACTTCACACAAGAATATAAATGAACGCTTTTATTTATTACTTTTATTGTGTGAGAGAATTATTTTCATGAATATAGATGAGACAACAGTTATTTGTTTAATTAGGCAATAAAATATCAGATTTGCAAGAGGTACTGCCTCAGCGATGAGTGCTGCCGAAGCTGTAAATCTGTTTTTGGTGTTGCGTTAAACACATTATTATTTTGTCGATTTTAGAATTAAAATTAATTTTTCGTATTTTGTACAGGAATGTACTATTTTAATATACTCAAAATCTTACAGTAATGGATTACTTTACAACATAGCAAGCGTTACTGCATAGCAACGGTTTTGTCATTAAAATACATTTTGACACAAGAAATTGTTTATTTTTATTGTTTATCTTATAAATCGTTTTCCATGTCCTTTTTATTATCTAGATCCATCGTTTTGCAAAACGATCTCCAAAAATTAATTTGTTTGGAGGTTTTAAGGTACAAAAAACAATAACTGTAATATAATTATGTCATGCATAATACCTGTTTAAAAAGAAAGGAATCTAAGGTTGATTTAGGTGTACTTTTTGATACAAAACTAAGGTTTCATTTACACATTAACAATATGGTTAACTCTGCTTGTAGAACTCTTGGATTTGTTTTGCGAGTAACTTACAACTTTAAAAACGTGACATCCTTAAAATATTTATACGAATCTTTAGTGAGAAGTAAACTGGAATACGCGTGCGTTATTTGGTTTCCTTTTTATAATTGTTATGTTTCATCTCTTGAAAATATACAAAAAAAGTTCTATAAGCATTATTATTACAGAATGAATTCAGTTTGGCCTGATTTTGATTATGAAATCTTGTTATCAATGTTCAATGCAGAAACCTTAAGTAATCGTCGTATTAAACAACAACTTATACTATTGTATAAAATAGTAAATAATATATTCACTGTATCTGATATTCTGGCTCAGTTAAATTTTCATGTACGACAATATAACTCCAGAAGTTGTATAACATTTTTTACAAATCCAGCCAGAAGGAATTATTGTTTAAATTCACCTCTAACTGCTATCTGCAGTGCTTTTAATATGTATGGTTCTGATCTTGATCTTTCCTACACACTATTCAAATTTAAAAGAGTATTGAATGAAATTGAACTGAATTGACTGTCATAATTTGTATGTGATATTTTATAAAAATGTATGTATATGCATTTTTTTTTTTGTATGTTTATCTTTATGTAATGTATACTCTGTAAAGTATTATGGAATTTATTCTGTAATTGGGGTTTCAACCCTGTTGAATAAATAAATAAATAAATAAAATAAACTGTCAAGTTACTTTGTTACTGAGAATCAGACTACTATGTTTTTTAAATGTTTTTAATTCAGAATATTAACCGCAAAAAATCAAATTTTAATACTAATATATATAATACGAAAAAATACGAAAAAGTGATTTTACCTACTGTACTCGTGTGGCATTTAAGTATTCGCTGTCGCTCGTACTTAAACTTGCCATCCTCATCTGGTAAACTTTCACTTTTCTTTGTTGTGGAATTGATATGTAAATAGTAACAACTAGCAGTAAAAATATTTTTATTGCCTAGGCAGTAAAAGTGATATTTTATAGGCTGATATCTGTGAAAATATCGCAATTTTAATGGCAACCAATAAAAAAGGATTAAAAAAATCGATGAAAAATGCAACACCTTAAAAATAAATGTTTATTATGTTGGTAGCTCTTCCTGCTAAATAAATTAACTTCACAGTGGAAAATACATTGTTGATTGACTCCAATTAGAGGTTATGTCATTATTTGTCAGTTTTGAAAGGATTCATACCACCTCTGAAAAAGAAAAGCGCCAAAAACAGTGCGTTTGTAGATCTTCTTAACGACGAGTTTTCAGTGCGTTTACACATTTATAAATGATTGAGATAATGAGAACCCTGTGAAATCAGTGTTTACATTTTTATTTTCCATACCTGTTGTTTATGAACCTTACCTATATTACGCAAAATCAATTGCACCTAATTCAGACTAATGAGATTAAGATAAGAGTGTATTTTTTTTATCATTACCGATGTCTACATGTGTTGTAGATACTGGCACACCCAGAAATGGGTAATATGCCGTGATGATATATTTATTTATATTATGTTTTGTGTATTTTTTTATTTTCTATTTATTTTTTCAAAAGATAAATGAAAAATTTCTATAGGTATTAGGTATAAATTGAATATGTTTATATTATATTATTGAAATATACCAAATATTTACATAGTTAAAAATTATAATAATTGAATAAATATTTTTTCAATTTGAACTGGACCACATAAAAATATAAAATTTAAACATATTTTACTAAATAAATACATATAATACAATCCAATAAAGATTTTACCACAATAATGAATTTGTTGAAGATTTTAAAATACAAATAATGTTTTTCTCGGATGTATACATATTATGTTTTTCATTGCTGCCCTTACATTCTCAAGTTGAACCTTATTTTTGTATTACCTAAGACATAAAAATAATATTTAAAAAAAACACGATGAAGTTTTACTTTTCAAGTGACTTTTAAAGAAAAACTGGAACATGCGCTACTTTTTCTTAAAAGTCCCTATAAGTTTGACTGCCAAGTAACTGTCAAATGTTATTTGTGCTTATATGTTTGATGTAGGTATTCAAGTAGTGTTATAACTAATCGATATTAAACTGAAAAATGGCAAAATGGGGCAGAGAAGTCTTGATGGCTATATACTTATAAAGTCACTTGAAAATAAAAACTTCATCGTGTAATCCACGCTTAAGAATAAAATATTTATTGAGTTTTTTGTAATAAAATGAAATGTTATTAAGGTAAAATATTGCGCCAGCCCAACTAATATGATTTTGGGTTTTGAAATTCAACGCATTATTTTTGATATTATTGAAGACGGTTCGCTTTTTTTGCAAGTCAGTGTATAATGTTTAACTCTTTGGGACTCAAAGTGTTAAGCCAGCCTGAAATTGTCTTCGGTTCAAATTTGATTGTGAATGTACCTTAAAATGTATTGGATATACATTATTTTTCTCAATTTTACCTTTTTTCTTTTTCTGTGTCGGCTTTTGATTCAGAAATTCCAATACTTGTGAAAACTTGGAATATTTTTTCAGGTAATAATTTCTGGCATCTTTACTAGTTCTGTCATAAATAGTAGGTCTCATTATTACTAACATACAATTAATAATACAACTCATATCCAATGGAACTAGAAATTTTGGTATCATTTTATCCAGATAACCATTATCTATTGTAATTAAAGGTGTTCCAGACTGCAATGCAAGCTTTACATCCAACATTTGGTTTCCACATTCGTCCAAGCAGAAAAGGGCACAACTTAAACGTAGAAGAACTTTTTTTTCTTCTAAAGTTATATGTTTTACTAGGACCATGCTCGATGAAAAAAGAGAGTTATTTATAATTTTTTGTAGCTCAGAAAAATGTTTTTTATCATTTTCTGTAAAATATCCACCCAATACAAGTATAATTGAATAACCGTAAAAATTTCTGCTGAATTCTAAAAATTTGTCAAACGATTTAATTATTAGTTCAAAGTTACTTTGCTTGTGGAAAGGTCCTAAAGATGTAAAATATAGACTAAATCGTGAGTTTGTTTTTATAAAATCTTGTACACATATTTTTGTTCTAGGATAGTTGTCATAGTTTAAATCCAAAGAAGAAAATCTTGAAAGACTTTTGCTTCTTCTTAAATTTTCATTTCTGTGATTTTTAATATTACCAAAACTCTCTTCAATGAGAAAAACGTGAGGACAACACTTGTTTTTTATTAATTTTTCTTTTAACCATTGAGTGTCAGTTATTATAATATAAGGAAGAGTTTTTAATCTTCCAAAATATACGTCTAAATCAAATTGTATTCTTTCTTCATGGTATTTCAAGCGTTCGTACAAATGTTTCTGGAATTTCTCGCAATATGTTACAGATAAATGGTAACCATACTTTTTTAATAAAAGTGCAAATGAAATAAAATCTTCGTTTTTAGGCAATGTAACTATTATTCGTATGTTATAATTATTAAGTAATGAGCGTTCTATTCTTCTTCTTCTGTGAAATTTTCTCATCTTTATTTATATAAATACAGTTTTTCTATATGTTTATTTAATTTGATTTTAAAGTTTCATTGGTTTTTTAAGTTATTCTGTTATTTTGACATAAATCACACACATTTATGACGTTTCTATGTTTAGTTTATTATCAAGGAGCATACTACTTTCTTGTTTATTCTATCTTTGGATTTTAAATATATACTGCGTCTGGTTTAATTAATTAATAATTTTAAGGTTAAATATGAATCTATGGCCGATTGCACCAACGTATCTTAAATATTAAACATGGTTTAAATTGACAATATTGCATCGAAATGAAATGTCAAATGAATTATAACACTGCTGTCAAAATTCCGATTTGCATTTATTTGTTTAAACGTAGATTAAAATTTAAATCTTGTTGGTGCAATTGGGCATAAGTTTTCTTTCGATAAAATAATAAAAATATAACATTCAGACATATTGTCATTCTGAGATGGAACATCTTCAATTTAATCCATTTGAGGACTATTTTAATTAGACATGCGAAACTGCATAAATAATAAAATATTTTTGACAGTTATTGACATTATATTATTAAATTTTCACAATTAATTTATTGTATAAAATAGCAGAAAAGTTACAGTAACAATATTGGGACAGTTTTAAATTGACGCGCGTTTGCACCAATCAAAAGCCCAGGAAAGCATTTTTATACCAGATATAGTCCAAAATTTCAACAACCTAAATTCCAATTGTTGGCACATCTCGACAATCCAGATTTAGACTGTTTATATATTGACCGTTGCGATTTTTACTAACAAAATTTTACCATCGTGATAAATACGCTTTTATAAATTTTATTCTGAATATTATGTTTTTTAACCCGGTTTGAAATAGTTATTTACATATAGAGGGCCGAAAGAAAAGGTTGACGCCTGTGGACGAAATTTGAAGCCCGACGCGTCCAAGGATGTAAACTTCTTTCGGCCTCAGATATGTATAACGTTTTATGGTTTTACATACTAATGCAATTAATTGAAATGTTTTTAAATTATTTTTTAAATACATGCAGAGCTTGTTGCTGTATAGGTAATAGTTATTTATGATATAAGTGGTAAAAGTGACATTTTATGAGTGAGTGGGGAAGTTTGTGAAACGAGGCGAAGCCGAGTAAAACAAACCCCACGAACGAAATAAAATCACTTTTAACACGAATATCATACACTATTTTTCCTACGACCCTAGTTATGTATTAGTAAAAACTAAAAATTATAGAATAACATTTATGACAGGTCATGATATTCTAACCTCTACTTCCACAAAATTCTAACCTCTACTTTTAACAATACTGTTTTAAATTCCAATTCTTTAAGCGCCTTGCAAGGAATTACTATAAACAATTGTAATAATTGTACTATAACAACAAACGTTCCAAAATAATGTGTACTTCTAATAAAATACCTATATAAATAATTTCAGTACAAAAATAAATATAAAATGAAACTACAATACTTATGAACACTAAATGTAACTAAATTTAGTTATATTTTTAACACTAAATGTAACTAGATTTAGTTGTTTTTTAACACTAGTGTTAAAAGTAAATTTGTGTTTTACTTTTAATCTGTTGTTTTTAACTCTCTAAGCAACCGTTAAAAAGACTACTTTTAATAGTGGTCGTAGGAAAAAAATATTAAGTAACCAAGCTAACCTTGTCGTTATATTAAAAATAATTAAAGATATGCTTCTAAAATTCATATAATATATAATTAAATGAAGGTTAGTATCATTAGCGGGCGTTTTGGCTTCTTTGCAGTCCGGCGGGCGGTAAAACTGGCAAAAAGCCTGGCGAGCGTAATGTTCATCTTTCCGCCCTGATAACTATGATGTAAACAAACAATTTTGATGTAGTTGTGCGTAAAAAATATTTCGTTTCGAATCTATGGTTGACATGTAGAGTAATCCAAAACTGATCTGTTTACTGATGATGATGGCAACTTAGTTGCCGAAGTACATATCTAGCTTTAGCTTTTTTAGTTAAGGTTTAGGGATTTTTCAACTATTAGTCTCCTTTTGCTACACATATTACAGAATCTGTTCATTTCAAAAAGAATATTTCATTTACATATGTCGTCAAGAATCATACACTTGTTATTACGCAACGACATTTTTGCGTGAAAAATACATGGCCATGAATAGAGTAATTTCTGACTTCGTCCACGGATGTTTAAAACGTAGTAGTAATCCCAACCCAACATCTAATTAAGTGACGCATAAAAATATAAATCTTTATTAGACAGATATAAATGAACAAATTCTATGACCTGTGTAGCAAAAAGAGACTATTTCATTTACGTATGTCAATAATCATATACATTATATTGTGCTATGAAATTCTTACATGAAGAATACTATAA
The DNA here is from genome assembly GCA_943142095.1 of Ophonus ardosiacus. NCBI lineage: Eukaryota > Metazoa > Arthropoda > Insecta > Coleoptera > Carabidae > Ophonus > Ophonus ardosiacus. The sequence continues at coordinate 45,407,331 of OW964827.1, read as the reverse complement.
GATTCTCATCAATAACTATAAGAAACCCTTATTCCTTTGGGCCCTAATATCCCTGCTTGGAAGCCGCTACCGATTTCTTGGCGTAGGTAGGACGCATGCGTGTTCGCGGAGCGGTCTGACAATCGAAACGCGTTGTCAAGGTAACCGCCACACCGTGGGCCGTAGGGGAATGCAAGGGACGTAGGGAAGGATTGTTTGCAGGGTGAAATACCTCAGTAGCATGGCCCTACGAGACAAGAATGGCGTATGTGAACGTAAGAATATAAACTTGGAAAACGATTAAAATTTAATAAATTTCGAATGAAATTAATCTGAGTAAATTCCAACGACTAGTTTTTAACCAATCATGATGCAAAACACTTGAAAATTCAACCAATGGGAACAGCATTATACTGATAAAACTCCGTTACCCCTACAATTTTCCGCTACCAAGTAAATAAACAGTTGTTATTGTTTATAACTGTCAGTGTGGCAATTAATGTGTCAAGTTTCATTTTGCGTTGTCTTTGGAATTTATCTCACCAAATACTAAATACCACACGACCTCTCAGATTTTCTCAGATAAACTTTTATTTTTAAGCACTCATTTTTTTTGCTTTTAAGCAAACTGAGATTAGGTAAAACCCCTCCTCCTTCGGAGTCGGGATTTACCATGCAGTTTGCTTTCGTGTTTGTTGCTAAGCAAAAAGAATTTGTGCAAAATAAAAATTTATCGATAAAATCAGAAGGTCTTGTGATATTACTTCTGATAAAATATATTTACACGGACATGCACAGCAAATTGTTTATATCGTTATTTTCGTAACAAGTTATGAAAAATACCAAATATCATGCGAGTGTAAATTGACGCACGACGCGCAGCGGAGTGCAAGTCAATACACACGAGCTAAGATATTTGAATTTCGTACAAGTTACGAACATTATTTTTTAGACGAGCATAAATAAATTTTACTTTATCTGCAAAACTGAAATTTTGGTTCAAACGTAAGGACAGATGACAAATGAATAATGTATACATATCGCACTTCGGCGAGAAGAGTGACACAAGTCCAAAAAATAGTTTTGTGTAAAATTTAAATTAAAGAAGACAGTTCTCGTAGCCTACTCAGAGAAACACAGTCATAAAGGTTGTTACGGATATAAAGATTGTTATCATAAAGACATTTGTAACAATCTTTATGAATTTGTAAATTCAGAACCTACGCCGGTATTATTGACAATCTTTATAAAATAATACTTGTGAATGAACCAGATTATTCGACAATAGCTAACTTCATTATGCATATATGAACTTAACCTAACCTTATATGTCAACGTTTTATTCTTTTAATAATGTGTTGCCAATTATATTTAAAATGCAAACATTCTGCCAAAACAACTAAAGAAAAATATGACATTTGTGTCATATTTGAAAACTTCTAAATTATTTAGAACAGGTATGTTAATTCCTACCACTGATCTCAACGTGACTGAAAAGTTATGGAAAGATTTTTTTATTTTGATTGAAGAAAAAGCACACATTAGCACCAGAATAAATAACAAGGTTTTCACGAATACCTACCACAGAATATAATATTTTCAAAGAAATATGTATTTACGTCAAAAGTAACTTTCGTCCACGACGGTTTTTATCGTTCTTATCATTATTTAAGTCGAAGCAGGATCCATGCGAATAATCAACTGCATCCTGCTAATATTTAGCAGAAAGGCCATTATTAATAATATTTGATTGATGTAATAATCTGTCACGTCAAATATTAGAAATAACAACGTGATGAGTATTCCCTGAACGTGATAACAACCATAAATACATAGTTTTAGCAGTCGTTAGGATAAAGACTGTCAAAACACGTAACAATTGTTGACGGTAACCACCTTCCGTACTGAGAATACCAAATTTGATTTTAACAATCTTTACAGTACATAACAACCATAAAGACCATAACGACAACACAAATATTGAGTTCTGAATAGACTCCCTCGAATGTAAAGTTACTTACATTAACTCGAAACGAAACAACATTAGCTCCATCTCTCGAAAAATATAATTTTGATTTATGTCACTATTCCTGATTATTAGAAGCATATTTTTGACCAATTTATCTGATAAACATAAATTTTGACTGGTGTCACTATTCTCGCCGGGGTGCGATATAGCTAGAAAATAATGACATAGTAACCTAGCAACCGTGTCAACTATTACGATATGAAATATATCGTAACACTAATATGATAAGTTCAACTTTCAGTGTTAGGATACTACGTTGATATGTCATACTTATTACAATGGTCGTCTAAAAAATATTTATAGTAAGTGCATAATTTCATAATATTTTGTTATGGGAGTGACAGCATTCACAGTGTTCTTTATAAGGGATGGAAATTTGGGTTTCTTTGTCAACTTAATTGAGAAGCGTTCCAAAAGTTTACGGTGATCTTCTGGGTTTCGATAAGATAGAGTATAGCTATGTACTCGGTTATTTGGTGAAATTACAGAACATGAGGAAAATATAAGCAAAAGATAAATTTAGAATTTATTTTATATTGATTATGAATGTAATGAGAAAAATTAAAAACAACTTATTCAAATAAGCTTAAAACTTTTCAGATAAATAAAATAATTTGTCACAATAAATGAATGGAATATATTTATTCACATGCAAACTTTATCTCTCATAATTTGAATTAACGTGGATAATAATATTTGAGCGTAGCGTATCACAAATGGAAATAAAAATATGATTTTTATATGAAATGAAATATAAATGATGAAGAGCTGTCGGCAATGGTTGGAATAGCGGAGCGGCCACATGCAATAATCAACATTTCGCATTAACATTACATGGACGATGAGCGCTGATGAAATTGTCACACCACCAGCTCGTTATTGGGTATTCATTTTTTTAATTTTTTAATAAACAAAACAGTGTCGAAAAGCAAAACAACCAGCGATAAAACGTGTTTTCATTTGTGCTCGAAATCAGTTTTTTACGCTGCGTCGAATGCGTTTTGTTTTTATTCGACACTTTTAATCTTGAAAATTCATTTTGATAGTTGCGAATGAATTAAAAAATGTAAAATTATTCATGTATTTTAATGTTTCATTACCTTTTTTGTACTATTTAACTGCGGCAAAATGTATAAACATATATAAAAAATATTTTTCATTATAAAAATTGTTGTAAAGCTTGGTCTATTTTAAAATGAAAAAACAATGTAAATTGAGAGTTGATTAAACATGGTCCATGCAAAAAAATAATTGCATAATTTTAATATCTAAATGAGTTTTAACGTATACCTCTATTTTCAAAACCAAAATAAATAACATTATTGTTAAACTATAATGAAAATGTGGGAAATTTCTCTTCTGTGATATATATTAGAAATAAACAATTACTCGAATTATCAGTCACACAGTTTTTATTTTCTTACAAAACCCACGTTTATTTTATGCGAAAATACTTCAAATAAAACTTATCGACATCGATATTTAAATTTTGCATCTAAATCATGGAAAACGATTATTCTAGTTCTTCATATCAACGAGAAATTTAATAGGGCTGTTGCAAGAATTTTTATATGACTTCTAAGTATTAAATTTTAAAAGATATTGTTCTTTAAAGAGCCTCAAATTTGAAAATATCACGAAATATCCTTTAGATATTTTACAATTAATTTTAGAAATTTGGATAAAATTTTGAATAAGTCACGTGATCTGAAACAGAATGTGACGTCAGAGTACATACATCTTCAGCGGTTCTAAAGTGTCAAGTGTATTGTCAAAGTTGTCAAACAAGTGTCAAATTTTTAGATTGATTCAAGTTGTATAATATGTAGGTAATAAAAAGTTCAAAATGAAATGAGTAATTTACGATATTGTATTCTGCCTTCTTACAAAAATACTGTTAGGAACAAACCTACTAAAGAGTTTATAAATTTTACAAAAGATGCGAAGAAAAGAAAATTGTGGCTAGAAGCAGTAGATCGAAGAGCTGATAATTTGTCAGAAAAATCGTGTCTTCAGTTTTTAACTTTCATCCACCTTCACGATAACAGTGTATTTTTGTAGCTTCACTTTATGTTCATACAAATATTTTTTTCTCGACATAGATCTACATGTCCTATAGCAGATTCAATGTAAGAATCACGACCAGAACTTTGAAGTAAAATATATTATTAATTTATATAGTAAATTCAGTTTTTATATTTTATTTTACCTCAACTCTTTAACAGCCCTTATTTCTGTAGCAGCAAAACAATCGTTCTGATATAAATTCAGCCATCATCCAGCTATCGACTTTCGGTAAATTGTCCGACTTAGCTTGAGTGTAATTTGAATTAGCCATTATTACTTTATTATTTATTTACAATGAGCAATGTCAGCATCAAATGTCAAGTTAAAAGATTTTGTTATTAACATGTGACAAACTTTAGCCTACGTTTATTTATATAAATAATATGAATAAACGTAGGTGATGGAAAAACTATTTTCCTATTGGCTATTAATGATGTAATGGTGCTTCTACGTCACAGGAGTGGGGGATAGTTTTTCAGGACGCCAATCTTTTTATTTAATTATTTCCACAAATAACAACAAATTATTAAAATAAAAATTATTATTAAGAAAATCATTCCATAAACTTTCATTTAAAATAGTTTTTGAAAAATGTGAAACAGGCTCATTATAGTTACAGTTTTTATGAGCTTTTATTCTAGGTAGCCACGGATTTGTGACAAACAATAAACAAATACGTTATTTTTAATTGTCATTTATAACTAAATTTGGATTAGAGCAGTAAATTAACACAAAACACAAAAAAGTAAAATGTTTTAGTTCTAATTGACAGTTAAAAACAATGCATTTGTTTATTTTTGCCTAGACTAAAAGCTTATAAAAACTGTAACTTTATAATTAATTTTTACATATGAAAAGCTAGAATAATCGATTCACATGACTTAGATGAACAATTTGAATATCTATAAATTTTATTTGAAGTATTTTTGCATAAAATAATTAGGAAATGTTTGCGCAAAAACTAAATTCCCATGCCTGTCTCATTTTTCTATTTACACCTGTACATAAAATACATGGGTTTCTAGATTTTAAAGCTTCAAAAAAAGTGCATTTCAATATATTTGTTTTTACCTTTCGCTAAGAGAGGTATTGGAATCATGCTAAAAATAGCATACCCAGATTTTACTGGATAAGCACGTTTTAAGGTCCCCAGTATCCGATTATAACATTTTTACGATGGTGTGCGTGTGTGGATGTTGGAATCACGGTCTTTCAAATATTATAAGACTTAAAAATATTTAAATCTGACATTCCTGGGAAGAGCTGATTAGATTTTGGTAACAATTGAATAATAACTGGAAGTAATAGTTCCTTTAAAAAAATCTTCTAAATATTATTTTATGAAAATTTCTGTTATTACTAATACAGGACTATAAAAATCTCTAACCGATACATATAAAAAGTTTATTATATTTTCTATGGAGTTAAAGACATATAAATATATAAAATAATAAGTTGTAAATGAATCTCGCAGCCCATGGAAAACAAGTGGAAAAATTAAAATGTTTGTAATTGACAGATAAATGTGAGTGTCAAAAAGCCAGAGACATTACTGGAGACTTTTTCTGGGAAGTGCATTTAATATTTCTTATTTTATTATTAATTAAATATTTATAATTATAGATATATCACTTATACCCTTCAGATATACCGCCAATCTCATCAATGAATTGGAAGAATCTCGAACATTACAAGATTAAGAGTAAATAGAATGAATTAAAAAATATAAAAATGTATAAAGAAGATATTATATGTTTTTGTGGGTACCTATCAGAAATGTCAAATATGTACAATACTTATATAGCCTAATATGGAAATTGCGAGAGGTCTTGTGCTGGCAACAACAGATTTTTTATTTTTTCATTCTACGTTGACATCAACACGTCCATTTTATATAAAAGAATACATTGTTTAAACTTTGCACTTATCAACAAACATTCATTAATAACATATAATTATTTGAGTATACGTGAAGATATAAATTAAATCAAATATAATGTACATTTTGAAAATAAAAAATAATTTGTGAAGAAAGGTTTATTATTATATTTGATTTAATTCATTAATAATTTATGTATATGTATATACTTATATGCTTAGACAAATTGTAAAATTGAGAGCAATATATTGTGATACGGAAGTGTTGCTTACATAATTCTATTTTGGAGTAGATAATTTTGCTATGTTTACCCAGGGTAGATAAATTGCAGTTTGAAAGCTCGGAGGTGGAATGTGCAAGGATCTGCATCGTTTCCAAGCTCAGGTCTTGCAAACATTGGGGATTTTTCACGTCTTCGCGAGGCATCTGCCGATGGAGATGCAACAACACACACGGAAGTTACATGCTACATATGTATTACTTTTTATTCCATACACTTTTAGTTTACCTTTGCACCTATTTTAAGTCGTACAGACAGTGTTTAATAAACTTTTCAAATCCTATGCTTATTAACATTAATCCCAATTGTACGTTCTAATTTTGATTATTATTATTTTTCAAGTGTAATATCTAAGAGAGAGAAATGAATATTTTTTCTCAACGTGTCTTTTGAAGCTAAAGAGCGCATGCTCATAGCGAGGGCTACAAAATAACTAATTATTGAGGGAAAAACAAGTGGGGTATTCAATTCAAAATTGCAAACTTTAATTATAATTATAAGGTACGGACTATCCATCCAATCAAGCGGTTTACGTCATCGTTTAGGGATTTTTGAAATTTTCTGTATATTTTCAAATATATTTTATTAACGGTATTTTAATAGTTTTTTTACCTTCCGTCACATTTAAGGAAGGTATTGTTTTTGGTCAACAAATTCGTTGGTGAGTTTTTAATGAATAAGCACGTTTGATGGTCCGTAGAATACGGATGTACTATTTTTAAGATGATGTCTGTATGTCTGTATGTATGTATGTATGTATGTATGTATGTATGTATGTATGTATGTATGTATGTATGTATGTATGTATGTATGTATGTATGTATGTATGTATGTATGTATGTATGTATGTATGTATGTATGTATGTATGTATGTATGTATGTATGTATGTATGTATGTATGTATGTATGTATGTATGTATGTATGTATGTATGTATGTATGTATGTATGTATGTATGTATGTATGTATGTATGTATGTATGTATGTATGTATGTATGTATGTATGTATGTATGTATGTATGTATGTATGTATGTATGTATGTATGTATGTATGTATGTATGTATGTATGTATGTATGTATGTATGTATGTATGTATGTATGTATGTATGTATGTATGTATGTATGTATGTATGTATGTATGTATGTATGTATGTATGTATGTATGTATGTATGTATGTATGTATGTATGTATGTATGTATGTATGTATGTATGTATGTATGTATGTATGTATGTATGTATGTATGTATGTATGTATGTATGTATGTATGTATGTATGTATGTATGTATGTATGTATGTATGTATGTATGTATGTATGTATGTATGTATGTATGTATGTATGTATGTATGTATGTATGTATGTATGTATGTATGTATGTATGTATGTATGTATGTATGTATGTATGTATGTATGTATGTATGTATGTAAGTATGGGTGTGTGTGTGTGTGTGCGTATGTGTGTCAGTGTGTGACAAATTTTTCCCCGACGATATTTCCAATACTACTATTCTAAGAATTATGATTCTTTCGTATTCCTCTTCTTTAGATCCATATGAAGAGTTGATTAAATTTTGGTTATAATTGATCCACCGGAAGTACCCTTATTTGAAGTTTTTAACAGTTTAGCAGTTAAATTTTATTTTTTGACAATTTATATTGTATAAATATTAAAGAAAATGTTCTTTTCTATACAGTTTGATTATACATTTTCCTTCATATTCAATGGATATACAGCTCGATTCACGAAAAAGTTTAAGCTAATCCTCATTTTTGGATTAGAAGTGGTATTAACATAAAAAGTAAAAGGTTTCCATAGTATAAACTAAAGTAAAAACTTTTCATTTATTAACATAAAAAATTAAAAACTTTTCATGGTATTAACATAAAACGTAAAAGGTTTTCATAGTATATACACAAAAAGTAAAAACTTTTCATGTATTAACATAAAAAGTAAATCTTTTCATGGTATTAACATAAAAAGTAAAATGTTTTCATAGTATATACACAAAAAGTAAAAACTTTTCATCTATTAACATAAAAAGTAAAAACTTTTTATGGTATTAACATGAAAAGTAAAAGGGTTTCATGGTATATACACAAAAAGTAAAAACTTTTTATGTATTAACATAAAAAGTAAAAACTTTTCATGGTATTAACATAAAAAGTAAAAAGTTTTCATAGTATATACACAAAAAGTAAAAACTTTTCATGTATAAACATAAAATGTAAAAACTTTTCATGGTATTAACATAAAAAGTAAAAGGTTTTCATGGTATATACACAAAAAGTTAAAACTTTTTATGTATTAACATAAAAAGTAAAACCTTTTCATGGTATTAACATAAAAAGTAAAAGGTTTTCATAGTATATACACAAAAATTAAAAACTGTTCAAGTATTAACATAAAAAGTAAAAACTTTTCATGGTATTAACATAAAAAGTAAAAGGTTTTCATAGTATATACACAAAAAGTAAAAATTTTTCATCTATTTACATAAAAAGTAAAAACTTTTTATGGTAGTAACATAAAAAGTAAAAGGTTTTCATGGTATATACACAAAAAGTAAAAACTTTGTATGTATTAACATAAAAAGTAAAAACTTTTCATGGTATTAACATAAAAAGTAAAAGGTTTTCATAGTATATACACAAAAAGGAAAAACTTTTCATCTATTAACAAAAAAAGTAAAAACTTTTTATGGTATTAACATAAAAAGTAAAAGGATTTCATGGTATATACACAAAAAGTAAAAACTTTTTATGTATTAACATAAAAAGTAAAAACTTTTCATGGTATTAACATAAAATGTAAAAACTTTTCATGGTATTAACATAAAAAGTAAAAGGTTTTCATGGTATATACACAAAAAGTAAAAACTTTTCATGGTATTAACATAAAAAGTAAAAGGTTTTCATAGTATATGCACAAAAAGTAAAAACTTTTTATGTATTAACATAAAAAGTAAAAACTTTTTATGTATTAACATAAAAAGTAAAAACTTTTTATGGTATTAACATAAAAAGTAAAAGGTTTTCATAGTATATACACAAAAAGTAAAAACTTTTTATGTATTAACATAAAAAGTAAAAACTTTTCATAGTATTAACATAAAAAGTAAAAGGTTTTCATAGTATATACACAAAAAGTAAAAACTTTTCATCTATTAACATAAAAAGTAAAAACTTTTTATGGTATTAACATAAAAAGTAAAAGGTTTTCATGGTATATACACAAAAAGTAAAAACTTTTTATGTATTAACATAAAAAGTAAAAACTTTTCATGGTATTAACATAAAAAGTAAAATGTTTTCATAGTATATACACAAAAAGTAAAAACTTTTCATCTATTAACATAAAAAGTAAAAACTTTTTATGGTATTAACATAAAAAGTAAAAGGTTTTCATGGTATATACACAAAAAGTAAAAACTTTTTATGTATTAACATAAAAAGTAAAAACTTTTCATGGTATTAACATAAAAAGTAAAAAGTTTTCATAGTATATACACAAAAAGTAAAAACTTTTCATGTATAAACATTAAATGTAAAAACTTTTCATGGTATTAACATAAAAAGTAAAAGGTTTTCATAGTATATACACAAAAAGTAAAAACTTTTTATGGTATTAACATAAAAAGTAAAAGGTTTTCATAGTATATACACAAAAAGTAAAAACTTTTTATGTATTAACATAAAAAGTAAAAACTTTTTATGGTATTAACATAACAAGTAAAAAGTTTTCATAGTATATACACAAAAAGTAAAAACTTTTTATGTATTAACATAAAAAGTAAAAACTTTTTATATATTAACTTGAAAAGTCAAAACTTTTCATGGTATTAACATAAAAAGTAAAAAGTTTTCATAGTATATACACAAAAAGTAAAAACTTTTTATGTATTAACATAAAAAGTAAAAACTTTTCTTTTTTAACATAAAAAGTAAAAACTTTTCATGGTATTAACATAAAAAGTAGAAGGTTTTCATAGTATATACACAAAAAGTAAAAACTTTTTATGTATTAACATAAAAAGTAAAAACTTTTCATGGTATTAACATAAAAAGTAAAAGGTTTTCATAGTATATAGACAAAAAGTAAAAACTTTTTATGTATTAACATAAAAAGTAAAAACTTTTTATGGTATTAACATAAAAAGTAAAAGGTTTTCATAGTATATACATAAAAAGTAAAAACTTTTTATGGTATTAACATAAAAAGTAAAAAGTTTTCGTAGTATATACACAAAAAGTAAAAACTTTTTATGTATTAACATAAAAAGTAAAAACTTTTCATATATTAACTTAAAAAGTTCAAACTTTTCATGGTATTAACATAAAAAGTAAAAGGTTTTCATAGTATATACACAAAAAGTAAAAACTTTTTATGTATTAACATAAAAAGTAAAAACTTTTTATGGTATTAACATAAAAAGTAAAAGGTTTTCATAGTATATACACAAAAAGTAAAAACTTTTTATGTATTAACATAAAAAGTAAAAACTTTTCATATATTTACATAAAAAGTAAATGGTTTTCATAGTATATACACAAAAAGTAAAAACTTTTCATCTATTAACATAAAAAGTAAAAACTTTTTATGGTATTAACATAAAAAGTAAAAGGTTTTCATGGTATATACACAAAAAGTAAAAACTTTTTATGTATTAACATAAAAAGTAAAAACTTTTCATGGTATTAACATAAAAAGTAAAAAGTTTTCATAGCATATACACAAAAAGTAAAAACTTTTTATGTATTAACATAAAAAGTAAAAACTTTTCATGGTATTAACATAAAAAGTAAAAAGTTTTCATAGTATATACACAAAAAGTAAAAACTTTTCATGTATAAACATAACATGTAAAAACTTTTCATGGTATTAACATAAAAAGTAAAAGGTTTTCATGGTATATACACAAAAAGTTAAAACTTTTTATGTATTAACATAAAAAGTAAAACCTTTTCATGGTATTAACATAAAAAGTAAAAGGTTTTCATAGTATATACACAAAAATTAAAAACTGTTCAAGTATTAACATAAAAAGTAAAAACTTTTCATGGTATTAACATAAAAAGTAAAAGGTTTTCATAGTATATACACAAAAAGTAAAAATTTTTCATCTATTTACATAAAAAGTAAAAACTTTTTATGGTAGTAACATAAAAAGTAAAAGGTTTTCATGGTATATACACAAAAAGTAAAAACTTTGTATGTATTAACATAAAAAGTAAAAACTTTTCATGGTATTAACATAAAAAGTAAAAGGTTTTCATAGTATATACACAAAAAGGAAAAACTTTTCATCTATTAACAAAAAAAGTAAAAACTTTTTATGGTATTAACATAAAAAGTAAAAGGATTTCATGGTATATACACAAAAAGTAAAAACTTTTTATGTATTAACATAAAAAGTAAAAACTTTTCATGGTATTAACATAAAAAGTAAAAAGTTTTCATAGTATATACACAAAAAGTAAAAACTTTTCATGTATAAACATTAAATGTAAAAACTTTTCATGGTATTAACATAAAAAGTAAAAGGTTTTCATAGTATATACACAAAAAGTAAAAACTTTTTATGGTATTAACATAAAAAGTAAAAGGTTTTCATAGTATATACACAAAAAGTAAAAACTTTTTATGTATTAACATAAAAAGTAAAAACTTTTTATGGTATTAACATAACAAGTAAAAAGTTTTCATAGTATATACACAAAAAGTAAAAACTTTTTATGTATTAACATAAAAAGTAAAAACTTTTTATATATTAACTTGAAAAGTCAAAACTTTTCATGGTATTAACATAAAAAGTAAAAAGTTTTCATAGTATATACACAAAAAGTAAAAACTTTTTATGTATTAACATAAAAAGTAAAAACTTTTCTTTTTTAACATAAAAAGTAAAAACTTTTCATGGTATTAACATAAAAAGTAGAAGGTTTTCATAGTATATACACAAAAAGTAAAAACTTTTTATGTATTAACATAAAAAGTAAAAACTTTTCATGGTATTAACATAAAAAGTAAAAGGTTTTCATAGTATATAGACAAAAAGTAAAAACTTTTTATGTATTAACATAAAAAGTAAAAACTTTTTATGGTATTAACATAAAAAGTAAAAGGTTTTCATAGTATATACATAAAAAGTAAAAACTTTTTATGGTATTAACATAAAAAGTAAAAAGTTTTCGTAGTATATACACAAAAAGTAAAAACTTTTTATGTATTAACATAAAAAGTAAAAACTTTTCATATATTAACTTAAAAAGTTCAAACTTTTCATGGTATTAACATAAAAAGTAAAAGGTTTTCATAGTATATACACAAAAAGTAAAAACTTTTTATGTATTAACATAAAAAGTAAAAACTTTTTATGGTATTAACATAAAAAGTAAAAGGTTTTCATAGTATATACACAAAAAGTAAAAACTTTTTATGTATTAACATAAAAAGTAAAAACTTTTCATATATTTACATAAAAAGTAAATGGTTTTCATAGTATATACACAAAAAGTAAAAACTTTTCATCTATTAACATAAAAAGTAAAAACTTTTTATGGTATTAACATAAAAAGTAAAAGGTTTTCATGGTATATACACAAAAAGTAAAAACTTTTTATGTATTAACATAAAAAGTAAAAACTTTTCATGGTATTAACATAAAAAGTAAAAAGTTTTCATAGCATATACACAAAAAGTAAAAACTTTTTATGTATTAACATAAAAAGTAAAAACTTTTCATGGTATTAACATAAAAAGTAAAAAGTTTTCATAGTATATACACAAAAAGTAAAAACTTTTCATGTATAAACATAACATGTAAAAACTTTTCATGGTATTAACATAAAAAGTAAAAGGTTTTCATGGTATATACACAAAAAGTTAAAACTTTTTATGTATTAACATAAAAAGTAAAACCTTTTCATGGTATTAACATAAAAAGTAAAAGGTTTTCATAGTATATACACAAAAATTAAAAACTGTTCAAGTATTAACATAAAAAGTAAAAACTTTTCATGGTATTAACATAAAAAGTAAAAGGTTTTCATAGTATATACACAAAAAGTAAAAATTTTTCATCTATTTACATAAAAAGTAAAAACTTTTTATGGTAGTAACATAAAAAGTAAAAGGTTTTCATGGTATATACACAAAAAGTAAAAAATTTGTATGTATTAACATAAAAAGTAAAAACTTTTCATGGTATTAACATAAAAAGTAAAAGGTTTTCATAGTATATACACAAAAAGGAAAAACTTTTCATCTATTAACAAAAAAAGTAAAAACTTTTTATGGTATTAACATAAAAAGTAAAAGGATTTCATGGTATATACACAAAAAGTAAAAACTTTTTATGTATTAACATAAAAAGTAAAAACTTTTCATGGTATTAACATAAAATGTAAAAACTTTTCATGGTATTAACATAAAAAGTAAAAGGTTTTCATGGTATATACACAAAAAGTAAAACTTTTCATGGTATTAACATAAAAAGTAAAAGGTTTTCATAGTATATGCACAAAAAGTAAAAACTTTTTATGTATTAACATAAAAAGTAAAAACTTTTTATGTATTAACATAAAAAGTAAAAACTTTTTATGGTATTAACATAAAAAGTAAAAGGTTTTCATAGTATATACACAAAAAGTAAAAACTTTTTATGTATTAACATAAAAAGTAAAAACTTTTCATAGTATTAACATAAAAAGTAAAAGGTTTTCATAGTATATACACAAAAAGTAAAAACTTTTCATCTATTAACATAAAAAGTAAAAACTTTTTATGGTATTAACATAAAAAGTAAAAGGTTTTCATGGTATATACACAAAAAGTAAAAACTTTTTATGTATTAACATAAAAAGTAAAAACTTTTCATGGTATTAACATAAAAAGTAAAATGTTTTCATAGTATATACACAAAAAGTAAAAACTTTTCATCTATTAACATAAAAAGTAAAAACTTTTTATGGTATTAACATAAAAAGTAAAAGGTTTTCATGGTATATACACAAAAAGTAAAAACTTTTTATGTATTAACATAAAAAGTAAAAACTTTTCATGGTATTAACATAAAAAGTAAAAAGTTTTCATAGTATATACACAAAAAGTAAAAACTTTTCATGTATAAACATTAAATGTAAAAACTTTTCATGGTATTAACATAAAAAGTAAAAGGTTTTCATAGTATATACACAAAAAGTAAAAACTTTTTATGGTATTAACATAAAAAGTAAAAGGTTTTCATAGTATATACACAAAAAGTAAAAACTTTTTATGTATTAACATAAAAAGTAAAAACTTTTTATGGTATTAACATAACAAGTAAAAAGTTTTCATAGTATATACACAAAAAGTAAAAACTTTTTATGTATTAACATAAAAAGTAAAAACTTTTTATATATTAACTTGAAAAGTCAAAACTTTTCATGGTATTAACATAAAAAGTAAAAAGTTTTCATAGTATATACACAAAAAGTAAAAACTTTTTATGTATTAACATAAAAAGTAAAAACTTTTCTTTTTTAACATAAAAAGTAAAAACTTTTCATGGTATTAACATAAAAAGTAGAAGGTTTTCATAGTATATACACAAAAAGTAAAAACTTTTTATGTATTAACATAAAAAGTAAAAACTTTTCATGGTATTAACATAAAAAGTAAAAGGTTTTCATAGTATATAGACAAAAAGTAAAAACTTTTTATGTATTAACATAAAAAGTAAAAACTTTTTATGGTATTAACATAAAAAGTAAAAGGTTTTCATAGTATATACACAAAAAGTAAAAACTTTTCATGTATTAACATAAAAAGTAAAAACTTTTTATGGTATTAACATAAAAAGTAAAAAGTTTTCGTAGTATATACACAAAAAGTAAAAACTTTTTATGTATTAACATAAAAAGTAAAAACTTTTCATATATTAACTTAAAAAGTTCAAACTTTTCATGGTATTAACATAAAAAGTAAAAGGTTTTCATAGTATATACACAAAAAGTAAAAACTTTTTATGTATTAACATAAAAAGTAAAAACTTTTTATGGTATTAACATAAAAAGTAAAAGGTTTTCATAGTATATACACAAAAAGTAAAAACTTTTTATGTATTAACATAAAAAGTAAAAACTTTTCATATATTTACATAAAAAGTAAATGGTTTTCATAGTATATACACAAAAAGTAAAAACTTTTCATCTATTAACATAAAAAGTAAAAACTTTTTATGGTATTAACATAAAAAGTAAAAGGTTTTCATGGTATATACACAAAAAGTAAAAACTTTTTATGTATTAACATAAAAAGTAAAAACTTTTCATGGTATTAACATAAAAAGTAAAAAGTTTTCATAGCATATACACAAAAAGTAAAAACTTTTTATGTATTAACATAAAAAGTAAAAACTTTTCATGGTATTAACATAAAAAGTAAAAAGTTTTCATAGCATATACACAAAAAGTAAAAACTTTTCATGTATAAACTTAAAATGTAAAAACTTTTCATGGTATTAACATAAAAAGTAAAAGGTTTTCATGGTATATACACAAAAAGTAAAAACTTTTTATGTATTAACATAAAATGTAAAAATTTTCATGGTATTAACATAAAAAGTAAAAGGTTTTCATAGTATATACACAAAAATTTAAAACTTTTCATGTATTAACATAAAAAGTAAAAAATTTTCATGGTATTAACATAAAAAGTAAAAGGTTTTCATAGTATATACACAAAAAGTAAAAATTTTTCATCTATTTACATAAAAAGTAAAAACTTTTTATGGTATTAACATAAAAAGTAAAAGGTTTTCATGGTATATACACAAAAAGTAAAAACTTTTTATGTAATAACATAAAAAGTAAAAACTTTTCATGGTATTAACATAAAAAGTAAAAGGTTTTCATAGTATATACACAAAAAGGAAAAACTTTTCTTCTATTAAAATAAAAAGTAAAAACTTTTTATGGTATTAACATAAAAAGTAAAAGGAACTTTTCATCTATTAACATAAAAAGTAAAAACTTTTTATGGTATTAACATAAAAAGTAAAAGGTTTTCATGGTATATACACAAAAAGTAAAAACTTTTGATGTATTAACATAAAAAGTAAAAACTTTTCATGGTATTAACATAAAAAGTAAAAGGTTTTCATAGTATATACACAAAAAGTAAAAACTTTTCATCTATTAACATAAAAAGTAAAAACTTTTTATGGTATTAACATAAAAAGTAAAAGGTTTTCATGGTATATACACAAAAAGTAAAAACTTTTTATGTATTAACATAAAAAGTAAAAACTTTTCATAGTATTAACATAAAAAGTAAAAGGTTTTCATAGTATATACACAAAAAGTAAAAACTTTTCATCTATTAACATAAAAAAGTAAAAACTTTTTATGGTATTAACATAAAAAGTAAAAGGTTTTCATGGTATATACACAAAAAGTAAAAACTTTTTATGTATTAACATAAAAAATAAAAACTTTTCATGGTATTAACATAAAAAGTAAAATGTTTTCATAGTATATACACAAAAAGTAAAAACTTTTCATCTATTAACATAAAAAGTAAAAACTTTTTATGGTATTAACATAAAAAGTAAAAGGTTTTCATGGTATATACACAAAAATTAAAAACTGTTCAAGTATTAACATAAAAAGTAAAAACTTTTCATGGTATTAACATAAAAAGTAAAAGGTTTTCATAGTATATACACAAAAAGTAAAAATTTTTCATCTATTTACATAAAAAGTAAAAACTTTTTATGGTATTAACATAAAAAGTAAAAGGTTTTCATGGTATATACACAAAAAGTAAAAAATTTGTATGTATTAACATAAAAAGTAAAAACTTTTCATGGTATTAACATAAAAAGTAAAAGGTTTTCATAGTATAAACACAAAAAGGAAAAACTTTTCATCTATTAACATAAAAAGTAAAAGGATTTCATGGTATATACACAAAAAGTAAAAACTTTTTATGTATTAACATAAAAAGTAAAAGGTTTTCATGGTATATACACAAAAAGTAAAAACTTTTTATGTATTAACATAAAAAGTAAAAACTTTTTATGGGATTAACATAAAAAGTAAAAGGTTTTCATAGTATATACACAAAAAGTAAAAACTTTTCATGTATAAACATAAAATGTAAAAACTTTTCATGGTATTAACATAAAAAGTAAAAGGTTTTCATAGTATATACACAAAAAGTAAAAACTTTTTATGGTATTAACATAAAAAGTAAAAGGTTTTCATAGTATATACACAAAAAGTAAAAACTTTTCATGTATTAACATAAAAAGTAAAAACTTTTTATGGTATTAACATAAAAAGTAAAAAGTTTTCATAGTATATACACAAAAAGTAAAAACTTTTTATGTATTAACATAAAAAGTAAAAACTTTTCATATATTAACTTGAAAAGTTAAAACTTTTCATGGTATTAACATAAAAAGTAAAAAGTTTTCATAGTATATACACAAAAAGTAAAAACTTTTTATGTATTAACATAAAAAGTAAAAACTTTTCATATATTAACATAAAAAGTAAAAACTTTTCATGGTATTAACATAAAAAGTAGAAGGTTTTCATAGTATATACACAAAATGTAAAAACTTTTTATGTATTAACATAAAAAGTAAAAACTTTTCATGGTATTAACATAAAAAGTAAAAGGTTTTCATAGTATATAGACAAAAAGTAAAAACTTTTTATGTATTAACATAAAAAGTAAAAACTTTTTATGGTATTAACATAAAAAGTAAAAGGTTTTCATAGTATATACACAAAAAGTAAAAACTTTTCATGTATTAACATAAAAAGTAAAAACTTTTTATGGTATTAACATAAAAAGTAAAAAGTTTTCATAGTATATACACAAAAAGTAAAAACTTTTTATGTATTAACATAAAAAGTAAAAGCTTTTCATATATTAACTTAAAAAGTTATGGTATTAACATAAAAAGTAAAAGGTTTTCATAGTATATACACAAAAAGTAAAAACTTTTTATGTATTAACATAAAATGTAAAAACTTTTCATGGTATTAACATAAAAAGTAAAAGGTTTTCATGGTATATACACAAAAAGTAAAAACTTTTTATGTATTAACATAAAATGTAAAAACTTTTCATGGTATTAACATAAAAAGTAAAAGGTTTTCATAGTATATACACAAAAAGGAAAAACTTTTCATCTATTAACATAAAAAGTAAAAACTTTTTATGGTATTAACATAAAAAGTAAAAGGTGTTCATGGTATATACACAAAAAGTAAAAACTTTTTATGTATTAACATAAAAAGTAAAAACTTTTCATGGTATTAACATAAAAAGTAAAAGGTTTTCATAGTATATACACAAAAAGGAAAAACTTTTCATCTATTAACATAAAAAGTAAAAACTTTTTATGGTATTAACATAAAAAGTAAAAGGATTTCATGGTATATACACAAAAAGTAAAAACTTTTTATGTATTAACATAAAAAGTAAAAACTTTTCATGGTATTAACATAAAAAGTAAAAGGTTTTCATAGTATATACACAAAAAGTAAAAACTTTTCATCTATTAACATAAAAAGTAAAAACTTTTTATGTATTAACATAAAAAGTAAAAGGTTTTCATAGTATATACACAAAAAGTAAAAACTTTTTATGTATTAACATAAAAAGTAAAAACTTTTCATAGTATTAACATAAAAAGTAAAAGGTTTTCATAGTATATAAACAAAAAGTAAAAACTTTTCATCTATTAACATAAAAAAGTAAAAACTTTTTATGGTATTAACATAAAAAGTAAAAGGTTTTCATGGTATATACACAAAAAGTAAAAACTTTTTATGTATTAACATAAAAAGTAAAAACTTTTCATGGAATTAACATAAAAAGTAAAATGTTTTCATAGTATATACACAAAAAGTAAAAACTTTTCATCTATTAACATAAAAAGTAAAAACTTTTTATGGTATTAACATAAAAAGTAAAAGGTTTTCATGGTATATACACAAAAAGTAAAAACTTTTTATGTATTAACATAAAAAGTAAAAAGTTTTCATAGTATATACACAAAAAGTAAAAACTTTTCATGTATAAACATAAAATGTAAAAACTTTTCATGGTATATACACAAAAAGTAAAAACTTTTTATGTATTAACATAAAATGTAAAAACTTTTCATGGTATTAACATAAAAAGTAAAAGGTTTTCATAGTATATACACAAAAATTAAAAACTGTACAAGTATTAACATAAAAAGTAAAAACTTTTCATAGTATATACACAAAAAGGAAAAACTTTTCATCTATTAACATAAAAAGTAAAAACTTTTTATGGTATTAACATAAAAAGTAAAAGGATTTCATGGTATATACACAAAAAGTAAAAACTTTTTATGTATTAACATAAAAAGTAAAAACTTTTCATGGTATTAACATAAAATGTAAAAACTTTTCATGGTATTAACATAAAAAGTAAAAGGTTTTCATGGTATATACACAAAAAGTAAAAACTTTTTATGTATTAACATAAAAAGTAAAAACTTTTTATGGTATTAACATAAAAAGTAAAAGGTTTTCATAGTATATACACAAAAAGTAAAAACTTTTCATGTATAAACATAAAATGTAAAAACTTTTCATGGTATTAACATAAAAAGTAAAAGGTTTTCATAGTATATACACAAAAAGTAAAAACTTTTTATGGTATTAACATAAAAAGTAAAAGGTTTTCATAGTATATACACAAAAAGTAAAAACTTTTCATGTATTAACATAAAAAGTAAAAACTTTTTATGGTATTAACATAAAAAGTAAAAAGTTTTCATAGTATATACACAAAAAGTAAAAACTTTTTATGTATTAACATAAAAAGTAAAAACTTTTCATGGTATTAACATAAAAAGTAAAAAGTTTTCATAGTATATACACAAAAAGTAAAAACTTTTCATGTATAAACATAAAATGTAAAAACTTTTCATGGTATTAACATAAAAAGTAAAAGGTTTTCATGGTATATACACAAAAAGTAAAAACTTTTTATGTATTAACATAAAATGTAAAAACTTTTGATGGTATTAACATAAAAAGTAAAAGGTTTTCATAGTATATACACAAAAATTAAAAACTGTTCAAGTATTAACATAAAATGTAAAAACTTTTCATGGTATTAACATAAAAAGTAAAAGGTTTTCATAGTATATACACAAAAATTAAAAACTGTTTAAGTATTAACATAAAAAGTAAAAACTTTTCATGGTATTAACATAAAAAGTAAAAGGTTTTCATAGTATATACACAAAAAGTAAAAATTTTTCATCTATTTACATAAAAAGTAAAAACTTTTTATGGTATTAACATAAAAAGTAAAAGGTTTTCATGGTATATACACAAAAAGTAAAAAATTTGTATGTATTAACATAAAAAGTAAAAACTTTTCATGGTATTAACATAAAAAGTAAAAGGTTTTCATAGTATATACACAAAAAGGAAAAACTTTTCATCTATTAACATAGAAAGTAAAAGGATTTCATAGTATA
Organism: Ophonus ardosiacus; assembly: GCA_943142095.1. NCBI lineage: Eukaryota > Metazoa > Arthropoda > Insecta > Coleoptera > Carabidae > Ophonus > Ophonus ardosiacus. The sequence goes on along the minus strand of OW964827.1, from coordinate 45,386,572 downwards.
TACACAAAAAGTAAAAACTTTTTATGTATTAACATAAAAAGTAAAAGGTTTTCATGGTATATACACAAAAAGTAAAAACTTTTTATGTATTAACATAAAAAGTAAAAACTTTTTATGGTATTAACATAAAAAGTAAAAGGTTTTCATAGTAAATACACAAAAAGTAAAACTTTTCATGTATAAACATAAAATGTAAAAACTTTTCATGGTATTAACATAAAAAGTAAAAGGTTTTCATAGTATATACACAAAAAGTAAAAACTTTTTATGGTATTAACATAAAAAGTAAAAGGTTTTCATAGTATATACACAAAAAGTAAAAACTTTTCATGTATTAACATAAAAAGTTAAAACTTTTTATAATATTAACATAAAAAGTAAAAAGTTTTCATAGTATATACACAAAAAGTAAAAACTTTTTATGTATTAACATAAAAAGTAAAAACTTTTCATATATTAACATAAAAAGTAAAAACTTTTCATGGTATTAACGTAAAAAGTAGAAGGTTTTCATAGTATATACACAAAAAGTAAAAACTTTTTATGTATTAACATAAAAAGTAAAAACTTTTCATGGTATTAACATAAAAAGTAAAAAGTTTTCATAGTATATACACAAAAAGTAAAAACTTTTCATGTATAAACATAAAATGTAAAAACTTTTCATGGTATTAACATAAAAAGTAAAAGGTTTTCATGGTATATACACAAAAAGTAAAAACTTTTTATGTATTAACATAAAATGTAAAAACTTTTCATGGTATAAACATAAAAAGTAAAAGGTTTTCATAGTATATACACAAAAATTAAAAACTTTTTATGGTATTAACATAAAAAGTAAAAGGTTTTCATAGTATATACACAAAAAGTAAAAACTTTTCATGGTATTAACATAAAAAGTAAAAGGTTTTCATAGTATATACACAAAAAGTAAAAATTTTTCATCTATTTACATAAAAAGTAAAAACTTTTTATGGTATTAACATAAAAAGTAAAAGGTTTTCATGGTATATACACAAAAAGTAAAAAATTTGTATGTATTAACATAAAAAGTAAAAACTTTTCATGGTATTAACATAAAAAGTAAAAGGTTTTCATAGTATATACACAAAAAGGAAAAACTTTTCATCTATTAACATAAAAAGTAAAAGGATTTCATAGTATATACACAAAAAGTAAAAACTTTTTATGTATTAACATAAAAAGTAAAAAGTTTTCATGGTATATACACAAAAAGTAAAAACTTTTTATGTATTAACATAAAAAGTAAAAACTTTTTATGGTATTAACATAAAAAGTAAAAGGTTTTCATAGTAAATACACAAAAAGTAAAACTTTTCATGTATAAACATAAAATGTAAAAACTTTTCATGGTATTAACATAAAAAGTAAAAGGTTTTCATAGTATATACACAAAAAGTAAAAACTTTTTATGGTATTAACATAAAAAGTAAAAGGTTTTCATAGTATATACACAAAAAGTAAAAACTTTTCATGTATTAACATAAAAAGTTAAAACTTTTCATGGTATTAACATAAAAAGTAAAAAGTTTTCATAGTATATACACAAAAAGTAAAAACTTTTTATGTATTAACATAAAAAGTAAAAACTTTTCATATATTAACATAAAAAGTAAAAACTTTTCATGGTATTAACGTAAAAAGTAGGTTTTCATAGTATATACACAAAAAGTAAAAACTTTTTATGTATTAACATAAAAAGTAAAAACTTTTCATGGTATTAACATAAAAAGTAAAAGGTTTTCATAGTATATAGACAAAAAGTAAAAGGTTTTCATAGTATATACACAAAAAGTAAAAACTTTTCATGTATTAACATAAAAAGTAAAAACTTTTTATGGTATTAATATAAAAAGTAAAAAGTTTTCATAGTATATACACAAAAAGTAAAAACTTTTTATGTATTAACATAAAAAGTAAAAACTTTTCATATATTAACTTAAAAAGTTCAAACTTTTCATGGTATTAACATAAAAAGTAAAAGGTTTTCATAGTATATACACAAAAAGTAAAAACTTTTTATGTATTTACATAAAAAGTAAAAACTTTTTATGGTATTAACATAAAAAGTAAAAGGTTTTTATAGTATATACACAAAAAGTAAAAACTTTTTATGTATTAACATAAAAAGTAAAAACTTTTCATATATTTACATAAAAAGTAAATGGTTTTCATAGTATATACACAAAAAGTAAAAACTTTTCATCTATTAACATAAAAAGTAAAAGGTTTTCATGGTATATACACAAAAAGTAAAAACTTTTTATGTATTAACATAAAAAGTAAAAACTTTTCATGGTATTAACATAAAAAGTAAAAAGTTTTCATAGCATATACACAAAAAGTAAAAACTTTTCATGTATAAACTTAAAATGTAAAAACTTTTCATGGTATTAACATAAAAAGTAAAAGGTTTTCATAGTATATACACAAAAATTAAAAACTTTTCATGTATTAACATAAAAACTAAAAAATTTTCATGGTATTAACATAAAAAGTAAAAGGTTTTCATAGTATATACACAAAAAGTAAAAATTTTTTATCTATTTACATAAAAAGTAAAAACTTTTTATGGTATTAACATAATAAGTAAAAGGTTTTCATGGTATATACACAAAAAGTAAAAACTTTTTATGTATTAACATAAAAAGTAAAATGTTTTCATAGTATATACACAAAAAGTAAAAACTTTTCATCTATTAACATAAAAAGTAAAAACTTTTTATGGTATTAACATAAAAAGTAAAAGGTTTTCATGGTATATACACAAAAAGTAAAAACTTTTTATGTATTAACATAAAAAGTAAAAACTTTTCATGGTATTAACATAAAAAGTAAAAAGTTTTCATAGTATATACACAAAAAGTAAAAACTTTTCATGTATAAACATAAAATGTAAAAACTTTTCATGGTATTAACATAAAAAGTAAAAGGTTTTCATGGTATATACACAAAAAGTAAAAACTTTTTATGTATTAACATAAAATGTAAAAACTTTTCATGGTATTAACATAAAAAGTAAAAGGTTTTCATAGTATATACACAAAAATTAAAAACTGTTCAAGTATTAACATAAAATGTAAAAACTTTTCATGGTATTAACATAAAAAGTAAAAGGTTTTCATAGTATATACACAAAAATTAAAAACTGTTTAAGTATTAACATAAAAAGTAAAAACTTTTCATGGTATTAACATAAAAAGTAAAAGGTTTTCATAGTATATACACAAAAAGTAAAAATTTTTCATCTATTTACATAAAAAGTAAAAACTTTTTATGGTATTAACATAAAAAGTAAAAGGTTTTCATGGTATATACACAAAAAGTAAAAAATTTGTATGTATTAACATAAAAAGTAAAAACTTTTCATGGTATTAACATAAAAAGTAAAAGGTTTTCATAGTATATACACAAAAAGGAAAAACTTTTCATCTATTAACATAAAAAGTAAAAGGATTTCATAGTATATACACAAAAAGTAAAAACTTTTTATGTATTAACATAAAAAGTAAAAGGTTTTCATGGTATATACACAAAAAGTAAAAACTTTTTATGTATTAACATAAAAAGTAAAAACTTTTTATGGTATTAACATAAAAAGTAAAAGGTTTTCATAGTAAATACACAAAAAGTAAAACTTTTCATGTATAAACATAAAATGTAAAAACTTTTCATGGTATTAACATAAAAAGTAAAAGGTTTTCATAGTATATACACAAAAAGTAAAAACTTTTTATGGTATTAACATAAAAAGTAAAAGGTTTTCATAGTATATACACAAAAAGTAAAAACTTTTCATGTATTAACATAAAAAGTTAAAACTTTTCATGGTATTAACATAAAAAGTAAAAAGTTTTCATAGTATATACACAAAAAGTAAAAACTTTTTATGTATTAACATAAAAAGTAAAAACTTTTCATATATTAACATAAAAAGTAAAAACTTTTCATGGTATTAACGTAAAAAGTAGAAGGTTTTCATAGTATATACACAAAAAGTAAAAACTTTTTATGTATTAACATAAAAAGTAAAAACTTTTCATGGTATTAACATAAAAAGTAAAAGGTTTTCATAGTATATAGACAAAAAGTAAAAGGTTTTCATAGTATATACACAAAAAGTAAAAACTTTTCATGTATTAACATAAAAAGTAAAAACTTTTTATGGTATTAATATAAAAAGTAAAAAGTTTTCATAGTATATACACAAAAAGTAAAAACTTTTTATGTATTAACATAAAAAGTAAAAACTTTTCATATATTAACTTAAAAAGTTCAAACTTTTCATGGTATTAACATAAAAAGTAAAAGGTTTTCATAGTATATACACAAAAAGTAAAAACTTTTTATGTATTTACATAAAAAGTAAAAACTTTTTATGGTATTAACATAAAAAGTAAAAGGTTTTTATAGTATATACACAAAAAGTAAAAACTTTTTATGTATTAACATAAAAAGTAAAAACTTTTCATATATTTACATAAAAAGTAAATGGTTTTCATAGTATATACACAAAAAGTAAAAACTTTTCATCTATTAACATAAAAAGTAAAAGGTTTTCATGGTATATACACAAAAAGTAAAAACTTTTTATGTATTAACATAAAAAGTAAAAACTTTTCATGGTATTAACATAAAAAGTAAAAAGTTTTCATAGCATATACACAAAAAGTAAAAACTTTTCATGTATAAACTTAAAATGTAAAAACTTTTCATGGTATTAACATAAAAAGTAAAAGGTTTTCATAGTATATACACAAAAATTAAAAACTTTTCATGTATTAACATAAAAACTAAAAAATTTTCATGGTATTAACATAAAAAGTAAAAGGTTTTCATAGTATATACACAAAAAGTAAAAATTTTTTATCTATTTACATAAAAAGTAAAAACTTTTTATGGTATTAACATAATAAGTAAAAGGTTTTCATGGTATATACACAAAAAGTAAAAACTTTTTATGTATTAACATAAAAAGTAAAAACTTTTCATGGTATTAACATAAAAAGTAAAAGGTTTTCATAGTATATACACAAAAAGGAAAAACTTTTCTTCTATTAAAATAAAAAGTAAAAACTTTTTATGGTATTAACATAAAAAGTAAAAGGATTTCATGGTATATACACAAAAAGTAAAAACTTTTTATGTATTAACATAAAAAGTAAAAACTTTTCATGGTATTAACATAAAAAGTAAAAAGTTTTCATAGTATATACACAAAAAGTAAAAACTTTTCATCTATTAACATAAAAAGTAAAAACTTTTTATGGTATTAACATAAAAAGTAAAAGGTTTTCATGGTATATACACAAAAAGTAAAAACTTTTTATGTATTAACATAAAAAGTAAAAACTTTTCATGGTATTAACATAAAAAGTAAAAGGTTTTCATAGTATATACACAAAAAGTAAAAACTTTTCATCTATTAACATAAAAAGTAAAAACTTTTTATGGTATTAACATAAAAAGTAAAAAGTTTTCATAGTATAAACACAAAAAGTAAAAACTTTTCATGGTATTAACATAAAAAGTAAAAGGTTTTCATAGTATATACACAAAAAGTAAAAACTTTTAATGTATTAACATAAAAAGTAAAAACTTTTCATGGTATTAACATAAAAAGTAAAAAGTTTTCATAGTATATACACAAAAAGTAAAAACGTTTCATGTATAAACATAAAATGTATAAACTTTTCATGGTATTAACATAAAAAGTAAAAGGTTTTCATGGTATATACACAAAAAGTAAAAACTTTTTATGTATTAACATAAAAAGTAAAAACTTTTCATGGTATTAACATAAAAAGTAAAAGGTTTTCATAGTATATACACAAAAAGTAAAAACTTTTCATGTATAAACATAGAATGTAAAAACTTTTCATGGTATTAACATAAAAAGTAAAAAGTTTTCATAGTATATACACAAAAAGTAAAAACTTTTTATGTATTAACATAAAAAGTAAACACTTTTTATGGTATTAACATAAAAAGTAAAAAGTTTTCATAGTATATACACAAAAAGTAAAAACTTTTTATGTATTAACATAAAAAGTAAAAACTTTTCATATATTAACTTAAAAAGTTAAAACTTTTCATGGTATTAACATAAAAAGTAAAAAGTTTTCATAGTATATACACAAAAAGTAAAAACTTTTTATGTACTAACACAAAAAGTAAAAACTTTTCATGTATAAACATAAAATGAAAAAACTTTTCATGGTATTAACATAAAAAGTAAAAGGTTTTCATGGTATATACACAAAAAGTAAAAACTTTTTACGTATTAACATAAAAAGTAAAAACTTTTTAAGGTATTAACGTAAAAAGTAAAAGGTTTTCATAGTATATACACAAAAAGTAAAAACTTTTCATGTATAAACATAAAATGTAAAAACTTTTCATGGTATTAACATAAAAAGTAAAAGGTTTTCATAGTATATACACAAAAAGTAAAAACTTTTTATGTATTAACATAAAAAGTAAAAACTTTTTATGGTATTAACATAAAAAGTAAAAGGTTTTCATAGTATATACACAAAAAGTAAAAACTTTTCATGTATTAACATAAAAAGTAAAAACTTTTTATGGTATTAACATAAAAAGTAAAAAGTTTTCATAGTATATACACAAAAAGTAAAAACTTTTTATGTATTAACATAAAAAGTAAAAACTTTTCATATATTAACTTAAAAAGTTAAAACTTTTCATGGTATTAACATAAAAAGTAAAAGGTTTTCATAGTATATACACAAAAAGTAAAAACTTTTTATGTATTAACATAAAAAGTAAAAACTTTTTATGGTATTAACATAAAAAGTAAAAGGTTTTCATAGTATATACACAAAAAGTAAAAACTTTTCATCTATTAACATAAAAAGTAAAAACTTTTCATGGTATTAAAATAAAAAGTAAAAACTTTTTATGGTATTAACATAAAAAGTAAAAGTTTTCATAGTATATACACAAAAAGTAACAACTTATCATGTATTAACATAAAAAGTAAAAACTTTTCATGGTATTAACATAAAAAGTAAAAGGTTTTCATAGTATATACACAAAAAGTAAAAACTTTTCAAGTATTAACATAAAAAGTAAAAGGTTTTCATAGTATATACACAAAAAATAAAAACTTTTCATCTGTTAAAATAAAAAGTAAAAACTTTTTTTAGTATTAATATAAAAAAGTAAAAGTTTTCATAGTATATACACAAAAAGTAACTTTTCATGTATTAACATAAAAAGTTAAAACTTTTCATGGTATTAACATAAAAAGTAAAAGGTTTTCATAGTATATACACAAAAAGTAAAAACTTTTTATGTATTAACATAAAAAGTAAAAACTTTTCATGGTATTAACATAAAAAGTAAAAACTTTTCATAAAATATACACAAAAAGTAAAAACTTTTCATGTATAAACATAAAATGTAAAAACTTTTCATGGTATTAACATAAAAAGTAAAAGGTTTTCATAGTATATACACAAAAATTAAAAACTTGTCATGTATTAACATAAAAAGTAAAAACTTTTCATGGTATTAACATAAAAAGTAAAAGGTTTTCATAGTATATATACAAAAAGTAAAAAATTTTCATGGTATTAACATAAAAAGTAAAAGGTTTTCATAGTATATACACAAAAAGTAAAAACTTTTCAAGTATTAACATAAAAAGTAAAAGGTTTTCATAGTATATACACAAAAAGTAACAACTTATCATGTATTAACATAAAAAGTAAAAACTTTTCATGGTATTAACATAAAAAGTAAAAGGTTTTCATAGTATATACACAAAAAGTAAAAACTTTTCAAGTATTAACATAAAAAGTAAAAGGTTTTCATAGTATGTACACAAAAAATAAAAACTTTTCATCTGTTAATATAAAAAGTAAAAACTTTTTATGGTATTAACATAAAAAAGTAAAAGTTTTCATAGTATATACACAAAAAGTAAAAACTTTTCATGTATTAACATAAAAAGTAAAAGGTTTTCCTAGTATATACACAAAAAATAAAAACTTTTCATGGTATTAACATAAAAAGTAAAAGGTTTTCATAGTATATACACAAAAAGTAAAAACTTTTCAAGTATTAACATAAAAAGTAAAAGGTTTTCATAGTATATACACAAAAAGTAACAACTTATCATGTATTAACATAAAAAGTAAAAACTTTTCATGGTATTAACATAAAAAGTAAAAGGTTTTCATAGTATATACACAAAAAGTAAAAACTTTTCAAGTATTAACATAAAAAGTAAAAGGTTTTCATAGTATATACACAAAAAGTAAAAACTTTTCAAGTATTAACATAAAAAGTAAAAGGTTTTCATAGTATGTACACAAAAAATAAAAACTTTTCATCTGTTAATATAAAAAGTAAAAACTTTTAATGGTATTAACATAAAAAAGTAAAAGTTTTCATAGTATATACACAAAAAGTAAAAACTTTTCATATATTAACATTAAAAGTAAAAACTTTTCATGGTATTAACATAAAAAGTAAAAGGTTTTAATAGTATATACACAAAAAGTAAACACTTTTATTAAAATAAAAAGTAAAAACTTTTTATGGTATTAACATAAAAAAGTAAAAGTTTTCATAGTATATACACAAAAAGTAACAACTTATCATGTATTAACATAAAAAGTAAAAGGTTTTCATAGTATATACACAAAAAGTAAAAACTTTTATCTATTAACATAAAAAGTAAAAACTTTTTATGGTATTAACATAAAAAGTAAAAGGTTTTCATAGTATATACACAAAAAGTGAAAACTTTTCATCTATTAACATAAAAAGTAAAAACTTTTTATGGTATTAACATAAAAAGTAAAAGGTTTTCATGGTATATACACAAAAAGTAAAAACTTTTTATGTATTAAGATAAAAAATTAAAACTTTTCATGGTATTAACATAAAAAGTAAAAGGTTTTCATAGTATATACACAAAATGTAAAAACTTTTTATGTATTAACATAAAAAGTAAAACCTTTTCATGGTATTAACATAAAAAGTAAAAGGTTTTCATAGTATATACACAAAAAGTAAAAACTTTTCATGTATTAACATAAAAAGTAAAAACTTTTCATGGTATTAACATAAAAAGTAAAAGATTTTCATAGTATATACACAAAAAGTAAAAACTTTTCAAGTATTAACATAAAAAGTAATAGGTTTTCATTGTATATACACAAAAAATAAAAACTTTTCATCTATTAAAATAAAAAGTAAAAACTTTTTATGGTATTAACATAAAAAAGGAAAAGTTTTCATAGTATATACACAAAAAGTAACAACTTATCATGTATAAACATAAAAAGTAAAAACTTTTCATGGTATTAACATAAAAAGTAAAAGGTTTTCATAGAATATACACAAAAAGTAAAAACTTTTCAAGTATTAACATAAAAAGTAAAAGGTTTTCATAGTATATACAGAAAAAATAAAAACTTTTCATCTATTAAAATAAAAAGTAAAAAACTTTTATGGTATTAACATGAAAAAGTAAAAGTTTTCATAGTATATACACAAAAAGTAAAAACTTTTCATGTATTAACATTAAAAGTAAAAACTTTTCATGGTATTAACATAAAAAGTAAAAGGTTTTAGTAGTATATACACAAAAAGTAAAAACTTTTCATGTTTTAACATAAAAAGTAAACACTTTTCATGGTATTAACATAAAAAGTAAAAGGTTTTCATAGTATATACACAAAAAGTAAAAACTTTTCATCTATTAACATAAAAAGTAAAAACTTTTTATGGTATTAACATAAAAAGTAAAAGGTTTTCATAGTATATACACAAAAAGTAAAAACTTTTAATGTATTTAGATAAAAAGTAAAAACTTTTCATGGTATTAACATAAAAAGTAAAAGGTTTTCATAGTATATACACAAAATGTATAAACTTTTCATGTATTAACATAAAAAGTAAAAACTTTTCATGGTATTAACATAAAAAATCTGTTGTGGCCAGCACAAAACCTTCCGTCAATTCGATGTATTTTGTACATATCCTATACCAAAAGTTCCTTGAAAAAGATTCTATATATTATCCTGTATAATTGTAACAAGAACACACTATTTTTTACATATCCATACTGAAAGTTCCTTTGAAAAGATTCTAAAATCTAATAAAATTTTAATACGAATACGAACGTACATTATATATTGCACTTAACACGTCCTCCTGCTTCAACTTTGCCCTATTTTATTAGAAGTCGCTGTTTCTTACTCTTCTCTTCTACTCATTCCTGTCCAAAGCACATTCGTGACATAGTTCTTCCTCTCTCAAATCTTCTGCTATACAGTCCTTCCATCTTCTCTTCCCACTGGCTAGGGACACTCTGTAACTTATATCACTTTCAGATCATATATTTTCCACTTTGGTTTTGCACTTGCTACTGACATCTGTCAATTAGATTTTTTTGAATATATGTATCTGTTGTTTTCATAATTTTTGCAATGCTGACTGATTTTCGAAAGTTAATCTCTCTTAATCTCTCTATGACTCTATATCTATTGAATATGAAGGAAAATGTATAATCGAACCGTATAAAGAATAAGATATTCTTTCTATTGATAATCACATAAAATGTCGAAAATGATATTTAACTGGGATTTTTCAAGAAAAACTGTTAAGAACTTCAAATAAGGGTACTTCCGGTTGACCAATTATAACCAAAATCTAATTAGCTATTCATATGGTTGTAAAGAAGAGGAATATGAAAGAATCATAATTTTTAGAATCGTAGTTTTGGAGTTATCGTCGGAGAAAAATTTGTCACACACACACACATACACACGGACACACACACACAGACACACACACAGACACACACACACAGACACACACACGGACACACACACACACATACAGACATCATCTTAAAAATAGTACATTCGTATAGTAGGGACCCTAAAACGTGCTTATTCATTAAAAACTCACCACCAAATTTTTTGACCAAAAACAATACCTTCCTTTTGACGGAAGGTAAAAAGTAAAAGTTTTCATAGTATATACACAAAAAGTAAAAACTTATCATGTATTAACATAAAAAGTAAAAACTTTTCATGGTATTAACATAAAAAGTAAAAGGTTTTCATAGTATATACACAAAAAGTAAAAACTTGGTATTAACATAAAAAGTAAAAGGTTTTCATAGTATATACACAAAAAGTAAAAATTTTTTATATATTAACATAAAAAGTAAAAACTTTTCATGGTATTATTTATTTTTTTATTTATTTAAATTTTGACTGTATTACATTTTACAATGTTTCAGCACGTCAAGTAAAACAAAAAAATATAAAATAAGTACATAATAATGTATACAATTTAGAGTAAACTTACCTAACTGTGTTTCATAGTTTTAAAATCAGAGTGAAGATACTCATTAATAGAATAAAAAGCATTATTAATCAAATAAAATTTGATTATCATTTTGATTTTTTTTATACTTAAATTTTTATGTATTAGCATAAAAAGTAAAAACTTTTCATGCTATTAACATAAAAAGTAAAAAATTTACGTAGTATATACACAAAAAGTAAAAGTAAAAACTTTTAATGGTATTAACATAAAAAGTAAAAGGTTTTCAAAGTATATACACAAAAAGTAAAAACTTTTTATGTATTAACATAAAAAGTAAAAACTTTTCATGGTATTAACGTAAAAAGTAAAAAGTTTTCTTAGTATATACACAAAAATTAAAAACTTTTCATGTATTAACATAAAAAGTAAAAACTTTTCATGGTATTAACATAAAAAGTAAAAGGGTTTCATAGTATATACACAAAAAGTAAAAACTTTTCATCTATTAACATAAAAAGTAAAAACTTTTTGTGGTATTAACATAAAAAGTAAAAGGTTTTCATAGTATATACACAAAAAGTAAAAACTTTTTATGTATTAACATAAAAAGTAAATACTTTTCATGGTATTAACATAAAAAGTAAAAGGTTTTCATAGTATATACACAAAAATTAAAAACTTTTTATGTATTAACATAAAAAGTAAAAACTTTTTATAATATTAACATAATAAGTAAAAGGTTTCATAGTATATACACAAAAATTAAAAACTTTGCATGTATTAACATAAAAAGTAAAAACTTTTCATGGTATTAACATAAAAGTAAAAGGTTATCATAGTATATACACAAAAAGTAAAATCTTTTTATCTTTTAACATAAAAAGTAAAAACTTTTTATGGTATTAACATAAAAAGTTAAAGGTTTTCAAAGTATATACACAAAAAGTAAAAACTTTTTATGTATTAACATAAAAAGTAAAAACTTTTCATGGTATTAACATAAAAAGTAAAAGGTTTTCTTAGTATATAACATAAAAAGTAAAAAGTTTTAATAGTATATACACAAAAAGTAAAAACTTTTTATGGTACTAACATAAAAAGTAAAAGGTTTTGATAGTATATACACAAAAAGTAAAAACTTTTCATCTATTAACATAAAAAGTAAAAACTTTTTATGGTATTAACATAAAAAGTAAAAGGTTTTTATAGTATATACACAAAAAGTAAAAACTTTTTATGTATTAACATAAAAAGTAAAAGGTTTTTATAGTATATACACAAAAAGTAAAAACTTTTCATGTTTTAACATAAAATGTAAAAAAATTTCATGGTATTAACATAAAAAGTAAAAGATTTTCATAGTATATACACAAAAATTAAAAACGTTTCATGTATTAACATAAAATGTAAAAACTTTTCATGGTATTAACATAAAAAGTAAAAGGTTTTCATAGCATATACACAAAATGTAAAAACTTTTTATGTATTAACATAAAAAGTAAAAGGTTTTCATAGTATATACACAAAAATTAAAAACTTTTTATGTATTAACATAAAAAGTAAAAACTTTTCATGCTATTAACATAAAAAGTAAAAAATTTACGTAGTATATACACAAAAAGTAAAAGTAAAAACTTTTAATGGTATTAATATAAAAAGTAAAAGGTTTTCATAGTATATACCCAAAAAGTAAAAACTTTTCATCTATTAACATAAAAAGTAAAAACTTTTTATGGTATTAACATAAAAAGTAAAAGGTTTTCAAAGTATATACACAAAAAGTAAAAACTTTTTATGTATTAATATAAAAAGTAAAAACTTTTCGTGGTATTAACATAAAAAGTAAAAGGTTTTCTTAGTATATACACAAAAATTAAAAACTTTTCATGTATTAACATAAAAAGTAAATACTTTTCATGGTATTAACATAAAAAGTAAAAAGTTTTCATAGTACATACACAAAAAGTAAAAACTTTTCATCTATTAACATAAAAAGTAAAAACTTTTTGTGGTATTAACATAAAAAGTAAAAGATTTTCATAGTATATACACAAAAAGTAAAAACTTTTTATGTATTAACATAAAAAGTAAATACTTTTCATGGTATTAACATAAAAAGTAAAAGGTTTTCATAGTATATACACAAAAAGTAAAAACTTTTTATGTATTAACATAAAAAGTAAATACTTTACATGGTATTAACATAAAAAGTAAAAGGTTTTCATAGTATATACACAAAAAATAAAAACTTTTTATGTATTAACATAAAAAGTAAAAACTTTTTATAATATTAACATAATAAGTAAAAGGTTTTCATAGTTCATACACAAAAATTAAAAACTTTGCATGTATTAACATAAAAAGTAAAAACTTTTCATGGTATTAACATAAAAGTAAAAGGTTATCATAGTATATACACAAAAAGTAAAAACTTTTTATCTTTTAACATAAAAAGTAAAAACTTTTTATGGTATTAACATAAAAAGTAAAATGTTTTCATAGTATATACACAAAAAGTAAAAACTTTTTATGTATTAACATAAAAAGTAAAAACTTTTCATGGTATAAACATAAAAAGTAAAAGGTTTTGATAGTATATACACAAAAAGTAAAAACTTTTCATCTATTAACATAAAAAGTAAAAGGTTTTTATAGTATATACACAAAAAGTAAAAACTTTTTATGTATTAACATAAAAAGTAAAAACTTTTCATGGTATTAACATAAAAAGTAAAAGGTTTTCATAGTATATACACAAAAAGTAAAAAATTTTCATGTCTTAACATAAAAAGTAAAAACATTTCATGGTTATAACATAAAAAGTAAATGGTTTTCATAGTATATACACAAAAATTAAAAACTTTTCATGTATTAACATAAAAAGTAAAAACTTTTCATGGTATTAACATAAAAAGTAAAAGGTTTTCATAGTATATACACAAAAAGTTAAAACTTTTTATGTATTAACATAAAAAGTAAAAACTTTTCATGGTATTAACATAAAAAGTAAAAGGTTTTTATAGTATATACACAAAAAGTAAAAACTTTTCATGTATTAACATAAAATGTAAAAAATTTTCATGGTATTAACATAAAAAGTAAAAGGTTTTCATAGTATACACACAAAAACTAAAAACGTTTCATGTATTAACATAAAAAGTAAAAACTTTTCATGGTATTAACATAAAAAGTAAAAGGTTTTCTTAGTATATACACAAAAATTAAAAACTTTTCATGTATTAACATAAAAAGTAAAAACTTTTCATGGTATTAACATAAAAAGTAAAAAGTTTTCATAGTATATACACAAAAAGTAAAAACTTTTCATGTATTAACATAAAAAGTAAAAATTTTTAATGGTATTAACATAAAAAGTAGAAGGTTTTCATAGTATATACACAAAAAGTAAAAACTTTTCATGTATTAACATAAAAAGTAAAAACTTTTCATGGTATCAACATAAAAAGTAAAAGTTTTCATAGTATATACACAAAAAGTAAAAACTTCTCATGTGTTAACATAAAAAGTAAAAAGTTTTCATAGTATTAACATAAAAAGTAAAACGTTTTCATAGTATATACACAAAATGTAAAAACTTTTCATGTATTAACATAAATAGTAAAAGGTTTTCAAGGTATATACTCAAAAAGTAAAAACTTTTCATGTATTAACATAAAAAGTAAAACCTTATTTAACTGCGTTTTTTAAGGAAAACTGTTCAAAACTTCAAATGAGGGTACTTTCGGTGAATCAATTATAACCAAAATCTAATTACCTTTTCATATGATGTAAAGAAGAGGAATACGAAAGAATTATAATTTTTAGAATTGTTGTATTGGAGTCATCGTCGGAGAAAAATTTGTCTCACATGGACACACACACACCACACGGACATACATACACACACACACACACACACACACACACACACATATATAGACACACATACAGACATCATCTTAAAAAATAGTTAATTCGTATACTAAACCTGCTTATTCATTAAAATCTGACCACCGAATATTTTGACCAACGACTACTTCCTTACATAAAGGTGACGGTAGGTAAAAACAATAAATTTAACTCGAGCGCAAAACTATGAAACATGTATTACCTCGGAGACTTAAAAAAATATTTAACTGCAGTTTCCTCAATTAGATTTTGGTAACAATTGGACAACTGGAAGTAACAGTTTCGTTAAAAAAATCTTCTAAATATGTATATTTTTTTGGAAATTTTTGTTATTACAAATATGGAAAAACATAAAATTCTCCTTCTAATACACTTAAATTTTTTATTATAGGTATCTTGTATAGATTTAGAGATACAGTATAATATATACAGGGAATTTATTTTAACATGCAACATATGGCGAATCATTTCCATGGTTACTTACTATTGTCAAAAAATGACAGCAATGTAATATTTATCCATTTTAAAATGCAACATACAAAATTTGTAGTTTTGTATTATCAAAACTAATTTCTTACAAATTAGCCTACATACGTTTAACAAATAATCAAAACATGAATGATGAACATCTTAAAAAAACTTTAGCTTACAAAAATTCATAACTTTCATGTAATAAATGTTAAAAAATACCCCCAATCACTCTGAGGCAATATTCTAGTCGGTCATAATAAGAATTGACACCATTTGTGATGTGTTTCGGAGGTATCTCCAGTGCTGCAATACTATTTATAATGTTGCATTTTAAAATGGACAAATTTTACATTGCTGTCATTTTTTGACAATAGTGAGTAACCATGGAAGTGATGATATATAATGTTGCATTTTAAAATAAATTCTCTGTAGAATACAACGCACAGGCTAAGGCACTAAGGAAACCAGAAACAAATTCAAATGTTTATAACATAGTTTGTAAATAGGTTGTAAATGACAGTGTCAAAAATGAACAGTTTTAGTGACATTCTGAAAGCTTTTTCTCGGAAGTACATTTAATCTTTCTTATTGTTTTATTAATTAAATATTTAAAAATGTATGTAAAATGCATATATCCATCAGAAATATCGCCAATCTTGTTAATGAATTGGAAGAATCTCTGATATTTAGGAACTTCCTCATACAATGAAAAATAGATATAATTAGAATTGTATGTGTGCAGAAGACATGTTAAATACAATAAAAAACAATATTAGGATACAGTTCTGTAATGTTTTTGTTACAAAACGACGGTTCGATAGCAAAGTGCAATACAATACTTACATAAAATAAAATAGAAATGGCGAGAGGTATTATGCTGGTGACAACAGATTTTTATGTTTGGATATGAATAATCTGGTGCATAGTCAAATGCTTTCCTTGATGATGACGTTAACACAAACACCGGATTTGGCCGCGTGTGAAAAATCCCATTGCGTTTATGCGAAAACGTTCAATATAAAACAGACGCGACGTCATAGCGTGTGCGCTCGCCTCCTCACCTCGCACAACCAATCAGACACAAAAAGCCAAGACTCTTCTCAGAATCATCTCACATCCGGCAGGATTCACAAATCTCAATCAACTATACATGAAGCAAGCTCACCAAGATGATATCTCCGTTGCTTGTAGCAGTAACGAGATCAAACGTCTTTTTTTGAGAAAAGACCTTCTGTCAAGATTGTGCTTTTCTTAGAAATTATGTCCTTCTTTGTTTTCCTTCGAAACAAAAATCCTCTTCTTTCAAATTTATAAAAAAAAAAGTATAATTATTTTATTCAAAGTGTCTCTCAAATATAGAGATATGGCTTAACTACAGATCCCTGAGGTTAAATTAAGACGAGAGATTATTTTTTGGGTGTTACTAAGGTAGATTTTAGTGTAAGTGTGAACGTATGTAAAAGTGTTAGCGACATTGTCCTGCAAGCTGGTGATATTCGAGACATGAAAGCCGCTGAATACGTGCTCCAAAGTGCTGACTCCTGTTTCACACCAGGACATACCGCTGGAGAGGACTGTCACGGTGAACGGCGACTTCAAAGGGAAACTAACTCATTTTAGTCATTTACCCCCATGAAAAGATGAAACCGAAACATTTACAATAATAATAACAAACTTGAACATGAATATTATTATTGTTAAGAGTTGGAAGAACCAGCCGTTGAGTAGTTTAAAAGTGAATAAAAAGGCATAAATGGTCCACGTGTACGAGTATTGTATCATCAGCTATAATTTCAAAAATGTTAACGAAATCGGGTTTACAAGTAAAATATCTCTTAGCGATGAATGTACAAAATAATGTTGAATTTTATTACAAAATCCTAGACACAGAGGGGTGTCTGAAATATGGGCACATGGCTTAGCCACAGAATCCTGAGGTTAAAATAAGACGATTTAACTAAACTTACCTTTACAGGAAAGTGTACCATTTAGCCAGTATTCTGATTCAAAGTTCTTCGAAAAAAAATTGCTTATAACAACAGAACGCTTTATTCGATTTGACTAAAATTTGGTATAAGAGTTCAATGGGTATGTAATCTTTTAAGATGATACTTGTTATTATCAATGACCACTAGTGTATGAAACTTAAGTGCCCCAAGATTGATTAGACCGTAGATATCACAAATTACACAAAGAGAGAAAAATTTACATTTTAATGCATCTTTCTGAAAAAAATAATAATTTTAGGTTATCGGCGTGGCCATTAAAAATTTACGGTCTAATCAATGCTGGGGCACCTAAAGGTTCATAAACTATAGTGGTTCACTAATAATAAGTATCATCTTAACACGTTCACTGCCTATGACACATACGTTGTCATCTGGCATTTTGCGTGCTATGCCGATGACACACCGTGTGTGCCATCATTATATACATTCTTCTATGCTTCAATATCTCACAGGCATTAGGAACTTACAGTTGCGCTTTTATAGGCACCTCAGGTACACTTTATACAGGTACATAGTTGGTTTTGGGTTTTGGGCACTCTGAGTTCTACAATGGACAATCAATAGCCGGGACCATCGGTGCAAAAGAAAGTACGTTCTTGTCGTGACAAAAAGCTTATATCAGATGCAGAATTACAGAACAAAAAATTTGGAGAAGTATTAGAAAACCAAAAGCAATAATATAATATAATCAATATGTCGGGAGTAAATTGCCAGGACTAAATGCTGACATGCCAGTGAAAGGAAAACCATGAGCTGGTATAAAAAAACTCATAATACATCTCACATCACTAATTTCTAGAGTCCCATTACCAAAAATGTAAAGACACAAGTGTTCTGTCATATGGCATAGTAAAAATAATTGTGATATAGTTAGTTTCCACAACTAAGACTCGGCATAACAGGCAGTAACAAGGCAGATGATCGGCTGTGAACGTGTTAAAAGATGACACAACCATATGAACTCTCATACCAAATTTCATCCAAATTGAATAAAGCGTTCTGTTGTTATAAGCAATTTTTTTTTTTGAAGAACTTTGAATCAGAATACTGGCTAAATGGTACACTTTCCTGTAAAGGTAAGTTTAGTTAAATCGTCTTATTTTAGCCCCAGGATTCTGTGGCTAAGCCATGTGCCCATATTTCAGAGACCCCTCTAGATCACTGTGTCTAAAATTTTGTAATAAAATTCAACATTATTTTGTAATTTGTAATCCTGCGTAAGTAAGGTACTGCCAAGACAAAAGGGTATAAATCATTTTTCAATTATTGCGTTTGGATTAAACTAGAAGTCTCAACGTACATAATTTTGTCTGAGAAGTTTGTAGGCATGTGGAAATGTAAATACAGTTGAAAGGGTCTAGTTGTACGTTTTAGGTACAAAATTTAATCCAAACGCATTAATTGAAAAAATCGACTTATGACCTTTTGTCTCAGAAGTAACAAGTTGTGTCTGAAGTGCAAAAAATAATATTGAATAATAATTACATTAAAAACTATTTTCCAATTACCGACCATATTACATTTTTTTCAGCAAACTTATATTATGAAATACTCTTGATTTTTGACAGATATTTATATGTCAATTACAAAATTTTAATTTCTCAACAAGTTTTCTTGGGTCATTTTGAGCTGCGAGATTTTATAAAAAAAAATCCCTCTATAAAAGTAACAGTATAGTATGCAGACCATCTAAAATTCTTAATTAAAAATTAATGGAATTAATTTTGCTTAAAATTCTTTGCGCTTTGCATGAAGATTGGCCTTTCTTTTTCTTAAGATAATTCCTAAAATAGAAAATAAATTAAGTTAGGTACTCTGATATCATAACTGTTAAGTTGTTTTTGATTATTTTTATTTTGTAGCCTACAAAATCGAAATTGTGACAGATCAGATGATATGCATTTCTTTGTAATTTTGTTTAAATTCCATAGCTATCACTATAAATGAGCAATATTTATTAATGTGTATGGAGAGCTTCTTGGCTGGATGGATGTTTGGGATGAATAAAAGTCCTGGAAACATGTTACCTACCTACTACAACAAAAAGAATACCCCAGAGGCATTGTCAATGGCATAGTTAATGTTATAAAAAATAAAATAAATAATAATAATAACCAACAAAATAATAATAATAATGAGCAAAATATTATAAATCAGGACAACAACAAATATTTCTCATTAACGTATATAAACGGCATAGCTATGCAATTAAAGAAATTATTTAAAGCGAATTTGAATGTAAATATGGCATTTAAACAAACAAAAACTGTAGGCAAGTTATTCAGCAATTTAAAATCAAATATTGACAAAAAATATAAGTCACATATAATATATAAAATACCATGCAAAGACTGTCTAGCTCAGTATGTAGGTCAATCAAGAAGATATCTACAAACTAGGGCTGATGAACACAAAAGAAATTGTAAGAATAAAAACAACAACAATGGAAAATGCGCTTTGGTGGAACATGTAGTATCATCAGGCCACAGTTTCGATTTTGACAATATAGAAATTTTGGACAACGAACAAAATCTACATAAAAGATTAACACTAAAAATGCTATATATCAACAATGACAAAAATAATATTAATAAGAAAACAGACATAGCAAACTTAAGTAATATATATATATATATATATATACAAATATTTTAAAATTTAACACTAAAAATAAGAATAAATAAAAAATATATTACATTAAACATGATTAAAATAAGAATAATAATAAGAATTAAAATAGTTTTTATATAAAAAATTGGCGGTAAATATATAAAACACCTTCGGGAATTTACAAGTTTAAACAAAAGTGAAAATTTTCAAAGGGTGCTAACTTATTAACTTTTTTAACAAAAACTTATTTTTACGTATTTTATCATTATTTCTATTTATTTTTTTAACTATTGACGTCCAAATGTGTGTTGTTTCGTGTTATTTATTTATTTATTTATTTATTTACATATTCGAAAAATTTTAATGTCAATCTGTATTATTAAGACTAAATCACGTGAGTAAACTGTAACAATATTTGTAAAACAATATGTACATTTAAATTATTTATAGCTCCTGAAGATGGCAAATGAGTTGCCGAAACCGGTAGAGGCCGATTTTTAAATAAATTATTATTGACTGCAATCCAGGACTTTTATTCATCCCAAATATTTATTAAATTTCAAATTTGATTTTACAGCTTAGTAAACATGTAAAATAAAATCTGTTTAATGATTTGAAACACTTTTCGTTAAAATTAAATGGGATGTTTTGTGCAAGAAAAACTGATTTACCGTGTATATGTAATAATAAACCATTAAAAAGAAATAAACTATGAGATAAATTCTGTTCAGGAGTTTAAGTAAAAATTGCACGTTTTATAAAATAGAACAATTTTGTTCTTTCCTTTTTGTAAGGTAAGTTTGCAGGTCAGTGTTTCAAAAGATGCCACACGTCTTTGAAAATAAAACATTTTAATCAGCTGATACTGTCAGGAAATTTATGAGTACAGTAGACAGAAGATAAATACATCCCGTCAGCAATCTTCCAAGATAAACTACTACAGAATATAATATCGTAGAATCGTAATAAATAAATCCAAAACTCATCTGCGAGTTGGCAAGGCCCCAGTAGTTGAGACGAAGACAGATACATCCACCCACCCACCATTCGCACTCGCGAAATCCAGAAACGAAACTCTTAAATCTCTGCTTATTTGCGCGCGCCACCCGCTGGAATAATATTTTGTTTCCATTCGGCAACGTCGGACGGATATCCGTGCCGTGCAGCGCCAGGCGGCGGCGTCGAGAACTAGAGGATCCAGATCGGCCCTGCTTCGGTTCAGTTCAAATAAAACAAATATTTGTTTTCGTGGAAACTTTTGAACTAAATTTAATTCTGTAATCACTGCGATGTGATAAAAGACGGAATAATTCGGGACGCTGCTTGGCTTCGGCTTCAAATGCGGACTTTCTCGGTTTGTTGATTGAATTTAATTCTAACTTCAATGTGTGTATGTATGTGGGAATTAATATACGACGTCAAATGCGGAAATTTCAATATTTGGACCATTCTCATCCACGATTAATATTAGCACATCCATATTCAGAATTCAGGAACCCTATTTTTACCTCCCGCTACCCTAGGTAAGAGAGGTATACGATACGATAATAGCAGTAAATAACTTTAAATATAACAAGCAGTCTGCAGTGAAATTATTTATTTCAGGCCGACATTTCGACTAATACTAGTCTTCTTCAGGGCAAGAAATTGTCTAATAACATAAGTTTTTAGTCGCAAACATCTATGAGGAATAGTGTTTCACAAGACAAGATTTCTTGTCTTGCTAGGCTATTTCTTGTCTTGCTAGGCTATTTCTTGTCTTGTCTCGCAAAACAAGACAAGAAATTTAAATAACTCTTGTCTTGTATTGCTCTTGCAAGCAAAAATCTTGTCTTGCTTGCAAGACTCTTGCATATTTCTTGTCTTGCAATTTCATATCAATAGGAACAACATATTTAAAACGGAAGTGATATTTTACTTGAAGCTGTGAAGAGATTTTCGTGAAAAAATGTATTATGCTATAATTGAAAACTTTTCAAATCTTGTATTTAACACTTTTATATTAATGAGACCGACATATTATATTCTTGTTAATATTAGTAAACCTAAAGTGGTACTTTACTTGAAGCTCTGAACTGATTTCCTTGAAAAAATATATTAAAATATGATAAAAAAAAAACTTCTCAAATTTGGTTTTAAAACTCGTATATGATTGAAAACAACATTAGATTTTGAGTATATATGATAAGTCGGATGTGGTTCTTAACTAAGAGCTCTTAGCAGATTTACAAAAAAAAAAACTTGATAAAATATAATACAAAATTTCTTATTAAAGACTTTTCCATTTAATGGAACAACAACTTAAATTTAAGCTCATTGCAATTTTAAACATCGAATTAGGGGGAGGTCATGTGCTGGCCATATCAAATTTTTTTCTCTAAATCTATAGAAGATATAATAAGAAAATTTAAATCAGATTGAGTACTTAATGCTCTTTATTATTTTTTGTACTATAAATTTTCAAAATATAATATTTAGAAGATTTTTTAAGAATCTATTACTTCCGGTTGTCAATTGTTACCAAAACCTTTTTAGCTTTTCTGATTAATGTCAGCTTAGCTAGAGGTAAAACCTATAATAAAATGTTGATATATTGAATTATAATATAATATTGCAAGAGTGCAAGAATGCAAGAAAATACTAAAAAATCTTGCTATTCTTGCACTTTTCTTGCAACGCAGATTCTTGTCTTGTCTTGCAACGAACTATAAAACTCTTGTCTTGTTCTTGTCTTGCATTTTATGCAAGAACAAGACAAGAACAAGAAAAATTCAAGACTCTTGTGAAACACTAATGAGGAACAATTAAAATAATCAGAGAGTTGATTGTCGTATTTTGTAAAAACATAAATAAATTACATTTAAAAAGATGAAAAGTCAATAATGATAAAAAAAATAAGAGATAATGTAAAATTTTGTAGTCAGGGGATTTAAAATAAAAATTTTGTTAAACATTTTTATTTTAAATCCTCTGACGACAAAATTTTTAGAACAAAACAATATCAATTACTGATTTTAAATACCTACTCTTTCTTAAAAATTTGTATTATATTTGAAAAGAATGTTCAACTATTTCTTGGTTGAAAAATGCAAATGACAACTTCTTGTCACAAGAAAATTACAGCGCATTTAGGCAAACATAAAAAACAATTTTCATCGCTAACTTCGATCTCACTGCACTGCACGGCACGCACTGAGACAAATGCGTGGCGTTGTTGTTTTAACTAAGTGTTTATGGGCGCGTCGGGACGTCTGCGTCTACCCCTCGACAAAGCGACGCCGACGCCGAGTGTGAACGAGTGTCGTGGGATATTAACGCTGTGCACCACGATGACGTGCTGATGGCTTTACACCAATTTATCGGCTATAGAAGCAGAATGGGGTTAAGATAACTTTATTATGAGGGTATTTTGTTCGACTAATTGTCACAAAATTAATTTTTTTAGTGAAATTTGTGTATTTTTATTAAGTATTAAAATCAAAAGTGATATACGCTGTACAGATATTTGCATGCGAAGGTAGAAAGAGCGTAACTGGTATGCTGCAAATGGTTTTAGTTATAACAAAGAAATATGATTTTTTTGCCTATACAGTGTTAATATTATTTTTTTACGTCTGTTAGAAAAGTAGACTTTTTTCATTAAAATGAATTTTTAAAGCAACGTTACGGCACTTTTTTCACACTTTTGTTGCAGAAGTAAACAAAATGTTCGCAACTCGAATAAAAAGTGTCTTATTTTACGAATTAAATATTTTGTTCTTTTAAGGCTAATCTTACAATCTCAGGTTAAAAATTTAAGTACCAGTTAAATAAACAAAACCGAAACAAAATGAACTGTCAATTTTATAATTTATAATGGGCTACTTGCGTACCTTTTTTATTTAATATTTTTGAAGAGCAGGTAAAAACTTGCTACCCATATTTTTTCTTTTGACAAAATTTTTATTAATTAGCCAGAAAAAAAATAATGAAATTTGATTATTTGAATTCCCGCCATGTATGACGTAGAATTGCGCCGCACCAATGAATGGTCGTAAAGCTATAGCGTTTGTTTGTACGTTTAATGTAGATCTCCTGTTTGACGTTTCAACAACAGTTCGGAGGTTAGTATTTTAGTTTGTCTTTTTGGTATCGATATTTTAAATTACATGTAACTACCTATGTGTTTATTTGTGAAGTAATTTGGGAATTATAATGTCAATTTCAAATTAAAAGTTTCTCGCACGTCATGCCACATGCCATCTATACGTTACATTTTTAAACATGGTTTCCTTCTCACCTTCTCAAGTTCAATATATTGACGTCACAGAAAATTTTCTTTTTTAATTACTAAAAAACAAGTAATTTTTTAAAATAAAATTTATATTTTTATACGTTTTCAACATAACATTACGTATATAGTGATAGAAATCGGATTTTCAGTATCACGCAAGTAGCCCATTGTAGTCAATAGTCTAATTTAGACCAGGCATTTTCATCTCCGTTTAAACAGCCTGAATGTTAATTTAACTGTAAGTTAAAAGAAAAGCACAGAATCGAAATTATAACATAAATTGTAAAAATTAAATGTGTCAATTTATCGATGCCATTGTTCTTATAACCGTCAGTTAAATTAACCGGCAGTTTAACTAGAGGTGAACCTGGAAATTAAATTTTAACCGGAGATTGTAATATTGAACCTTAATACAGCTGTTGCAAGAATTTTTATACTTCCAAGTACTAAATTTTAAAAGATATCGTTCTTTAAACGGCCTCAAATTTGAAAATATCACATCCATTACATATTTTACAATTAAATATTGAAATTTGTTTAATATTTTGAAAAAGTCACGTGATCTGAAACAAAATGTGAAGTCAGAATACATACAGTTTAACTTGTGACAAACCATCGCCGACTTTTTTTTATACAAATAACGTAAACTGTTTTACTATTGGCTATGAATGACGTGCTAAAAAAAAATGCGAAACAGGCTCATTGATCATAAATGTCAACGCAATCGAAATTTTCACGTATTTTTTTCATGGCATTCTAATTTTATGTAAGAAAATTAACACTATTCATTTTTCCCATTCATGTCACTCTTATTATTATCATATTTTAATCAAATTAACATAAAACATATGTTTTTTTTTTCAAAAAATTCGTTAAGTAAGGAAATAAAAAAGATATGATCTCATTTAAACCAACAAAGTTGGGACACACTGTTTTAAAACCACTGGTTTGAAAAAAAAATTCGCTTATTGAAATATTCTCGTAAAAAAAATTGTTTGCTAATTTAACCGACCTCTTAGCATTTATAGTTCTTGAGATAGTTATAGTGGACTAATTAAATTAAAATGAACACTTTGTATAAAAGATACTCACTTCTTATGATGATTTTGAAAAAGAAAATATATAATTAAAATTAGATAATAACACTAGTGCTGTCGTAAACGATAGTAAAAAAATATGACATAGATTTGGTTTCAATTTTGTTTTTCTCTGTTAGTAAAAAGAATTACATGTTCCCCGTAGTATTTAGTGTTATGGAACATATTAATAGAAATAGTTGTGCTATTAGTGCTCGTGTGGTCGCTTATGATCATTAATTGAGTAAAAAAAAAAAATGAATGAGAATGGCGGTTAGGTGGACGTCTATTCCTAGTCGGCGTTGCGGACCCGGCGTGGTGCCAAAGACAACAACGCGGCGCGCCGACCCTGCTCGGATGCGATGCATACCTTGCACAAAGACAGCCACTGCAGCGTAGGAGGACCATACAACATTGTAATGTAATATTACTCCAAATTTATTCAGACACACATACAATATTACAAACATGTTAAAGTAAACGTAAATATCGAACAGAATAAATATTAAAGTAATAGTGTCACAATGTCACAAATAAATATATAACTTAGAAAGATACATCGACAAAAGTAAGATGGATTTACAAAATAATACTAATAAAATAAATCAGGAATTCATGTATAAAGATCAGGAGTGGGATCACGTAACTGAGAAAACGATATTGCGACTGTCGACAAGTGAAAATGCGATCACGTAAATAGTGAAAACCGAAAACGATATCGTTTTAGACTGAAAAAAATGTGAATTCTAGTCGACACTCTCAAAGCATGTGAAAACGATAGTCGTTTCTTACGTCTCTTTTTATTTTATACATTTGGGTATACGTATATCCTTTTCTTATTTACTTGCACTTAGGTAAAAGAATGTAGTGAGCAGTGAGTTGAATTTGACGTTTTGGAAAGAATGAAAGAAATGTCATAAATGATTTAAAAATAAATTAATATTATAAATTTGAAAGGTATATTTTATTATTTTATTTAGTAAGGCGAAAATGAAATAATTGTGATAAAATACGATAATTATAAAATGAAAATTGATTACAAGAATGAATCTAAGAAAAAAAATCATGAATATTTTAATAAGCATGTTGCGAAGAAATAAATGCTTATGATTTACTATATATTTTTACTCTTTTGAAATCTATGATAGAAAATTGAAATCTTAGTGATTAAATATTTTCTTATTTCTACTGAAATTTCCCTGATTTACTATTAAAATTTAGTGAAAGAACTACCCAAAAGAAATTTTTTCGGGCAATATTGATATTCCAATAACTGTAAAAGTGTTGATTACAACAAAGCATATTTTGATTGAATACAAGAATAAATCCAAGAAAGAAAATTTTATTAATATTTTAATAATATTATATTCTGCGAAACATCAAATATAACGATTCTAGCTTGTGTTTTGTGTTTAATATTTTGTAGTTTTTACATAAAATTAAAATTTGCATTGCTATTATGAACGAAATAAAAACGAAGGGCGAGAATAATACTTTTTGACATTAGATTAAAAATTTTAATGACATTCATATAAATTATCTGTCAAAACTACTATTTAATACAAAAACATTAGTCTGTAAACGATATCGTTTTCACAAAACGTAGTCACTTTACGAAAATAACCGAAGTTGAAAACGTAGTGAGTGACTAATTTTACGTGATCGCTAAGGAAACGAATGTCGTTTTCACTTCTCGATAATCGCAATATCGTTTTCACTTTTACGTGATCCCACTCCTGATGTGGCCAACACAAAACCTCCCGCTATTTAATTTTTATTAATTTAAATACATACCTACCTACGTATTTACTAACGCTGCAAACTGTTCCATTGCAGAAAACTATTGCTTTATTTACTCTTTTCTTTTTAAAATGTCACTATTATTAATTTGAAGTGATTAGTTTTTTGACAGTGACATTTAATGTCAGTTACATTCATTTAAAATATGAACTGTGTAACAAAGGAATTGTGTTTTTCTTAGGCTTCGGGACATATTTTTAAATTTATCCGTAAAATATATAGAAAAAGTATTAATGTATTCCTGTAGAAAATTCAATAATCTTTAATTTTCATAACGACAAAATGCGAAAAAATGGCACTTAATGGTATTTTTTGAAGAAAAACCATTATGAGCTTCAAGAAAGGGCATCATTGCAAAACTTGTACGATTAGAACACTCGCTATCGCTTGTGTTCCAAATTTCGTACTCATTTTACAATGATGTCCTTTCCTAACTTGTATTATAATATACTATTCCTTCTACTCTTCTAAATATTCGAGATTCATCAAATTCATTGACGAGATTGGCGGTATTTCTAATGGGTATATGTAATATATGTATCTATAATTTTAAATATTTAATTAATAATAAAATAAGGAATATAAAATGTGCTTCCCAGAAAAAGCCTCCAAAAATGTATTTGGATTTTTGACACTAAATCTATAGAAGATATAATAAAAATGTTAAATATATCGGATAGAAAATTTTACATTCTTTAATATTTGTAATACTATAACTTTTTTTCAGAAAATAATATTTTATAAGATGTTTTTTTTAAGGTACTGCTACTTCCGGTTGTTCAGTTGTTACCAAAACCTTTTCAACACTTCCCATTAATGTCTGATTAAGAAAACGTATTTAAATTGATTTTTAGTCCTATAGAATTCGAGAAATCGTCCTTCCAGCATACACACACACACATACGCGCGCGCGCACACACAGACGTCATTGTAAAAGTGTTAAAATCGGATTCTAGTGACTTTAAAAGTGCTTTTCACTAAAATCTGGATATGCTATTTTTAGCACGAATCCAATAACTCTCTTAGCGAGAGAAGCTAAATTGGAACCTCAAAAATCTCAAAAAGTTGTGAGCAAGATTTGTGGTAGGTATTTGAAAATTGGAAATAATATTTAAATTTGACTTTGGTGGGAAACAAACTTGGGTCGTCTAATTCACACAAAAAATAAATTAAATAAATTGATTTCATAAATTTTCTTCTGGGCTTACGAAATTTACGTGTTCTTGACTATCGTCTTGCTTACACTTCAAAAAGTAATACTAAATAATTTAATATTATAATAAATTTGCATTTTCCGCCTTTTAGTCCTTTGTAAATAATCAAGCAAACAAAATGTATGATATTCGTCTTATCCTTCTGCTTATAAATGAGGCAGTACCTAATAAAAATTTTCACTGAAAATCATCATACTCCGAATTTTTCCCCTTTTAACATTGTAAATAATCTCCTAATTTAACTTTCAAGTTAGGCGTTGTGTTGTATTATTCAAAACAAGACATAAAAATCTCACAATATCAACAGCGTGAGGGTTGGCTGAGCTGGGCGATCTTTGATTCAGCCAAGCTCTCATCTCGCGTCTTCAGATGCCGCAGATTACGGCGTTCGCTACTTTTAAGAAACAATAATATTGTGTTTTCGCCGCCTCCACCACCACGCCGTATAATGTGCCCTGTATTACCGGCTGAATTACGCTATGCGATCAGTAATTTCTTCTTGTTTTTCTTCACGGATTCCTGACTAAGATAGCTCTTTCAAAGCTGAATCAAATCCCGAAGATTAAGGAATAAATCAAGACTAACGATATTCCTAGCTATTATTTCTATTTCTTGATAAGTATTCTTAATAATACTTTTATGATATCAATATTATCAATTAACCCATTAAGCAACAACTTTTGCAAAAAAAGGCATTAAGTATCATAGGTTTGCATTTCTATAACAATTCGCACTAGTGCATTTTTTTTCTCAGTTTTAATTTCTAAAGGTAGATTTATAACTGACACAAAACAGAACAAAATTTAGCACAGAAAACATACAATTTGGTCAGACGGAAAATAATGTATACATTTATGAGAGACATAGCGCACAGAATATAATTTAGCACAGCATTAGGACTTGACAAATGTGCAATTTTCTATGTCTGTGCTGTACGCCCTATGTTTTTCGTGCACCTTCGTAACACTTCGTGGTATTTCGAATAAATATTTGTAAATACCGCTACGAGGTTGAAACACGTGTCAGTCATTTGTTGGTTAAAATAGACGACATCAAACTTATTTATATTAATTTAATCATAAATAACAAGACCAAATAATAAATAACACGAGTCTCCAAGTATAAAATTGAATGTTAATAAAATCAAATTTTAAAAATGAAGTAGCATATCTGTTTTTCTTTTTTATTTCTAGTACCCTTCAATGTATAATAATTTATTTTTGTCTAATTGTGCAACGTATTGAAACATGTTATTTTACTACGATACAGAACTTGAAACTTTCTGTTTTGTAAAATAAATATATCATCACGGCATATTCCTGATTACTGGGTGTGCCACTCTGTACGCAGATATCGGTAATGATATTGACATATTTATACCGTGTGGACAGTGTACCTACTTCACATTTTATAAAAGATTTTGATAGATAAAAATTTTAAAAAAATGTGTGTGCTTAAGACCGAACGTCCGAAGTGAAAACTATAAAAATTGCTTATTTTAATTATGGTTTTACATTCTTTTAAACATAATATAAATTGTTGGAGTAACTATGATCGACTGCAGATTGATATAGGAAAAAAGAAAATCTTCCAGACAGCAGTTCCGAATATTTTCTTTTTTCCTATTTAATATAAATTATTCAACATTACCAACATACACAAGCACAATGACTGAGTCACTCTTCAGTAATATTTTTCGCGAATCAGCACTTAGTATACGTTTCTGCCGTTTTTTGAATGTTTCTCAAGGTTCAGACGCTTAAATGGTTGACATTTGGATCGTGCCGCATTGCCATCTCTTGGAAAAAGGCTAGGAAACAACTCAAATTTTATTTTAAAATCTGGCCAAAAACCCCAAAGCCTATAGTTTTAAAACCTGTGATGAAGGCGTTGTTTATTGCGGTTGTCATTTTTAGATTTTCAAAAATCAATTTAGCGGTTAATATGGTTTTTCAATACAAATAATACAACCTTTTTAGTTTTCGTTCTGTAATATTTTATTAGTTCCAGCGTTTCGGCACCATTAACTGATGCCTTCTTCAGGGAAAATGACAAATAAATTACGAGACAAAATAAAATACAAATAACCCAGGTAACATAAAGAGTACATAAATGGTTGCCTATTTGGTAAGTATACAATTTAGTAGACATTATGCATGCCCGGCATTAACTAGGACGGCGAATACGCATCTTCTCAACAAAAATCTACAACAAATACAACTATAAGTAATATTTTGTCAGATATTGTGATGTTTCTGGGCATTGTATTAATAATGTAAGCTATGGCCCAAATTAGCGTGACGTCACGTTCGACTCTCCCTGAGTTTACCCGAACGCCTGGACGCGTCACACGTGATGGGTCAGCCTTTTCACTTCAATCATTTTCTTGATAAATGCGAATGTTTATCTTTACACGAACTATGCATAGTCGTCTAAATTTATTCATACACATTTCATTGCAAGTAATACAAATTTTAATATTTGTTTAACATTTAAAAAACAGGATTAAATAATGTATATAGCAGCATCTATCTAAAACAAGATGTTAGATGGGCGATTGTTCTATTTTTTTTTATAGTTTTTATAATGTATTCTCCGATTAGTCAGTCTATGTGACGTTTCTTTCTTCAAAAAATAAAAATGATTGGAAATTGAAGTTATTTATAAAATGTCTAGTATACAAGTGAATTCCCGCAATCTGCATTCCCCGTAATGAATTTGTGTTTGGTGGCCTCGGTGCACTGACGATCTCCATATCTCCTGTCTCCCGTACAGATCCCGCGTTATTAATGCGTTGTTTGTTCACGGCAAATTATGATATTTGTTCAACGTCTGCAGGATCTGGAGATGCAGCGGGCCTTGGTATCGGTGCGCTGAACTCCACCGGATAAATTTGGCTTTGTCTTACTTTCGTTTCAATCTAACTGTAAAGATATTGATTGCTCACGTGGAAGAAGAAAATGAATAGATACCCTCTGATTTCAATATTTCTGTATTCTGGTATGAGAAATACTTCGAAAGAAACATTCCGATTTTATAAAGATAATAATCAAGAAATATATTTGACCTACTTAGATCTTAAATTACTCAGATCACCTATAACAAACAAGAACTTCTAGGTCATTAATTTAGTTATTTACTAACTAAGTGCGGGAAGACTAAGTTTCAGCATGAGAACATTTTTGAAGCACGAGCGACTGCAAGGAGCGAGTGCCTTCAACTGCGTGAATGCGTGGAAGACGTCTTTACGCAGGTGGTTTGTACGAGCGCTGGTATTAAAAAAAATACACTATTAATTCAAAATCATTATTTTAAAGCGAATAAGCGCAGGCAATGACTTTAAAAAAGGGAAAATCCATGTAAGTTGTATTTTATAGAATTAATTTTATTATAATTAAGACCTATATTTTAGAATGCCCCAAAGGGCGAATGTATTTTGCAACTTTTACATTCGAGCAATCTTTTAAATTAATTCTTCATATTTTCTATCAAGAATAGGTAAAAAAAATTGATAACAGAAATTACAAATAATGTAGAATTTTTAACTACGTGCAAAATACTAAAGTATTTATTTGAGTTACGTAAAGATAAGATATTTATCAAAATAACAGTAAAAAACTTTACTTCATAATACATTTTTTATTACAAAATGTATATTTCAACTGCCACGCAGTTATTTTCTGTTATCATTCTCTTTACAATCAAATAATATTACTACCAAGTCTATATCTCTACCCATTTTTGAATTATTGCCCCAAAAGTGAATATACCCCGCATTTACAAAAATCTAATTTTTAGATACTTCTCAATACGCTGATTCCAAATTTTGAAACCGCAGGTCGATATCTCGTTTCGTTCTCGAGATATTTAGATTTAAATTTTTGCTCAAATCTGCCCATTTTTTGGGTATTAACCCAAAAATGGGTCGAGATATGAATCTGGCAACATCATCATTCGATTCTACGGACAAAAATACAATTGGTGTACTTATGTAATTTTGCCCGTACAATCGAATGGTGTTGTCGCCAAATTTATATATCGACCCATTTTTGGGTTATTACCCAAAAATGGGCAGTTTTGAGCAAAACTTTGAATCTAAATATCTCGAGAACGAAAAGAGATATCGACCTGCGGTTTCAAAATTTGGAATCAGCGCATTGAGAAGTATCTAGATACATAAAAGTTAGATTTTTGAAAATTTTGAAGTTTTTATGTAAATGTGGGGTATATTGACTTTTGGGGCAATAATTCAAAAATGGGTAGAGATATAAACTTGGTAGTAATATTATTTGATTGTAAAGAAAATGTTACGTAAGTGTACGCATTTCTAGAATTTATAGAATATTTTCCAAGGAACTTTCGGTGTGGAATTTGTAAAAAAATATATTATGTTCGTGTTACAATTTGACTGGATATTTAGAATATTTTCCAAAGAACTTTTGGTACGTAATTTTTGCAAAATACATCAAATTAACGGAAGGTCTTGTGCTGGCCACAACAGATTTTTTCAAATAATTATGTAGGTACTGGTGACAAATATGTAAATTAATAGAAAAAAAAAACTATGCTTGCCGTCAGATGAATATGAACTCTATCTCTTGCCCTGCGGTGTTGCCGTTCCTTCATAACTTAGCATTTTCAACATGACCAACATAATTGGCAACAGTGTAAAAATCTCCAGTCCATATTTATTTGACGGCATAATTCAGTTGAAAATAAGGTAGAATTTCTTTTCTGCGATAAGAACAAACATTTCGTTCATATTGTAAAAACAGATTTTTATTTTGCAAAAAAAAGCTGAATATTGTTAAATTTAATTACAAACAAAACTGAAAATCTCAATGTAATAAAAAAGTAATTTCAGATACATTAAATATAGTTAGAAAAAGTTAGTCAGAGACAATTTAGAAAACTAAATTGTCTAATAATAAATTCGAGATTTAAATTTATAAATAAAAACTGTAAATAGTAATAATTGCAGCAATAAAACTTAATAGAAAAAGAAAGATGAAAGCTGCAGGCAAACTAATTTTTATCGACTGAAGCTTGTAATTCTTTAGAATAAAAATAAACGTTGGTTAAGTAGCTATCTTTCTCCCGTAGCGGCTTATTTTTCTTGTGGAAATTCACGAAAACCTCTACGTTCATAAAAAGTATCTACTCGCTCTGGCTGACGTGGGCTTGGAATCGAACGCGCTGATTTTATACAGACTTTGTATACATTCCATGCGGCTTCGTATATTTTTTCTACAGACATTATCACGTAAACACATCTCCGTGAGTTTTTTATTCTTGTTTAGTTATACACAAAGCGGTTCAAAATCTTTGAAAATGAAAACACAGGTACAAGTAAAATGTAATTTATTGGTCCGAGTTATAGTTATGGGACTGTATTTTATTTTCATTTTTATACAAATTTCATTTTATGTCTTTTGCATCCTTTGCAAAGAATATTTCGAAATATGCAGAAAATGATTATGTCCGTCAAGTTGGGTTGCCTTATATTTCCGATTTTATTTTTTATAAACTTAAATTTTATAATGAATGAAGATACACCCAAGTGTGAAGTTGAATTAAGGATGAAAGAAAGGTTTAAAATATCTGATGTGGCCAACACAAAACCTCCCGCTATTTAATTTTTATTAATTTAAATACATACCTACGTATTTAGTAATGCTTCAAACTATATTATGTTCCATTGCATATAACTATTGCTTTATTTACGATTTTCTTTATTATTTAATATGTCACTATTATTAATTTGAAGTGATTAGTTTTTTGACAATGACGTTTACCTGTCAGTTACATTCATTTGAAAAGTAAACTGTGTAACAAAGGAATTGTGTTTATCTTAGGCTTCAGGATTAAAAAAAGAAAAATGATTTTTAAATTTATCTGTAAAATATATAGAAAAAGTATTAATGTATACCTATACAAAATTCAATATTCTATAATTTTCCAATAACATTAAATGCGAAAAAATGGCATTTAATGGTATTTTTTGAAGAAAAACCATTATGAGCTTCAAGTAAAGTACCATTTCCGTTTATCCGATTTACACCAAAATCTAATGGCTTCTATTCCTATTAGAATAGGGTAGAAATACAAGGTTTCAGAATTTTCTGAATGATAGTATTTGAGTTGGAGTGCAAACAAAATTCGTACACATACACACACACACACACACACACACACACACACATATATACACACATGCAAACATCATCGTGAAAATGTTAAAATTGGATTCTAGGGACCTTAAAACGTGCTTATACACTAAAATCTCTATATGAGATTTTTAGCACGATCCCTATACCTCCCTTACCTAGGGTAGCGGGAGGTAAAAAGAAAAACCTTGAAACTGTTCTATAATATATAGGTGGACTGGTTTCGGTACTTCGTAACCATCCTCAGCACCGGTTTTTGAACTTGAAAACTACCGAAGTAGTTAGTAGTGTTGTACTTCTGTAGTTTTCAAGTTCAAAAACCGGTGCTGAAGTGGTTACGAAGTAACCGAAACCGGACCACCTTTATATTAAAGAACAGTGTGAATAGGACTTCGGGGTTTTTCTTTTTTAAACCTTCCTTTAATCCTTAATTAAACTTTATAAATAATTTGTTCTAAATTTGTTCTCAAATTTCAGAACAATCGAAAACTTAACAAAAAACACAATTTATTTTATTTTTCTGTTTCCAGATATTCTGCTCAGCAATCTCTCCACTACGACAACATATCGGTCCAACAGAAGAAGCTGAAGACTATACCACTAGGGCTGGCTTATGATGAATTTAATTTATAAATTTAAATTTTGAAATTTTGTTTTATAATTTTCTGTTTTGTTTATGTGGTATTAAATCTGGCCAACCAGTATTTATCATGTGACCTGTCACTACTTGTCATATTTTGACGTTTCGCCAGTTCAAATTTTAGATTACAATTTTATTTTCATAAGCTATGGATTTGTTAAATGAACAAGATTTTTTTTTATACTATCGAGAATATATTTTGCTCTTGTTAATTTTTGTAACGAAGAAACAAACGCAAACGGAGCTATATAAAAAACAATTATGACTTTTTGATACCACGAATAGGGTAGTTGCGAAAAAAATAAATGTTATTTTTTCCTATTAATTATGAAATATAAACTAATTCTAAACATATTAATGTAAAAATTATTAGAAAATATAAAACTTTTCATTCTTAATTTCCATAAAGTTCGCGGTGGAATTCTTGTGACGTAGAATTTTAATAATTATATATTTCGACCAAGTCTGTATGGCTCATACAAGCTTGTTAGAATACCACGACAAAGCGGAGATGTTGAATTATATTTAATTGTATCATACAAATATTTACAGCATAATTCTAAAAGAAAAATAACAGACACAAAGGTATTATTTAATAGTACGTATATTTTATAATTATTTACATGAATACCAGATATTTAATTCTTATATAGACAACTTCATACTTTTGCCACCAGGTGGCTGCACACTCCAGTGAATGTACATGTCATTTTTAGTGACATAACCCATGTTTTACGTGTTAAAATCATATTTCATTTTTCTTTTCTATATCAGCAGATTTAAAACAAGGTAATGAAACTAATGAATTTGTGTGAAAATGAATAATGTCTTTTGAAATAGTGCTTCTCTCAAACATATAAATCGTTTCACATAAAAATGGTAGTATTGTGTACAGAGTGTACAACCGAGAGTGTACCGCAAGGGCAAGAAAGACTGTGATTGGTATTAATAAAACACGTCACCACGGGAAAATTTGAAATAAGAATTTAAAAAAAAAATATATATTTTGAAAAATATACAGTTGCCAGACATAAAATATGTATTAAAGTGAATAACTTGAACGATTCTTTCAGAAAAAAATAAATTGGAAAATGCGCAACTACCCTATTGCTTCAAAATTAAACGAACTTTCATTTAAAAATATTTTAAAAATTGGTTTATGGGCCTATTTAAATATTCTTGTTTAAGGGTAGGTAATATTATAACTGTTCCAGGTACATAATTATCATTTGAATAGGAATATTAAATAATCTAATTTTCTTTATTTTGCCCTTTTGAATGTATTGATTAGTAATTTTCATTACTGTAATCAAATTTTCTTTAAGTATTGTAATTAAACATTGTCATTGTTGTAATAAAAATCTATTTTTCTTACAACCTTGCGTATAGTACTTTCAGAAAGTAAAGTTATTTTTCCTGCACTAGTGCGTGATGCGTAAATTAAGAGTAGGTACTTTTCAAGCACTAGTGCGTGATATATTGAAGTAAATATTCGTTGCTAGGCAGCAGACACTTTCGGTTAAAAGGGTCATGCCAAAAAAAATGTTGCTAATATTTTTATAAAAATAGAATCTATGACACTTATTATCCATATTGCAACATAGAACATCCCAAAATATAATACTTTTCATTCATAATTTACTTAAAAGATATTCGCGCTACGATTTTCTGTGACGTCATGAAACGGCTACAACGACACTAGTGACACGTACATGAAGGTCACAAAGTCACAATGTCACAAACGCGAAATTAAACGTAAGATCAGAGTAAACTAACCAAATATTTATAAAGCTGTCACAGGAAAAGTGCGCTCTATTCAATCTTTTTTGTTTCATAAAGATTTATTTATTTCATTAGAGAAATATTATTTTTAATTGCAGGTTTGTGTGCTTGATATATAATTTAATACATAAAAGTGCAATAATTTTATATTTATAATGATAATAATGATAAATCATGGTGAAGAAGAACTGTGCAGTTCCAACTTGTGGAAACAATTTATTTAAAAAACCCAAAAAAACTATTTATAAACAATCTTAATTTACATTTTGTCCGCCAGGGTGAACTGGAATCGTTCAGATACATGACGTATGCGTACACTTGACCTCATTAAGATTTGAAATTGACCCCTATTTTAAAAAAAAATTATATCTACAAAACAATGCACACAAATGGCGTGAAAATATTATTTACATATACTGTGACCGGTAGACTTCCAGGAAAAAAATAAAACAGAAAATGTGGCTTGACGCCATTATCTGTCAAGCAGATAATCTGATAGTAAACTAGTAAATAATAGTGAATGCAATAAAATTTATTAAGAAATATTAATGTACACTGAAAATGAAAGGTATTAGTTATTATATTAATATTGCGAATAAATTATTACATTTTGAAACAACTAAAAATACTCGTTATTTTTTTTATCAAATCTCGTATATGTATATTTTTACTACGTTGACGTTTTAGGTTAAAATTACACGTAAAACTTCCTTGAAAATAATTTATATGATATAAAAAAGAAGGTAAAAAAACATAAACAAAGATCCATTACAGCATGTCACAAAATGAGCAATAATCCCATAACACATGAAAACACAAACAAAGCGTGCGTGTTAGGCGGGGGCAGGCGGCCAGTGGCGGCGGGGTGGAGCGGGGTTTACCACAGCGCCCAGCTGTCTAGATATACCCGACACTTGCAGACACATTATAACGCTGATGCTAGTGTAACGTATTTGTTTGCCCCACAATTTAACAATGTTTTAACTGGCGACTGAGGTGTTTACTGTGCAAACAGAGGCGCCCGTCCGCCATTCATCAGCTGTGACGTCACAGCAGGTACAATCACACGCCAGGTGGAGCCAAAATAGATGAGATGAGATGATTAAATGAAATGAATGGGAATGGGTCGTATCACATCAACTATTTTTATTTTTTATAGTTTACGGCAACGGCACAGTTTCAAGGACAAGATTATAATAATATTATTCCGTTTAAATCTGGGTTTAATGTGTTGTTCTAATACAGGATTCCCTGTTGCTTCTTTTTTATAAACTGTTGATAGCGGAGAATTTTTATACATATTTTTATAATAATTCTTTCAAACATTTGTTTAAGCTTTAGTCAATGAAATGATTAATATTTTAGCTTACAAAAATAATTATGTAAAATCTCACTAAAAGAGTACTTATGTATTCGTATCTTTATAAAATAATGAGTGTTATGAATAAAAATGACATAACCCTAAAACGTACTTATTCATTAAAAACTCACAACAGAATTTTTTTATCAAACACAAACCTTCTTTACCTAAAGGTGACTGAAGGAAACCAAAGCAAAATGCATACCAAACATTAAAAATTTTCGCTTGATGTGATAATAAAACTAATAACTAATCTGATGTGGTCAACACAATACCTCCCGCTTTTTAATTTTTATTAATTTAAATACATATATACATATTTACTAATTCTGCAAACTATATTAAGTTCCATTTCGTTAATGTGTAGTTGTAAACTAATATTTGACACTTTGATAACACGTACTTGTTCACAGCTGTTTGATTTTTAGTGCTGCAAACATATTAAATTTATATCGGATCTAATATTTATGCATGATGGAAAATATATTATTTTTACTAACCTTAATTTCATTAAACTCAATACAATCTTCTTAACACGGTTTCATTATCAATTTTAATGTAATTTGTTCCTGACAGTGACATTTGTTTAAGTACGTGAAAATTGTTATTAAAATATTACCTATGTTTATAATTTAATATTTAAAGTTATTCCAATTCATTTTCAACTAAATTCTATTATCGTAGAATTGAAGATTATACCATTATATCCAATTTTTATTAGTAAAAGTTGCTGAAAAATTACATTCAATGATTTTTTTACAAGAAAAACTGTTAAAGCCTGTTTAAATTATACTTCCGGTTATCCGATATACACTAAAAACTAATGAGCGCTTTCCACATTAGTGTAGAATAGGTACACAAAATTTCAATTTTTTTTTATTAATAGTAGTTGAGCGTCTACAGGATCCATTCACACATACATACATACACACACACACACACACACACACACACACACATACACACACATACACATACCCACAGACATCATTGTAAAAATGTTAAAATCGATTCTGGGGACATCAAAACGTGCTTATTCACTAAAATTTATCTATGCGATTTTTAGCACGATCCCTATACCTCCCTTACCTAGGGTAGCGGAGGTAAAAATAAGTTATTCTTTCTTCTTTCATCCGTAAGTATACTCGGAAAACAACTATTGCAGATTTTAGTACGGTTTTTACATATTACATATATTATCCTCAAATAGGTATTTATGTAATTAGTACATAATATACAACGGACGAGCCGCAGTTTAATAAATAAGGCGAGTCTATAATAGTTATTTATGTATTAAGAGCGTAAGGAGGCTTTTATGGCCAGCGGCGGGATTTTGAGCCCGAGGCGTAAGCCGAGGGATAAAAACACGTCAAAGGACATAAAAACAAGTTACGCTCGTGGTACATACAAAACTTTATGCACGGACGAAAATGTTCAAATTATGAGCGTTAGAACAATTGTATCGAAAAGAATTTGTCCTCGTACATCCAGTATCTAGTGTTGCTATGAAAGCGGAGAACAACAGTTTATTGTTTGTTTATTAGTTATGTCATTTGAGTTTTATTTTGTGTATTTCCGTGCTTTCCATATAAATATCACAAAATTAATTTTCATTTTTCATTAAAGAATATAAAAAAAATCGATTTGTAATAAAAACTTTTCATGTTGCCTGTTTAAATTGTTTATATTGAAGGTTATAATTTGGTTTGACGTTTCATTATAGCCCGGCGGGCTTTAAAATGATGTTTATGTCAAAGAAATACGTGTATAATTGTCAAATTATGATACGTCCGTGCATAAAGTTTGTTTATGTACGATTACATACAAAGCTTTATGTTCGACTGCTGGATAGCTCCTAAAATAATTTTTTTTATTTCCCATTATAAAAATTCGGTATAACTTAGTGTGCTTTTCTAATGATGCTATTGTTTCATTGTTTTTTTTTTTTGAATTTACGCAAATGTCAAAAATTGTTAAAATATGATTTAATAATTTGTTTATTAACCATATCTTTACACAAAGAAATGGATAGTTTAGAAAGTGTAGAAGAGTTGGCAACTAGTGCCAAAGAATCACTCTTGTCCATAAGTCGAAAAATTTTGTTGAAAATACGTATGTGTTATTTCATGTAAATACAAATTTCATTTTTTGTGACAATTTTTTTGATAGTTCTGTCCAATAAAATAAAGTAAACAACAACAATTCAACTCGCATTACATAATTATAATCGAGGTTTTACTGTACATATAAATAAATTCTCATGACAGATATCATTGAACATCCAACAAAAATAAAACCAGTTGCAAAAGAGCGCACTTTTCACTACTTCCCTCCCATTACTTCAAGTGGCAGAGCATCCTGCTTTAAAATTGAATTAGTCCATCTCGAACGTCATGGGCTTTAATTCTATCTATTCTATAGGAAGTAAATTCCCCCCGTTCCATTCCCAATGCCATTGTGGAGTTGCACAGTGGCTTGCAGTTATGCGCAGGCGTGTCCGCCGTACACACTGGGCTGGCAGAATAAACACCGTCTGTTTTCATTTCACTGGAATAATATTTTCACAGGGGGCGGCAGCGACCGCTGAGGGATGAAACGACGCGGACGCGTCGAGCAGAGGAGACGGGGGCTGGGGGCTGCCACCCTAGGCGGTGGACACTGACCGAGATACGGAGATGGAGACGAGGGATTGCATTCATATCCGGACCAATACTGAATAAAATACTATATAAGAAAGTGGAATGGATGATATACTCTCTCGTATACAGGATGTCCCAAACTGATTAGGCTACCATTGAGATTTCGGAAACTATAAGAGCTACGTTGTGTAGTTTTCAAGGTTGATTCAGATTCCGTTAACAAACATTCAAAATTCCGAACAGTCTGAAAATTATTCAAAAAAAAACTGAAAATCGCGATTTTTAAAAATGTCAAATAACTCCGTAATTATAAGAGATATAAAAAAAATGTTTCATATAAAAGTTACACTATTTAATAAGGCAAACTTAAAAATGTTTTCAGATGTTCAAGATGGCGGTTTTCAAGATATTAATAGCAACTTTTTTATTTTAAATGGGCGCCATATTGGATTTTTACATGATTAAATAGAACTTTTTTTCGATATATAACAAAGTTTGTTTACATTAAAATTTAATAAAGATTGGAAAAATGCTACCTTTTTTTTAGTTTAAGTTCTGTAATTTATTATTTACCATAAACTGGTGCCTTCTTCAGGGGATACAATGACATATTTTTTGAAATAACAAAAATAATAAGTAACCAAGGTAACAAGAAATGTTCATAAATGTTACCTTTTTTATGTATACAATTTTCTAGACAATATATGCATGTCCGGCAAAAACATGGACGGCGAACATGCAACTTCTCAAGAAAAAATCTCCTTTTGCTAGAGGAAAAACCGTCCCGTCGAAACGTTGGGTTAAAATAATAAATTGCAGAACTTAAACTAAAAAAAAAGGTAGTATTTTTCCAATTAATAATATGAGTTCTGAAAGATATTTTAATAATTTAATAAATATATTAATTATTTTAATTTGATAACTAATCGACCTCGTAGCTCTTATAGTTTCCGAGATCCCAATGGTAGCCTAATCAATTTGCGACAGCCTGTATATGAAGTGTTTTTTACTTACCTATAATGACGACGGAAGAGAAAAATATGTATAAGCAAAAACTCTGTTGTGGCCAGCACAAAACCTTCCGTTAATTCGATGTATTTTGTACAAATCCCATACCAAAAGTTCCTTGAAAAAGATTCTATATATCTCGTAAAATTGTAACACGAGCACACTATTTTTTACAAATTCCATACCGAAAGTTCCTTTGAAAAGATTCTATATATCCAATAAAACAATAACACGAACATAAATTATGTAAATTTCACTTGATACTTCCTCCTTCTTCAGCTTTACCCTATTTTATTAGGGGTCGCTGTTTCTCACTCTTCTCTTCCACTCATTCTTGTCCAACGCATCTTTTTAACGCAGTTATTCCTCTCTCAAGTCTTCTGCGAAACAGTCCTTCCATCTTCTCTTTGGCCTTCCCCGTTCTCCCGAAATTGAAAATTCTAATTCTGAGGCATGTCACTTACCAGGAACACTTTATCACATACCACTTTCTAATCCTATACTTTTCACTTTGGTTTTGCATTTAACACTGGCATCTGTCAATTAGATTTTTTTAATATATCTGCTGTTTCTTCTGTTGATAATCACATAAAAGTTGAAAAATTTAACTGCATTTTTTCAAGAAAAACTGTTAAGAACTTCAAATAAGGATACTTCCGGTTAACCAATTATAACCAAATCTAATCTACTCTTCATATGGATGTAAAGAAGAGGAATACGAAAGAATTATAATTTTTAGAATTGTAGTATTCGAGTTATAGTCGGAGAAAAATACACACACACACACACACACACACACACACACACACACACACACACACACACACACACACACACACATACAAATACACACATACAGACATCTTTTAAAAATAGTAAATTCATATAGTAGGGACCCTAAAACGTGCTTATTCATTAAAAACTCACCACCGATTTTTTTGACCAAAGACAATACCTACCTTACCTAAAGGTGACAAGGAAATTTATTAAGATTTATTTGCCAGTCGCAATATCATTTTCACTACGTTACTTTATACACATTTCC
Organism: Ophonus ardosiacus; assembly: GCA_943142095.1. Classification (NCBI taxonomy): domain Eukaryota; kingdom Metazoa; phylum Arthropoda; class Insecta; order Coleoptera; family Carabidae; genus Ophonus; species Ophonus ardosiacus. The sequence continues at coordinate 45,343,232 of OW964827.1, read as the reverse complement.
AAGCGCTAAGCGTGGGCAAAAAGCATGCATATTTAAATTTTATATTTTACTCTTCTTGTTAATGAACGGGTAAATTATTCCCGTGTAAAACCCGAAGTGAGATGTTGGTATTTTTCTTTGTGAAATGAAGGAATTCACGTGAAATAATCATGAATGTAATTAAATAAAATGTAATGGAGTTAAATGAACATAGAACCACAGAGGGAATTCTCTTATACCGACAGAGCTGGGGGCTCTGTTTTATGCTAATTAATTCTTCTCTCGTTGACCGATGTAAATTCACCACAATACAGAACAAATGCAGAAAACAAATACTTCCGTAAATAGACTCCGACAGAGGGAATTAGAATTAACTAATATTTATCCGTGGGTATATTTTGTACAGTATTACCAACACGTGACAAAATTTTAAAATGTAATCACTTACAAGAACTAACTGAAAACTTGAATAATATTTCCAATTTTCAAATAGCACAAAACGCGATAGATATTTTGTCAGAGTAAAGTCGAGTCGGGAAGACAAAAACTAATAAGATTATTCCAATCATGAATGTAAGTAAAGTACAATATGCCGGGTAATTCGTCGGCCTATTCTTTTTCTACTAACTCGATTATTGTAAATATTATGGAAGAAATATAAAAATAATCATATATAATATTATTAAAAAATGCAATGGCGAATGATTAAAATATTACTTTTTTATTAAATACAGAAGGTTTTAAAACACTATTTTTTGAATTTTGAAATTGACATCTGATAATAGCTTTGTTCGATGACATGTACTCGGCCGCCCTAGTGTTAACTTTCTTACACTAATATGTTTTATGAGAAACGGGCAGCTTCTGGCAGGCTGTTCGATGACAAAAATTTTTAAGAACTAGTGCTCACGTTTCTGACCTGACTCGCGAGGTGGTGTAGAAAGTGCAGACTAGGAGTGGGGGTAACTAAATGTTGTTCGGTACACATTTTAATTCTATTCTATCTACACATCTGTTTATTAACCTAAAATTTTACACATTGAGAAAATAAAATAATGGATTCAGATATAGTATATTCTCTTTGTTTTGTTATATAAAGAATTAATTAATATATCTGTCTCTGAATCTGATGAAGAATGAAGTGATGATTGATCTTCGTCAGAATCGTTTATTAGTTCAAACATTATGCTCTTTAAAAAGACATTTCTGCAGTCACTTCTTTGCAGCTTTATGGTATGACTGTGTTTATAAACAACCTAACCTTTTACACCTTTGGCTACGCTTGGCTTAATTACTCACAACTGAGCAAACTTGCCCAAATATACACTAGTGTGTTTTATGAAACCACAAGAATTAGACTCAACTAGTGTACACTACACTGCACTGCACTATTCTGCTCTGCACTTCAAGCACTTCTCATCGAACAGAGCTAATATTAAATAACAGGTGTAATATTGAAAAAGATGAAATATTTAATTAATTAATTTTCTTTAAATTTGAAAGGCGTAAAATGGAAAATTAATGAAGTGTAAAGCCTCTGTATGTAATAAAAATATGATGTGGCCAGCACATTACCTTCCGTCAATTCTATGTATTTTGTACAAATCCCATACTGCAAGTTCCTTGGAAAAGATTCTACATATCCAGTAAAATTGTAATATGAACATATAACTACTATTTTTTGCAAATTCCATACCGAAAGTTCATTGGATAACACACACACACACACACACACACACACACACACACACACACACACACACACACACATAAACATCATTGTAAAACTAGTAAAACCATATTCTAGGGACCTTAAAACGTGCTTATTTTTTAAAAACTCACTACCGATACCGAATTTTTTGACCCAAGACAATATCTTCCTTACCTAAAGGTGACGAAAGATAAAAAAGTAATATTTGAATCATTCGTCATTGCAGTTTCTACTAATATGATGACATGATTGTTTTTATATTAATTTCGTGTACTTTGAATAAATATATAGGGTGTTTCATATGAAAATATAAAGTTACATACCATTGAGTAAAAAATGGAACACTCTGTGGAAATACCTTCGTATACTGATACTGCATCTGCAGATTTATAGACACTTTAATTTAAAATAACTTCCTTTGAAATTATTTTCATAACATTGAAATAATTTAGTTACATATTAAAAATGAACACACCGATGAATCGCCCTGTATAATTTTATTGTTCTGTGTTCATCCTCGCAGTTATATAATATTTCCTATGCAAGACACTTCATTATAAAGATTAAGCAATACTATTAAGATCATTATCACGTTCTCCAGTATTAACATTTTTTTTTTTTTAAGAAAATATCTTCAAATATTTTTGTCCATTTAGTTAACTTTTGTTGTTACAAATTTAAAATATTTAACTTCATATTTTTATGTAGATATTCGTATCGTATTTTTTAGTTCAAAGAGCAGATAATTTATCTTGGAATGTTAAAAATTTAGTAAATAGTAAATCCTAAAAATCCGTGTTAAATCTGTTAAGTCGTACAAATGTAACAAGTCATTTGGAACTTAGTGCGTCAAGAATTTGGAGGAAATTCCTCATCCGCGTAATTCTCCGCTGCTATTCATCAGAAGATCCGGCTGTGAACATCTATTCTTTTTTATTTATGTCCTAAATTAGATTCAGATGGTTACAAAAATATAACAGAATAATATACATTAACAGCCCGATTCACAAAAAAGTTTAAGCTAATCCTCATTTTTGGATTAGCGAATTCTATTCTATTCCGGTATTTAAAATTTTATTTTCATGATATTATCAATAAAGGTAGATACTAGGAATAGATTAGACTATATTTTAAGATATAAACTGTCAAAATTAAAGTAGAATTCGCTAATCCAAAAATGAGTATTAGCTTAAACTTTTTTGTGAATCGGGCTGAAAAATTATAACTGATATCACATGAGCAGATCCATAATTTCTTAATATATAATATATATATATATATATATATATATATATATATATATATATATATATGTGTGTGTGTGTGTGCGTGTGTGTGTCAACGCTTTAACTCAAATTTTAATTCAAAAAATTCTGAAACCATGTATTTCTACCTTATTCTAATATGGAAACAAGCCATTAGAGTAAGGTGTAAATCAGGTAACCGGAAATGACATTTTATTTGAAGCTCAAAATAGTTTTTCTTCGAAGAATACCTTTAAACGTAATATTTTCGTGAATTTTTTTTATTATAAGATTTAAAGATTATTAAATTTCCTACAGGTATGCATTCATATTTTTTCTATTTTTTTTTGTAGATAAATATATAAATAATCTATTTTATAAATCCCGGAACCTATGTTTTAAAGATAAACACAATTCCTTACCCAATAGGGCTGTTGCAAGAATTTTTATATGACTTCTAAGTATTAAATTTTAAAAGATATTGTTTTTTAAAGAGCCTCAAATTTAAAAATATCACGAAATATCCTTTAGATATTTTACAATTAATTTTTGAAATTTGGATAAAATTTTGAATAAGTCACGTGATCTGAAACAGAATGTGACGTCAGAACACATACATTTTCAGCGGTTCTAATTGGTCCGTTTATAATGTAAAAATTTTTGTGTTTGGTGTCAAGTGTATTGTCAAAGTTGTCAAACAAATGTCAAATTTTTAAGATTGGTTCAAGTTGTATAATATGTAGGTAATAAAAAGTTCAAAATACAATGAGTAATTTACGATATTGTATTGTGCCTTCTTACAAAAATACTGTTAGGAACAAACCTACTATAGAGTTTATAAATTTGTCAAAAGATGCGATGGAAAGAAAATTGTGGCTAGAAGCAATAGGTTGAAGAGCTGATAATGTCAGAAAAATCGTGTTTTCATGTTTGTGAAGATCATTTCAACTTTCATCCACCTTCAAGATAACAGTATATTTTTGTTGCTTATTATATTTTATTTTACCTCAACTCTTTAACACCCCTTATTTCGGTAGCAATAAAACAATCATTCTCTGATATAAATTCAGCCATCATTCAGCTACTGACCATCGGTAAATTGTCCGACTTAGCTTGAGTGTAATTATTATTCATTTACAATGAGCAATGTCAGCGTCAAATGTCAAATTAAAAGATTTTTTATTAACATGTGACAAACTGTAAGCCTACGTTTATTTATGTAAATAATATGAATAAACCTAGGTGATGGAAAAACTATTTTCCTATTGGCTATTAATGATGTAATGTATGTGCTTCTGCGTCACAGGAGTGGGGGGTAGTTTTTCAGGACGCCAATCTTTTTATTTAATTATTTCCACAAATAACAGCAAATTATTAAAATAAAAATTATTACTAAGAAAATCATTGCATAAACTTTCATTTAAAATAGTTTTTGAAAAATGTGAAACAGGCTCATTCAGATTTCAAATGTATGTAACTGACAGGTAAATGTCACTGTCAAAGAACCTATCATTTCAAACGATTAATGGTAACGTTTTAGAAAGAAAATTGTAATAGTAAATAAAACAATAGTTATATTATACAAATGCAAAGGAACATAATAGGTATAGTTTCCAGCATCAATAAATATGTGGGTATATAAATAATTAATAAAAGTTAAAAACAATAACAATCGGTATAGTTTCACAAGAAATGTACATTTTTATTTTATTGTACAATTTCGACAGTTGCGGCATCATCACAAATACAGGCGGGAGGTATAGTGCTGGCCACAATAGATTTTTGATCTTTTGTATGATTTTGAAACTGCTGTCAAATTTGTGATTGTTCTCAATCCAATGAGCAAAGAACGCAGTTGTATTATTTTTTATTCCATGTAAGTTTTAATTATGTTTTACCAAATACCGAATACAAATTCAATCTAGGTATTATAAAACTGGTAAATATATTTGTACATATTTAATAACTTCTTTTTTGCTAAATCAAACATTTTTTTTCAAAATTCATATTCTTTTCCCCAAACCGCACGTAACATCTCAATGACATATGTTTATCCTTCACACCCATAAATTAGTCAGAAATTTCCTGAAGTTGTCGCATTTTAAAAATAAACCACCCACCGTAGCGTTGCGCGTGTAAGCTAGCTACAGCTGTGCCGTGTTCAGTGCTTAGAACTTCTGGGCAGAGTCTCCAGGATTCCTTGCAGCAAACTGATCATGTAAACGCATACTACAGGAACAGGAACTGTCGGCGGTTAAACAAAAGGGAGGAAAGAATTCTAAATTGGGACAGAATCAGTCTTAAAGTGCATATTATAGAAGAGATGGGTTGAATTCAGGTTGAAGTCATTTCTTTTGTTCAAATACTCGTAACGAAATATGCAAATATGGGAAAAATAAAATATTTGATATGAAAATCAAAATACAACATTATACCTAAATAAAAACTAGTAATGTGACAAGGATCAAGGATGAAAAAATCATAAAGCGTGCATTACACGATGAAGTTTTTCTTTTCAATTTACTTGAAAACTGACCTTACAAGTATACAGAGTGTCTCTCAAATAGGGGGACATGACATGGGTTAACCACAGATTCCTGAGGCTAAAATAAGACGATTTAACCAAACTTGCTTCTACCGGAAAGTGTACCATTTAGCCAGTATTCTGCCTCAAAGAGAGAGAAAAGTTTACCATTGAATGTATCTTTCTGAAAAAAAAATAATAATTTCACGTTATCTGCGTGGCCATTAAAAAGTTACGGTCTAATCAATGTTGGGACACCTAAGTTTCATACACTAGTGGTTTACTAATAATAACAGGTATCATCTTAAAAGATGACTTACACTCATATAAACTGCTGTACCAAATTTCATCCAAATCAAATAAAGCGTCCGATTATATAAGCAAAATTATTTTTTTCCCAAGAACTTTGAAGCAGAATACTGGCTAAATGGTACACTTTCCGGTAGAAACAAGTTTGGTTAAATCGTCTTATTTTAGCCTCAGGAATCTGTGGTTAAGCCATGTCCCCCTACTTTACATAAATTTTTCATATAAATTCATTAAAAATTTAATTACCTCTCTATCCTATTTTGCCATATTTTAATTTAATATCAGTTATTTGTATACATCAAAAATACAAACACAAATAACATTTGACAATTACTTGACAGTTAAAAATTATGTATACTTTTAAAAAAAAAATAGCGTATGTTCCAATTTTTCTTTAAAAGTTTTTCGTCTAAACCTATTCTATACCTAAATCTATTCAATTGTCTCTCTTACACTTACGTTAGTGTGTGTAAGAGAAAACTTGAAAAGAATAACTTTATCATGTAATGCACGCTTAAGTTGCAATGCATAATATTGTTCAAATTGTCAAATAACCTTTAAAGTTAAGAAAAAACATATACAGTCCGATTCTCAAAAACGTTTAAGCTAATCCTTATTTTTTGATTAGTGAATTCTGTTGTATTCCGATATTTAAAATTTAATCTTCAAAATATTGTTAAAAAAGGTAGATTCTAGGAATAGATTAGACTATATTTTAAGATATAAACTGTCAAATTAGAGTAGAATTCGCTAATACAAAAATGAGTATTAGCTTAAATTGTCAAATTAGAGTAGAATTCGCTAATACAAAAATGAGGATTAGCTTAAACTTTTTTAAAAATCGAGCTGTTAAATTACAAATGTACAAAAGAACGAAACGCGTCTGTAGTGCTGATTGATTGAGCCATTTCTACAATGACCGAGAGGTTAATTCAGAGACTGAAATCATGTGAAACGTGTCAATTACCGCCATTGTATTTTATTCTACATTTATTATTATTTATTGCTGGCCATCCTCACGGTATTCTCGATAGATGGCTCTGCATGTGGTTAGTTACCCCTGCAGGTAACATGTCATCTTTGGATGGATTATCATCCGCCCAACGTCTGTCGTTGTGGTTGTGTTGGTTGATTCAAAGACTGAAATTTTGTGAAATGTATCAAGCATGTTTTTTTACCTCCCGCTACCCTTGGTAAGGGAGGTATAGGGATCGTGCTAAAAATCACATATCGAGATTTTAGTAAACGACCACGTTTTAATAGTTCCTAGAAACCAATTTTTACATTTTCACGATGATGTCTGTATGTGTGTGTATGTGTGTGTGTGTGTGTGTATGTGTGTGTGTGTGTATGTATGTGTATGGATTTTGTCTTCGCTCTAACTCAAATACTATCATTCAGAAAATTCTGAAATCTTGTAATTATACCCTATTCTAATATGAAAAGAAGCCATTAGATTTTGGTGTAAATCAGATAACCGGAAATGGCACTTTACCTGAAGCTCATAATGGTTTTTCTTCAAAAAATACCATTAAATGCCATTTTTTCGCATTTTATGTCTTATGAAAATTAAAGATTATTGAATTTTCTACAGGTATACATTAATAATTTTTCTATATATTTTACAGATAAATTTAAAAATAATTTTTTTTATTAGTCTCGAAGCCTAAGATAAACACAATTCCTTTGTTACACAGTTCATATTTCAAATGAATGTAACTGACAGTAAATTAAATGTCACTGTCAAAAAACTAATCACTTCAAATTGATAATAGTGACATTTTAAAAAGAATATAGAAAATAAAGCAATAGTTTTCTGCAATGGAACAGTCTGCAGCGTTAGTAAATACGTATGTATTTAAATTAATAAAAATTAAATAGCGGGAGATTTTGTGTTGGCCACATCAGATTTTTTTATTTATATACAAATATAAACGAATAATATAAGGTTGATGTACATTATTTTATTTACAATCATTATAGTAATATGGCGATTCGTAACCTTTTGAGGTTAAGGAACAATTACATGACAGGTTGTTTCTAAACCATCAACCAGCGTCTTTTATTCTTCCACTCCCACCCGCACTTATTAGATTTATACTTAAACGTTACAATTACTCCCTATTCTATCCCTTATAAACCCACATTCCATCCATTCCTTCCTATTGTTGCGTTTTGTTTACCCGCAAGTTTAGTAGAGCGAACTGACCACCTCAATGTCTTCTTGGGTGGTCCTTGTCCTGCCGACGCCTGCACAACAGCCGGATCATCCGTCCTTACAACCACTGCTCCGATACGGCCATTCGGGCCCAATTCACCGAGAAAATTGCACAAGAAGAGATGTTTACAAAGTGGAGTTTGCTGCATGGGTGTTAACTTAAATTGCCGGCATTATACGCGTGATTAGGTCTCTTGTAAAATGAGATGAAAAGTGGTGTAAGTGATAGATGGATATGGGAACAGGTAGCTATCAATAACAATAATCGTTTTTAAATAGGCTACCTGTATTTAAATTATAGCAGATACCTATAGCTAGACATATGAAATGCGAATAAGTAAGTGGAACCATTGTTAGGTGTGTCAATCTGCTTTTATTCACATATCTTGTTAAATCAGACGTGAGCGTACCGAATGCATTAAAATGTCTCGATCATTAATCAACCGCATTAATCATTTGCTAGTTACTTAACTATAAATGGCGGAAGATAAGGTGCTGCATTAGACTACATTCATTTTTACCTTCGTTCACCTTTTTTAAAATTTGGTGGTGAGTTTTTAATTTAAACAGTTACTTAACTGTCATTTATGTTGCTAATGTTAAGTTGGCTAGAACTTAGTAAATAAATTTTTACCTTCCGTCACCTCTTAGGTAAGGAAGGTATTGCTTTTGGTCAAAAAAATCGGTGGTGAGTTTTTAATGAATAAGCATGTTTTAGGGTCTCTAGAATGCGATTTTACTAATTTCACGATCTTGTCTATATATATATATATAGACAAGATCGTGAAATTAGTAAAATCGCATTCTAGAGACCCTAAAACATGCTTATTCATTAAAAACTCACCACCGATATATATATGTATATGTGTGTCTGTGTGTAACAATAACTCCAACTCCAATACCACAATTCTAAAAGTTATAACTCTTTCGTATTCCTCTTCTTCACATATATATGAAGAGTTTAATAAATTTTGGTTATAATTGGTATAATTTAATATCATTTTTTGACATTTTATGCGATTATCATTATGAACGAATATCTTATTATCTATACGGTTCGATTATACATTTACTTTCATATTCAATAAATACATATAGATTTAAAGAATTATAAAGAGATTAACTCTTTATTAAATCAGATAATTTTGCTGTAATCATGGAGCTGATATATTCAAATAATTCTAAATGACAGATGTCAGTATCAAGTGCAATATACATAGGGCCAGTTTTACAATCTCCGGTTAGAAATTAAAAAAAAACAATATTAAATCGAGTTATTGACAGCAATGATCAATTTGTTATTTGCCAGTTCATTTCATTGTTTGCGTTATAATTTCATTTGATTTATAGATTTTTTTCTAAGGGACTCTCGGAACGGAATTTGTAGAAAATTTTTGGTATGGCATTTGTACAAAATACAAAGAATTGACGGAAGGTAATGTGCTGACCACATCATATTTTTTAAATATGTATTTACTTACGTAAATTATACAGAATGATTAAAAATGGCTGAAGCGTGCCACTCCATACGATTTTGACATTTGCCGCTTACTTAGTATGACAGCAACACTATTTCAAATTTTGCTAACTGTAACATTAAGCCTAAGAACCGTCTTCCTTACGTTCACTCGAATGAAAATATGCTTCAAGTAGAAATTTATCATTAAAAGTAATAAAAAGTAATTACTAATAGTTATTTATGTATTAAGAGCGTAAGGAGGCTTTTATGTCCTGCGGCGGGATTTTGAGCCCGAGGCGTAAGCCGAGGGATAAACACACGTCAAAGGCCATAAAAGCAAGTTACGCTCGTGGTACATACAAAACTTTATGCACGGACGAAAATTTTCAAATTATGAGTGTTAGAAAAAATTTAGCGAAAAGAATTTGTCCTCGTACATCCAGTATCTAGTGTTGCTATGAAAGCGGATAACAACAGTTTATTGTTTGTTTATTAGTTATGTCATTTGAGTTTTATTTTGTGTATCTCCGTGCTTTCCATATAAATATCACAAAATTAATTTTCATTTTTCATTAAAGAATATAAAATTTTTCGATTTGTAATAAAAACTTTTCATGTTGCCTGTTTAAATTGTAGGTTATAATTTGGTTTGACGTCCCGCGGGCTATAAAATGACGTTTATTTATGTCAAAGAAATTCGTGTATAATTGTCAAATTATGATAAATTATGGAAAAAGTGAAATATAATTTTGATATTATTTTGGAACAAAAGTTGTAGATGTTCAATGTGATTGACATGCTTATAAATATTATTATCCTCGTAAAGTAAGAACAAAACAAAAATAATTAACTCAGCATTATTGACGATAAATATTAGAGGAAATTTATCAATATAAAATTATCAATTCTTCGTATTCTATGATCATACGAATATGTGTACGTGTACCATGCAGATGTTAAATGAATCACAAAGAGTTGTTTTTCCACAGTACTCGTAAATCAATTTGATTATTGAGGAATTGAGGTATCAACTATGTTCTTTTAATAAGAGTTATCTTTTCTATTTAAACTCAAAGGGATATATATTTATGTTCTGAAGTTATTGAATATAAAGTGTTTGTAATGAAATAATAATGATAGCTGCAATTTCTTCTGTCGTATCCATTATATATAAAAATATTTCAGTACTTGTACAAAATTTTTGTTCACATAAATAGTTCCATCTTTGTTTTTGCATTTCGCAAACTACAACTACTACAATTAAATAAATCCTTTTCTAGATTGTTTTTACTTTTCCACCTCTTTGAATTTAAATTTAAATACCCATATCTAAAAGTATTTTCTTGTTTAGTTATTTTTACCTCTCGCAAAGAGAGGTATTAGATTCATGTTAAAAATCGCATATACAGATTTTTGTGAATAACCGCGTTCTAAGGTCCCTACAATCCGATTTAAATATTTTTACGATGATGATCGTGTGTGTATATGTATGTGGATGTATGAGAGGTATTGTGCTGGTCACAACATTTTTTTACCTTCCGTCACCTTTAGGTAAGGAAGGTATTATCTTTGGTCAAAAAATTCGTTGGTGAGTTTTTAGTGAATAAGCACGTTTTAGGGTCCCTAGAATACGAATTTGCTATTTTTAAGATGATGTCTGTATGTGTGTGTGTGTTCGTGTGTGTGTGTGTGTGTGTGTGTGTGTGTGTGAAAATTTTTTCTCCGACGATAACTTCAATACTACAATTCTAAAAATTATAATTCTTTCGTATTCCTGTTCTTTGCATCCATGTGAAGATCTGATTAGATTTTGGTTATAATTGATCTACCGGAAGTACCCTTATTTGAAGTTTTTAACAGTTTTTCTTGAAAAAACGCAGTTAAATATCATTTTTCGACATTTTATGATTATCATTATGAAAGAATATCTTATTCTCTATACGGTTTGATTATACATTTTCCTTCAGATTCAATACATATAGAGTTATAGAGACATTAAAAGAGATTAACTTTCAAAAATTAGTCAGCTTTACTAAAATTATGGAAACAGCAGATAATTCAAAAATTTTTAATTGACAGATGTCAGTGTCAAATGCAAAACCAAAGTTGAAAGTATAGGGTCAGAAAGTTATATGTGAATGTGATAGAGTGTCCCTCGCAAGTGACTTGCAGTTGCAGCCTCGCCTCAAGATTGGAATTTGCAATGCCAGAAGTACAAGAAAGGCCAAAGAGAAATGGAAGGACTGTGTAGATATGAGAGAGGAAGAATTATGTGAAGAAGATGCGTTGGACAGGAATGAGTAAAAGAGAAGAGTAAGAAACAGCGACCCCTAATAAAATAGGGAAAGGAACTTTCGGTATGGAATTTGTAAAAAATAGTGTGTTGCTGTTAAAATTTTACAGGATATACAGCATCTTTTTCAAGGACCTTTTGGTATGGGATTAGTACAAAATACATCGAATTGACGGAAGGTTTTGTGCTGGCCACAACAGATTTTTTTAATATAGGTTCTCTATCTGTAACTAACTTTTGCTATAAGAAACCATATAATCCTTGTCTACTGCTAGAGCATATTAAAAAGAATGTCGCTATCCAAAACTAATTTAATTCTTTTTGTATTCAACTAATTCGCAACTCTATCATCGTTCTAACAATGGTTTGGTTGCTATCAGTCGGACCGCAATGAGCTTGTAACACAGTATTTTACAGTCCAGCGATTTCGGCACCGGGACGGCTGTCATCGCTGCGATAACTGCGCCATCTACATCACAATGACGCCACAGTCACAGCCACTTTGATATGGAAATGTGGGAATTGGATCCACCAACGCCACGGATAGGGAATGGAGCATGACAGAATGCAAGGGATATAGAAGCATTTTCGGAATTCCAAGTTTCATTCAATAATCATAAAAATAACACTTTTTTCTTTATGCATATTCTGTATGGCCAGCACTATACCTCCCGGCAGTACTTGTGATGATGCCGCAACTGGCGAAATTGTAATTGTACTATAAAGTAAAAATATACTTCTCTTGTGCAACTGAACCGAGAGTTATTTTTTTTTATTTTTATTAATTTAAATACATACAGTATGTCCACAGATCGAGTTCCAAAGAGGAAAAACTTTTTTATTTTTTATTTTACAAAAAAATATATTCTTGATAAAAGTTTTTTCATGTCACGAAACGGCTATTTCAGTTTTAACATTTTCAAATTTTCTTTTAGTTTCAGATAAATATCGAAAATTGGTCCCAAAAAATAAATTTGCGTTGTCATGGTTTTTTTACATCCAGTATGGAACCAGTTGATAGGATTTTTTTGACTAATTTTCGTGCACCTCATTTGAGATGTAAATATTCGGAAACTTTTGATTAAATTCTTCGACAACTCGACGAATCACTTTATTACCTTTGCCATAACATTGAATTAGGTAAACTCGTTCGTCTTTTGACAACGATTATAGTTGACAACGCAAACTTATTTTTTGGGACCAATTTTCGATTTTTATTTGAAACTAAAAAAAATTGAAAATGTTAAAACTGAATTGGCCGTTTCGGGACATGCAAAAACTTTTATCAAGTATGCATTTTTTTGTAAAATAAAAAATTAAAAATTTGTTCCTCTTTGGAACTCGATCCGTGGACGTACTGTACATAGGGCGGGACACGAAAGATGAACTATGGAAAATGTGTTAGCACAAATCACTGTCTAATATATGCGATCCACAATTAATTTACTACGCGCATACCTAACATATAACAGATGCCCAAATAAGTTTTAAAGGTACGCAGCCTTCCTTATATTGACAGTTGATCTGTGCAATTGTTATTCGTTTCAGGTCCTGTCTTGTTTAAACTGCATAATTCGTGTTTTACACTATACCTACATTTTTATAGATGCTGGAAACTATATTATGTTCCTTTGCAATCGTATCTATTATATAACTATTATTTTACTTACTATTAAAATTTTCTTTTCAAAACGTTATCATAATTTGAAATGATAGGTTCTTTGCCAGTAACATTTATCTGTCAGTTAGATACATTTGAAATCGGAACTGTGAAAGGAATTGTTTTTATTTTTAAAATATTGGCTCCGGGATTTATAAAATAGATTATTTTATATATTTATAGATGCATACCTGTAAAAAAATTAATAATCTTTAATTCTTATAATACAATAGTTCGCGAAAAACTATTTTGAGCTTCGAGTATATAGTGCCATTTCCAGTTACCTGATATACACCAAATTCTAATGGCTTCTTTCCGTATTAAAATAAGTTAGAAATACAAGGTTTCAGAATTTTGAAAGATAATTCGCCCTATTCTGTAACTCAATCGATAATAGTTATCGATCGATAATAATTTTTGACAAATAGAAACAAATGTATCATCTGCCAGTTTCATTTTTTTATTCAGTGTCTACTATAATTATTGGCTACAATTTATTATCGATCGAAAAAAGTTATCGATTGAGTTACAGAATAGGGGTGAGTATTTGAGTTATATATACACATTTAACAAAATCTCGACATACGATTTTTAGCACGACTCCTATACCCTCTTACCAAGGGTAGCAGGAAGTAATTGAAAAATCAAATCATCATTCCTTCTCCTCCTTTGGCGATTTGAACCATATGCTTACAATTGATGACGTAGGGATCAAGTCGTGAAAACAATCTTTATATAAATATTTTATCATAAAATAATACATTTGTAAACAACATTTATTTTATTAGTGTTTGTAAAGAAGTTGGTTGTTAGTCTGCCAGGTAATAATAAATGTTATTTTTTCAATTATAAAATAGAGCAGCCGCTAACACCCCAAGGGAAAACACGGGCGGCAAACAAACACACAATAGAAATAAAGTAAGGTCTCGTGCACACAGCCGCCTTGTGCTACTGTTTTGCTCTTTTCATAAGGCGATGTACCATTATTCACATTCACGGCACTAACTCGACTATAAAAGATTACTCTACGCATCGAAAAGCAAAGAAAAAATTGCTAGAAGACAGTGAAAAGATCAATATAATAGTTGTTTTCTTTTCTTTTAAATGCACACGCCGAAAATTTGCTACAAAAATAAATTAAATTAAATGTAATGGGCTAGTAATCATAAGACGATCAGATCTGACAATCTTATTCTGGTATAGGTTTAGATCTAAGGGCTGGTTTATGATGTATTTAATTTATTAATTTACATTTAGAAAATTTGATTTAAAATTTTCTCCGTGGTTCATGTTCTATTTTGAAATTCTGGATCTGACAAATCAGTATCTATCACGTGACTTGTCACTGTTATTTGACGTTTCACCAGTTATCAGTTCAGATTTTAGGTTACAATTTTTATTTTCGAAGCCATGAATTTGTTAGACGATAATGAACAAGATAATTTTTTAATGATATCAGGAATGTTTTTTACTAAGTCCTAAGGCTTCAAATATCAATAATGTATTTCAAATATTTTTAAATGGGAACAAATTAAACGCTCGATTTCGTGTTGGTCGGTATTTTCTGGATACAAAATAGTGCTTGCTATTTAATTTATTTGCATGGTATAACATAAAATGTCCAATAAAAATAATAAATGTTCAGTAAAATTTGTAAATGCAGAGTAAAAGGAATAAATGTTCGATAAAATTTAAAAATCCACAGTAAAAATAATAAATGCTCGATAAAAAGGTTAGGTTAGGTCATGTTTTATATTTTTATTGGGCATTTAGTATTTTTTACTGCGCGTAATATTTTAGAATACCGAGCAATTATTATTTTTATCATTCATAACTTACTTAAATATATAACATTTCAATATTGCGTGTATATTTTCCTGGTGAAAATTTTTGATTATTTATCATGCAAAAATTCAATAAAATATCTAGCATTTTATTCGCAACCGTTTCAAATTAGTTAAGCACGTTTTGACTTTTTTAAAATTATTTTCCAAATATTTTATATAATTCAGCAAAACTAAATAGAGGGTTACAGTTTTTACGTCACACGAAAGAAGGAAAGTATTGATGTAAAAGTTGAGATGGAAGATCAAAATACAATCAAACTATCGTCATTTTTAAAGTTCTGTGTTGATATTTCAGTTCTACATAATTCAATGTCTTTGGAAACTTAAAGTATTTCGCATATTTGTCATGTATTTTTTATAATTATAACGGGAGTCACTGTTGCAAAGACACACACACTTCTTTTTCATATTTGGCACTTTGGCAGCATCTTGTTTTAACCGTCATCAAGACAGTGATTTGTTTGTATTATAGCAGCAGAGTCACGTGTAGTTCAAGGAAAATATCAATAGATGGCAGCTTGAAAATATATCTATGTAACCCTTCCATTGAAATAATATCTTTTAAATAAAATCTGAAGTGGCTTCTATCATTTTATGCATTTTGTGTACATTCCACACATATAATTTCTAGAAAAAACTATATTTGTAGTAAAATTCATGAACATATTACCTATATAAATTGTACATGGCAGATGGCAGTGATACACACGCACACATACACATACACTCATTGATGGCGTGAAGAGTGTACCACAGGGGTTACTTTTGAGTCATTTAAAATTCGAAATATTTATTTTTGGCGTTGGTCGGGATCGAACCCGGTATCCCAAATTCGCGACTAGACATTCAGGCGCGAAGCCACAAGACTCCATACAGACATTGTAAATATAGTAAAATAATTTCTACAATTCTACTTCGTCGAAAATATATATTTCTAAATAAATTAATTTGAAGTCCAACCCTGTGGAATTGTAGCAGATAACCGTAAGTAAGTATACAAATTGAAAGGGCGCAATGCACCCTGCCTAGAGGGATTGCTTTATAATCGTAATAGAACATTAAAAGACATGGGTGATCTCTATTATAAAGGGCGCTCCCCTCCATGTGTGGCCACAAGATCAAGCGTGCTATGCCAACAGAAATTGATACAGTAACAGAAGAGACGCTGCTCTAGCTACTATTCTTTGTTAGCAAGTTCAATTGTGTGTATAATGATAAACAAATCGAGGGTTTACAATCTATTTTTACGTCTCGCTAGGAGAGGTATTGAAATTATGCTAAAAATCGCATATCTAGATTTTAGAGAATAAGTACGTTTTAATGTCACCAGAATCCAGAATCCGATTTTAACATTTTTATAATAATGTTTCTGTATGTGTGTGTGTGTGTGTGTGTGTGTGTGTGTGTGTGTGTGTGTGTGTGTGTGTGTGTGTGTGTGTGGATATGTGTGTGTGTGTGTTTGAATGTTGAAAGGACGATGCATCAAAAACTATAATATTTAAAACCTGTTTAACTACGTATTCCTCAATCTGACATTAATGGGAAGAGCTGAAAAGGTTTTCATAACAATTGAATAACCGGAAATTTTAAATATTATTTTTTAAAAATTTTTATTTCAATTATTGAAGAACATAAAATTCTCCATCAAATGTTTATACAGGTGATTCATTTTTCATTGTCCAGCTTATATCTTCTGAAATATTAAAGATACAAGAAAAAAATATATAGAAAAGTTATTTGATGCAACATGGTCTATAATTTAGAACAAACAATTTTTTTCCAAGCCCTGCCAATTTTCCAGAAAAATATTTAACTTTGATTTTTTAAATAGATCACCCTGTATATTTTTACGGAATAAAATTCTAAATAAATTTCTCTTTACAATGATGTATAACAAGTACGGGTTTACCTTTAAATTATGCCTAATAAAGCAAATAGAAATACGATAAAAGTAGGCTGTGATATTCTATTGTTTATACCAGTAACATCTGTCTATTACTTGCTTTATTAGACATAATTTTATTCAACGGAAAACCCCTACGTAGCCAATGTTCATGTGTGACAGAAGTTACAGGTATAAACAATAGAATATCATAGCTTACTTTTCTCATATTTCTATTTGCTTTATAGGACATAATTTAAAGGTAAATTCTTACTTGTTACACATTATTGCAAAGAGAAATTTATTAAGAATCTTATTCTGTCAATGTTCCATTTAAAAAATTGAAGTTAAACATTTTTCCAAAAAATTGGTAGGTCTTGGAAAAAAATTGTTTATACTAAATTATAGATCAGGTTGTATTAAACAACTTTCGTATTTAACTTTTTTTTGTATCTTTAATATTTCAGAAGATATAAGCTGGACAATGAAAAATCAACCAGCCTGTATATGAAAGATATATGTCAGTGTAAAAAATCAACAGTTTTACTGACATTACTGAAAAAAAAATTCTGGGAAGTACATTCAATATTTTATATTGAATTATTAATTAAATATTTAAAATTGTACGTATACATTAATAATAATAGTAAAATAGTACATATATCCTTAAAAAATACTGCCAATCCCTTTAATGAATTGGAACCATCTTGAATAATTTAAAAACGTAGGACAAAAATGAAAGAAAAGATAAACCTAATCAGAATTATTTGTGTTTACAAGTAACGTTAAATTCGATACTTAGGTATGTAACAAAATGGAAATGGCGAGAGGTATTATTGTGCTGGCCACAACAGATTTTTTTAGGTATATATGAATGAGAAAAACAATAAGATAGGAATACAGTCTTTGTACAACCAACAAATTTCAATTTACTTATATTTACAAAAAAAAATGAGTATTTATTTTTTTGCCCTTCTGAAGTGTAATGGGAATTTTACAATTGTATACACAGCAAGTGTAACCTACATTTTACGTTTACTGTGTTGTAACTTGTCCAACTATACGGTAAAATAATGAAAATACACTGGACGTTTATGGGCATTTGGAAAAGAAATCATCTTTACTATAATAAAGTTCATGTAAAAAAGTACTACCTACATAAGTTATTTTTTTACTTTAACATTTCCTATATTTAAAACTAATTTATATAAACCAAAATCACGGCAGCGACATCTGTCATTATTGTAAAAATCCGCCGTTACCGACATAGTCACCGATCGATATACCTGTCAAATACGCGAGACGAACATTGCTGAAATGTCAAATATCGACACCTACCTATTATTTATTACGAAGAAAACATGAGCAAATAAATATATTATCAGTCATAAACAACGTCTATTATTACAAATAAATTTTCGCTAGAAGAAGTACTCTAATGAAGGTAAGTAAAATCAAATTTGGAAATTGACTTAACCCCAGTATTTTAAACTAACTTTTTTCAGAAGTATAACCTATCTCATTAAAAAAAGTGATTTTCATTATCGTCGGCCAAAAAAATTGATACAATTCTCGTGCGTGAAGTATTTTACAGCGCTCCAGCTAATAAGGCACTCGCCTTAAGGGCTCGTGCCTTAAACAAAGCTGTCGCGCTGTAAAATACAACTTACATGCACTCGAATGTAAATAACTATTACCGTTTTACATTCTCCAACTTTGTTATAAATATGTAAGTCTTTTATCTTTATGTTTGACATTGTATCCTATGGTTGACAGTACGGCTCACCAAAGATGTTCTTGCAGCATAGCAATCGGCAGGTATGGCAGTAACTGTTAGCGGTAATAGCGGTGATATGGCAGCGATTACCAACCGACGCCTTGCGGGTGTAAATAACATGGCTCGACGCTTCAAGCCAGTGTAAACACACCGCGAATGCACCGTATATCCGCTATTTTTACACATACTGACTCACATACTATATACGAAACTATTGTACTAATTACTATGTTTACTATCGCAATGGTTAAAACATTTTCAGGTTTTAGCTATTTTAATTTCTACTAATATTTATAATGGCTTACACTAGAAATATTGGGAATAAGACAAAATTTTCATATTTTTTTTTACAATTTTAAAGTAGTTTCCTTTTACACTTCACCACCATTTTTTTCCAGCCACTTCTAAATTTGTCCTAACCAGTCTTCCCTTGGAATACTTTCTTAATTGCAGCGTCTGTATTCTCAGACGAAAACTTTATACCCTATAAATTAGAAAAAATCTGATGTGGCCAACATATTACCTTCGTCAATTCCCATACCAAAAGTTCCTTGGAAAAGATTCTATATATCCAGTAAAATTGTAACACGGATATATACTATTTTCTACAATTCTATACCGAAAGTCCTTGAAAAAGATTCTATAGTCCAGTTTTACAATCTCTGGTTAGAATTTTAACTGTAAGTTAAATAAACAATATTTAATCGGATTATTGACAGCAATAGTCAATATCTCATTTGACAGTTCATTTCGTTTCAGTTTTGTTTATTTAATTTCCAGTTAAAATTTTAACCAGATATTGTAAAACTGGCTCCATATATCCAATAAAATTAAAACACAAACATACATTATAGATTGCACTTGGCACTGACATCTGTCAATTAGAATTATTTGAATATACATATTTACTATTTCCATGATTGTGGAAAAGCTGGCTGATTTATAAAAGTTAATACCTTTATAATTCTTTAACTCTATTTTGAATATGTAAGAAAATGTATAATTTTACCATAAAAACAATAACATATTCTTTCATATTGATAATCACATAAAATGTCAAAAAATGATAGTTAACTGCGTTTTTTCAAGAAAAATTGTTAAGAATAAGCTCTTTTCAAAAGGATGTAAAGAAGAGGAATACTAAAGAATTATAATTTTTAGAATTGTAGTATTGGGGTCTACGTCGGAGAAATTTTTGTCACACACACACACACACACACACACACACACACACACACACACACACACATACATACAGACAAGTATATACATACAGACATCATCGTACAACTAGTAAATTCGACCAAAGTCAATACCTTCCTTATCTAAAGGTGATGGAAGGTAAAAATTTATTAACTAAGTTCTAGCCAACATATATGACAGTTAAATAACTGTTTAAAATCGCAGGATAGGCAAATTTTGCTTTCAACAGACGACCAGTAGTAGTGGCAGCACGAACTTTAGAATTCTGTTATAGAATGTAGGCAAATGCAATTTTACTTTTACGAATCTTGATAGAATGCTCTTAAGAATTCTATATTCGTTTTTGTATCGGAAATTTTTGGATTTTATATTATTAAAATAAAAAAATATTATGACAGTTGTACAAAATAAAATGTATAAATTATATATAAATTGGCTTTGAATAGAATTGTGGCGTATAATGATGTTAATTAATAATTTCGCCTCGAGTTGTTCGCTTGCAAGCGAATATTTTGAGTTTGAGACATGCATGCTATCAAATTTTCGCTTCGTGGCGAAAAGCGAAAACAAATGCCTCATTTGATAGAATTCTAAAGTGCGTGCTGTCACTACAGATCATCTTATTCTCAATAAAGCCTCATTCACAGCTCTGAAAATAAAAATAAAATTATAGATATACATAAAAATAAAAATAACGATATAAACAATAGATTCGTATGAAAGTGGTCACAGCTCTCGAAAATAAAATTAAACAAAAGACACAAGGATTTGCAAATGTTAAATATTTTACACAAAAATAAGCACATACATAACAACTGTCATTTGAGCTGTCAATTTACGCTCTGGCAAAAGGATTTGAATTAAATATAATTTTAAAAAGCTGTCTTAAGACAAAGGTTCGCATATATGATTACGTATAGTGCTTTAAAAGGTATGAAGTTGTTATTATTGCTTGTTAATTATGAATATATTAAATGACAGTTGATATTTTATTTTCGAAGCTATGAACACCAACCATAAACACCTATTTATAATTTTATTTATATTTCTTATTTTCGTAACTGTGAATGAGCCTTAAGTCTCTAGCGTAACCCTAGTAACAGGTAAAGTGGTCGGGTATTTAACTGAACGGAATCATATTAAAAATTTTGCACGGTAAACTGAAACAAAATAGATATACCTAGTAACTTAAACTATGTAATGTGCCGACCACATCAGATTTTTCGTATGTTCCAACAATTAGACATGTCTGAGCACAGCTGTGTTCCGGCCGCACGTAGCACTGCTGTCGTAAACAAATCGTACGTTAGACATTTTTTATCCCATTCTCTTGCTGAAAAACTCTGACAGCACATGTAAATATCCTTGTCCTGAACACGGCCGCACACATTTTGACTAATTCTTGTTTAGAATATCCTACTTGTAGGACCTACGCGGTTACGTTCCTTTTTTATTTTTCACGTTTTGACAGATAAGACGGTTGTTTTTTGTTTCATTATGAGAAGAGTAAGAAGAGTAATTGCGTGCGAGGAAAATGAATGGGGATTTAGATGTAAACATTCATGTTGTATGTAAATAATGAAAATATAATAAATTAGGAATATAATTACTTAAATTGTGAAATAGTGAAGAACACGAACTAGACGAAAGAATACATGAATTCTATGGGTATACTGTGAAATATGGATAATAATTTACATAAAAGTTTTACAGAATGTTTGTTTATGTTCTCTTATTTATAATACTGGAAAATATTGAACTCATTTCAAGATCATGACTCACAGTTGACATTTACTGAAAATATAAATTCTGATCTTTTATAGAATATCATATTTCATTATTTTCATTGATATGGGAGGACAAGTGTTACTATTGGATGTTACAATACGTGTTTTTCGCACTATTTCTCCTATTCACAAAAAAAAATCTGTTGTGGCCAGCACAAGACCTCTCGCCATTTCCATTTTTTGCTATAAAAATATTGTATTGCACTTTGCTATCGAACCGTCGTTTTATAACAAAATATTACAGAACTTTACCCAAATATTGTTTTTTATTGTATTTAACATGTCTTCTGCACACATATAATTCTAATTATATCTATTTTTCATTGTATGAGGAAGTTCCTAATTGTCAGAGATTCTTCCAATTCATTAACCATATTGGCGGGAATTCTGATGGATATATGCATTTTACCTACAATTTCAAATATTTAATTAATAAAACAATATGAACGATTAAATAAGCTTACCAGAAAAAGCTATCAGAATGTCACTAAAACTGTTGATTTTTGACACTGACATGTCGTGGACATGTCATTTACAAATTATGTTACAAACATTTGAGTTTGTCAACTGATTTCCTTAGTATAGTTTCGCCTACTCGACTTATTTTATCCAGGGTTGGCAAAAACCCAGTGATGTTTAGAAAAACCCGACCCACTGGGTTTTTGATGGGTTTTTGGGCGGGTCAGTGGGTTTTATGAAAATTAAAATGATGTTTTACGAACAGGAACTAACGAAACCGAACAAAGTTTTTACGCATAGTGAATGAAGTAGTAGTGTACGCGTTAAATAAAAATGAGTTTTTCCGAATATAAGGGTAATCGCGAATGCTCAACAGGAGAAAACAGGAAGTGGCAGGAAGCAAGGAACTGAATGAAAATAACTTTATTATATTGAAGGAGTCACTCACTATAAACATTGCAAATTAAAAATTAGTTCTAAAATTGAAAGAATTCGAAATCATTTAAGCAACTGTTTATTATATAAAAAAATATAACAAAAACCTGGTTAAAATGCCAAATGGTGTTGTATCCGATACCGATACTGACACAGAAGAATCCAATTTTCCTAATACGAATACATCGGTATTATATACTTATATTTATGTTGATTTCAATTAATTTTTTATATTCTCAAATCTCTAGGTTTGATATCTATATGGGATATATTAGGCTGGGTTTTTGCTTGGGTTTTTGTAAATTTTTGTAAATGGGTTTTTTCTGGGTTTTACCCATGGGTATAACTGGGTCGCGGGTTTTTGTGCCAACCCTGATTTTATCCCGATATTCTATATATTATAGCGTCTTTATCTCTAAATTTATAGAAGATATAATAAAAAAATTAAATGTATCAGATGTAGAATTTTGTTCTTCAAAATTAGTAATATCAAAAAATTTAAAAAAAATAATATTTAGAAGAATTTCTTTTAAAAACTACTACTTCCGGTTGTTCATTTGTTACCAAAACCTTTTCAGCTCTTCCCAGGAATGCCAGATTGAGGAATTCATAGTTAAACAGGTCTTATGTCTTATAGTTTTTGAGGAATCGTCCCTCCAACATCCAGCCATACACACACACACACACACACAGACATAATTGTAAAAATGTTAAAATCGGATTGTAGTGACCTTGAAACGTGCTTATTCATTAAAATCTGAATATGTGATTTTTAGCATGATTCCAATACCTCGCTTAGCGAGAGGTAAAAGACAAAACTTTACCCAAATATTGTTTTTTATCATGTCTTCTTTCTTCTACATACATACAATTCTAATTATATTTATTTTTCATTGTATGAAGAAGTTCTTAAATGTCAGAGATTCTTCCAAAACATTAATAAGATTGGCGATATTTCTTATGGATGTATACATTTTACCTATAATTTTAAATATTTAGCCGTCATTATAAAAAATAATGTTATAAATATTCGAATTTGTCATCAGGTTTCCTTGGTGTAGTTTTAGCCTGCGTGCTGTGCTACATCCAATTATTCTATATATTACAGTGCCTTTATCTCAAAATATATGAAGATATAATAATAGTTATTTATGTATTAAGACCGTAAGGAGGCTTTTATGGCCTGCGGCGGGATTTTGAGCCCTAGGCGTAAGCCGAGGGATAACAACACGTCAAAGGCCATAAAAGCAAGTTACGCTCGTGGTACATACAAAACTTTATGAACGGACGAAAATTTCAAATTATGAGTGTTAGAAAAATTGTATCGAAAAGAATTTGTCCTCGTACATCCAGTATATCTAGTGTTGCTATGAAAGCGGAGAATAACAGTTTATTGTTTGTTTATTAGTTATATCATTTGAATTTTATTTTGTGTATTCCATATAAATATCACAAAAATAATTTTCATTTTTCATTAAAGAATATAAAAATTTTCGATTTGTAATAAAAACGCGGGCTATAAAATGACGTTTATGTCAAAGAAATTCGTGTATAATTGTCAAATTATGATACGTCCGTGCATAAACATTTTAAATGTCTCATATGTAGAATTTTATGTTCTTCAATATTAGTAATAAAACAAATTTTCAAAAAATAATATTTAGAAGAATTTTCTAAAGAAACTACTACTTCCGGTTGTCCAACTGTTGCCAAAACCTTTTCAGCCCTTCCCATGAATGTCAGATTGAGGAAAACGAAGTTAAAATGATTTTAAGTCTTATGGTTTTTGAGGAATCGTCCTGCAAACATCCAGATACACATATCCATACACACATCCCTAGACACACACACATACACACAAACATTATCGTAAAAATGTTGAAACGGATTGTAGGGACCTTAAAACATGCTTATTCACTAAAATCTGGATGCGGAGTTTAGCATGAATACAATATCTCTCTTAGCGAGTGGTAAAAATCAAAATATGTTGTGGCCAACACGATATCACTCGCCATTTTCATATTAGGCTATATGAGTATTGTATTTAACATTTTTGGGACACACAAAAAATTCTAATTACATCTATTCTTTATTTTTCAATTCATTATACGAACAAGTTTCCTGCTACTCTTCTAAATGTTCGAGATTCTTCCAATTTAGCATATTTTGTAATTTTTACAAAAATGTTGTTTGTAATGGAAAAGGTGCGTCGTACGGTGCTTGTTAAATATAGTTTATTGTTGCATAAGATAGCCAGGAATTATGCGTGAATACAATGGTTGGGAATGCGGTGGTGGATTTGGAAGGATGCTTGGCTAATTACCCTATAGGCGGGCCAGGCTGCGCACTGTCCGCGTGAAACTCGAGCCAAGTCGTTAATGCACACAGCCTTCCTGCCAGGGATTCTTTCTTCTCTTGCTTTTATTCTAGTTAGTTTTTTCTATTCTCCACATGCTTCAAGGTAAGTGCATTTAAGTATCTGTCTCAAAAGTATCGCCTGTATGTTTGGGATTTCATTCGAAAATTAAGAATGGAAAATTTTGTGATTGTTCGTCTAAAAACAAATATTAGCATCGAACAATAGCAGTGCTTAATTTTCATTAAAAATTGAAGATATATATCGATTACGATCACTACTTGAGCTTCACGTCATATGGTGAAAATGATAAGGCAGAAGACACGCACGTCAGCAAACCTTATAAAATGAAATATAACTTGTAAAATTTTGGGTGTTATTTATTTTTAAAGAAAAGAAAAATACTAGTACTAAGAAACTTATATATTATTGAAATTTATAATTATTTCTGTCAATCCCTATTCTTTTTATGGAATATAAAATTATTTGAAATAATTGTAGTTGATTTTTTTACCATATATACATTGAATATGATGTAGGAAAAAGAAAATATTCGGAACTGCAGTCTACCATAACAATGATCCTCTTCAAGGTTACTACAAATATAATACGACAAAAAACTTTCTGTAATACAAATTAATTAATAAAATATATCTAGTGTTAACTTACAATCAAGTCAGGAAAACAACGAAATATTTATAACAAATATCGACATTGATATTTTTTAATGTTCAGGGGAAATTATCTTAATGGGGTATTCCACTCAATTTTTTTTATTATTTTAAATAAAACTTCATTCAGATTTGAAGCAATTCATGGTATTAAAAAATCTTAATTGTTCCTAGTTTAACAGTATTTTATTTTCGAGAAATCAGTGTAACGTCAAATTTCCCCTATACTTGTCTTTCTCACACACACTGCTCTGAGTACGCTGCGAGAGAAAGATAACAATTGTATGACGTAAATTTTCCCTTTTAGCAAATGTGAAATATCTCGTAAAGTAATTATTTAAAAAATGTTTTCATTGTTTTGACTATTATTTATTGAGCCATACTTTAAGTTAAATTGATTTTTTTTTTATTCTTTGTTATGGTGGAATAAAATATAGTGTTAACTCACAATGAAGTCAGGAAAACAAAAAAATATTTGTAACAAAACGTTCAACATCGATATTGATATTTTTTAACGGAGGAAATTATCTTAATTCATAGTCACTAATAAAGGTCAGTTTTACGATTTGATTATAAGATGTACACTCATCAAATTTTATTCAGCAGTTATTTTTGCAACCTAGTCAATTATTTCATAATCATCGTTAGAATTATCACTATTATATAAACAGTGAATCATTGTCCTACTCCACTAATTCCTTTGTTGTACTGGTTAAGGTACAGACAAGAAATAGACAAAAGAATTTTTTTACATTTGAATTAAACTTGGCATGTAGAAGACGAAAATAACAGTAATTTGACAACTAGAGTATGCGATATTTTCATTGCTATTCCATACCGAAAGTTCCTTGGAAAAGATTCTATAAATCCAATAAATTATACCTGTATGTATATATCAGCTGCTTCCCATATTATAACAAAACTCACTGATTTATGAAACTTAATCTCTTTATAATTATTTAATTCTGTATCTATTGAATATAAAAAAAAAAAACTGTTAAGAACTTCGAACAAGGGAAAACGAAAGATTTTTAAAATTGTAGTATTGGAGTTATCGTCGGAGAAATTTTTGTTACATACAGACACACATACATACATCGTTGTTAAACTAGTAAAATCGTATTCTAGGTAACCTAAAACGTGCTTATTCATTAAAAACTCACCACCGATTTTTTTGACCAAAGACAATACCTTCCTTACCTAAAGGTGATGGAAGTTACATAAGTGAAAATAAAAATTTATTATTCTTAAGAAGAAAATATATAGTACTTAGGTCCGTTACCATAATCAGATCCACTTTAAGACTTTAATTAAAATTAATTTAAGACTTTATATTTAATTTAAAGTAATGCTACAGTGCTTGCTGAAGTGAGTTACATTTAGAGATGCATTCGGGCCGGGCCGGGCCGGGCTTTGAGGTTTGGATCGACTCGGTCCGAAAATAAAAATTACCGGCCCGACTCGAAGATCGACTCGACAAAATATTAACTAACCCGGCTCGAAAATTGACTCGAAATCGGGCCGGGCCGGGCCAAAGCTCGACATTGGGTGCATCCGGCATTCCTAATGTTGATTTTTATGTTAAAGCTAAATGTTTAACTTTTTTCGTGTCAAACTTATAAAAAACCTCTACATTCTTATAACTTTCAACATTAGTTAACAAAAGTAGTTAAAAAAGAGACGCTTCTAGTGTAATTTTGTTATAAAAATTACAGAACTACGTGTATTTAACACTTTGTTTACCAAAGTCCTTCGAAAATTTAAAAAAACTTTTTCACAAATTTTATATAGAAAATATAATTTACATAAGGATTTTTTATCTAACTTTGTTTCTGCTCAAAAATAGGACAAGATATCATTACGGCAGGACAAAAATCACTTTTATTTAAGTATACGAGTAATAACAAAAATAATAGCAACATCACAATATAATTATTATGCTTTAATGTTTGTTGTTATTAAATCATTTTGATCCTTTTTAACTTCAACCATTTTCATTAAAATATTAAGGAAACTGTGCATTTGATTGAACTATAAGATTTTTTGGGTCGGCCCGAAAAGCTCGAATTTTCGGGCCGGGCCAAAATCAAAAGTCCGACTCGCCTCGATTTTTGAAAATGATTAGCCCGATTCGGCCCGATAAAAAATATCTTCGGCCCGGCTCGATGATCGACTCGAAATCGAGGCGGGCTTCGGACCGGGCCGGGTCAAAGCTCGAAATCGAGTGCATCTCTAGTTACATTATGATGATGAAGATAAAGTTTATTATGAAAACGGTCCTTAGTACATCATATAAACGTTTTGCAAAATTATTAAAAATTCTTACTGATTCGCAAAAGAGCATCGCGAACCATTTTTATTCGTAACGGAAAATCAGTCGCACGATTGACATTTTTTTGAATATAGGTTCTACTGTATATCAAATATCCTTACAAAGCAATACATAATGTACAAAATGTCAATATTTCCTAGTTATGTTCCAAATCAAGTTGATTTGTTCCACTTCTCTTGGGCCGACAGCGACAGGACACGGCTGACACTAATGAGACGCCTCCACCTCGCCGCCTCCGCCTCCGCCCCCGGCGTCCCGACGCTGCTATTATGTCCGCGTCCACCCGTCATCCGTCAACTCACACGTCGACCTGTCATACCCGACGCCCAGCATGTGCACGACGAAATGGGTGCATATGGTACGAGTACGAGTGTACAAATAGGAGGATGCTCACTAGGTTTCACGGTCATGAGTTTTAATTGTGGTTGGTAACAAACTAAGAAAAGAACGGATTTTAGAAACTAAAGTGGGATGATTGTAAAGGCTGGTTTATATAAGCTGTAAACTTATTCATTTACCTTAGCATTAGCATTATGACTTTGCATTAAACTTTACATTACGCTGTCTGGTTCATGTACTTCTTAGGGCAAACCAATAAGAGCAGACCGGTAATATAACTTTTTGTAAAATCGACGCATCGTTTTAACCATAAATATATCTACATTGTTTAATTAACTGTATTAGTTGGACATCTTTTTCAATGACACTCATTTTTACCTCTCGCTAAGAGAGGTATTGGATTCATGCTAAAATTCGCATATCCAGATTTTATTGGATAAGCACGATTTAAGGTCCCTAGAATCCGATTATAACATTTTTAAAATGATGTCTGTGTGTATGTGTGTGGATGTGTGTATGTGTGTATGTGTGTATGTCTGGATGTTGTAGACACAATTCCTCAAAAACTATAAGACTTAAAAAATATTCAACTGCAGTTTCCTCAATCTGACATTCCTGGGAAGAGCTGAAAAGATTTTGGTAACAATTGAACAACCGGAAGTAGTAGTTTCTTAGAAAAATTCTTCTAAATATAATTTTTGGGAGTTTTTTTTTATTAAATATTGAAGATCATAAAATTCTCCATCTAATACACTTAAAATTTTTATTGTATCTTGTATAGATTTAGAGATAAAGACACTATAATTTATAGAGTAAACTCATCGCAGAGGCCAAGGCACTAAGGAAACCAGTTGACAAATTCCAATGTTTATAACATGACCCCTGAACATGACACACGTCATTGTCACATATCAACAGTTTTAGTGACATTCTGATAGCTTTTTCTGGGAAGTATATTTAACTTTTCTTATTTTTTTATTAATTAAATATTTGAAATTATAGGTAAAATTGTGGTAAAATGCATATATCCATCAGAAATACCGCCAATCTGGTTAATGAATTGGAAGAATCTCTGACATATAGAAACTTCCTCATACAATGAAAAATAGATATAATTAGAGTGCATAAGACATGTTAAATACAATAAAAAACAATATTTGAGTAAAGTTCTGTAATTTTTTGTTATAAAACGACGGTTCGAAAACGAAGTACAATACTATACTTATATATCCTAATATGGAAATGGCGAGAGGTCTTGTGCTGGCCACAACAGATTTTTAGTGAAGACAATGTGACAGAAATATTCAAAAATATAAATATCGCCAGAATCAAGCTGTCATTCACGAACATATACTCTTCTGATTGATCAGCATTAGCATTATGACCTAAAATTTAGAAATTGTCTTATTCTATGGTTACGGCATAATCCTAAGGTTACTGTTATAACTACATGTACCGCAGCACGCATTTGTCTATACTTGAATTATTAATGCAAAGTCATAATGCTAATGCTAAGGTAAAAGTTTACAGTTTACATAAACTAGCTTTGAATTTCGTAATGAGAATTGGAACAAAATTTAGTATTAGTACCCTTTTAATTTTATTTTATACTCTAGTAAGATCTGCTTTAGAATATGGCTCTGTGATATGGAGTCCTAAAACATACTCCAGTTCAAATACAATTGAGAAAGTTCAGAAAAAATTCTTAAGATATTTGTATTATAAAGCTTACAATGCAACACCAATGTATATTTCTTACATAACTCAATGTAATTTATTCAATGTACATACACTGCAAAGTAGACGAGAACTGTTAATGGTACTTTTTGTATGGAACATAATTCATGTTCTTGATGTACCAGACTTATTATATATGTTACCGCTACATGTACCTAATATGAAACTAAGATCAAGGTTTGTCCTTTTTGAACTAAAAGAAACAAGCTCGCCATTATTGTAAATATTGATATCTTTAACTGTAGTAAAACTAACTTAAAAAATCAATTTGTTAATTCATTATCACTGTAACTATGTAATTTGGTATATCCTGTATATTTGCAGTTTAAATAAATTATTATTATTATTATTATTATTATTATTATTATTATTATTATTAAGAAACTACTAGAAAATAATATCTAGAGGTTGATATTATTTTATTTAGAGACAATGAGCCTGTTTCACATTTTTCAAAAACTATTCTAAATGAAAGTCTTTGCAATGATTTTCTTAGTAATTATTTTTATTTTAATAATTTCTTGTTATTTGTGGAAATAATAAAATAAAAAGATTGGCGTCCTGAAAAACTACCCCCCACTCCTGTGACGTAGAAGTACATGCATTTCCATCACCTACGTTCTACGTTTATTTATATAAATAAACGTAGGCTTATAGTTTGTCACATGTTAATAAAAAATCTTTTAATTTGACATTTGACGCTGACATTGCTCATTGTAAATGAATAATAATTATACTCAAAATAAGTCGGACAATTTACCGAAGGTCGATAGCTGGATAGTGGCTGAATTTATATCAGAGAACGATTGTTTTACTGCTACCGAAATAAAGGGTGTTAAAGATTTGAGACAAAATAAAATATAAAATCTGAATGCACTATATAAATTGATAATATATTTTACTTTAAGGTTCTGGGCAAAGACAACAGATACTATTAAGATAGTCAACTGCAATGATAAAGTAGTAGGCATTATGCCCTGCAACACTAGCACTCGGTGTCGTAAGACATAACTAAAATCAGTATGGCGGGTAGTATCGGAGATAGTCTGCATCCTGCATTACTATTGAGAATATATTTATTCTTTTTTATTGATATAGTAATAAACAGAAAACAACTAAATATATATTTAACGAGAACGCATATTTATTTCTTAAAATTACATAAGGAAAATATAAAAATATTATCAGATATCCTAATACCATAAGGTGTAGAGTACCTATACACATACATTTAGTTGTGTACAAATTTCGCCCATTGCTTCTTATTTCTTGCCATCTTTCTAGCGTTTTGAATCGTCGTATTTTTCTTCTCCAAGATCTTCAATATTAGCTTAACCCAGTTGTCTTTCGGTCTGTTTTTTCTACCAATTTTGTCATCCATATTTGTCTCACCGGTCTAGCTTCGTTCATTCTGATCATATGGCCCCACCAAGCTAATGCTCTCTGCTCAATGTCCAATACAGACTTACATTATAATTGTTCTCTAATCATTTCATTTCTTATTCTACCTTGTATTTGGATGAGCTACTCGTTCAACCCAAATTTTGTAAATTTCTTCTGAATAGGAAAATAATGTTTTGTTGTATTTTCAACATCACAACCCGGCACACAATAACTTCTTGGCATTTTGCAGAAGCAAATAAACACAATATAAAATAACACAATAATGAAGAATGACACTTCACGAAAATACAATTTCAAATTTGAATTGTCAGTATGATTTTCAGCCAAGCCGCTACGATTTTAAAATCACCGAACATCCGAGCATTTACGAATTTTAACGAATCAATCCGAACGAAGCACTACTAGCGCTAAGTGTCGTAATACATAACTAACCGAAAGTCTCAAGGTCATGTTATGTAGTTGACACGGCCAGGTTCTGGGGGTCTATTCTAAATTCGTAACCACATACGCTATCCGCTATCCGCTATATAAGTTCCACTACTAGCCAATAGATGGATTCAAGTCGGATAGCCACATGTGCTATCCGCTGTATAAGTTCCACTACTACCCAACAGATGGATTTAAGTCGGATAGTCACATGTGATATTTGTTAGAATTATAAATAATTATTATAATTTAAATGGGTACTTACAATATATAGATATTAATCAAATATTATTGATATAACACACGAACATAAGTATTTGATCACAAAATTGAAAAGCCGAACTACTTGTCAACTTGACATCTGGCAATATTAATAAGTTCCACTACTAGCCAACAGATGGATTCAAATCAGATAGCGGGATGGGGACCCCCATCTGTGGGCTAGTAGTGGAACTTATATAGCGGATAGCGGATAGCACATGTGGCTATTAATTAGAATAGACCCCCTGGTCATGATTCTTACATTGAATCTGCTATAGGATATAAAGTAAAGCAACAAAGATATACTGTTATCTTCAAGGTGGATGAAAGTTGAAATGATCTTCACAAACATGAAAACACAATTTTTCTGACATTATCAGCTCTTCGACCTACTGCTTCTAGTCACAATTTTCTTTTCATCGCATCTTTTGACAAATTTATAAACTCTATAGTAGGTTTGTTCCTAACAGTATTTTTTTTAAGAAGGCACAATACAATATCGTAAATTACTAATTTTATTTTGAACTTTTTATTACCTACATATAATACAACTTGAACCAATCTAAAAACTTGACATTTGTTTGACAACTTTGACAATACACTTGACACCTTAGACCGCTGAAGATGTATGTACTCTGACGTCACATTCTGTTTCAGATCACGTGACTTATTCAAAATTTTATCCAAATTTCAAAAATTAATTGTAAAATATCTAAAGGATATTTCGTGATATTTTCAAATTTGAGGCTCTTTGTAGAACAGTATCTTTTAAAATTTAATACTTAGAAATCATATAAAAATTCTTGCAACAGCCCTATTAGTATCACGCCATTTTTACAAAATAAATTAAAATAGGATGTTTAAAACCTCATTCCCAGCTACTTCACTAATGCATAATGGATAGTCAGTTATACAGTGTTCGAAAAAAAAATCCTAATTCGGAGTAGGCTATGAACAATAAAACGTATGTCAATTTGAAAATATTTAATTAAATGTCACTTTGACATGATATATTGTCAAAAATGTTATCAAAGCTTTTCTTCTTGAATCCTTATTTTACAAATAGAAATAAATTAAAAAATAGTGAAGGCAATATTCTATATCCTTTTTTATTATACAGAATAATCTGTTGCAATAAATCGCACAGTCCCGACTACACGAAGGAAACCAGTTGTCAAATTCAAATGTTTGTAATTGATGGATAAATGTCAGTGTCAAAAATCAACAGTATTACTGCCAATACTGAAAGCTTTTCCTGGGAAGTACATTTAATATTTTTTATTGAATTAATTAAATATTTAAAATTGTAGGTAGGTATGTAGATTAATAGTAATAGTACTATATCCTTAACAAACACTGACGAACCCTTCTATAAATTGGAACCATCTTGAACATTTAGAAGAGTAGGTCAAGATTCCGTATAGAATGAAAGAATAGATAAAATTTGAATTATTTGTGTATACAAGAAATGTTAAATTCGATACTTATGTATCGCGAGAGGTATTGTGCTGATCTCAACAGATTTTTTGGGATATATGAATGAGAAAAACAATAAGATAGGAATACAGTCTGTACACAACCAATAAATTTCAATTTACCATATCATATTTACAATGAACTATCTAATAAATTAAACCTACAAAAAATAATTCTCATATTTGTCATCTATGCTATCTTTTCTTGGAACTAACCCAATCTGTGTGGATTGACAACATTAACAATGATGAAGAAGGCGTATGACGTGTTTGGTTCGCGCCTCCGTATCAAAGAGTCGTCCGCGATGATCCGTCAAAGTATCGGTGTTTGTATTTTTAGCGGTGCGTGGCCGCGCGGTCTGTTTGATGTGCATATGTGCCACATACGCAAGCCTATAAGTCTTATCGACAGTGGCGGAGATACCAACTACATTGAGATAATGAATAAGTGATTAGAAATTCCTCATTGTGGGTGGTAAGGCGTGGGATTCGTGGGAAGAAAAGCTCTTCTTGTGGGATTGGGTATTGGAATTTAAAAGTGCTAATAGGGTTGTTGCAAAAAATTTATATGACTTCTGCGTACTAAATTTTAAAAGATATTGGTCTTTAAAGAGCCTCAAATTTGAAAACATTAAAAATATCCTTTAGATATTTTAAAATGGGCTACTTGTGTGGTACTGAAAGTCTGATATCTATCACTTTATACGTAGGTAATGTTATGTTGAAAACATATATGAAAATATAAATTTTATTTTAAAAAAATTATTTGTTTTTTAGTAAATTAAGAAAAAAAAATCTGTGACGTCATTATATTGAACTGGAGAAGGGAATCATGTTTAAGAATGTAACCTATAGATGGCATCGCGTGCGAGAAAGTTTTAATTTGAATTTGACTTTAGTTAATTTTTCTCTCTTTCTGGTCTCTCAAATATATTAATTAATTTACAAATAAACACATAGTTAGTTACATCTAATTTAAGATATCGATACCGAAAAGACAAACTAAAATACTAACCTCTAAACTATTGTTGAAACGTCAATCAAACAGGAGATCTGCATTACCCGCACAAACATGCCATTGCTATGGGGCGGTACTACGCTATGGCTTTACGACCATTCATTGGTGCGGCGTAATTCTACGTCATACATGGCGGTAATACAAATAATTAAATTTCATTATTTTTTTTTTCTGGCTAATTAATAAAAATTTTGTCAAAAGAAAAAATATGGATAGCAAGTTTTTACCTTCTCTTCAAAAATATTAAATAAAAAGGTACGCAAGTAGTCCATTAAGACGATCCTATAGCAGTCCTCAAATGCTCATTTGCACCAACTTAAATTTTAAGCTAGGCTTAAACAAAAAAATGCAAATCGAAATTTTGACAGCAATATAATCACCCCAATTCTGTAAGAAAGTTGTTAAGTCTTAGCAACGTTGCTAAAAATTGTAACTAATAAAAACAAATGTAAAGCCTGTCATTTTCATATTTTATTCAGTGTTCGCAATTATTATTGGTTATTTGCTATAGCAACGTTATTAAGACTAAACTTTTTTACAGAATTGGGGCGATTATATTTTATTTGACATTTCATTTCGATATTGTCAATTTAAGCCGTGTTTAATATTTAAGTTACGTTGGTGCAAACGGCCGAAATGATGTAAAATATGAAATTCGCGCGAAACGCTATACAGACTGCATTATTAAACTGACTGTAAAGTATGATTTACAAATTAACAGTACATTTTTTGAATTTTTTTTAGGGGCCAAGTTGTGACTATTTGAAAAACAGCTATTTCTAATAGCTGATATCAGTCCTAAGAAATTTCAAAATTTCGTTTTGAACATATTGTTCGTTGCTTTTATACATACTAAAAATTTATACTCAAATTCAGATAAACAAACAGATAAAATGTCAAGCATTTGTTTATCTTTTTGTTCAAATTTGGCATGGCTACTGCTATTAGTAGGAAAATAAATAAATTTAAAATTAATTTATGGGCCTAATAGCCGAGACAGACGACAAAAATTAATGATCATTGGTTAGATATAGTGCGCGCACCTGAAGTTGAGGCTGGTGACAGATGTCAAAATTACGTCTATTAACAAAATAGAAAATATTTAATGAAGTAAGCTCGTGCTACTTATTATATTGTACTCGTACAGTACAAAACAATAAGTAACACGTGCTTACTGCAGTCAATATTTTCTAGTTTGTTAATAGACGCAATTTTGATACCTGTCAATAGTATCAAGTTTATGTGCACATACTGTATTTAACCGTTAATGATCATTAATTTTTGTCGTCTGTCTCGGCTATTACACCACAACCATCGCCGTAAGTTGAAACGGAGGGCAACGGTTTGCAAAAAAACTGATTTCTCCTGTTAAGCTCCTATGTATACCTTCATAAAAACACCCTGTCTATCGCTTACCTACCCAAATTATCTTATATGTTCAATAATTATTATAAGGTTGGCAGCAATGTATTTGCTTGAAATCGTCGTACAATGGATTACTTTAGTGCCGATTTCTGAACTTTTAATGACTACTTTTGCGCACTTTAGTGATGATTTCAAAATTTAATTCAGGTTGCGTACGCCTATGCGAGAGCAATTTAATGGCATATGTCAAGGTGCTGAATTTGCACACTTATACGCGGAGTGTGCGAATGTTTGATATTTCAAAGCTGAGGAAATGTAGCGAGATAAAGGGAACTGCGGGCGTTTCCGCTCACGCTTCGGGAAATACGCGCACATCTGGACCAGCCACAGCTACCGGGTTCACGGAAATTGCTCCGCTCAGGAAATTGCCCGTTTTATGTTTGAACTTCACAACGGGTTATTTTTGGTCCACTTTTTTCATCCGAATCGAATCCGACAAAAATATTGATGAGGACACTGAAATTATATACCACAGATATGTCAGATAAAAGGTATAAGAAAATGCTTATATTCGAATATGGTTCTGCAATACTCGATATCTAGATCTAGAAAGTTTTAATTATTATTCGTTGTTATAATATTTTTTTAATATTTTATTATTTTGTGACGTACCTAAATGTTACTCACAGCCACATAAATTAAATATGTATTTCAACACTTAAAAAATCTGATGTGACCAGCACATTACCTTCCGTCAATTCTATACCCAAATCATTCAAGCAGCCAATGCACGTCATTAATAAAAATTGAATAAAAGTAACTAGATGTGTGACGTCATGTACTGGTACGATTACAGAGGTTTTAGAATCTTTATGAAAAAAATTATACAATAGGCTATTCCACGACATTTTTTTAAATTTTTTTTCTTGAAGTACATAAAAATATAAGACCACATGTGAAAGTCCGAATTAAAAATTCCACCAAATAAGCGAGATATTAAGGTCCGAATTTTAAATTACCTTTGTGACGTAGGTAATGTGGATATCCCAGAAGTAAACAAACAGTGGTTCATAAGCCACGAAAAAATGTTAAACAAACTATAAAATAATGTATATTTAAATTGTCATATTATAATTCATTATTAGAGACATAAAATAAATTATTATACTTAATTTATTTCACTTTTTTTCTCATTTTATAAAAACAAAGAAATTAGAACGTCACCCGAACAGATCCGACACACCCGAAGAAGTATATTCTTAGTTAGGGCGGGGCTTCTCAAAACCGGAGGTCATACTTGGATCCTATTTGTTGAAACACTCGTACACATGTCCTGCATCATTAAAAGCAAAACTCCCCGTGTCTTCTAGAAGGAATAATTGTTAATAAAAGAAATATGGTTTTCCTTATCCTTTAACTATTATCGCTCATATTTTCAATAAACTTTTACTATTTTTGATTACTGTGGAATAGCCTATTGCAATCTGTATTATCGACATGTTGATGAACTGTCACATCTACAAAATAAATACTATATTTTCGTCACTGTCCATTTCTATTTAAATTATTTTATAATACTAACCTTATGTATGCTATATAAAGGCAATAAATAAAAGTGAGCCGAATTTCAAAGAAATATACCGAATTTTTCTGATTGATTAGAAGTGCCACCTTTGGCAGATTCACAGATTTTGTGTTTGCGTTAACGGTCACGTTGCGTCGTTGCGTTGCGTTTAACGGTACTTTATTATAAATAGGCCTTTACAACGCACAAAAATGTTTCAAGCACGATAAAAATATTTTTCAAATAATAACTTTGACAGTATGAACATACAAATTATCAATGTTGCCAACTATAGCAATAATTAAACGAATAATATGACGTTGATGTATATTATTTATGTCATATACTATAAGTAATGAACTCTACTATTCAACTTAATAATAATTATATAAGGCTATACACTTTTTGACGGTTAAAAATAATTGAAATTTTATTTCATTTTTCATTATTAGTGATTTTAATCCATTAAGGTTTTTACACTAAGTGATGACGTGCATTGGCTGCTTGAATGATTTGGGTATATGTATTTTGTATAAATCCTATACCAAAAGTTCCTTTGAAAAGATTCTATATCCAGTAAAATTGTAACACGAATATATACTATTTTCTGTAAAGGTTCTTCATCACTGGCATGGTGAATAGGGTAGAAAAAAAATCCTGGATATGCAGTCAAAATTTTATTTATTTAACGCCGACAATAAATAAAATTTTGACTACATATCCATAGGAATTTTTTCTACCCTATATACTATTTTCTACAAATTTCATACCGAAAGTTTCTTGAAAAAGGTTCTATAAAGCAAAAGGAAAAAGGCTTAAAAATTGTAAGAATTAGGAAACTAATAACTTGTTAAACTTTGCTAGTCTCTATATTACACCGTATTAATTATTATGAATCATTATTCAATTCAAAAGTCAAGTTGTCAAAATTGATCATGCCCGGTTTCAAATACGATTGTTAAATCTTGTGTTAGTTAACAACTTTTCATGAAACTAGCAAATGAATTTTAAACTGTTGTTAGTCAACATGCATGTTAAAATTTGTTTAGGGAATTATTGTATTTTTTAATAATATTTATATGATTTATATGATTTCTTTCAGTGTATGATGTCAAATTTTTATATATATGATCCAAAATTAACAGAACGGTGTCCTTAGATAGCCGATATCTCATTTTAAATTGTACATCGTCAAAAAATTCAAAAGGATTTCCTCGTTCTCTGAATACTCTTTCTCTTCGCAGAAATCGAATATCAATTTCAAAAAATTCTTCTTCAGACTCATCAGATTCCGAAAACATAGTATTATATATTTTCTATGACTTTAATGTAATGAATATATTTTTATTTTAAATTACACAGCTAATGCAACTTGTACTTACTAATTTTCTTGTTGCAAATTAATTTATGACGGAAAGGATAAAATAAATATTTTGTTCTGATTACACATATGTATGTGACAGATGTCATAAATAGTAACTGGTTAGAAATTTTACAAGACCCGAGGCTGTTGTTAAAATAGCAAACCATTTAACCATAGTTTAAATCTAGCTAGTTGATGAAACAATAGTTTCTACTTAATCAGTTGCTAAATTATTTAACAAATTGTTAAGATTTAGCAAGCGGATATGAGACTGGGCATAAATGTAATTTTCCAAAAATTCAAGGCAACATTCCCCGTTTTCTAATTTATTTTTATTTCTAAAATAAGATTCAAGATGAAAAGCTTCGATTTCTTTAGATAACATTTTTGACAATATCTCGTGCCAAATTAACATTTAATTAAATACTTCCAAATTAAGATATTCTTTTCTCTGTTCAAAGCCTGCTCCGTGTTGCGTTATTTTTTAACACATTGTATAAATGACCAATATTCTGATTTGTTACTGTAGTCGAGGAAATTTATTTTCCTGGGTCCCCGCACGTACTGAAAAATAAATCAGCGAACATTAATTTGCATAAAAGTTAAATTTCTAGGAAATTTACTTTCGTGAATGAGTTATAAACTTGCGGCATTTAGTATTCCACCTTGCTTGCATAGAAGCCTAAGATAAGATTTGAGTTTCTATGTAGAAACTTGGAAACCAAACAGTCGACATGAGCGTCGCACGCGCATCGAATACAAGATGGCGCCGGCGCCCAAGGCCTGCTTGAAACTTTCATCGTTACCGGGCCGTTGCTAAGGTAAACACAAACAGCCAACTTGTGCGTCACCGAGAACAACATTTAAGATGTGGAGTGGAGTTTGTTAAGTTTCAGCTTCGTGATTGAAACTTAGAATAAACTGGGGCTGTGGATGTACTATACACACTCATTAAGCCGCGAAAATTTGCTTTTACGACGATATTTGCATTAAGTATAGAACATTATGCCAATGGGGTTTGTGAGCATAATGGGATATCTATATATGAGTCATAAAATATAAATTAAATAAATAAATAAATAAATATACCGAGATCAAGACATTATTTTACCCAACTGCACTCAAAAAAATTCTGTTTAAAATAAACACTAAAATTGGGTTATATAGGTCCACACCAAATAGACCTAACAGGAGTGATTTTAACCTCACTTTTGAATATTTTTAAAATTTATTTAATTATGTATTATGATAAATGTCGAGAAATTTTGATTTTGGTACAATTCATTCATAAAATTAAACCATAAATTTTCCATGGCTCCATCATTGAGTAAATTATGTATGAAATTTATTTCTGACAGCTGCCCCTTCATTTGTTCTGGATTGATCTATTGTATAAATTTAACCACTTACAAATTTGGTATAAAAGTACACGTTGAAGTGGTTTAAAACTAATATATTTTACCTATGCACTGTTTTAAGAAATGTCAAATCAAATTTCAATATTTATTTTCAACCTTATGTTTAAAGAACGATTTTTTAAAAAATGCACAGAAAAAACGATCTAAATTGTAGTTAAAGTAACTACCTAAATAAATTCCTTATTTTTCAGTCTACTAATATGTTTCATAAAATTATCCATGTTGATTTAATTAAATTTTCTAAATTTATAGTAATACATTATAGCAAAATTAAATACAATATTATATGGTATATGGTAATAATTATTGAACTAAATATATATAAAGCAAAACTAAATATATATTTAAATTTTCTATTTACTTAATTTACCTAATTCATAAATAAATTACTGAAAATTGTAGGACAAAAATTATCAAGCCAAAATACAATAAAATCAAATAAAATAAGTAATTAAAGTAACCATTTCCATATTTAAATCAACGATTTTTTACAAAATACTTATTATACATATATGTAGGAATAATATCTATTTCGGATAAATTAAAATGATCAAGTAAGATTTGTAAATTATACTAAATTTTTAGACATATTGCCTAATAAAATAATATCTAATTATAATTAGACAAAATTTCAATTCTTTTTTTCTTTGTGTATTTGTTTGAACACAAACTATGTTTTGCTTTAA
This sequence comes from Ophonus ardosiacus, assembly GCA_943142095.1. Lineage (NCBI taxonomy): Eukaryota > Metazoa > Arthropoda > Insecta > Coleoptera > Carabidae > Ophonus > Ophonus ardosiacus. The sequence continues at coordinate 45,302,030 of OW964827.1, read as the reverse complement.
AATCATGTTTTGTTAAATTTGATATTATTTATTTTTATTATTAAATAATCAAATTTGACATTTCTTAAAACAGTATTTTAATTAAAACAAGGCTTGTGCTACCAACCATTATGTTCAAAGATCTCATTTATATAACGCATTTTACATAGATATCTTCATACCTGATGCCTCCGTTTAAGAAAAAACATTTACACAAATTTTTGTATTTCACTGTAAATGTCAATTTGCACCTTATCATTTAATACACAAAACACAGAAATATACTCCCGTACAATTCCAAATATCACATGAAACTAACTACTCTGCGATTTTTAACTTGTTTCATTAAGAATAAACACTGATCAGAGCATAGAATGAAATTTCTTTAAATTATTACTATAAATAGTGTAATTTTTTTATAAATTATTGAACACTACAATTTTTAGTACATTTTATTTTTTTTATTTTACAAAATTTAATTTTCGGTCTTACACTAATATATTTCACCATTTACCAAATCGGTTTTTTACACAGCTAAAATTTCTTGGAGTGTGAGTGTGTCAATTTGCTTTGTATTATAAATACCCACAATTTTGAATATTTAATTAATAATTCAATAATAAATATTAAATGTACATCATATTAAATAATAGGAATAGGAATATCATTTAAAGCAATTATATTATATTATTATATATCCTGGAGTTGAATTAGTCAAATAACATGTATTTAGTTCATTTCTCATATTTTCATGCACCACTCATACACGGTTAAAGATAGAATAACGCACGATGAAAGTCTGAATTCAGCATGAAATTCTCTTTCTTTTCATGTTACTCACGATTTTTTTACATCATCGGATCTCGGGTTACAGCTGTTTGAAATTACATTATTTTTCATCGAATTCCCGTATGAGTATGCAACATATATTTCATGCCACACATTATCATATTTTTTATGCTAAAATAATTTGTACAATAATAATAATTGAAAGTAACTTACTTAAAATATATGACCCTGACAAAACACTTCAACAATCACTACTGTTTTGAAATGACACACATCACACATACGCCACAAAACAACACTAAAATAGTAACATAACCTGAAATGAAATGACAGGTGTGAGTGTGACCTTCCCATAAAAGACTACAAATTGTTTCCTGATTTCAGTGGTAATGAGTGTATGCTATATGAAACTATACTCGCCGTCAAATGATTATATGAACTGATGTTCAACTTTTATCCCTTTCCGCACCCTGTCCCTTGCCCAGTTGCGTTGAATATAAAATGACATTGACAGGTTACAGATATTTGTACAGGTAGACACTTAAAAAATTTGGCATCAGTGTAGAAATTTCCAGTCGATAATTATTTGACGGCAAGTATAATGGGCTACTTGCGTGGTACTGAAAATCTGATTTCTGTCACTATATACGTAATGTTATATTGAAAACATATATAAAAATATAAATTTTATTTTAAAATAATTATTTATTTTTTACTAATTAAAGAAAGAAAATTTTCTGTGACGTCTTTATATTTAACTGGGGAGGGGAAGCATGTTTAAGAATGTTATCAATAGATGGCATGGCGCGCGAAAAAGTTTTAATTTGAATTTGACATTAGTTCATTTTTCTCTCTCTCTGGTCTCTCAAATACATTAATTACTTTATAAATAAACACATAGGTAGTTACTTGTAATTTAAAATATCGATACCAAAAAGATAAACTAAAATACTAACCTCCAAACTATTATTGAAAGATTGAAACGTCAAACATGTGATCTACATTACCCGCACAAACATACCATTACTATGGGACGGCACCACACTGTGGCTTTACGACTATTCATTGGTGCGGCGTAATTCTACGTCATACATGGCGGGAATTCAAATAATCAAATTTCATTATTTTTTTTCTGGCTAATTAATAAAAATATTATCAAAAGAAAAAATATGGGTAGCAAGTTTTTACCTTCTCTTCAAAAATATTAAATAAAAAAAGGTACGCAAGTAGCCCATTGTATATTACATCCGAGGTGGGAGATGTGTCATTACAGCCGAGGGCTTATGTATATTACCAAGAGGCTGTGATGAAACTCCCACCGAGGTTATTTATACTATTTTATTCACAAGATACTCATTTTAAATCAATAATTTTCAAAATAAATCAATGAATATGTCATTGTAATTTTTAAATACAACTAATATTTAAGTTGTGAAAATTAGGAAAACACATTGGAATGCCCATAAATCACTTGTAAGTATATTTCAACGGTCTGTAGATGAACAGGAACAGGTCAAATGGTTCTGGGCATTCTTAACACATCCTCTATCCGTCAGCAAGTGTCACATTACGTTGCTGTCGTTAGGGCCTGTGATGGTGATAGTGGCAATGAGTTTAGCAAACGAGCCGGAAAACAGAGAATGGGAAACGAGAGGCACACCCACAAGACAAGGCATCCCTCGACCTGCCAGACAATCTGGCACCGAGAATTTCAGTGGCGTGCAAGAAATTTGACAGAGGGTTGAAAATTTAAATGTGGGTAAATATCAAAACTGAGGTGTAGAATTAGATTTAAATGGCGTCCATCATAACAAAAAATAAATTGTACGCTTTATACTTAAAGTATTACTCAATAAATAACAGTTAAAATAACAAAATAATTTTTTTGCGAGATATATATGAAATTTATTGTCATTGTCACTCTATTGCTATCTTTCTCTCACAGCCTACTACAGAGTCTAGTGCGAGAGAAAGATAGTAATACATAGATGTCGCTGTGACTTCATATTGATATAAAAAATAAAATGCAATGAAACTAGAAACTTTTTTAATAGTACGAATTGCTTCAAAATTAAACGCACTTTCATTTAAAATAATAAAAAAGAATCTATATATCCAATAAAATTGTAACACAAACATACTATTTTCTACAAATTCCATACCGGAATTTCCTTGGAAAAGATTTTATAAATCAAATAAAATTATAATACGAACATACACTATTGCACTTCACACTGTCATCTGTCAATTAGAATTATTTGAATATATCAGCTGTTTCTATGATTATAGCAAAGCTGGCTGATTTTTGAAAGTTAATCTCTTTCTTTAACTCTATTGAAAATAGAGGAAAATATATAATTAAACCGTATAGACAATAAGATATTCTTGCACATGGATATTCACATAAAATGTCAAAAAATTATATTTAGTTGCGTGTTTTTAAGAAAAACTGTTAAGAACTTCAAATAATGGAATTTCTCGCTGACCAATTATAAATAAATCAAATCAGCTCTTCATATGGATGTAAAGAAGAGGAATACCAAAGAATCATAATTTTTAGACTTGAAGTGGAGTTATCGTCAGAGAAATTTTTGTCACATACTAACAGCCACACACACACACACACGCACACACACTCACACGTACACACACACACACACACACATGACATCGTAAAACTAGTAAAATCGTATTCTAGGGACCCTAAAACGTGCTTATTCATTACAAACTCACCATCGATTTTTTTGACCAAAGGCAATAGCTTCCTTACCTAAAGGTGATGGAAAGTAACTATAAAATATACGAGATAAATATTAGATTAAAGAATTCACATGCACAATACCCAATTCCTGCTTGTTACGTCACTGATATCCTCTTCAATAAAAATTCTTCACCGTATAAAACCATCTCCTTCACTTTAACAGTCATAAACTCTCATAAACTGCTACATAAACCTAATACAAATAATTTACTCCCTAAAAATAATTTCCCACAAAAAAAATATCGTCCGCCGCTGCTAAAACAAACAACTCGTAATGTAAACAGACCACCGTGAGCGACTCTGCGACTTCTTCAGAGACATGCTGGAGACTTCGTTAGGGCCCATGGGGCCCTGCAGCCTCAAGTAGAAGCACCAGACAGCCTGGCGACAGGAAGAATGACGTTACAGATGCTAGCTAATGTTACACATACATGCTGAGGTATATTTTTACCCAAAAGCATCCCCAGGGGAAAATAATATTTAATGGCCAGTTACATCGCTTGTAGTTAAAATCGTAACTACAGGTTAACCAAAAAATTGCGTATCGAAATATTTAATAACTCATTTAACATTGGTTTCGATTCGATATCAATTATACAAAAGTTAAAATTTAACTACCGTGAGTATTTTTAACGTGAAACATTGGGTTTGTCATATCCATGGTTACGTCTTGACATTTAATTGGCAGCAATGTATTTGCCCGTTCCATTTAAACTGAAACATAAGGAACGAATTTGACATTTGATAAGAGGTCAATAGAGGTTAATTTTGTTTAAATAATTATACCTGCATTCTAAATTAAAATTAGTTGTAGAAAATATAGTGTGCACCTTGTGCCCGAAATATGTTTAGTGCTCTCGAGTGGTTTTCTGAGTCCGCTAAATTTCTTACAATATTTAAATATAATACATCTGTCAGATTCGTTCCCTACGTTTCATTTTAAATGGAACGGGCAAATACATTGCTGTCAATCAAATATCAAGACGTAACCATGGATATGGCAAACCTAATGTTTCACGTTAAAAAATATTCACGGTATACGCGATGCAACTGGCCATTTGACATAAAGAAGAAATATATACAGTGTATTATTTAACCTGACAATAATTTTTGTTTTAAATGCTTTCTATAAGAACTTAGTGGTAGCACGAACTTTAGAATTCTATCAAATGAGGCATTTGTTTTCGCTTTTCGCCATGAAGCGAAAATTTGGTAGCATGCGTGTCTCAAAATATTCGCCTGCAAGCGTATGACTTTAGGCAAAACTGTCAAAGTAACGTCATTATTTTGCCACAGTTCTATTCAAATGCATTTAATACATACTTTATACATTTATTATATACAACTATCATAATATTTCTTATTTTAATAGTATAAAATCCAATAATTTCCGAATCAACAAGTGAATATAGAATTCTAAAGTGCTTGCTACCAAGATTCGTAAAAATAAAATCATATTCGCCTGCTTTCTATGATAGAATTCTAAAGTGCGTGCTACCAAGATTCGTAAAACTAAAATCGTATTCGCCTGCTTTCTATGATAGAATTCTAAAGTGCGTGCTACCACTACTGTAGTAGTGTAATGACACTACAGTATTTAATATGTAAATGTAAATAATTGTTTAGATGTATTTCAACAGTGAATTTCTGTAACTTAGTTACTATGAACATTTGTTGAGAGTTCAATTGAATTTAATTTGTGATCTGTCATATATAAAGTAGAAAATGGTGTTTGACTCGATAATAATCGCAAATCGCATTATAAATTTAATTTTTTTTATTGAAGAAGGTGCAAGTGTGCAACTAAACGTCAGTGTGCGGTGTTGTAAGAATAAATGATGTTTAAATGAGATTTCGAATAAATGTTAATACCTTTAATTTTATCGTTACTTTCAATTAAGTTTATTCGATCCTTAAGAAATTTATAAATACAAAAAAAAATGTATCAAAAATTCAGAACTTTATGCTCTAAATAAAATTATACAGGGCAGATAGTATTTCTAAAAAACTATTTTCCCATGTTAAATGTCATGCACAGAAGGCAACATAGAATCTACTCCACTAATTTATTCTGAACATTTTGAATTTTTATTCCTGGATGACTCATCAATTGTATTCAAAATTCGATACTGTTATACATTCATCCTCTGCCTTCGAACGTATTCTTATTTCTCGTCACTTAATCAAGGGAAGACATTGTTGAAGTGCCCACCATCCCACCTACAACTCCCGATTCAGACTTCTAATTCACAAGTCAAGGAAACTCAAACCTCCTCCATGAATGGTGTATTGTGTAGGTAAGCAATTGAACACCACTGCTGAGTCACCCAAAATATTAAGAAGAAGAAATCAAATGTCCAAAAAGCAGACAAATGTAGTATGTTTAGAAATTACTTTTTTATGTCTATTAAAAAAGTTTACTTTCTACCTTCCGTCACTTTTAGCTAAAGAAGGTATTGTCTTTGGTCAAAAAATTCGGTGGTGAGTTTTTAATGAATAAGCACGTTTTAGGGCCCCTAAAATACGATTTTACTAACGATGATATATGTGTGTGTGTGAGTGTGTGATTAACTTTCATATAAAATATATTCAAACAATTCTAATTAACAGATGTCAGTTTTAAGTGCAATTTACATAGTATATGTTCGTGTTATAATTTTATTGAATTTCTAGAATCTTTTCCAAGGAACTTTTGATATGGGATTTGTACAAAATACATGGAATTGACGGAAGGTAACGTGCTGGCCACATCTTTTTTTTTTTTTTTTTCATTAAAATGGATTTGTACAGTTTACAGTATGTCTTTTTTTAACACAATAAAAGGGTGAAAAACGGCACATTTTTTAAAACAAGCACGAGAAATAATGAAACGTTACGTAACTTTATTTCACATTTTCATTGCAAAAAATCTGTTGTGGCCAGCACAAGACCTCTCGCCATTTCCATTTTATGTTATATAAGTCATGTATTGCACTTCACTATCGAACCGTCGTTTTGTAACAAAAAAATTACATAACTTTATCCAAATATTGTATTTGATTATATTTAGCATGTCTTCTCCACACACGCAATTCTAATTATATCTATTTTTCATTGTATGAGGAAGTTCCTATGTCAGAGATTCTTCCAATTCATTAACAAGATTGGCGGTATTTCTAATGGATATATGCAGGTTACCTACAATTTTAAATATTTAATTAATAAAACCATAAGGAAGATTAAATGTACTTCCCAGAAAAAGCTTTCAGAATATAACTAAAACTTTTGATTTTTGACACTGATATCTGTCATTTACAAATTATGTTATAAACATTTGAATTTGTTAACTGGTTTCCTTAGTGTAGTTTCGCCTACTCGACTTATTATATCCCGATATTCTACATATTATAGCGTCTTTATCTCTAAATTTATATACCTAAGATATAATAAAAAAATTAAATGTATCAGATGTAGAATTTTGTTCTTCAAAATGCGTAATATCAAAAATTTTCAAAAAATAATATAGAAGAATTTTTTTAAAAAAATACTACTTCCGGTTGTTCAATTGTTACCAAAACCTTTTCAACTCTTCCTAGGAATGTCAGATTGAGGAATTCATAGTTAAACATGTCTTATGTCTTATAGTTTTTGAGTAATCGTCCCTCCAACAGCCACACATACACACATACATACACACATACACACATACACACACACGCACGCACGCACGCTCACACACACACACATCATCGTAAAAATGTTAAAATCGGTTTATATGGACCTTAAATCGTGCTTATTTACTTAAATCTCGATATGTGATTTTTAGCATGAATCCAATACCTCTCTTAGCGAGAGGTAAAAAGTAGTATGCAACTCGAGTAAAAAGTGTCTTATTTCACTCATAAGATTTACTTTTTACTCTTGTTGAATAAATAACTATTAATCTCTTGTTATATAAATAAAGTAATAGATAAAATACGGAATGATTTTTATATTTTAAATTAATAATTCCCAATAGAACGTGACTATTCGGTGATGAAATAGCGATGTAGGGGATGATAAAAAGACGCAACAGCATTATTCCGTGGTGACAGGCATGTTATTGTACTGCTTCTTCAGCAAATTAACCTAACAAATGTCCCGTAACGAATGTCCGGGCTTAGTCTTGTCATACGACAATGTAACGTTCACAGCACAGGTATTCATCAGTGGTGGTCACTTGTCGATCACAACATTGAATAGACGGCTGAGCTGAAGTCTGTCTCAATCATCACGTTCACGACCTGTCACCAAGATGTTTATATCTCATATATTTTTTGTTATACTTGATTATTTTACTCCTATTATCTCTGAGATGAAGAAAAAAATGGAATCAAATCGTATGGAGAATAAAATATTCTTTAAAATTTATAATAACATAAAATGTCGAAAATGATATTTAACTGTTTAAAAAAACAATGGGTGCGATTCAGTGGGTTGTATTAGGCTGTTTTAAGATATGTATTAAGAGTTGTATTAAAAAACCTGATTCAGTGGCTTGTATTAGACTGTTTTACAGTGTTTATTTTAATACAGGTGTATTAGTTGCCTAGGAAATTAAAACACTTCTTAGAATGGGTTATATCTGTTTTAAGTATTGTATTAACCTTAATTCATAATGTCAAATATGAAATATTGAAGTAAAATTATATATTTGACTCTTCATAAAGTATACTAAAGCAAATATTGAACTTAAAATGATATAATAAAAGAGAAAATGAATAATTTAAAAATTTGAGGTTAATATGAATAAATTCAGGCAAGTTACAACAATTATTTATATGTTGTTTATTTTCTGAGTTCGTTTAAGTAAAATAGGTGACACACTACGTGCTGTTGAAAGATTTGAGCATGTTTGGCGTGTTGTTGATTGTAGAAGACGAAGAGACGAAAGTGATACTGATTATCAAAAAATGTATTGCAGCATGTAATAAATTTGATTCGAATTGACATATCTGGGTTTGGCGGTGATGTACCTCCACCAGTTTTAGTTTTTCTTTTAAATAATGCGCAATTTCACTCTTTGAATTGCATTTCAATCAGTGCCGGATTACCCATTAGGCAGAGTAGGTAATTGCCTATGGGCCCCTCACATTTTAAGGGCCCGCTACATTAAATTAAAATAATATTGATTTGATTTTGATTTTTTTTTATTACAAACAAAGAAATCCTTAAAGAAATTTTGATTACAACAAAGCAATGCTTATTTACAATAACAGAAACTTGATTACAATAATAAAAAATATCAATCAGCACAGACATCATTTTTATTTCTTTGGGCATTCCAATTTACCACTTCAAAATGATGCAGCTTTTTTATTTTTCATTATTTTAATGTCATTTCCCTTATTTTCAATAATACCGTTCCGTTTAGTAATTGCCTCTTATTAAAATAATCTTTTCTTCATTAAACCAATCGGTTCTGTAATTATTTTTCCTGACATTTTAATATGCTAAAATTTAAAATATAGGTCATAAGGTAGTGTAACATAACCTAATACAACACAAATACAAAATATTGACGTTTCAAATGCCGCCAATTTCGCACTTTGACAGTTATTACAGTGTTGCCAAGTGTAATTTCTTGTTTTAACTAAAACAGCTTAATACAGACCACTGAATCACCTTTGTTTTAAAATGTGTTTTAAGCTAATACAATGTTTTAGTTAATACAAGTGTTAGTACAGACTTTAATATAACCTTCTGAATCGCACCCAATCTGTTGTGGCCAGCACAAGACCTTTCGTTAATCTGATGTATTTTGTACAAATCCCATACCAAAAGTTCATTGGAAAATATTCTATAAATTCAATAAAATTATCACATGAATATACATAAAGTATACTCATATATAAATACTCAAAATATGCATACACTTACATAACATTCTCTTTACAATTAACTATTATTACTACTAAGTTTATACCTCTACCCATTTTTGAATTATTGCTCCAAAAGTCAATATATCCCACATTTAGATAAAAACTTCAATAAATTTAAAAATTCTAATTTATGAATCTAGATCCTTCTCAATGCGCTAATTCCAGATTTTGAAACCGCAGGTCGATATCTCTTTTCGTTCTCGAGATATTTAGATTCAAAGTTTTGCTCAAAACTGCCCATTTTTAGGCAATAACCCAAAAATGGGTCGAAATATGAACTTGGCGACAACACCATTCGATTCTACGGGCAAAATTACATAAGTACACCAATTTTCAGAATTTTTGAACATCGCATACAATCTCTATTCTCTAAAGCAAAATAACTGAAAATTGCCAAAAATCGCAAATATCTAAGGTGTACCCCTTACGATTTTTTCAGATTTAGGCCATTTTCAGAGGTTTTCAAGCTTTTATTCATAAAAAATGAACCAGTTGAACAAAAATTATGAAAATTGTTATACTTATGTATTTTTGTCCGTAGAATCGAATGGTGATGTCGCCAAATTCATATCTCGACCCATTTTAGGGTTAATACCCAAAAATGGGCAGTTTTTAGCGAAACTTTAAATCTAAATATCTCGAGAACGAAACGAGATATCGACCTGAGGTTTCAAAATTTGGAATCAGCGCATTGAGAAGTATGTAGATACATGTAGATTTTTGAAGTTTTTATTTAAATGTGGTGTATATTGACTTTTGGGGCAATAATTCAAAAATGGGTAGAGATATAAACTTGGTACTAATATTATTTGATTGAAAAGAGAATGTTACGTAAGTGTTCGCATTTTTAGAGTATTTGAACTACTGTGTGAATTTTTAGAAATAAAAGTATTCGTATTAAGTTTGATGACAATGTTATATTATTACAAAATAGTTCTAAAAAATAGTAATAAAGAAATATAGTCATGTAGTGTGAGCTGAAAGCCCAAATCCCAAAGTGATGAAAACCCAAATCCGTCACAGGTGGCATTCAACTTGGTTTAATACTAAACAGTCTTGCTAGTCACGTCTTCCTTTCATTGTAATATCTGTTTCATTTTGGCTGTTGTCACTTTTAAAGCCGCTGTGAATGGGAGCACTGTCAGAGCCGAGTAGTTTTAACAGGTGCCTGTCAAACAGACCCACCTACCTCAGCGCTGCGGAAAACTCCACACAACAATGCCCGTGGAAATGAAAACCCCACAATAGGTTTAAAAGAGCACAAAATGGGGGTGTTTTGTTGATTTTCATGTTTCTTTAAATGGATTTCGAAGGATTTATTTTTTCGGGTTTACCTGTTAAATAAGATAGGAATTATATTTGCCCAATAAGACATGAAGATATACTTTTAATATTTTGTAATAAGAAAATTGACATTTTTGACGTACGTCAAAAAAGTATTAAGCCTCATTCATTGCTCCCAAAATAAAATCATGCATGAAAATAAAAATAAGCATATAAACAATAGATTCTTATTAAAGTGTTCATAGCTCTTGAAAATAAAATTAAAAATAAGACATAAACACAAGAATTTGCAAATGTTACATATTTTACACAAAAATAAAACTGTCATTTTTGGCAAAAGGATTTCAATTTAAATATAATAATCGAGTAATATACAAAAACCCGACATTAAAGATTTAGGAATAAACTTCCAAGAAAATTTGAAATTTAATAATCACATAGATATAATAGTAAACAGTGCAGTAAAATCATTAGGTGTATAATAAGAAACTCGTATCTTTTCAGATCAACTCAACCACTTGTTCTTCTTTTTAATGCATTAGTAAGATCTAAACTAGAATATGCTAGTGTAATTTGGAATCCATCTGAGCTATATCTCAAGGAAATAGTTGAAAAAGTTCAAAAGAAATTTTTAAGATATCTGTACTTTAAGAAATTTAGAACTTATCCAACTTTCATGCCATATACCATACTACTAAGCATTTTTAACTTCTTGAAATTAGAAACCAGACGAAACATTTCGGATATTATTTTTATTTGTAAAATAGTTCAGAATATTATTCAGTGTCCTAACTTACTATCAAAATTACCTTTTTATGTTCCAGTGTATATTTTTTCGAAACCAAAAGATATATTTTATATTAAAAGATATAACTTAGAAATTAGGAAAAATTCCCCTTTAATAAGATGTTGCCTAATTTGTAATAATATTAATAACAATAATGTAGATATATATACAGATGATATAGTTACATTAGTTAAGTATTTTTCAGAGTAAGTTAATTTAGTGTATAAGTTAGTTTATAATGAAACTATGTAATTAGGCCCTTGTGCCTGTTTAGTTTCAATAAATAAATAAATAAGTAAATAATTTTAAAAATCTGATGTGGCCAGCACTTAACATCTCACCGGAGATTTTACCTGGCTGTTTGCATAAAACAAAGAATATTTATACAAATACAAATATATTCATGTATAAGCCTTTGACGCACAAACTTTATTATTCAACAGAACAGATTTCTCAACATAAAACAATTTTCACAAGTATTTACAAAATATATAGCATATTTTAATTTGAAGTTGATGTGTTGGGAACTATTTATTATAGTTGTAGATAGGAAATAAGTCCTTTACGTTCCATTTGATAAATAATTTTATTATGCAGACGTTTCGGTCATATATGTGACCATCTTCAGTGTATTACTGAAATTACAATTATAATGTAAATATATATACAAAATTTCTTCAACTTACCAGTTAAATTGTGTTTAAATCACATTTATCAATGTTTTATACATTGTTGAAATGATGAATACACTGAGGATGGTCGCATTTATGACCGAAACGTCTGAATAATAAAATTATTTATCAAATGGAACTTAAAGGCCATATTTCCTATCTACAAGGATATTTTAATATAAATTATGTACAATAAATTTCAAAATACAGTATACCATATTTAAATTTTAGGCAGATATCAGGGATTTTCGATTCAAACCATCTTCTTATTTACTTTCTCTTCATATTCTTCTAAATTAAAAAAAAAAAAGAAATAATGGGTTTTAGATTGCTAAAATAGATTGACGCTATTGTCGAATGAAGACATTTTTGTATTGATATGTAACCACAGAAATATACTCTCATAATATATGCCTATGTTTTTACTGAAATTTTTAACTGTTAATATTAAAAGCTAATAAAAATACGTTATTATTCAGATGAAATAATAATATATTATTATTAGAGTTTATAGAACTGTAAACATTAAACAATTTGAAATGAAAATATGTCTACGTAGAAAAGCTTTCAGAAATGTTATGTAACGTGGCACTTCCACCGCCATCTACGTTTCGATAGCTGAACATCTATGCGAAGCGAAGAGGGAACTTCAATTTTGTATGTTACATAATTTTCTTTTATTCGAGTCATCTATTACGAGCTAATTCTACTAATTTAAATTTAGTTATTTATTATAGGATACTACTAGCAGAGTTCATTATCTGTTTATTAATTATTTATCGTGCAAAAGTGTCCCTTGCTTGTGTCCAAAACAATAATGAGTTGCTCAAACATATAATAAGTCAAAATAATAAAATTTATTTATATTCTTTACAACAAATTATTTGTCAGAGAATCTCTCCTAACAAACTCATATACAGTGTGTTTAAAAAAAAACCTAATTCGAAGTAAGCTATAAACACAGAAACGTATGTCGTATCATTATTTAATTCAAAAGCTAAGTTAAAATTGATCGTGAAATGTAATTTAGGGAGAAAAGATAAAATAGGAGGATACAGAATATTGCCATTCCCTGTTTTCTAATTTATTTCTATTTCGAAAATATGGAAATGGATACAAGAAGAAAAGCTTTGAATTCTTTAGATAACATTTTTGACAATATCTCGTGTCAAATTGACATTTAATTAAATACTTTCAAATTAATATAGTCTACTCAAAATTATTAATTATGACATTAGTTTTATGAAATTCCCTGCTTTTCTGTTCATTGTTCTATAAGAACTTTAAAGTTCAAAATTAAAAGTTGCATACAAATCTATTTTTACACTTTTACCTTTCGCTAAGTGAGGTATTGGATTCAAACTAAAAATCGCATATCCAGACTTTAGTGAACAAGGACGTTTTAAGGTCACTAATATGCGATTTTAACATTTTTACGATGATGCGTGTGTGTGTACGTAATACAGATTTTTTATAAAGCACTTTATTGTAAATTTTAAAATGATAGAACATAGAATTCAACAAATTTTTGATCAGTACATATTTATAATTTATAATTCAATACTGCTATATACAATACATATTTTACTCTTTTTTAACTTCTGGTGGTGAGCAAAAACTTGGATACGCCATTAATTTGCAAATAACTTTTTCCAAATTTTTGAGAGAATCCCACATTAAAGTGTCGTTGTATTGGTCGTTGAAGATCACAGTGGGAACAAAAGAAATTGAAGGATTTAGACTGTGAGTTCTGTCTCCATATTCAGCAAGGTACTCATCTCCTAAGTCACTGTTCACACAGGCGCTGATATTGGCCCACGAGACTTCTTTTACTTCGTTGGCACACTGAAATAATATACAAGTATTATGTATCAAGTACGAAAAGTGTCAATATACTATTTTTATATGGTAATGGGGTATTCCACTCATTTTTTTTTTATTATTTTAAATAAAACTTCATTCAGTTTTGAAGCAATTCATAGAATTAAAAAAATCTTAATTGTTCCTAGTTTAACAGTATTTTATTTTCGAGAAATCAGTGTAACGTCGCATTCCCTCTATATTTGTCTTTCTCACACGCACTGCTATGAGTACGCTACGAGACAAAGATAACAATTATTGTATGACGTCAATTTCCCCTTTTAACAAATGTGAAATATCTCATAAAGTAATTATTTAAAAAATGTTTTCATTGTTTTAACTATTATTTATTGACACACACTTTAAGTTAAATGGGGTCCTATACCATAGTTATATTTTAACTATCTTAAATAAGAAGACATAAATTAATGAGTATTAGTGAAAAATTTTTCTTTAAATATTGACTAGGTCACAAACTATAAGCGATTGAAACTGATTACTAATTGGGTATGACGTGTTAGGTACTAAGAATTTGATTGGTCGCCTGATTTTAAAAAAGAGATTCGCGCGATTGCAGCGTACACCTTTAAGAATATGAAATGTCATGTTGTTCTATAACATAACAAAACATTTAACAATTTTGTGTTTGCTGAATTTGTTTAATTATAACATCTAGTAATTTAACAATAATAATATATTTATAATTAAATCAATTTGTAATATTAATCATATTAATAATAATATTAATAAAATTAATATTGAAATTTAAAACAGGCAAATACTAGCGCCATCCGTCGTCATACTTTGTGTAATAATATTGTCAAACTGTTTCAATGTTCTATAATTTATTAGGGAAAAAATGCTTATTATTTATATTTAATAATAATTTCTTCATGAATATAACGTATAAGTTTTTATATACGAACATTTCAGCTATGCAAACATGAAAAATATAACTAACAGTTTGTCCCATTGTTTGTCGATCACTGGTTAGTACCTGCTACGTCACGCCCAAATTCTTAAACTTTAAAAATTCATATCTCGCTTATTACTTAAAATTTTTAAGTCGCGTTTGCACTAAAATTCTTATTTTATCCTATTCTTACAGAAAAAAATAAAAGAAAAATGGTATAGGACCCCATTGAAATTTTTCTTATTTTTTTGTTATGGTGGAATACCCCATTATAAATGACGAAATAAGACGGTCTCCGTCTCTTTTCTATTTAGCCATATGTATCAGCTATTAAACCACTCTCTCTCTAATTCTTTTTCTTTACATGTCACGCACGATTTTTTTTACATAATCGGATCTCGAGTTACAGCCATTTGAAGTTTGAAGTTACATGATTTTCTGTTAATAAATTTGTTCTTAAGCAAAAAGTATAAATCTTGTGATGTTTTAAAAAACGTCCGTCCTTTCTGACCCAACCCTGTGTGTAGAAGTTATCTTTGTTCTACTTACATGTTCTCCAGCCCTCGCAGGGTTTCTCTGTCGCATAACGCAATAAATATAGTTGACTTCTACTTCTTCAGTGTAGTTTTGGTGGAGTGCACACGCTTGAACCTTGTTTCCATAGCATTCATTCGGGCCGTGCTGGCATTCAAATTTCCATTTTCCATCTTCTTTGTTTTGCTGAAATTAAATAAAACAGGTGATATAAATTGGATTGAACACCTTGACCAAATAGTTAATCAATGAGGATACATGGTTGAAAATAAAATTCAAGGTGAGAAGAATAGTATTTAATGCAGTAGTATACAAGGAAACAGTGAGTGGAAACTTGTTCTTCTTTGGTTTTAGGGTAACATAAAAAAATTTATGCAACATTTAAGAATGACGAAATTTGCAGTGACACCTAAAATGTTTACAAAAAATGTAACTTTTTTAATAGAAGTAGCACACAACATTAACATAACAGAAGTACTAATAAAACTCTTTAAGAATAGGTGCCACAGAAAATTAATATAACATTAAATATATATATATATATATATATATATATATATATATATATATATATATATATATTTCTTACAACCGTGTGTAAAGTACATACTTTAAGCATTCCTTACAATGCGTAAAATGCCACTTTTCAAACACTAGTGCGCGAAAAGTAAATAGGCGTTGCTAGACAACATAAATATTCGATTAATTTACCTGTCAAGTAGATAATTAGGTATTAAATTATTACAAAAGTAATAAAATTTATCCAGAAGTATTATTACACACTACAAATGAAACTATATAATAATTATTATTAACATATTGAGTACTAACATAATTCTTTAGAATATTTTTTTACATCTCGCTAAAAGAGGTATTGGATTCATGCTAAAATTCGCATATCCAGATTTTATAGGAATAAGCACGATTTAAGGTCCCTAGAATCCAATTATAACATTTTTAAAATGATGTTTTTGTGTGTGTGTGTGGATGTGTGTATATGTGTGTGTGTGTGTGTGTGTGTGTGTGTGTGTATGTATGTCTGGATGTTGTAGTCACGATTCCTCAAAAACTATAAGACTTAAAAAATATTTAACTGCAGTTTCCTCAATCTGACATTCCTGGGAAGAGCTGAAAAGGTTTCGGTAACAATTGAACAACCGGAAGTAGTAGTTTCTTAGAAAAATTCTTCTAAATATAATTTTTTGGGACGTTTTTTTTATTAAATATTGAAGAACATAAAATTCTCCATCTAACAGGTACACTTAAAATTTTTATTATATCTTGTATAGATTTAGAGATAAAGACACTATAATTTATAGAGTGAACTAATCGCAGAGGCTACGGCACTAAGGAAACCAGTTGACAAATTCCAATGTTTATAACATAATTTGTAAATGACACATGTCAGTCAGTGTCAAAAATTAACAGTTTTAGTGACATTCTGATAGCTTTTACTGGGAAGTATATTTAATTTTTCTTATTGTTTTATTAATTAAATATTTGAAATTTTAGGTAAAATTGTGGTAAAATGCACATATCCATCAGAAATACCGCCAATCTGGTTAATGAATTGGAACAATATTTAACATTGAGAAACTTCCTCATACAATGAAACATAGATATAATTAGAATTATTAAATATAATAAAAATCAATAGGTATTTGGGTAATGTTCTATAATATTTTGTTATAAAACGACGGTTCGAAAGCGAAGTGCAATACAATACTTATATATAGCCTAATATGGAAATGGCGAGAGGTCTTGTGCTGGCCACAACAGATTTTTTTTTTATATAATGGGTGAGATTCAGTGGGTTGTATTACCGTGTTTTAAGCTAAAACAGTCCTTTGTCAAAAATTTTGGCAACTTTGTAATACCTGTCAGATAAAAGTGAGAGACCAAAAAATCAAATAAGAAAAAAAATATTATTAACAAAGTAACAAAAAGAGGACAAATGTCAAAACTGATCAAAACGGGGGTTGAGATATTTTAAAATTCATTAACATTCAGGTATGAAATATTTGACACATAAAATTTGACATATTTCTAACCTAATTTTGTAATAATGAGTTTCCTTTTACACCTTCCATTTTCAATAATGCTTCCTCATTTGGCTAAAGGATATCTGTATTACTTTTCCCTGCGGTAAAATTTCTAAATCACAATTGAATCTCATTGATACATGTGGAAAATATTACAATGTTGCCATATACTCAATACAAGTTTTAATACAGACCTTAATACAACCCACTGAATTCCACCCAATCTAATTTTTAATATTAATATGTAATATGTAATTAATATTTGTTCAATAAGTTCAATAAATAACTATTTTGGCATGCAATACTTCCATTTGAGTGAGGTGTTAGAATAGTTTTTAATAACTTTAACATCTACGTCACACATCTGCTGGATTCTTACTATTTCCACCTTTTGAAATGCAGGAAGTAAGGAAACGACGAAAGTAGGTATACCAAAAAATACTTGAATATTTCCAATTATTTAAACATTTATAAATAATATGTGGTTTAATTTGTGATTTCCTATATATTATTAGCCAACTTCTCTGTTTGAGAACAAAATGAACTTAACATTTACGTCATAACCATAATATAGAATATTAAAAAATATATATTAAGACTTCTTAAAACTACAGATATCATAAATATTATTTCAAATGATGGGGAATCCCATTAAACAAAAATTATCATTTCTACATGAGTCCAGAATATAATCGCCAGCCCACTAATACAAAATTAATTATTTTTTAATATCTGAAGTATTTTTTATCTTTTGTATAATACGATATTAAAATTAATGTTCATAATATATCTATTTGAAATGACAAATAGCCATTGACATTCACTAAGTACTCAGAGAAATATATGGTCTATTCTTTCATTTATTTTCATAATAACGTTAAAAAATACTCTCAAATATTAAAAAAAAAACATACATATATATCGTCGATCATATCATAGTTTCTTAGAAAATTATTTTAAACTATTTATTTTCCGTGACTTGTTTACATCAATAATTATGGTTTTTCCTAACTTTTCTAAGATTTGGTATTATCAAATTAAAATATTATTTCCTTCAGTAGTAACCAAATCTGGTAATCAATAAAAAGTATTTTAGATTATGCGAAGAACAAGAAATTTGACAATAAAAATTACTAAATAAAATACTAGTTAATTGTGGTATGAGTTAGTCAAAAAAAATTTAATCAATGTTGTGTTTACGAAATATAAAATATTTGTATAAATATAAATACAAAATACAAGATTATTTAAAATATTTTTATGAACAAATTCATGGTTTATTAAATTTATGATCTGAATCTAATATGAACCTTTTATTTTCGATTGTTTAAAAAAAAATACTTTTATTGTTATTTGGAAATACATATGTATTTCGTTATATTCGCTGGAAAACAAATAGTAAAAAAATATACAAACCTAACATGTTTTATAAAAGTTTATCAAATATAAAAATTAATTAAATTGGGTGGAATTCAGTGGGTTGTATTAAGGCCTGTATTAAATCTTGTATTAAGTATATGACAACATTGTAATATTTTCCACATGTATCAATGAGATTCAATTCTGATTTACAAATTTTACCACAGGGAAATGCAATACAGATATCCTTTAGTCAAATGAGGAAATATTATTGTAAATGGAAGGTGTAAAAGGAAACTCATTATTGCAAAATAAGGTTAGAAATATGTCAAATTTTATGTGTCAAATATTTCATACCTGAATGTTAATGAATTTTAAAATATCTC
The DNA here is from genome assembly GCA_943142095.1 of Ophonus ardosiacus. Taxonomy (NCBI): domain Eukaryota; kingdom Metazoa; phylum Arthropoda; class Insecta; order Coleoptera; family Carabidae; genus Ophonus; species Ophonus ardosiacus. The sequence continues at coordinate 45,282,765 of OW964827.1, read as the reverse complement.
AACCACCGTTTTGATCAGTTTTGACATTGGTCCTTTTTTTCTTACTTCTGTTAATAATATTTTTTTCTTTATTTGATCCTTTGGTCTCTCACTTTTTTCTGACAGGTATTACAAAGTTGCCAAAATATTTTTGACAAAGGACTGTTTTAGCTTAAAACACGCTAATACAACCCACTGAATTTCACCCAATTGTTTTTAATACTTACAATGGCTTTTCCATAAGGAATGAGATCTAGTTCTATATGGTTTTTAACTGTCTTGTAGGTTGGGTATAATTGCTTCTTAATAAAACTCACACTATCTGGACATAATGATTCATAGTATACTGATACTTTTAACTGTAAAAGAAAATGAACGTTAATAAAAAATGATACTTAGTTAACTATTAAAAACAAATTTACAACATATTAAATCGTCATTTGTTATTTGGTAATAAATTCTTATATACATTAACAATATTGACCAAACATTTTATCTATTTTATTGATAAACACTTGTATTTTAATGTAAATTAAATTTTTTGACAGTTTGTTTTGTTAATTTACTTCATGATATCGAACCAGATAATTTATAGAATGCAATATTCATCGAGTCTGAAAAGAGTCATTGTTTAGTTCGTTCTTCTTGCACATATTTTATGTTATTTTACATAAATTTACTAATATATGTCGTACACCTACCCAAATTGTATGTACAATAGTTCTTATAAGATTGGCACCACTGCATTTGCTTGAAATCGTCGTATAATGGATTACTTTAGTGCCGATTTCTGAACTTTAAATGACCATTTTTGTGCACCTTAGTGACGATTTCAAATAAAATTATTTATTTATCACAGTTACTTTGTGAGGTAAAACACTACAGAAAGCTGTTCTCCGAGCTTTGCGGGCGTGAGTTTTGCGAGTTGGGCTATGATAATATATGTGTAGGAGCACCACTTTTATTTAACTATTTTTCGCTTTAATATATATATTTTAATGGTCATTATGGTAAGTACTTTTGACCATTTTTCCTGTTGCTTGAATAAAAATAAATAGGAATTATGAGATAAGAGGGTGAGAACATCTTTTTGTATTTTTTAAAAATAATTAATCTTATCGTGGAATTCGTCATTCATCTTTATATTTCCTTGAAATAATAAGACCTGATATAATTTATAAAAATAATAACTTTTTATCAGTCGACTTGGTAGCCGAGTGGATTAGTGCACATTTTCTAGCTCGCAGTGACGTCACCCGAACCAAATTCCGTGCGTTCGATTCCCGTCCACTGACAATGTGTGATTTGTCGTAGAAAATTAATACAGATACGGCTGCTTGTATTTATCACACTCGGATGCCATTAGCTGGCCACTTATACCTCTTAAATAAATGTAACAATGGATGAAATTCAACCAGCATGACGGTAGTGGTAAAACACTGCGGCTCGGTGAGTCCGGTCGGAATAGGATAAGGCGAAATGCCCTATCTAGATAGATAGATAAATCAGTTATAGGAAAGAAGCGAATTAATATTTTCTTTTATTTTCTTTCTTGAATACGACATTTCAATAGAGCTGTTGCAAGAATTTTTGTATTTCTAAGTACTAAATTTTAAAAGATATTGTTATTTAAAAAGCAAATTTGAAAATATCACGAAATATCCAATAGATATTTTACAATTTAAATATTGAAATTTGTGTAATATTTTGAAAGAGTGATCTGAAACAGAATGTGACGTCAGAGTACATACATTTTAACATATGATAAACTATCGCTTACTTATATTTATATAAATAACGTAAATTGTTTTCCTATTGGCTGTGAATGACGTACTGTATGTACTCCAACGTCACAGGAGTGGGAGGTTGTTTTTCATGACTATTTCTGGCGCCAATCTTTTTATTTAATTATTTACGAAAATAACAATGAATTATTACGTTTATTTTTATTACTATGAAAAATATTGCATAAACTTTCATTTAAAACACTTTTAAAAAAATGTGAAACAGGCCCATTATTATTAACGCACCACGTTCGGAAAGTTATTCGGAAGCTAAGGCTAATAAAATGATACTTTCCGGACTCGTAACATTTAAATTGTATTTATACTTATACAAATACATATTATTAAAATGCAGTTGAATTATAATGACCTACTAATTATAATCATTTATGATTTATGCGAACATTGAACCGTATACATTAAATAATTTTTAATTAAAAGATCAAATTATAAATATGTATACAGGGTGTTAATTAAAATGGGGGCCATAGGCGTTTAACATAAATAAATAAATATATCATCACGGCATATTACCCATTTCTGGGTGTGCCAGTATCTACAACACATATAGACATCGATAATAATGACGATATATTTTACCGTGTGGGCGCTTACCAGGCGTCACCTCTCATAGCTGGTGTGGAGAATGCACCACAGGGATCACTTTTGTGCGATTAAAATTAAAGTCTGCACTGGCCGGAATCGAACCCGGGTCGCCAGTTTGGCAACCAGACAAAAAATGGAAAGGGAAATATAATTATTTTAAAAAAATTTTTAACCATCTTAATTTTCCGTTTCCTGTATTAATTTTTTGGTCCTAGTGAAGGAATAAATGAATTCCGAAACGTTGATAAAATAATACATTAATCTTTTACAAGACTGACGTCCTATTTATTTTAATTATTATAAAATTTGAACAGTTATTTAGGTGTAGAATTTAATTCTCTACAGCATTTATTTGAATAATTTTTTTCTTAAATTAAATGGGAAGTTTTGCGCAAGGAAAAACTGATTTACCATGTTAGACGCCTACGGCTTTTTAATTAACACTATGTACATTAAAATACAGTTACAAACATTAAAACTGTAAAACAAACAAAACTATTAATAAACCAGAAACAAAAACCGGCCAAACAACTTTGTCACTGCTAACATATAAACAATAAATACCCAGAAATTATTTCGCATACATATACAGTACCTGCAGCGATAATGCAACACAAACGCTGATAAACAATGCGACTACTTTCCAAACCATGTCTGAAATGAAAACTATGCTACCCGACCCGATAACTACTGCACTACCGAACACCTACTGAGTGAACAGTTGACGAAATGATGATATTTACAGTGGCAGCGGCTCCGTATCTTCGGCCACGATAGCACCAATCAACGAATCGTACAGAATTGACGAGTCAACAGATTGAATAATTGTGGTTTATATTCAAGTTCTGGAGTCACCAAACTGTTGGAGATGTGGGCCACACAGGAAAGATCAGTGTCACAAAAATGAGTCGCCTTTTCACAAATGCCCTGCTTCACAACTTCCCTTCACTCGATAGGTCGTATTTTGACAAATATCCTGTTTCACAAAACTTTAATCGTCTATTGATATTTCTTTAGTTCTAAACGGTTAAGAACATAAAAGAGTATTTTCCAGAAATGTGATGTGGGCAGCACATTTCCTATTTCCTCTCTACTCTAATTTCTCAAAAAAATCTGATGTAGTCAGCACATTACCTTCCGTCAATTCTATATATTTTGTATAAATTCCATACCAAAAGTTCCTTGGAAATGATTCCATATATCATATATCCAGTAAATTGTAACATGAACATGTACTATTTTCTTCAAATTCCATACCGAAAGTTCATTGGAAAAGATTCTATAAATCCAATAAAATTATAACGCAAACATACACTACGTAAATTGTAATTGGCACTGACATCTGTCAATTAAAATTATTTGAATATATCAGCAAAGCTTGTAGATGTATTAAAGTTAATCTCGTTGTAATTCATTAACTCTATATTTATTGAATTTGAAGAAAAATGTATAATCAAACCGTATAGACAATAAGATATTCTTTCATATTGATAATCACATAAAATGTCAAAACATGTCAAGAAAACCTGTTAAGAACTTTAAATAAGGAAACTTTCGGTTGTCCAATTATATACAAAATCTAATCAGCTTTTCATGCGGATGTAAAGAAGAGGAATACGAAAGAATTATAATTTTCAGAATTAATTAAACTTACTACCGAATTTTTTTAATTAACTATTGCTTTATTTCCTATTTTTTTTTTAATGTCACCATTATTAATTTGAAATGATTAGTTTTTTTTACAGTGATATTTATCTGTCAGTTACACACATTTGAAATATGAACTGTGTAACAAAGGAATTGTGTTTATCTTTGATACATAAGCTCCTGGACTTATAAATTAGATTATTTTATAAATTACACCAAGTGAGCTAAGATAATGTATATAGATGAGAAGAAAGTTTAGCTTTTTTTTTCCAAGTAAATAAACATTCTTAGCACACGTGGTTTATATATTTTATTCAATTTTGACGAAATAATCGATAATAATAACCATTATATTTAATTTTGACAAAACAAAATCTAATCAGTTAGTAGGCTGTACATGACAATCGTCGATGATAAACGTCAAGTCATCTATTTAAAAAGCTTTATTGTCTGTCATTTGTGCCGTAAACAATAATGAATATCGCAGATAATGTTTGATAAATACTATGGTGAGGGTTATTTTCGTGCCTGATGTTATTTTAAATGCATTATTTTTTGCAGAGTGAGTTACAATTTTGTGAGTGTTTTAAAAAATTTCACTTGTCAATAAAGTGTTACTTATAGTTGTTGCTGTGGAGTTAATAATGACAGTTTAAAACGTCAAAATTGAATAAAATATATTAAAAATGTATGAATGCATATCAGTAGAAAATTTAATAATCTTTAATTTTTATATCATACATTGCGAAAAATGACACTTACATGTATTTCTTAAAGAAAAACAATTTTGAGCTTCAAGTAGAGTGCCATTTTCGTTTATCCGAATTTCACCAAACTCTAATGGTTTCTTTCCATATTAGAATAGAGTCGAAATGCAAGGTTTCAAAAATTTTCGACACACACACACACACACACACACACACACACACATCATCATCATCATCATTATCATCATCGTGAAAATGTTAAAATTGGATTCTAGGGACCTTAAAACGTGATCATTTACTAAAATCTCGATATGCGATTTTTAGTACGATCCCTATACCTTCCTTACCAAGGGTACCGGGAGGTAAAAAATAGAAATTGAAAGTTTGACAGCAATGCATATTAAATAATTGGACATATCATTTCAAAGCAATATTCTCATTTTAAGAAAAGCTTAAAATTTAAGTTAAATTGGTGCAACCATTATCCATTATCAAATTCGAATCAATTTTATGACATGTTTGCCAAAAATTCGACTGCCATTTAAAAATAGAATTTTTCCGTTGAACAATACAGATCATGAGTCTATCAATCTATCAATTCATTATTTTATTATCTCTCAAAATTTTTTACATGAAATTATATAATCTGATTTTTTGTATGCATGACGAATTTTTAAATTTGATGAAAAAGAGAAAAAGTAACATATATTCTTTTGCCATAAACATATTTATACATACTACAGCGATTATAAATACGATAAGATATTTTTGTTATTTTCATTATCAATAGATATCTCGTTTTCACTAATATGCAGTTACCTTGTAATTACATAAATAGTATGCATTTACATGTATACAGTTAAACATACCTTACCTTGAATTAAATAACATGTTACTTGTCGAGGCAAACCGGTAATTTATAAGATTTTTGAAAAATAATTATTGTATTAATGCTGCAATGCTTTCCTATAGGTAACTAATTATTGATGAGCAATTAAAATAATTATATAGACACATTATAATTTAAGTATTGGCTAACAATGAGTCATTCCAAAAAATGCAATAAATAAATATATCATCACGGCATATTACCCATTTCTGGGTGTGCCACTATCTACAACACATGTAGACATCGGTAATGATGACGATATATTTCACCGTGTGGGCGCTTACCAGGCGTCACCTCACGGGCACTCATAGCTGGTGTGGAGAGTGCACCACAGGGGTTACTTTTGTGCCATTTAAAATTGGAAATATTTGGCGTCTGTCAGGATCGAACCCGGTTCCCCCAGGTTCTCGACCAGACACTCAGGCACGCGGTAATAATAACAATTAATAAACTTTTATTCAAAGAAATAATAATATTTGTCACGTGTCGCTAAGAGAGGTATTGGATTCATGCTTAAAAATAGCATATCCAGATTTTAGTGAATAAGCGCGTGTTACGGTCACTGTTACAAATGATATGTGTGTATGTGTGTATGTCTGGATATTGGACGGACGGAATATCAGATTATATAAGACTAAAGACCAATTTAACTATTTACTCCTTAATCTGACATAAATGGGAAGAGCTGAAAAGGTTTTAGTAACAACTGGACAAAAGGAAGTAGTAGTTTCTTAAAAAAAATCTTCTAATATTATTTTTTGGAAATTTATGTTATTAATTACAAATATTAAAAAATATAAATTTCTCTATCCGATATATTTAACATTTTTATTATACCTTCTATAGATTTAGAGATTGGTAATTATAAATATATGAAATAATCCGTTGTAATGAATTTCACAGTCCAAATAACCCCATGGAAACCAGATGAATAATTAAAATGTTTGTAACTGAAAGAAAAATGTCACTGTCAAAAATCCAGACACATTATTGATGGCTTTTTCTGGGAAATACTTTTAATATTTCTTATTTTATTATTAATTATTTAAAATTATAAATACATACATTCCATACACTTATCAGAAATGCCGCCAATCTCGTCAATGAATTTGAAGAGTCTCGAACATTTAGAAGAGTAGGGGGAAACTTATTTATAAAATGAATTAAAAACATAAAAATATATGCATAATAGATGTAATTAGAATTTTTTGTACTGTACTTATATAGGCTAATATGGAAATGGCGAGAGGTCTTGTGCTGGCCACAACACATTTTTTTAAATGTAGGAAATAATGTATATGGTCTATTTTCATTACAGGAAAGTGTACAATTTATATTGTATTTACATTATTACATTTTCCTATTAATTTCCTAAAGCATAATCTTCCAAAAAAAAAATTGTTTCCTGGATATTTCTTTTATAATGTTCATTATTAATGGGTTTGTATCTTTGGAGATATGTATGTTTATATGTGTTTTTAGAACTTGTAATTAATGTTGTTAATAAATTGACTCAATTACGAAAATTTAGATTTTGAAAGGAGCAGTGATTTTGTTTTTTAAATGTTGAAAAAGAACATAGGTATATTTCATTAAATTATTTCAATTTTACATAGATTTAATGATATAGTATGTTTCCAGAAAAGTAGGTATGTAAAAGGAAAAGCCTACATACATATAAAGATCAAAAATTAAATAGAAAAAATTCTATTATTGAACTGACAATAATTAAACGTTTATGTGAATGCGTCAGCGAATTTATTTAGAAAAATATTTAATATCTAATAGTAATTGAATATTTTATAATAATTTGAAATATATTTAAAATCATCATTATTGGACAAAACTTTAATTCCATTAACTTATTAATTCAAATGTGGCTTTGTCGTACAATATATTACATTTAATTAATAAAAAAAAATAAGTATACTCCACGAAATTGTTAAAGTTTTACAATAGGTTAGCACGTAATAGGTAGAAATGCACAATTAAGTACAATTTAAATGAGACTGTGAAGATATTAGCCCGTGCTGTAATGGTGCGCGTTTTTACATTACAATATTATGAGGAGTGTGCTCCATAATAGCGCTTTTATTATTCAAGTGCGCTCGAAATACGGGCCATTTTATAGGAATCTATTTTAAAAATCTTGACATTTTAATGAACTTATTTCAAATATGTAATTAATTACTTTATTAATGAACGTATTGTACCTATTTTGTATTTTATTTTGTTTTATTATGTATTTTATTAAGTTTTTTATATATGTATTAAACCTCAGCCGCGTCCGTTATTTGTCTCATATCGGCCTAATGACGTTAATAACTATATCATTTCATATCATCACAACGGTGAAAATATTGGGCGTATGATAGCGTAGCGACGAATAACACTTCATTTCCCTAACAACGGTGGAAGTTGATTGGGAAAGGAAGGTGAAACGTAAGGGGTATTTTTCACTACGCTATCATAGCGTAGTCTCGGGCTGTGTCCGATGTCGCATTTTGACATTTAGATTTTAGTATTTAGGTCTTCTTCACATAAATTTTAGAATAACCAAAATGAATTGTATAATTCGATTTAATTTGATGCTTCAAATTAAATATTAATATTATATTTCATAAAATAGAAGCTAAGAAGCTATTCTTTGACAGCAAATTTGACGTTTTCCTCACATTATAGCAACGAACATTTGTTTAATTAGTGCGCGTCAACTTCAAGGCATAGTGTGCTCCTGCAAAACTCTAAAATCTAATTCCTAAAATCCTAAATCACGACATTGATTAGGGCATATAAATTTAGGATTTAGATATTTGGGTGACAAAAGTGCAACATCGGACACAACCTTGAGATCCCACCTCTGCTGTGATATGTGATAAAATGTTTGAATGAGGTGAAGTTAGGTCAAATTAAGTTAGATATTTTTATTTATAATATTTCATATGACATATATGTACAGTAAAATTACAGTGATCAAGAAGAAATTATGCAGTTGGCAACACAATTCTAGGGTTCTTTACATTCCACAAGTTGCACAACACCAGTTGAAGGCGGAAATACTATTTGACATGTCATTTTGACAATAAATACTAATAGGTTATGGTTGAAATGCTTTAGATTATTGCTCTATGGGTAATGTAAGAATAGTAATTTACGTAACAAGACCTGAAAGTGATACTTTACTGGGTGAGCAAGCATATTCCAGAGCGAGCAGTAGGCGAGCTTTGGAAGCTTGTGAGCCCAGTATAGACACTTTCAGGTCATGTTGGGTATAATATTTTTTTTTGTGATCCTGAAAAAAGAATAAAAAAGTATTATTTTATTTTTTACTGCGAGCAAATAAGAAATAAATAAACAACTGATCTCCATGGAAACATTTAGCTTTGCCGGTCCCGAGATCGGTAAAGTATTTTCCGATCCCTTATAGACAACTTTCCGAGTTAGCTCAGCAAAGAAGGACTTTCCGGTCTAAATAGTGATCAGAAAGAGCTCATTTTCTGGACGATCGCGAAAAAATAAAATTACCTACGTGGGTAAGGGAAACAACAACCATTTTAATACCCCAATTTAAATTTTTAAATGTCACTGTCAACCAAAGACGTCGGAAGTGTTTTCGCTTAGGCGGGGCGAAAAAGATGATATTTTTTTTTTTGTAAATCGGGATGTAAATAAATATGGAGAATTGGTGGGGGGAAGGGGGTTTAGTATATTGGCGATTCAAATTAAATTTTCCCGCCATTATATATTAGTGTTTATGACATCATAACACTGTGTACGAGCTGTCAATCTGTCATTGATATAATGAATTTTACGCTATTGAAAAAGTTTCAAAACATGAAACTTGTGTTAAAGGATATTTTAAATAGCTTACAATCTCTAGAAAATTTCTGTGAAGGAAAGGAAATACTACTTATATTATGACGTATTTTTAGTTCAAATTTTATCCACCAGTAATTTGAATCGCGAATAGGCAGTATATGAAATTTACGCACAAATGCATTAAAATTGTTTGTTTACATCTTAGTTACTAGGGCGGAATATTGAACATTACGCCCGCCGGGCTAGTTTTACTGTCACCGGACTGTAAAAAAGCCGAAACGCCCGGTAATAATACTAACTTTTATTTAATTATATAAATTTTAGACATATTTTTTAATTATTTATAATATAACGATAAAATAAGGTTAACCTGGTCACGTAAAGGGAAAAGGAAAATAGTTGAGGGAGAGGGGGCGATGCCCACCCTGTTGACCCATACTTGCGACGTCCCTACTGGCAACACTGTTGAAAACAGGAAATAAATTTATGTATCAATCTTACCAATTTCAAGTATTTTTCAAATATTGCCAACTGAATCAATTATTAATATATGAGAATGGATGTAACAGTTTTCAATAGATTGGTTTTTCATGTTATGATAATTATTCAATGGAGTGCTTGTCGAACTCTACGTTATTGTGCAGGAGGTAGTGCACATTTCATATTCCACCCTAGAGTGTTCGGAACTTTTCGGTCACTCAGACACAAATCTAGTCTTCTTAACTGTGTAGCGTTGAAACCCTGACGACACTGTCCTTGAGTTAAGTGAATAGCGGCGTAGTCCTTGCAGTCAATATTGCCATCGCAGTTGCAATCCTGAAAAGTGTGTTGTTATTGTTATTTTTATTTATATAATATTAAGTGAAAATTAAAACTGTTAAGCAGTATTTCGAGAATAATGTAGTAGTAAAATTTGCAACGGTTAAGATTAGTGATGCAAGGGATAGTGAATTGGCCGAATACCGGATACCCGATTTATTTTTTGCCGAATATATTGTTAATTAAAATAATAAAAATGAAATACATATTTATGTACTTTTGTATTTAATATTCGCTAATATTACCTCCAAGCACATTTTTGAGTTATTGCCCCAAAAAGTAAAAAGTAAATATTTGGAAAAAGGTTAAAAATTTTAAAAATGTATTTTTTTTTACTAAATAAGGCACTTCATGCGTTAATTTCAAATTTTAAAACAGCTTTTAAGAAATAAATTGAAAATATCGTATGGTGTCACAAAAATTAGGTTAGAATTAATACCACCAACTCACAAAATTCCCTAAATTTTGACACTACTATTTTTTATTTTTAAAAAACGCAGAAAGTGCAAAGTAGAGAATAGTATTAAAGAACAAGTTTTATAAAACTTGTGAGGTCTTTATACTATTTTTTATATTCTGCGCCTTCTATATAATAAAATATTTTTAAAAAACTGCTAATATTAAACCGGTTTAATTTAGAGAAATTTGTAAGTGAAATGTTGTAGTTGGTAACACTGAATTGACCGTTTTCAATTATTATTTAAAGGTTAATGTCATTTCATATTTACGAACAAATTTAAGTGAATTGAAAATTGAAAAAAATTGTGAATTTAGTGTAATCATGGAAGATGAAATCAATAGCTCAGACCACTGTAAATAATGTACTTTCTAAAAAATCAGTTAACTAAAAATAAATTATTATTAATAAAAAAGGGTTAAGTAAATGTCATCTAGTACCAACCTTCTAAAACAAAAAATTGCGTGTCGTAATGGCTTCATTATGAACGCAAAATCTAAACAATAGTAGGTACCGTGAGTATTTTTTAATATGAAACATTGGGTTTGTCATATCCATGGTTACGACATTTGATTGACAGCAATGTATTTGTCTGTCTCATTTAAAATGACACATGCGGAATGAATTTGACAGAAGTATTGTACCGTGAGTATTTTTTAACGTGAAACATTGGGTTTGTCATATCCATGGTTACGAAGACATTTGATTGACAGCAATATATTTGCCCGTTCCATTTAAAATGAAACATAGGGAACGAATTTGACATTTGATAAGACGTCAATAGAGGTTAATTTGGTTTAAATAATTATACCTGCGTTCTAAATTAAAATTAGTTATAGAAAAAATATAGTGGGTACCTACATTATGCCCGAGTGGTTTTCTGACTCGGCTAAATTTCTTACAATATTTAAATATAATACTTCTGTCAAATTCATTCCCCATGTGTCATTTTAAATTAGACAGATAAATACATTGCTGTCCATCAAATGTCAAATCATAACTTATAGGAAAATTCAACGGTTATCTATCGTATTGACAAGATGCCATTAGAGGTTAATTTTGTTTAAATAATTATACCTATTTTCTAAAAATTAAATTTAGATGTAGAAAAAATACTGTGTGCACCTTGTGCCCGAAATATGTTTAGTGCTCTCGAGTGGTTTTCTGACACCGCTAAATTTCTTATGGCCGATAGTATAAAGGTCAGTTAAAAATGTGTTGAACTGCAGTTCAGCAAACGGAGTTTATTTAGTGAACTTAAGTTAATTATATTTGGATGGTATAACATTAAAATGAACTGGAGTCAACTGAACGTAGTTTATCCCTTACTCAGTCGGTAATATTTCGTACAACTCACTTCATGTCATTGTATTTGTCAATTTTTTTGAATGAATGTTCTCGGACTTGTTGACCTACGAATATAAAATGAACAAAAGGAGATCTAAGAATTTCGATGAAGAAAGAAAACAGTCATTCGTCATTTTTGTAGATCACCAGCTAAATATGAAAAAAAAAAAACAGTTCCTACAATTCTTAAGTTTATTAAAATTTGATTTGTTCCTATTCGTGGCAGGTTCTAGCAGAGGTCCCAAAATATATAGAAATTCTAAAACCGGTCGTTTTTCGAAACGAAACCGCAATTTAAATTCAATATCGTGTCGAAAGGATTTCTCCTTTCCCGAAATATTCGTTGGCGTCTATTCATTATATATGCATTCATTATATTCTCGTCGTCACTATAAGAACTTGAATCGAACAACATAATTTTTAATCTAGAATTTAAAACAGCATATAATTTAAATGAATTATAAAATATTTGCTAAAGCACTAAACTTACCAAAATATTAATTATAATCAATAAACTTTCGTACATACTTATTTACAACGTAGACACTTATAATTCTGAATGTCATTTAGAATATAAAAACGTCAATTATTATTTAAACTCGATTTGAACGGATGAAATCGGCCGCTCAAGTTAAGCGTAGTTTAAACTCAAGTCAAAAGCTGATTTTGCTTTATACTACAGAAATTTTATTTGAACCTAGTTCAATATTAATTAAACTAAGTTAAAAAACTGAACTATGTTTATACTATCGGGCATTACAGTATTTAAATATAATACTTCTGTCAGATTCGTTCCCTATGTTTCATTTTAAATGGAACGGGCAAATACATTGCTGTCAATCAAATATCAAGTCGTAACCATCGATATGACTAACACAATGTTTTACGTTAAAAAATACTCACGGTATTTAAATATTGTAAGAAATATAGCCGAGTCAGAAAACCACTCGGGCACAAGGTGCACACTATATTTTTTCTACAACTAATTTTAATTTAGAATGCAGGTATAATTATTTAAACAAAATTAACCTCTATTGACGTCTTATCAAATGTTAAATTCATTCCCTATGTTTCATTTTAAATGGAACGGGCAAACACATTGCTGTCAATCAAATGTCAAGTCGTAACCATGGATATGACAAACCCAATGTTTCACGTTGAAATATACTCACGGTATAAAGAACTCTTCCTAATTGTCGATTATTTTGTTCGAAGGGTTGGATCACTCCGCTATGACAGTTATGACATTCGTTCTTTAATACTCGTATACTATTAAATCACGATAAATGAATTTAACTAATATGGATTACGGTATATTCTTTAAATATAGGTACTGTTTTTATCCATCTTTACTATGCCTTTAAGTGATCTGTTTCTGCTTATATATTATATGAAGATATCATACCCTTTCTGGAACGCTGTTCAAATATCCTCTAATGGATCTCATGACGCAACCGTCATCTTTCATGCAACTGGTGTAGGAAGAATCGTCATTAGGATCATCATCAAGCACAGTGGGTCGGCCTGCTTGGATCCAATAGTCCCTAGAGATGGAGTAATTGGCGCAATTCCTCAAGAAGAAGCAGCCAGATCGTGCGTGGCAAATGCACCGTAGACATTGTTCACTAGGGCCACGGCGTGGGTCCATGGGATCGTCCGGAAGGTTTGGGACTAACCCTGATCAACAAGATAAAAGTTATTTTTATTTATTTCTTTTGAATTATACTTTGATTATTTTTAGACATGTACAGGATACCGGATAGTATTTGGTTAAATCGGATATGCGGCAATATTTTGATACTCAGCGGATATCCGGTTGATAAACAGAATATTCGGTTTCACTAAAATAGTTGCCATCAACCAACGTATGAAAAAGAATTCAAAAATTTCACATTTTTAAAAAATATTTTAAATGAAAGTTTATGCAATATTTTTCACAGTAATAAAAAAAATAATCATAATTTATTTTTATTTTCAAAGTCGAATGTTTTCAAAAAATTAGCCCATCTTCAGCAAATGATAAAAAAATATTTTTTTTTATAATTTTAATCGATAGAGTAGTGAAAAATAATAGACCCGTGTTTTTTATTTTTCCTCAAATCGATCTTCAATCATGAAAAAATTGTAATTGAAAATGACATTCTTTAAAATGCGGCTGAAGACCCCCGCTTCGTCCCTTGTCCAATGACGTCACAGAGTGAGAAGCACGACCATTTTGATTTTCACATTGTCTTAAACGTCAAAGTGACATTTAAAGATAACCTAAAATTTATGAAAGTAAACATGTCGATGGAACGTTGTTTCGTGCCAAAATAAAGAATAAAATAATATTCTGGAATATATTCAATGTCTCATATGCGTTTATAACCTCCTACCGTCTAATTCAAAGATTCAAAAGTGAAAGAAACATCTGATGTAACGTAGATAATTTCACGCCAAATGAAAATTATATTTATAAAAATAAATAGAACGATATTATATTACTATAAAATAGCATATTTAGATATGTATTCCTCAATTTATAGTTTACATATAATTTTCTTTTAGAAATTATGTGTCCGTATAAAATGTCTGTTTGAAATGAGTCTGAACTTCGTTCGTAACGTTGTGACGACAAAACATGGCTGGTTTTGCAACTTTTTAAAAATACCATACTTTAAAACGATTTTATACAACAAAAAATATAAATAAAAAATAATTTAATCATACTGATCGATGAATTAGACTATCCTTTTTCGATTTAAACAGAAAAAAGGTACAATATTTTTTTTTTGCATGACCTCATTACAGAGGGGGTATAAAAACAAATATAGCAAATTACAAATTAACAAATTAACAGTTATTATCAATACATTTTACAGGTTACATGAGTAAATCAACTACAGGATTTATTAGTAATCATAATAGGAACGACGAAAAGAAAACTGAAGAAGCTATCACCATGGTGACAGGAGGTGAAGCTCTGCCGGGAAGACAAAAATTATAAAATTATGAATCATAATTTTACAATTTTTGATTTCCAATAAATCCTGGAATTGATTTACTCATATAACTTGTAAAAATGAATTGATATTTGGATTTCACAAAAGGAATTTTTTTTTTATCATCGTTTGCACATTCCAGGGTCAACTTTTTGAGAAAAGTTTAGTAGTCGATCAAGTTCATTCTTTTGATTTACACATGAATAAAAGATGAATTATTAATTAGTAGTGAATAAATTTTATCGATATCACTATGATATTGAATGTCGTTGACCAGTATTAAATATTTAATTTTCTCAGTCCTACCAGTGACAGTCTGCACTGTACTCGTGCAATAAATATAAACTTTCGGTACTTGTTATATAAATAAGTATTACATGCATTTTAATTTATATCGTTTTTCTTTTTTTTGAAAAGAGGTTTTTAAAATTAAAATACATTACCTAAGACACATACTACTGACAACAGAAATACGCACAATACAAACTTCATGATGTCAATGTTGAGACCGAAACTTGGCTTCACCTATTTTATATGTAAAATGGCCATGTGATCAATGATAAAATATCATATCATATCTAATGTGGTCAAAGGCCATCCTTGGAAATACCACTATAAACCATTAAAAACACAATTTTAGTGAATGATCAGTTTTTTGCGAAATACTAAAATACGTAACTTATATAGGTAAATTGACATTCGAATTTTGAAAAAAAATTGATGTGGTATCAAATGCTCCTTGTAAAAGACTCTACATGTCCAGTAAAATTGTAACGCGAATATATACTATTGAGCTGATTAGATTTGGTAACAAATGGAATACCGGAAGTAATAGTTTCTTTAAAAAATCTTCTAAATATTATTTTTTGAAAATTTCTGTTATTATGTACTATTATTGAACAACATAAAATTCTACATCTGATACATCTTTTATAATTTCATCTACATCAACGAAATGTTAAAGGTCGTAAATTTCTGTGAAAAACTCATCCTCTTTAAATCACCGCTTATATACATAATCAGTGGCGGATTAAGGGGGGGGGGGGGGAGGTAGGGGTGTCCCGGGAAATTTCCCCTCCAATGGTTTATAAATAAAATCGAAATTAAATTATGATCAAATAGTATATTATACGCCAAGGTTGAGAAGATAATCATTATTGACACAGCGCCAATATTGTAACTCGAGGGCAAAACCCAAGGGATACAAGGCGCCTGGTCAATAATGATCTTCTCAACCGTGGTTTATATACTATTTTTTTCACTACTAGCACATAAATCCTATTTGAATTTTTTTTATTGATAATAACAAACATTTTGTCATGAAAAATTACGTTACTTATTTGTTAATATTGACAAAAACAAAGCATTCTGCATTTGTTTTTATCAGACGTTTTGCTCATTTCGCTGGTTCGATAACCTCACTTATGGGCCTTGATGTGTATTTGATTTAATTATCTAACAAAAACACTTTGTACTGTTACAGTCAGCAGCCTTATTAGTTCATTATTTTTAAATAAATCTATTGAAATGTATTTACCTACAAATACAAAAAAATAGTGATTTATTCATTCCTACATCTACAATGTTTCACATTTTCACCAAAACAGCACAGTGGCCGGCGAGGCGGCAGCGTAGGTCAATTTAAAATTAAGCGGCAAATTTAAATTATATACTTAACACCTTGAGTTTAATGAGTTAAATAATATTTGTATTTGGAGGCTTGAGTTTGATTGAAAAGTGAGAGCTTGCATTATAGACCTAGGTTAATAATAAATTATTATTGACTTAGGTTACCATGGTTACAAGCAAGCGGTAGTGAAAAAACAAATTCTCATGTCAAATAAAGGTAAATAATAATGAGTTCCTAGGATAGTAGTGAAAAAATACTATTATAACATTTAACATATCAAAATTTGAACAAATTTTACCAATATATTATTTCGATTATAATTTTCCAAATATGAACATTTTGGAAGTTAATTTGCCATCGTCGGTAGAATCTCTTCGTGGAGAGTTAAAATAGTGGCAGGAGTTCTAGATGAACAGACCTGACAAACCAGGAGGTCTATTCTAAATTCATAGCCACATGTGCTATCCGCTATATAAGTTCCACTACTAGCCAATAGATGGATTCAAGTCGGATAGCCACATGTGCTATTTGTTAGAATTATAAATAATTATTATAATTTAAATAGGTACTTGCAATATATAGATATTAATCAAATATTATTGATATAACACACGAACACAAGTATTTGATCACAAAATTGAAAAGCCGAACTACTTGTTAATTTGACATCTGGCAATATTAATAAGTTCCACTACTAGCCAACAGATAGATTCAAGTCAGATAGCGGGATGGGGACCCCCATCTGTTGGCTAGTAGTGGAACTTATATAGCGGATAGCGGATAGCGGCTTATATAGCGGATAGCGGCATATAAATTTGCATCATTCGTTTAAGCTAATCCTCATTTTTGGATTAGTGAATTCAATTCTATTCCGGTATTTAAAATTTAATCTTCATAATATTATCAAAAAAGATAGATACTGGGAATAGATTAGACTATATTTTCGCTAATCCAAAAATCTGTTGTGGCCAGCACAAGACCTCTCGCCATTTCCATATTAGACTACCTACATATATAAGTATTGTATTGCACTTTGCTATCGAGCCGTCGTTTTATAACAAAATATTACAGGACTTGAACCAAATATTGTTTTTTATTGTATTAGACAAGTCTTCTACACACATATAATTCTAATTATATCTATTTTTCATTGTATGAGGGAGTTTCTAAATGTCACAGATTCTTCCAATTCATTAACCAGATTGGCGGTATTTCTGATGGATATATGCATATTACCTATAATTTCAAATATTTAGTTAATAAAACAATAAGAAAGATTAAATGTACGTCCCGGAAAAAGCTATCAAAATGTCACTAAAACTGTTGATATTTGACACTGAAATCTGTCATTTACAAATTATATTATAAACATTTGACTTTGTCAACTGGTTTCCTTAGTGTAGTTTCGCCTACTCGACTTGTTATATCCCGATATTCTATATATTATAGCGTATTTATCTCTAAATTTATAGAAGATATAATAAAAAATTTAAATGTATCAGGTTTAGAATTTTGTTCTTCAAAATTAGTAATATCAAAAATTTTCAAAAATTAATATTTGGAAGAATTTCTTTTAAAAACTACTACTTCCGGTTGTTCAATTGTTACCAAAACCTTTTCAGCTCTTCCCAGGAATGTCAGATTGAGGAATCCATAGTTAAACAATTTTTAAGTCTTATAGTTTTTGAGGAATCGTGGCTACAACATCCAGACATACACACATACACACATACACACATACACACATACACACATACACACATACACACATCCACACACACACACACACAGACATCATTTTAAAAATGTTATAAACGGATTATAGGGACCTTAAATCGTGCTTATTCACTAAAATCTGGGTATGCGATTTTTAGCATGAATCCAATACCTCTCTTAGCGAGAGGTAAAAATGAAGATTAGCTTAAACTTTTTTGTGAATCTGGCTGATAATGTTTATTAAAATTTTTAGCATATTTACCCGTTACTACTTGTACTAGGAAGAGATCATTTAGTACTTTAAAACGCATAAAAACTTATTTACGTTTCACTATCGGTCAGGCGTCAGGCAAGATTAAATGGTTTGGCTTATTTTTATCGAGATACTGAGGTCGAAGCTGAAGTTTTTAACCAAAAATATGTACTTACAACTATTTTTTTGTAATTTATACTATTATTTATACTTAAAACCATATAATATTTATAATTTTACCTGACGTGATTTAAAACTTATTATTATTATATATTGCAATAAAAAATGTTTTCATTCAAACTAAAATTATATTTGGTTTACATACTGAATAATCTTAACTTCTCTGTCATTAATTTGTAGTTTCTACTGATGATGAGAACGTAGTTCTCGAAATACGTATATAATTTTTAAAATTACTGTTAAGGTTAGGGGGATTTTTTCTTTAGTTACGACTTTACCTTAAGACTCCATTTAATTTTTAATTATTTTATTTTTATTGAAAAATTTATTTCTAGAACCGTCACGGTACAGAATATATGAAAAAGCGAGTATACATAAATATTTAAATAAAAATGAAATTGTAGAATGATATTAGTACGAATTGATAATGACAATGAATCATTTATTTCAATTATATTATTATGAATGTTTGAATTGTGAGACAGTTTGTTCAACATAAATATTAAATTGTATATTTGAACAAGGAATAATAGTTTGTCACTACAACGTATGTTAAATAATAATATTTGTAAAATAGTTGAACACATTCTCCAATTTAAATTATTACGAATTTAAATGAAACAATTTCTCTTTTCTAGGTAGTAAAAATTAAATTTCACTTTCAATTATTCTTTCTTGTAATAAGGAAGGATGCTATTTGATAGCGTACATCCTTAGTAAGCAGCTTTTAGGTTAAAGTGGTTTCAAAAGGAAAACTTATAGGAAACCAAAAACCAACATTTCTGATAAAAAAAATCTGTTGTGGCCAGCACAAAACCTCTAGCATATCTATTTTAGACTACATAAGTATTGTATTGAACATATCCAGAACTCTCAAAAAATTTTAATTGCGTCTATTCTTTTTTTCCTACTGTTCTAAATGTTCGAGTTCCTTCCTATTCGTTGACGATATTGGCGATATTTCTAAATGGTATATTATGTATATAAAATTTTAAATATTTAATTAATAATAAGATAAGAAATATTTAACGTACTTCCCAGAAAAAGCCTTCAGAAATATCTTTGCATTTTTGACACTGACATTTATCCGTCAATTATAAACAATTTTTCAACTGGTTGCTATGTAGTATGGAGTTGTTTGGGCTGTGAGATTCATTACAACAGAATATGTTATATGTTTACACTTCATTATCTGTAAGTCTATAGATATACTAAAAAAATTAATTGTATTGGATGGAGAATTTTATACTCTTTAATATTTGTATTAACATAAATTTAAAAAATATATATTTAGAAATTTTTTTTTAAGAACTATTACTTTCGGTTGTCCAATTGTTGCTAAAACCTAATCAGCTTTTTCCATTAATCCATCCACACGAAAAAGTGTTAAAATCTATTGTAGGAGTTTTAAAACGTACTAATTCATTAAAATATGAATAGCGAGAGGTAAAAGAAAATATTATCAATACATATATATTCATTTTGGTCTTTAAAATTATTATTTTTATAGTGAATTTTTGCGCAAAACGTTCATTATTGCTTTATTATAATACCTTATTTTTTCAAAATAATATAATACAATCTGAAAAATTAAGGCCTCGTGTTCGGTCAAAATATAAATGTATGAAAAAGAACGTAATAATAACAAAATCTTGTTTAGTTATCATTTGACATAAAAGGAAAGATTATTTCCAATAACTATTTGAAATAAAAAAAAATATATTTATATATAGGTATAGATATTTCTGCTGGAATTTATTGAGCTTCAGGTAGTTGACAATTCATGGACCATCCAGGAGTATTTGGTACATTTCTGTCTCGAAGACACCTATCCAATCGTCTTAGCTGGATTGGACTGAAGTCACTTCGACACTGATCTCCTTTCAAGTGAATGGCAGCATAATCTTTACAATCAATACGTCCATCGCAGTTACAATCCTGAAAATATACAATATATTGGAAAAGGAAAACTTCATTTCGTCTTGAACTTCACTTATTAATTTAAATTTTTACTAAGAGTGAAGTTCGAGATGAGACAAAGTTTTTTTTTATTGCTTTTCTTCCAATATATCATTAATTTCATTGGGTTCTCAATTTTCTTCATCAAATACGTATACGAGTACAATATTTAAAAAGAACGCATGCAAGTATTGCAGAAGGTATTATCGATAGATTGACAGGTAAAAATGAAAGAGCTCAAAGAGCAGCATGTATTTTATAATGATGCTTTTACCTATTGTACCAAACAAGAGAAATGAACAATCAACAGATTTTTCTAGAGCACCGTTTAAAATCTCGTATAATTCATCAGAAATATTACTATAACATATGAAGTTAAAAGTGGACGAACACCAACGACGAGGTCTAAATAATTATTTGTTTACAAAGGGTTGAAAGTAGTTCTTTGCCGTAGGATACTAGAGATTGCCGCCCGAACGTAGATTTAAATAGTAGGTCTGTAAAAATATAATCAACCAGAGATATTCACAACATTTTTCTTTGGACAAGAAGATAAATTTTTAAATAAGAAAATTCTAATTTTTTACTTGAATCGTCTAGTTTCAAAACTCGACAAACCATCTTTGGTCAAAAGTTACTTATTCTCAATAACTTGATGTTATTAATTAGTTTTTCTGATTAAACAAAGTAGTTACTGGTTCTTTATCACCAACATTATTTGCATACTAATGTTTTATATAATTATTCGTTTGGAACATATCAAAACAGTTTTTGTGACCAGGGCCGCATTTATATCTTTAGAGGCCCGAGGCGCAGTGACCTGTTGAGGTCCGTATTTTTATATACTATAATAGCAAGTGTTTGTGACTCAACTAAAGAAACAATAAACATTGATAAGTAAAGTATCTGCTTTGTAGACCGACAGTAGGCCATGAGTTTTGCTCTGCAATTATTTATTTTGCACGATCGGAGGCGGAGGCGATAAGTAAATAAAAACAATGATCAAAGCTTACTTTAAAAATGACAACCAAAAATTTTTAATGTCAATATAATTTTTAAATCTTAATTTTTTAATTTTGTGGTATCAAATGTATCATCCTCAACTTATGGAAAGCACTTACTGCCCTTAATGCTTAAATAAATATTCTATAACCAATTTACATTCGAAAAATTTAATTTTTATCGAAAGTAGAAAAAAAAAACAATTTTTCTGATAGAAGTAGATTTCGTATAAAATGAGTGCCTGTGAGGTGACGCCTGGTAAGCGCCGGCACAGTTCAAATATATTTATTATTTATTTACAAAAATCTCAAAGTTTATCTAGAAGTATTTTGAAAAAAGAAATGTTTTCTTTATATTTACTTACTCTAACCGGCATACTTGTCAAGTAACCACGAATGGCAAGTTGTATACAAGAATCATCCTTAATGCAGTTGGCATAAGCATTACTACTATTAGGATCCTCAGAACCAACTGTTGGGCGACCTGCTCGAGTCCAATACTCCCTGGAGATGGAGTAGTTAGCACAATTCTTCAAGATATAGCAGCCGGACCGTGCGTGACATATACACCTCAAACATTGTTCGTTAGGTCCTCGTTGATCATCCATGGGATCGTCAGGAAGGTTCGAATTTTGCCCTAGTAAAATGATGAAAGTAATTATTTCTATAATACTATACTTGCCGTCAAATAAATATGGATATTAGATTTTTACACTGTTGTCAATTCCATTGGTCATGTAGAAAAAGTTATAAAGAAGGGGCAACACCGCAGACAAGGGTCAGGGTGGGGAGAAGGGAGAAGGGCAAAAATTGAGCATCATATTTATTTGACGGGAGTATAAAACTGTTACCAACAAATTGTACAGGACAAACGTAAGGCAGAATTTATGGTCAATGTGCAAACAAAATTATGTAATAGACTGAAGTGGTTTCACTATTGATATTTCATTTTACCAACCGTACTTAGTAGAATTGACATAAAGTATTTTGAAAAAATTTTATTGTTATATTATAATTAGCCGAAAATTCAAATTCGAATCATTGTAACACTAACGCACTAACCAGTTACTTTGTATCACAAATTCATATTTATTTATACTAATAAATAATACCTAAAGAATATAATGTCATTTTTATTTTTACCTCTCGCTAAGAGATTTGGATTTATGCTAAAAATCAAATATCCAGATTTTAGTGAACTAGCACTAGGTCTCTAGAATCCGATTATAACATTATTTTACGATGATGTCTCTGTATGTGTGGATGTGTGTCTGGATGTTGGAAGGACGATTCCTGTTTAACTACATATTCCACATTCTGACATTAATGGGAACAGCTGAAAAGGTGTTGATAACAATTGGACAACCGGAAGAAGTCATTTCTTAAAATATTATTTTTTGAATATTTTTGGTACTACTACTATTGAAGAACATAAAATTATCCATTTAATACAATTAAAATTTTTATTATATCTTCTATAGATTTAGAGATACAGTCCAGACTACATCAAGGAAAACAGTTATTAAATTCAAATGTTTGTAATTGATATAAATGTCATTGTCAAAAATTAACAATTTTATTGATAAATAAATAAATAAATAAATATATCATCACGGCATATTACCCATTTCTGGGTGTGCCAGTATCTACAACACATGTAGACATCGGTAATGATGACGATATATTTTACCGTGTGGGCGCTTACCAGGCGTCACCTCACGGGCACTCATAGCTGGTGTGGAGAGTGCACCACAGGGGTCACTTTTGTGCCATTTAAAATTGGAAATATTTGGCGTCTGTCGGGATCGAACCCGGTTCCCCCAGGTTCGCGACCAGACACTCAGGCACGCGGCCACGGGACCCCATAAAAGCTTTTTCTGGTAAGCGCATTTAATATTTCTTATTGAATTATTAATATTACTTAAATATTTAAAATTGTAAGTAGGTATTAAGTACATATATCCTTAAGAAATACCGCCAATCCCATCAATGAATTGGAACCATCTTGAACATCTTAGAAGAGTAGAATAAGATGCCTTATAGAATAAAAGAACAGATATAATTATTTGTGTATAAAAGAAATGTTAAATTCGATACTTCTGTATCAGAACGGAAATGGCGAGAGGTATTGTGCTGACCAAAACGGATTTTTTTTTAAATGATATATCTATTTTGACAACTAATGTTTTTCTAAGTTACTTTATATTAATAATATTAAATACCTTACATCTCTTTTAAGTAGCAATTAAAATTTTAACCGAGATTGTAAGATTAGCCCTAATTAAAATTAAAATACTAAAAATTAACTTACCATGTATGCAAGTAATAAAAAGTATCAGAAATAAGAACAAAATTAACTTCATAATGCTAACAATATGTTTATAATAAATTGGCTATAATGCAAAAGCTATACTTATATCTTAGATTATATACTTAATCAGAAGTGATAATAAACTATTAATAATTTATTTATTCAATGAACCAGAAAAGGTTTATCACATATGTAAATTGGGTTTTTCTGTATTAATTCTACATGTAAGAATGTCGTTGTATGACCTGTGTAGAAATAAGAGACTATTTCATTTGAAAAAAATAAAAAAAAATAAGTGTAATAAATTATGAGAGCATATAGTACCTACTGACCAAAATGAGTAAAAAAAGCTTAATCATCATCTGTCCGATCTTTAATAGTTTCCATCCGAGATATAAGGCAGTGAACAATTAGTTTTTTCGGGGTTTACCTACGCTATCTCGAAAACTGTAAGAGTTACGACTTTGACTAAATGAGCCTTTTTGTTTACTTTTCAGAGGTTATCTTAGATGTGTTTTTCTTTATCAAAAAATTTCGAATAATTGTACTAAGATAAATGTTGTGGCGACCTTGGCCAATATTTAATTTTCAAATAAATTCGTAACTATTAGAAAGTAAAAAAATGTTTCATATAAAATTTTGTTTTTTTTATGGTCTTATTAAGAGAAAAAATTGATCAATCACTCTCTTTGTCAGTTTTTCTTCTGTTCTAATACAAAATGGCCTCTTTCTCAGAAACAGTTGAAGAACAGACCCATGTTGATTAGACTTTTTTTGCTCATTTTAATCAGTACTATATATATATGTGTGTTTTAATGTTACAATAATCCAAATAACATAAAATTCGTATTCGTAAATTGAAGCATTTGTTTATAAAGTACAATTTTTGGTTATTTTATAGCTACTTTAAACCTTTAAAGTTATTTTTAAAAAATGTGTTCAGCAGGAAATAATAATAATATATGTTTCTTCTTTTTATTTTTTATTTATTCTCTTATTCTTTGATTCAGAATGTTTTAATTACAATAATTTATCACATCATAAATGCTAAATTCATTTTCATTGATGTATTGTTTTTTTTTTGTTCTATGAGTTATTTCTATTGTTTATTCATCTTTTCCATTATTATTACCCATTAAAGTTTCCTTGGCAATTCATATTCCATCCAGGAGTGTTTGGCATGTTGGAATCTTTAAGACAAGTATCTAGCCGAGCCAAATATATCGGGTTGAAAGGACTACGACATTTATCTCCCTTCAAATGGAGAGCTGTATAGTCTTTACAATCGATCTTTCCATCACAATCACAGTCCTGTAAGAAAAGTTTACCTTTAAAAGCTGCCAAATAAATATAGGAATTTTTAAAATCCTTTTTCTACAGTCTATATACAAAGTAGACATTTATGCTCGCATTTGTCAACGCAAAATGTGACTTTGCCGCTCCTGCGCGACAAAGTAGATAAAATCTCGCTGTCCGAATTTCTAACTATAAAATGTTGGGAAATGTCACTTGTCTACATTCTTAATGGGAATGTTTACTCAGGAACTAATGGCGCTGTAGTTACTTACACACTTACCACCCCCATAAGTCAATCTGACTTATAACTGCTTTGTTAATATATGACATAACCAAATAAAATGCCGTACTGCCATGTAACAGAAATAAAATAGGGCATTCATTTACAAAAACAAAAGTAAAAAATTCTTAGGGATTTCGACAACCTCTCAATTGACAATATCTCATTTTGCGCTCTTAATACACAATAGTTATTTATGTATTAAGAGCGTAAGGAGGCTTTTATGTACATCCAGCATCTAGTGTTGCTATGAAAGCGGAGAACAACAGTTTATTGGTTGTTTATTAATTATATCATTTGAGTTTTGTTTTGTGTATCTCCGTGCTTTCCATATAAATATCACAAAATTAATTTTCATTTTTCATTAAAGAATATAAAAAAATTCGATTTGTAATAAAAACTTTTCATGTTGCCTGTTTAAATTGTTTATATAGTAGGTTATAATGAGGCCCGCGGGCTATAAAATGACGTTTATGTCAAAGAAATTCGTGTATAATTGTCAAATTATGATACGTCCGTGCATAAATAGCTACTGTATTCATAATTGAAGGGTATTTTATAGTTTTAAAGTAATACTTCTAATTTTATTGTTATCAATCATAAAAAATAACGTTTGGTACAGAGTCTTAGGATTACTGTCTTTAGTAATGATAATGAGGGTAGGATAAAATGTAATAATATTTTTTTACTTTTACTTTTATAATTTTCGCAAATATCATTTACCCGGACAGTCAATGAAAGTCAATCTACTATATCTTGAAGAAGGTTTTTATGACAATGAATATTAGATTGATTAATAAACGCATTCTTGTTACTGTAGAATTGGAATAAAAATATAAGAGAACGGTTACAGTAAAGGTTTTTATTTATTCAGTAATTGAGTACCGGTTTCGGAATAATTGTCTGTCAAATTGTAAAATGAAGAAAGACATACATCTAAGTAAAAAATGACAAAGATAAAATTGAAGATGGAGTTCTCCATCTAATGACGATAGTGTTTTTTACAATTTATATTATTTTTCTTCACTTTTCAATTTTTTGTCATAAAAATTTAAAAATTTAAACTTTATCACTCACTTTTTTGCCTAATGCTGTTTCATCTGACTAAGATTTTTACTTAAATGTATGTTTTTCTTCATTTTATAATTTGACGAAGGCTGATGACAGACAATTAAATTGATGAAGATAATGAGGTCATGCACGACTTTTTTTAGAACTTTAATCGATAGAGTAGTAAAAAATAATAGACCCGTATTTTTTATTTTTCCTCAAATCGATCTTTAATCATGAAAAAATTGTAATTGAAAATAACATTCTTTAAAATGAGGCTGATAGACCCCCGCTTCGTCCCTTGTCCAATGACGTCACAGAGTGAGGCACGACCATTTTGATTTTCACACTGTCTTAAACGTCAAAGTGACATTTAAAGATAACCTAAAATTTATGAAAGTAAACATGTCGATGAAACGTTGTTTCGTGCCAAAATAAAGAATAAGATAATATTCTGCAATATATTCAATGTCTCACATGCGTTTATAACCTTCTACCGTCTAATTCAAAGATTCAAAAGTGAAAGAAACATCTGATGTAACGTAGATATTTTCACGCCAAATGAAAATTATATTTATATAAATAAATAGAACGATATTACATTAATATATTATAGCATATTCAGATATGTAATCCTCAATTTATGGTTTATACATATTTTTCTTTTAGAAATTATGTGTCTTTATAAAATGTCTGTTTGAAATGAGTCTGAACTTTGTTCGGAACGTTGTGACGATAAAACATGGCTGGTTTTTGCAACTTTTTAAAAATATCATACTTTAAAACGATTTTATAGAACAAAAAATATAAATAAAAAATAATTTAATCATACTGATCAATGAATTAGACTATCCGTTTTCGATTTAAAAAAAATGTGCAATTATTTTTTTGCATGACCTCATTATTCCGAAACCGGTACCCAATTTTGAATAAATAAAAACCTTTGCTGTAATCGTTCTCCTACACTTTTATTATGATTATTAGACCTACTCGTTCCTGAAAACTCATCACGTAGTTTCGAATGGTGCTACGAATACATTCTTCATCAAGCATGCAATTTTTGTAAGCATTTGCACTATTGGAATCTTCAGATCCTACTGTCGGTCGTCCTGCTTGAGTCCAGTAGATCTTGCTAATAGAATAGCTTGCACAATTCGTCAAGAAGAAACATCCTGTTCTGGCATTGCAAAGACAACGGATGCATGCATCGCTGATAATATCTTGACTAAGTCCTAAAAAAAAATATTAAAAATCGGATGATTATATTTGTGAAGTTATACTAACACCTTACAATGTTAAAATTAGACAAGTATAATGTCAATCTCAGAGCTAATTCTTTATTGTTAACAAATCGTCGGCTGACTATTGGAATATACTAAGTCCACTTCTATTTAATTTTTAGTCCCGAACATTGGGATCGTTTAAAAAAAATTAAAATCCCGATGAGGCGCCGTTTAGTACTAAAAATTTTCGGGTGTGTGCAAATAATAGAAAATTCAAACACAGGACAGTTGTTTAACAACTTACTTACTTAGCGTGCGTGTTTCTTGAAATATAACACAATGACCTAACGCACAAAATTCGTCTCGAGTTTTCCAAGCGTGAGTTCTGTGCTCTAGGTTAGGTGGTTAGGTATTACCTACTTGTTTAATTTTTAAAATATAAAAACAAAATATGAAATTAATCAAAATTTACTTACCTTGAGTGTAAGTTGAGAACAGCAACAAAAATGTAGACAAAGCAAACTTCATGATTCTGCCTGTACGATTATGTGTTGACTATTCATAAGCCAGTGTTATAATGTCTAAAAATGATTTGATTATTCATCCATTCTTATACTTTTTATAAAAATGATAAGATCATATTTCCTTGACTTACATTATTAAACCAGGAAACCACAAAAAATAATTTTCCTTACACGAAATAAAAGAATTGATAACATTAATGTCTCTGTTATAAATAAAATCATTTTTGTAGAACTAGAACAATTTATTAAGCATTTAAATAAAAGTATAATTTTAATTTTATAAGGAAATTAAGAGATACAAAAATCACTATTTAAATACCTATTTTATTAAAACTTTATGGAAATAAAATTAAAATAACACATTTCAATATAAAAGCTAAACATATAATAAATGAACTAAGGGCCGTTTTCATAATAAACTTTGTCTTTACTTTAACACTTTAAATTAAAATTAAAGTTCTTTTCGTTTTCATAACATAACTTTAGCACTTTAGCGACCACCGCAGCACTACTTTAAAATAAAATTAAAGTCTTATGGCCGATTACATCAACGTATCTTAAATATTAAACATGGTTTAAACTGACAATATCGCATCGAAATGAAATGTCAAATGAATCATAATACTTTGTTGTCAAAATTTCGATTTGCATATATTTATTTAAACGTAGATTAAAATTTAAATTTTGTTGGTGCAACTGGGCATTAAAGTAATTTATACAGAGAATTTATTTTAAAATGCAACATTATAGTTCATCACTTCCATGGTTACTCACTATTGTCAAAAAATGACAGCAATGTAAAATTTGTCCATTTTAAAATGCAACATTATATAAATAGTATTGCAGGACAGGAGATACCTCCAAAACACATCACAAATGATGTCAATTCTTATCACGACCGACTAGAATATTGCCTCAGAGTGATTGGGGGTATTTTTTAACATTTATTACATGAAAGTTATGAATTTTTGTAAGCTAAAGTTTTTTAAGATGTACAACATTCATGTTTTGATTATTTGTTAATCGTATGTAGGCTAATTTATAGGAAATTAGTTTTGATAATACAAAACTACAAAGTTTGTATGTTGCATTTTAAAATGTACAAATTTTACATTGCTGTCATTTTTTGACAATAGTAAGTAACCATGGAAGTGATTTGCCATATGTTGCATGTTAAAATAAATTCCCTGTATTAAAGTCTTAAAGTGAACCTTATTATGAAAATATCTCTAATAACATTATTATCTTATCCTGTTTATTATGTTAATTACGGTAATACTTTTTATTTATTTTATATCTTATTCTCTTTTATATTTTTTTTTATCCGTAAATGCTATTCGAACATTGCATATTCCATCCAGGGGCAACCTGCATATTTGAGTTTCTGACACACGTATCAAATCGATTTAGGTAACCATAATGAAATGCTCCTCGGCATTGATCGCCCTTTAAATGGAGTGCTAAGAAGTCCTTGCAGTCAACTTTTCCATCGCAATTACAATCCTAGAAAAAATGTTTCCATTATTATTGCACGGTTATAATAGATATTTTATTTGAAATCGTCACTAAAGTGCACAAAAATCGGCACTAAAGTAATCCATTATACGACGATTTCATGCAATTGCAGTGGTGACAACCTTATGATAATTGCTGGACATGTAAGATAATTTGGACAGGTGTACGATGTACAATAGTAAATTTGTACGTTAAATGACAAAAATAAGTGAAGAAGAACGAACTAAATAATTCCGATGAATAGATTTGAGATAAAACACATAATTTTGAGTGTTCTTTATGATAACTTTAAAGTCTGAGATTAGCAACATTGAATATCGTATTGCCAGATTATATTTAAATATAACGTATAAAATAAATACTCCTTTCATTTTCATGATTTTTCAATTTCAAATAAAATTTAATATGCACCTGGGCATTGAAGTTCCTTTTTATAATTCATATGGTTTATTTTCCTCGGCTCTGAGGGCCTCGGCAAATAAATTCCACATTCGTGATAAAAAATAGAACTTCAGTGCCTTGATACATAAATAACTATTATTTATACACCAACAAATTAGTTAAGATAATGTGTATTCATGAGTGGAGAGTGGGTTAATTAGTTTTTGTTAACTTTATTATATATGGCTCTAATACTTCTTGACTAGAAAAGTGAATTGGAAGAAAAAATTTCTGGATTTCAGTCACTTCCTGAAGAAGACACATAAGGTTATTTTTACCTCCCGCTACCTTTGGTTAGGGAGGTATAGGGATCGTGCTAAAATTCACATATCGAGATTTTAGTAAATGACCACGTTTTAAGGTCCCTGGAATCCAATTTTAACATTTTCACGATGATGTCTGTATGTATGTGTGTGTGTATGTGTGTATGTGTATGGATTTTGTTGACGATCTAACTCAAATACTATCATTCAGAAAATTCTGAAACCTTGTATTTCTACCCTATTCTAATATGGAAAGACACCATTATATTTTGGTGTAAATCGGATAACCAGAAATGTCACTTTACTTACTCATAATGGTTTTTCTTTAAAAAATACCATTAAATGCCACTTTTTCGCAATTTTTTATGTCATTGGAAAATTATAGATTATTGAATTTTGTACAGGTATACATTAATACTTTTTCTATATATTTTACAGATAAATTTAAAAATCATTTTTCTTTTTTTAATCCCGAAGCCTAAGATAAGCAAAATTCCTTTGTTGCACAGTTTATTTTTCAAATGAATGTAACTGACAGGTAAATGTCATTGTCAAAAAACGAATCACTTCAAATTAATAATAGTGACATTAAATAAAAATGAAAATCGTAAATAAAGCAATAGTTATATGTTATATGCAAAGGAACTTATATAGTTTGCAGCATTAGTAAATATGTAGCTATATATTTATATTAATAAAAATTGTCACTGTCAAAAAACTAATCACTTCAAATTAATAATAGTTACATTTTAAAAAGAAAATAGTAAATACAGCAATAGTTATATGCAATGGAACAGTCTGCAGCATTAATAAATACGTAGGTATGTATTTTAATTAATAAAAATTAAATTAAATTGCGATGTCACATTTTGGTATTTAGTAATTAGGATTTAGGTTTCTTCACATAAATACAACTCCGAATGGCATACTAGTGATATCTATTAGTTTGTATGGCAACACTTTAGAACAACAAAAATAAATTATACAATTCGATTTAATTTGATTCTTGAGAGTAAATGTTTATATTGTATTTCATAAAATAGAAGTTAAAAAGCTATTCTTTGTCAGTAAATTTGACGTTTTGTTCAAATTACAGCAACGAATATGATTTGTTTAATTAGTGCGCGTCAACTTCAAGGCATAGTGTGCTCCTACAAAACTTTAAAATTCTAAATAATCACTAGATTTAGGGCACATAAATTTAGAATTTAGATATTAGGGTGATAAAAGTGCAACATCGGACACAGTCTTAATATATGACCTACCCTTTGTGCAAACGTCATCACATATTCCCTGATGGTGGAACGTATACACTCATCATTAACCATGCAGTTGCTGAAGGCGGTACTACTGTTGGGATCTTCATTACCCACTGTTTGTCTCTTCCCTCGAATCCAATAGTCTTTGGTGATAGAATAACTAGCGCAGTTCTTTAGAAAGAAGCACCCAGTTCGAGCGTTACACAAACAACGAAGACACTCCGTGTTGGCGACATTGCGATCTTCCATTGGATCTGTCGGGAGATTTTGTCCTAAAGAAAAAATGAAATAATGATATGAATTTAGTTGATTCAAGAAATAAAAACTTATTTATATAATTTTCTTTTTTTGCTGCAATGCTTCTTGACTGGAAAGATGAATGGGAATACGAAATTTTCTGGATTTCAGTCAAAATAAATCGTATCCTTAACTTAAAACCGAAATTGAGGAATAAAAATATATCTACTTACCATAAACGTAAGTTATGGACAGTAATAAAAATATGCACGCAACGACCCTCATAATTGTGTCTATATGTTCAGTCTTTTAAAATGTTAAAGCTTTTATACTCAAAAGATTATTATAATCATAATTTGATGACAAGGAAAGTAAAAAAGTATATATTTTCCTTGTTCGAATAAATGTAATCATTATATGCAATCATAGTTTTACATATTGAAGGATAATGAAACATACATATACTCACTTCTACGGAGTGTTTCAATCACTGAAATATATACTAAATGGAATTCGCATACCAGGGATTTGTTAACTACTGGATGGAGAGAGTGAATCTTTACCATGTACCCGGCCAGATCGATAGAGATAGTCATACATAATTCCGATTTGTTGTCTTTGTTTCCGTTACTTGTCAAATCTTTTGTTTGACAGGTTTGACAGATTTTAGGTTATTCTTGATATCATCATTGAAATATAATTATTTTAATATATGACAGTGGTTCGAAAGTGTTATGTTGAAAATTGTGTATCAAAATAAGCGATGAACGGTGCTGTGTCGTTTTATTAGTAAGTTATGTTTAAAATTATAATTTCTTCTAAAAAAATACCTTCTCTCATTGACTTATATTCTTGATGTATTCTAATTTAGCGATGCATTGGTTGTATTCGTACTTATTTCACGTTTCATGATCAAATATACTTAAACACACTTCCTGTGTTCTCTCTTAATCTAGTCGGGTACACAAGAAATACATATATCAAAATTCACTTGCTCCATCCAGTAGTTAACAAATCCCTGTCGCATACTCTACCTATCAGCGTACGCTGCACTGAAGCCCCATTGAACAATAATGGGTGGTCCTGTTCGCGCACGTTCGTGTCGAACCGAACCTAGCCGAATAATTCGAATCATAGCTGATCGTTTTTTTTTCA
This sequence comes from Ophonus ardosiacus, assembly GCA_943142095.1. Classification (NCBI taxonomy): domain Eukaryota; kingdom Metazoa; phylum Arthropoda; class Insecta; order Coleoptera; family Carabidae; genus Ophonus; species Ophonus ardosiacus. The sequence goes on along the minus strand of OW964827.1, from coordinate 45,249,437 downwards.
TGTTTATGGTACTCACATACATTTTATTTAAACCTGCACCACACAAAATAATTTCCGTCTACTCACGAACTGTCCCGATGTTTGCCGACTACTCCAGCAGCCAGCTTTCAATATGCCTTCACAGTCACGGTACGTACGCGCATTCCAATTAGTATATATTTCAGTGGTTTTAATATATCAGGTAAAAAAAATGATAGAGACTACATATTATGCTGACCACGAATCAAAAAGATTTTTATTAATTTGCAAAATTTTGGGCATGATTCTCGAAATGTATATTCTTAGGACTATCCTATATACTATATAATAAATAAATATATCATCACGGCATATCACTTATTTCTGGGTGTACCAATCTGCTTTCTACTAAAATTTCAGTAATGATGATGACATATTTGTAATAAATAATTTTTTTTAATCATTTACATGACTAAATAATTCATTATTATGTATTTTTATTAAAAATTTCGTGTCGGCCTGAGGCACTAAATGGGCTACTTGCGTACCTTTTTTTATTTAATATTTTTGAAGAAAAGGTAAAAACTTGCTACCCACATTTTTTCTTTTGACAAAATTTTTATTAATTAGCCAGAAAAAAAATAATGAAATTTTATTATTTGAATTCCCGCCATGTATGACGTAGAATTACGCCGCACCAATGAATAGTCGCAAAGCCACAGCGTGGTGCCGTCCCATAGTAATGGTATATTTGTGGGGTAATGTAGATCACCTGTTTGACGTTTTAATAATAGTTTGGGGGTTAGTATTTTAGTATGTGTTTATTTATAAAGTAATTAATGTATTTGAGAGACCAGAGATAGAGAAAAATGAACTAATGTCAAATTCAAATTAAAACTTTCTCGCTCGCCATGCCATCTATTGATAACATTCTTAAACATGTTTCCCCTCCCCAGTTCAATATAAAGACGTCACAGAAAATTTTCTTTCTTAATTTAATAAAAAACAAATAATTATTTTAAAATAAAATTTATATTTTTATATATGTTTTCAATATAACATTACATATATAGTGACAGAAATCGGATTTTCAGTAACACGCAAGTAGCCCATTTTACACTTCAAGAAATATGCCCTTAATTTTGCGAATTTTGAAAATATATATACTCGTACTTTTCAATTCGTGGTGATCTGTATATCATGTAATAGATACCATTTAATTTTTTCCTTAAGTATTGAAACATCCTGTACATATATTCTACATATGTATAAACACAGAATTTAAATATTAAGTTTCTGTAAAATATTTGAACTTTGATAATGACTATTGACCATTGACATACTGGTCTTCTTTATTTTATCTACTTTCCTCATGATTTTATTGTAATTTTAAAAAAATAAATTTATTGTGTAAACAAACAGATATTAAGAAACCCGTTTTCCTATTACACACATTTATTTCATACAGGGTTAGTTAAAAGTATGGAGACGGCGAGTTATTGTCGTTAATATTCATTTTAGCAAATAATGTTAAATACAAAAGTTTTTTAAGAAATTTTGATCTATATTTGAGAATACTTGAATTTTTTTTTCTTCCATTGTTTTTGAGTTACGCTTGTCAGCGTAATTTTTTTAAATGGGAACCTATTAATTTTACTCTACCATTCGATAGAGTATGTTTGTTGTCGGTGACAATCTTATCATTAAAAACAAATTAATAACTAAGTAAATTACATCGCTCGAGTTTGTTTATCGCTTCGCTTTTGTCTATCTTAGATGTACCTACTATTCGTAAATACTTTAACCGTGTTTTTCCTTGTAAAAATGTAATTAAAATAAATTGAAAAACAAAAAAAAACAAACATACTGTTGTAAAGAGAAAAAAACACTCTATCGAATGCTAGAGTAAAATGAATAGGTTCCCATTTAAAAAAATTACGCGGACAAGTGTAACTCAAAAACAATGGAAGAAAAAAAAATTCAAGTATTCTCAAATATAGATCAAAATTTCTTAAAAAACTTTTGTATTGAACATTATTTCCTAAAATGAATATTAACGACAATAAATCGCCGTCTCCATACTTTTAACTAACCCTATTTACTTATACATATTACACAATAATTTCACTCACAGTATTCCACCAATCAATCTGTAGTAGTCAAAATAGATATATAATTCTTTCATTCTATAAGGAATTTTGTTCTACTTGTATGTAGCGGTATTTCTTAAAGATATATGTGCTATTTACTATACATACGTACCTATACATATTTAATTAATAATGCAATAAGAAATATTAAATGCATGTAACTTCCAGAAAAAGCTTTCTGTAATGTCAGTAAATTCTTTGATGTAGTCTGTGCGATTCTTGCAACAGATTATTATATATATATAATATTTTCTTTATCTCTAAATCTATAAAAGATATAAAAAAAATTAAAGTATCAGATGTAGAATTTTATTTTCTTCGATATTTGTAACAGGTAACACAAATTTTCAAAAAAATAATATTTAGAATTTTTTTTAAGATACTAACTACTTTCGGTTGTCCAATTGTTAGAGTAACCTTTTCAGTTCTTCCCATTAATGTCAGATTGAGGAATACGTAATTAAACAGGTATCAAGTATTATAGTTTTTGAGGTATCGTCCTTCCAACATCCACACGTCCATACACACATACACACACATTCACACAAACATACACACATCATCGTAAAAATGCTATAATCGCATTCTAGGAACCTTAAAACGTACTTATTCACTAAAATCTCAATATGCGATTTTTAACATGAATCCAATACCTTTCTTAGCGAGAGGTAAAAAGTAGATACATTTTTACTTCCTTGTACGAAGTAAAGGAAGTATTGTAATCGCGAAAAAATTCGGTTTCCAGATTTCAACGGAAATATCCATTTTGACCATCTCTGAATCCATTTTGACTAATTTCGTCGTGACGTCTGTACGTACGTACGTATGTACGTACGTATCTCGCATAACTGAAAAACGGGAAGCCGTAGAAAGTTAAAATTTTGTATTTAGGACTGTTATAAAATCTAGTTGTGCACCTCCCTTTTTGGTCATTGCATAACTTTTAGAAGTGGTACTTTACTTGAAGCCCATAATAAATTGTAATGGAAAACTATATTATAATATAATCCAAAACTTTTCAAATTTGGTATATAAGACTTTTATATCAATGGGAATAACATAATAGATTTTAGTAAAAATGGTCTACCCGGAAGTGGTACTTTACTTGAAGCCTATTGTAGATTTTAATGAAAAACTATATTAAAATATAATCCAAAACTTTTCAAATTTGGTATATAATACTTTTATATCAATGGAAATAACATAATAGATTTTAGTTAAAATGGTATACTCGGAAGTGGTACTTTACTTGAAACCTATTATAGATTTTAATAAAAAACAATATTAAAATATAATCCAAAACTTTTCAAATTTGGCATATAATACTTTTATATCAATGGAAATAACATAATAGACTTTGGTTAAAATAGTCTAACCGGAAGTGATACTTTACTTGAAGCTATTATCAGTTTTTCTTGAAAAAAATGGGGTTATTTTGAAATTAACAATAAATGCTCCAAATAAAAGTTTTAGAGAATTGAATTTTGCGTCGAAAACTTTAAGTATGATTAAATTAGTTCTTTGTATAAGCGAGATATGTAAATTTTTACATTATGTACTTTTTGGTTTCTGTAATTAAGTTTGCTATGAATTAGGACAAGAAATAACAAAAAAATAGAAAATATAATGTCAATGTCAAATTATGTCAAATACGTGCAATTTTATGATTGTGTGTGTTATTATACATATTTTAATTATTAACAAAATATGTATAGTGTAACAGGCGTACAAGGAAGTCATGTGGTGTCCACATCAGATATTTTAATTATAAAAAATTCAATAATCAAAACTCAAACAAATCAATAATAGGTAGGCTCTATGATTTATTAATACATAGTTTGTAATTTTCTTTGAATTTAGTTTGCTGCCGGTTAATGGAATTTATCATACCTTACCTCGTGAGTACTCGAAGCTGATATTGAGGTTAATTTTTTTACATAGGTTGGATTCGAATTTGGATTGTCAGTATACCACAACCGGTCACTTAAAACTCTGAGAGTCAGAGTTCATTACTGTTTAGTGTTTACAAAAATGTCCAAGTTTAAACAATGATTGGTATAAGGTATTTATTTTTGTTATATTATAGAACATCAATATTTTGATGTAAACATAAATTATGAAAACTACTTCGTCATGCTCTGTCTGATTCAGAAATTGTTAAAGTATGTATGAAACATCAAAATATTTCAAATTTAAATCATTGATTTGCATTCTTCTCATTTATTTATTGTGAATCAAATGGCGTTTTCATATAAACAAGCACCACTCCAAGTCCTAAAAATGATATCACCTATAGAGGTAGACACTATAAATCAATGCCAAAATTTATAAAACGTCATTTATTGTCTATCTGTGATCTGAAACGTTACGATAGTGCCCATACAAATTTTTAACAGTGGTTACCACTTTTCTGGTAAGTTCATTTATAGTACAGTGTATTCAGAAAAAACCTAATTCGGAGTGAGCTATAAACACAGGATTATTATTAAAGTTAAAAGTCATGTTTTCAAAATTGATCGTGAAATGTAATTTTAAGCATAAAAGATACTAAAGAAGGATACAGAATATTGCCATTCATAGTTTTCTAATTTTTTTCTATTTTTAAAATAAGGATTCACGAAAATGTTTCCTGAAATTCATTGTAACAGGCAGCAAAAGAATATTGCCTTTCGCCATTTTCTAATTTATTTCAATTTCTAAAATAAGATGCAAGGAGAAAAGCTTTGATTTCTTCAGATAACATTTATAACAATATCTCATGCCAAATTGACATTTAATTAAATATTTGACAGACGTTTTATTGTTCGTAGTCTATTCCGAGATAGGATTTTTTTAACACACTGTATATGACACATTAAGTTCGAAAAGTAAATTTTACTGCTTGAGGTAGGCTTTCGGAAGACTTCTGTAAAACTATATTGAAAAATTGAAAAATTACTGTAAAGGATATTACTCATTCGGATGAATTATAACACTCGCCTGTGGCTTGTCGCAATTTTCATATTCCTAAGTTATAAGCCGTTATTACATATTTGTTGAATAATATAATATTTTCTAACATTTATTTATTATTGAAGCGAAAAAATAGTAATTTAAATATTATATTAAGGGCAGTAAACACAATCACTTATATATATATAGTCGATTCCTCGGAATACCCTCGGGGTGTTGAGGATTAATCTTTAGGTATTTAACTCTCTGTAAAGTCTTTCCACTCTTTTCTATTTTGTGCAAGTTCTATAGCTCTTTGTTTGGTTATATTTCTCTCCTTAATTATTTCATTTATCGTGCCATCCCAGGTTTTCGCTGGTCTACCTCTATATCGTTTCCCTGTGGCTCGTGTTTTCCATATACTTTTGACTGGTCTGTCTTCTGGTAGTCTTGTAAGGTGTCCAAACCATTTTAATTGTTTTTCTTTGATTTTTCCTTTTGCTGATTTTACTTGTAGTCTTTCTCGTATTGTATCGTTTCTAATTCTGTCCATCTTGGTTATTCCTTCGATTCTTCTAAGTACTTTCATTTCAGACGCTTGTATTTTACTTTCTTGCCTCTTGTTTATCACCCACGTTTCACTTCCCTGTAGTAAAATCGCTTGATGTATTGTTTTGTAAATTATTAATTTTGTTGTTTTCGATAGGCTTTTATTGCTATATATTAATGGGTTGAGAACACAATCACTTACCGATCAATAATTTGTAAATAAAACCAACTGCTTTGGAAACCCTTAAGTATTACTTCCGCTTGATCGTTTTGTAAACATAATCTAATTTGTTGTTCCAATAAATAGAAAAGTGTGTGATAAAAAAAATTTAGATTACCTATATTTTGTTGTTTTTCCCCAAAAATCTGTTAAGAACTGCCACTTCCGGGTTATCATATGTAGTCAAAATTTAATATGTTGTTTCAAATTATATATGAGTTTTAAATACCAAAATTGAAAAGTTTTTGATCACATTTTAATATAAATGTAAAGTACCACTTCCGGTTTATCAATTTTAGAAAAAAATCTAACATGTGGTTCTCATTAATAGAGAAGTTTTAAATACTAGATTTGAAAAGTTTTGGATTATATCAATATATGTATTTTAAACGAACATCTATTCAGAGCTTCAAGTAAAGTATCACTTCCGGTTTATCAATTTTTACCAAAATTTAATATGTTGTTCACCTTGATATAGAAGTCTAAAATACTAAAAATAAAAAGTTTTGGATTATATTTTAATGTAGTTTATCATTAAAAACTGTTATAGGCTTCAAATAAAGTACCACTCCCGATTATCCAATTTTACCCATTACCCAAAATCTAATCAACTTTTTATATCAGAGCAAAAAGCTTAAATACGAACACATCATTGTAAAAATAACAAAATCGTGTTATGGGGACCCTAATTCGTGCTTATTCACTGTAAACTCACTATCGAATTTTTGAACCGAAAACATTACCTCCCTTACCTACGGTATGGCGGGAGGTAAAAATCTGTTGTGGCCATCACAAGACCTCTCGCCATTTCCATATTAGGCTATATAAGTAGGTAAATACTGTATATATATATATATATATATATATATATATATATATATATATATATATATATACAGTGTGTCTCAATATGCTTGCTTACTACTGGTAACTTTTTTATTTGAAGAGATACGAGGTTGGTTAAATTAGCAAAATTGTGCCATTTTATATTAGAAAATTGGTTTTGTAGACAAAATAAAAATTGTGTCAGCGGTTCCCAAAATTTGGGACAGAATATATATTTTTTAAATGGAACTATATATTTTTTATTATCTTATTAGAAAGAGTATTTTTTTCTCTTTCCAGTAAGGTAATGTTGTTTATGTACAATTTTTTCAAATAAACGAGTTAATTACGTTTAAAGATAAAAATTATCTTTTATTAGTTTAGCCATTATTTCTTTCGCATATATAAACTCTTTAGGAAAGAGAGCCGACCGTTCTACGTAACTGATGTCTAGATATAACTTTCCATATAGCAAGATCATATCTAACTTTTCTGTATTTGTAAAGTTACTAAACATTATTAAACACAGAGAACTTTACGGGAGATATTATTAAACGTCAAAGAATCAATTGTTTCCATAGCTTACTTGACTAAAAGACTAATAAAATAGTTTACAAAATTTTAATTTTTAACCGTAAATAACTCGTTTATTTGAAAAAATTGTACATAAACAACATTATCTTATTGGAAAGAGAAAAAAATACTCTTTTCAATAAGATAATAAAAAATATATGGTTCCATTTAAAAAATATATATATTGTCCGAAATTTTGAGAACCGCTGACATAAATTTTATTTTGTCTACATGACCAATTTTCTAATATAAAATGGCACAATTTTGCTCATTTAACCAACCTCGTACCTCTTCAAATAAAAAAGTTACCAATAGTGAGCAAGCTTATTGAGACACCCTGTATATATATATATATATATATATATATATATATATATATATAACATTTCTGTTACACTTAAAAAATTCTATTAACATCTATTATTAATATATTTTTATATTTTTTAATTCATTCTATAAATAAGTTTCATCCTACTCTACTAAATATTCGAGATTCTTCAAATTCATTCAACGAGTGTGGCTGTATTTCTGATGCGTATATGTAATATATGTATGCATCTATAATTTTAAAAATTTGATTAATAATAAAATAAGAAGTATCAAATGTATTTCCCAGAAAAAGCCTACAGTAATGTATCTGGATTTTTGACACTGACATTTTTCTATCAATTACAAACATATTAATTTCTCAACTGGTTTTCATGGACTTATGAGATTCATTACAACGAATTATTTTACTTATTTATAATTATCTATCTCTAAATCCTTAGAAGATATAATAATGCGAATTTTAGCATGAATCCAATACCTCTCTTAGCTACAGATAAAAAAGTGGAGAACCTCGAAACAAATAACGCTTTCTGAATTACAAGTGAAAAATAGGTAGACTGTACTCCTCAAGTTTTCCCGCCACAATAAACAAAATAAAACTGTTTCAATTATTTTCAGCAATGCATCAGCATCTCACAGCATTCACTCTCCTCATTTTCCTCTCTCAAACGAGAGGCTATTGTCTGAAAACCGATTTCCAAGCTAACGAGCACAACGAAATCATCTCCTACAATGTAACATGCGACAACCTGTCTCTTCGGGAGTTCACCACCCAGATGCACCACATCTGGGACATGTTTGCTGTATCCACTCTGGTTCTGCAAAACATCAACATACCTGTTCTCAACAAGACGATCTTCGACAACACCCAGTACCGTAACGTACAGAATCTGACGTTTAGGGATTGTGGCATTACCGATATAGTGGAAGACAGTTTTGAAATATTCAAAAAACTATACTACTTATATATTTTGGATAATAATATCGCGTATTTTAATAATGATTTTATAAAACCTATTCCTCAATTACTGTTGTTGGATTTGACAAATAATAAGATACAAAATATTAATATTAATTGTTTTCATACTTTTTATAAGCAAAATGAATTAAATACGTTGATTTTTAATAATAATTCATTTCCAATCATCAAAAATAGTGATTTTGTCAATTGTAATCGATTACATATTCTTGAAATGACTAATTGTCAAATTGAAAAAATTGAACATGATGTTTTCCTCAATATGCAAAACTTAAACACTTTAAATTTACAACATAATAAATTAAATTCATCAAATTTTATTCGCGTTAACACATTTCAAAATTTAGAATTGCTAAATGTAAGCTATAATGTTTTCACTACAGTTAATTTTGAACAATTATGCGAAATTCAACATGTTGATTTAAGTAATAATATGATTTCAAGTATAACAATTCTACCGTATTATGATTATCGTTACCCATGTAAATTATTAAAAAAACTAGACTTAAACAACAATGTATTAACATTTATTCCAAATTTTTATACCATAAATTTTGAGTCTTTAACGGAATTAACTTTAAATGGAAACCCAGTTACAGCTATTGACAAAGACGCGCTGAGCTCTCTTCCACAATTGGAAAACTTTGATTTTAAAGTTTTGTTCAAACACACAAAAACTATTCAAAACCAAGCGTTTGAAGGCGTTACTTATATAACAACTTTAGATTTGTCACATATAAATATATCTATGATACAAGGCAATGCATTTTATGGTTTGAAGAACTTGCTTCAACTTTATTTACAAGAAAATGACATAAAAATATTAAAATCTGAAACGTTTGTTGGATTAAATAAATTAATTTTATTAAATTTAACTAACAATCCAATAATGACCATTGAACCAAATGCTTTTTTTGGTTTACACAAAGTTGTTAACATGGATTTAAGAAATGTTTTTCGTAACATAAAAAAATTGTCAAAAAATATGTTTAACGGATTTCAAAGTATTGAAAGTTTGAATTTTTCTAATATGAATATACAAAGTATTGAAGAATATGCCTTTAAAGGTATGTTCAATTTGAAAAAATTGTATTTAAATAACAACAATATTACGATTTTGAAATCTTATATTTTTGGAGATTTGTTTCTCGATGTTTTAGATTTGAGTGATAATCCAATAACTTATTTAGAACCTCATGGATTGGTTAATATTCCAAATATATCATTAATTGATTTGAAAAGAATATGTAAAAAAGCCAAAAATTTAAAGGCTGGATTTTTTGATGGTTTTTATTTAAAAACATTGGATTTGTCTCATTCTAAAATTGAATCTATTGAATCTGGAGCATTCCAAAGTGCGTTTAAATTAACTCATTTGTATCTAGATCATAACTCTATAAAAGATCTAAATTCATATCAATTTAAATATTTAAATAGTTTACAATATTTGACTTTATCTCATAATCCTATAGAAACTATTGATGATACAGCGTTTTTCGCTTTAGAAAAATTGAGATTTCTCAATTTGTCTCATACTAATATTTCAGTTTTACATAAAAATACAATAGATTCTTTGAAATTTTTGACTAGTTTAGATTTAACTTCAAATAACATCCAAAATATTTCTAGTAATTTATTTCAAGAATTTAGAAATTTAAATGAGTTATATTTGCAAAATAATAAGATATCTTACATAGATGAAACATCATTTGAAGGATTATTTAATTTAAAATATTTAAATCTTAACAATAATTTCTTGTATAAATTAAATGATTCAATATTTTCTGGCTTAACAGGTCTGAAAGAATTAGATATATCCAATTCTCAAGTACATTTAATTGAAAATGAAGCATTTTTAAATTTAGATAATTTAATCCGTTTAAATTTAAATAACAACAATATCACCAGAATTAGATCTAAAATATTTACTGGACTTCCAAATTTACTTATATTAAACTTAACAAATTGTAGAATTAAATATATTGATACAAAAGGATTCTATGAGCTTCATAATTTGCAAGTACTATTGTTAGCTAATAATTCATTTCATTCAATCGGTAAAAATGCATTTAAAGGTTTATATAAATTAGAAAATTTAGATTTATCAAGTTTAAATATTCAAAATTTAAAGCCAGGAGCGTTCAACGGTCTTTATTCTTTAACGTCTTTAAATTTAGCTTCAAATAAAATAGCAAATTTAAGTCTAGACATTTTTAATCATACAAATAAACTAAAAATATTAAATTTTAACAAAAATCGTATTTCAAAAATCGTACCTCGCTCGTTTATAACATTAACATCATTAGAATCATTAGATTTATCCTTTAACGTTCTAACAGACTTACCTTCAGATACTTTTGCTGGTTTAAAAAATTTAGTTCACCTAAATATACAGAATAATCATTTGAACACTCTTCATGGAAAAATGTTTGAAAATCTTACAAAATTAAATACAATTACTTTGAATAACAACAACATTTTGATTTTAGAAACGGAGTGGCTTTTCGGATTACCTAATATATTAAATCTAGATTTGTCTTTTATGAATATTAACAAAATCCATACTAAATCATTTCATGGAATAGCTAATGTTGAAAAATTAAACATTAGCTGCAACAGCATAAGCAATTTTCCTTGTAAGATATTTGAAGCAAGCAACGATGTAAAAATATTAGATATCAACAACAACGCTATCAGAAATTTTGAAATTTGCGTGTTTCAAAATTTGTTTGATTTAGAATACCTGCATTTACAAAAAAATTATATTGTTGACTTCGAAATTGGCACATTTTCTGCTCAAAGAAAATTAAAATATCTAGATATCTCCCATAACAGACTCACATATCTAAGCGAAGGTGTAATCTTACCTTTAGAAAGTTTAGAATATTTAGATATAAACACAAATTTCTTCAAATTCATCGATCCAAAAACTTTGTTGGCGTCCATGAAATCACTGAAACAATTTGATTTATCTGGAAATCTTTGGCACTGCCAAAATCTGATCAAAATCAAAACATATTTAAATGAAAGAAATATTCGCCACGAAGGAAAGAATTTAAATTTTGATTCTGAAAATATTGGAGGAGTGCAATGTTTCAAAAATTTCACAGATGGAGGTGTTATTGAACGTATAAATAAGAATGTAGTGAGAAAAGGAAATGAATTAAAACATATTAATTTTGACAGGCTGCAAGCCGACGACAGCAATTCAGATTGGACAATGTATATTTACTATTTACTTCTAACATTCTTTATTATTTATATTTTATATAAAGCAGCCATATTTATACACACAGAATATAAAGATCATTTAATTCGGTTTTACTCTACTTACAAATAAAAAATAATAATAGTGAAATGTTATGTCAAAATAAAAATCTAATTCTATTCTGTTTCGTTATAAGAATGAAATATCTAAATAACGAAATATGTGAATTTGTATCTCTTTTACAATAATTGCAAATTCCTTTTGTTTAATCCTACTAATGCTCGGTTTCATAAAACAAATAAAATCTATGATTAAATTTTACTTCCACGGTAAATTTAAAAATTCAACAAATACAACGTGATTTTTTGATAGCAACGATTTTAATGTCATGGAAACTGATATAATTAAATTTACTTCCAAAGAAAATTTTTCTGGACGTTTATGAAACCGCCCCTAAATACCTATATTATTTCTTACTTGGATAAAGAACCTGAAAATATTGTCGCCTATTCACTTGCTCATTGCCGAAATGGGAATAAACTAGGATAAAATTTATAATATTTATTTATTTATATGAAAAATAACTTCACAACTATTGAAAACAGATTAACTTTCAATAAACATGGCATATTCATATCATATCCATAAACCAAATAATAGCAACAATTACAAATTTTAATATTTTTTTAACTTTTAAATAACAGAATTAAACAAAATTAAATTAAACAGCACTTGTGAAGAAACTAATTTACTCACTTCTTCACGCATGAGCAAAATTCTTATAATTATCACTTGTACTGTAAACTGTAATGTGCTGTTATTGCAATAAATGTACGAAGTCTATTTTCATCATTGACATTGTAAATGGTTATATGTAATTATTAATGCTTTAATGTATTTTTATGTATGAAATTGTTTCCAATAAATGTATTTTATTTGTAAATTTATACCTAATTACTAGGCATATTCTCAATCTGAAGTTTTCTTATTGTTTTAATAAACAGAATGAACAATACTGAAATCTAAAACTCAAATGTCAAAAAATTCCTGCTCACTGAACTAATACATGTGGTGTCCAAACTTACACAATTGTATCATAGTTTGCATACATACGAGTACGCAATGGAACAAATTCGAATTCCTTATATGAAAAACTATTTTACATTTTTAGGCTACAGAAAATTGATGGTCTTTATACACCAACTTTTTGAAACAACTTTAATAGGCACCACAGGAATTTTCGATCGTTGTTTTTGAGCTACAGGCTAAAACCTGAATTTCGCTTATTTTGAAAATACCTCTTAACTCATTTATTATAAAAAATAAAAAAAAGATAATTTTTATACTGTTTTTACCTCCCGCTACTCTTGGTAAGGGAGGTATAGGGATCGTGCTAAAAATCACATATTGAGATTTTAGTAAATGACCTAGAATCCAATTTTAACATTTTCACGATGATGTCTGTTTGTGTGTGTGTGTGTGTGTGTGTGTGTGTGTGTGTGTGTGTGTGTGTGTGTATGTGTGTATGTGTACGAATTTTGTTTGCACTCTAACTCAAATACTATTATTCAGCAGGGCCGTAACTAGGGTGGGGCGAGCGGGGCACTTGCCCCGGGCGCAGATGTTGCTAGGGCGCAGAAATAAATTCTTCATTTGTTAATTCTCCAGTAATAATAATAATAATAATAAACAAATAAATATAAATCAAGCACACTCTTAGATTTCTTAATGTACACTTTGCGAATTAATATTGTATTTCTATGCACTGTATTGCATTGACTTTCAAAATTCGCGCGTAAGGCGCCCCACCGCTTGACAGTACGATTCTTCGACCATGTAACTATAGACCCATAATACGGGCATTTGCTGTGAAGCGAATGGCCTGTGTTCCGGGGAAAGGGAATTGTGGATTTATAAGTTATGTAGGTTGCAAACTTACGGTAAAATTGCAAGATACGACGAGTACTCAACCATTTTGTGTTGTAATTACATTAGATCTGATCAAAATTAATTTAAAAGAATATTAGTATTAAAAACTATCGCCTTTAGTATGAACATGTGATTACGGATGATTAGCGAGAATATGATTAACATTGTTTTATCTGTCTCAATCATATATGGATTATTTTTATTTTAGAGAAAAATTCTTGAAATAAAAATTTGAGAAAAATTAATTGTACGCGTTTTTCATTTGAAGCATTTTTCTGTAAAATAATCCATAAACGACTGAAAAAGATAAAACAATGCTAATCAAATGCTCACTAATCACACTTCATACTAACGGTCTTTATTTTTTGTTATTATTCATTAAATAGTTTAACAAAAATACAATAATACTAGTAACAACATATATTTCATTTTTAAATAAATTGTAATTGAATAATATTTACATGTTTCAAATAAATATTTTGTATTAGGCAACCAACAATACTACCTATAGGGGCACAGCCCCGTTAAGATACATGTATAAATAAATGTAATATTTAATATATGGTTAATAAAAAATATTTTATTTAATTAAGTTTTTAATAATAATTACCAAAAAATGGGGGGGGCGCAATTTAAATTCCGCCCCAGGCGCAAGAATAGCTAGTTACGGCCCTGTTATTCAGAAAATTCTGAAGCCTTGTATTTCCGCCCTATTCTAATAGGAATAGATGCCATTAGATTTTGGTGTAAATCGGATAACCGGAAATGGCACTTTACTTCAAGCTCATAATGGTTTTTCTTCAAAAAATTCCATTAAATGCCATTTTTTCGCATTTAATGTCAGTGTAAAATTATAGATTATTGAATTTTGTACATGTATACATTAATACTTTTTCTATATATTTTACAGATAAATTTAAAAATAATTTTTCTTTTTTTAATCCCGAAGCCTAAGATAAACACAATTCCTTTGTTACACAGTTTATTTTTCAAATGAATGTAACTGACAGGTAAACGTCATTGTCAAGAAACTAATCACTTCAAATTAATAATAGTGACATTTTAAATAATAAAGAAAATCGTAAATAAAGCAATAGTTATATGCAATGGAACATAATATAGTTTGAAGCATTACTAAATACGTAGGTATGTATTTAAATTAATAAAAATTAAATAGCGGGAGATTTTGTTTTGGCCACATCAGATTTTTAGGTAGAATAACGTGATGTAATTAGATTTTTATAAAACATAACAATTCTCGAGATAGAACACAAACATAATATATTTTATATGGGAACAAATGTTGTAAATAGTCTTATCTTTTTCATAAGCTTTTCAACGATGTATAACATGCCTACATTCTTTTGTTTTAAACATGAGTAAAACATGAATTATTAATTTTTTTGGGGCGAAAAAAATTAAATTTAAGGAACTCAAATTTGTTCCACCCGGTACATTGCAAGTATACGAGTAATTAGAGTAAAACGTTACAGAAAATTTTATTTTTAACAGGTATTGATCATATTTGGATTAGGTAGCGTTGTCAGAACAATAATATATCACTTGGTTTTGTATTTATATATAGATAATAAGCTTGCTGTTTTCTGTGCTTATTATCAGGGTTCATTAAACTATAACTAAAATAATAAATTCAGTTGTTTTTTTTTTAATTTTACCAATATATGTATGTACAGTAAAACACCGCTAATCCGGATTAATTGAAACTGGTTCATTCCAAATTAATAAAAAATTGGATTACGGGACTAATATTAAAACGTTATAAATACTAAAACATTTAAATTTGGTGTAACTTCAAGGTGCATTAGCATTTTTAATTATATGTAAAAGGATTTTAATCGAAGCGCACTGAGTTTTTAATAAAATATATTAATAAATCTTTGTGGAACTTATGGATCGTCATCATCAGATCTCAGTGTCGAATAGTTAAAACAATGTTATAATTAAATATTCATACATTATTCTAATGTGAAACACGTGGTTATTTTTGCAAAAGCCAAGATATGAGTTTATACTGCAAATTTGGTATAATGGGATTGTAGAATTGGTTGCAGATATAGGAGGCGCCTATACGAATCGGATTAGCGAAGCATTATTGTATATTTAAAAAGTAGCCATGTTATTTAATTACGGTAGTTTTGAGTAAATATTACTAGTGTAATGGGCTACTTGCGTGGTACTGAAAATCCGATTTCTATCACTATATACGTAACGTTATGTTGAAAACATATAAAAATATAAATTTTATTTTTAAAAATATTTGTTTTTTAGTATATTAAGAAAGAAAATTTTCTGTGGCGTCATTATATTGAACTTGAGAAGGAAACCATGTTTAAAAATGTAACGTATAGATGGCACGCGGTGCGAGAAAGTTTTAATTTGAATTTGATATTAATTCATTTCTCTCTCCCTCTCTCTCTCTCTCTCTCTCTCTCTCTCTGGGCTCTCAAATATATTAATTACTTCGCATATAAACACATAAGTAGTTACATGTAATTTAAAATATCGATACCAAAAAGACAAACTAAAATACTAACCTCCAAACTATTGTTGAAAGGTCAAACAGGAGATCTACATTACCCGTACAAACAAACGCTATGGCTTTACGACCATTCATTGGTGCGGCGTAATTCTACGTCATACATGGCGGGAATTCAAATAATCAAATTTCATTATTTTTTTTTCTGGCTAATTAATAAAAATTTTGCAAAAAGAAAAAATATGGGTAGTAAGTTTTTACCTGCTCTTCAAAAATATTAAATAAAAAAAAGGTACGCAAGTAGCCCATTGTTTCTCGTAAAACTATTTCACGAACGTGCTACGCTATAGAATAGCCATTATTTTATTTATAAACTACTAAATAACATGATAGATGACAGTAGCATATAGCACGTCTGAATTTTTGTACACCAAGACGAAGACTGTCTTCTAGATGTAATTTAGAATTTTTCATTTAACTTTTTCAAACAAACGTTACCAAGGCATATGTGATTAAAAAACAATATAATGAAACATTACCCCTCGTATTTATAGCACAAACCACGTATTTAATATACACATTATTTATTAGACTCAGATAAATAAATCTAAATGTACTTCAATTAGTTATCGATCATTACAGTCAGTGGTGGGTGAATAAAAATGCAAAGCTGGCATTAATTGTGAAGTGTGTATGTGAAATGTTTTGGTTTGGCGGTACAGCGGCGCGGCGCGGCACGATTGATAGTTACAAATCACAGTGAATGATAGTCGCGGGGTCTGCGCTGCGCTGCACTTTGTCTAACGTAAAATCTCACAGAGCCGGTTGTTTACATCTCGCCATCACTGAACAAATAAACATCGCACGTCTCCCGCCGCGGCCGCGGACCTGCGAGATGTCTTGCTACCGACCAGAACCGGATTCAGATCTCTTCACTTCTCTTTTTTTTTGTTTATTCCTGACTTCACCATACCAAAACTTTTGAATATCTCGAGCCGTATTTAATTTTAAAATTTCACTCATAAATTTATAATAGGGTCACGTGGCCATGTGCCTGGGGGCTGGATTATGATGAATTTAATTTATAATTTAGATTTTAAAATATAAACTCACTTAAAACGCATACGACGGTTTATTAACGATTTACAAATTTACAAATTTGAAATTTAGATTTGGAATATAACTAAGCATTTATATTTTATATTTCCAAATGTAAATTTCAAATTCGACCAATCACAGAGAGAACTATTAAACATGGCGTTAATGTCTAACTTTGCTTCATCCGTCAACTGTATTTTCTGTGAATTGTTAACATTTTGAAAATGGATTCACAGGAAGAAATTGATATTTTGTTTTGTGTTAATAAGCAGCATTCCCGAGCATCGTAATTTGTACGACAAAGCAAATGGATTGCAAAAAAATAAAAACGTTTGCGTATTTTCAATGCAACGAGGGATAGCAAGGAATTAAATAGGTACATGCACACTCATACGAGTATATTTGAAGAATTGTTCATGAACTCGTTATTTCAATTTCAGAAACAAACTATGATATTGCCCGTTGACAAATTAATGTGGTCATAGGCTAACCACGGCCTAACAGACCATCTACGTTTTTTTAAGTTTGTGTTTGATTTATTTCTTTATTATGCAAATTATCAATAGTAAAAAACATTCCCAATATTATTGAAAAATCATCTTTTTCATTAGCGTCTAACAAATTCATGGTAATGAAAATAAAATTGTAACCTAAATCTGAACTGATAACTAGTGAAACATCAATATGACAAGAAGTGACAAGTCACGTGATAGGTACTGATTGGTCAGATCCAGAATTTCAAAATGAAACATAAGCCAGAGCAAAAATTGTAAATTTTAAATTAAAATTTCTAAATGTAAATTTAGAAATTAAATTCATCAAAAATCAGCCCTGAGTAACAAAATTAAATATCAGTAATTCAATGGCAATTTGTTGCAAATTACGAATTTTAATTTGCGTTTTTTTCGTAAAATAAAATGAAATTGTGATTAATTTTAGTCTCATATTGTGTAGTTTTTAATTCTGAACAACTTTTTTATTTAAAACTTTACTCTGAATTTAATAGGTCAGTAACTATAGCAAAATGAAAAAAATTACATTGTATTTTCCCATAATACGAATTTCAACTAGACGGTATATGAATAGTTTTTGCCAGCAGAGCGATTCTGTCATTGACAGTTAGCCTGTGAAGTAAAACACCACAGCACAGCACCTGTTCGAAATTCTCGCTCCTTAAATTGACGGAACGACGTTGTAGTTATATTGCATTGATCACGAAGATAAGATACCCAATTGAAAATATAACAAAAAAATTAGATGGCTTGCTCTTTCTATGAGAAAATAATTCATTAATCACGTAACATGTTTTCCGCCAATCAGCATTCAGAATCGCCCTAGTTACATGTCTATCACAGTGATGATAAAAAACAAAGAAATTATCACCATATTTACATTAGTTACCAAGAGATTTTTACAACATTGACAGTTAATTTTAATAAAAATTCCTTATATTCTCTCATTAAATATAACCTCGTTATATGATTAGTAATCGAAGATATTGCTCGTCCTTCGGACTCGTCACATCTGCAACTCAGTTCCACTCGAAAATATCATCGATGATAATCATCACCATCACTTGTCATATCACGTACGAAACAAAAAATTTAGCTGGCTTTCTCTTTCTATGACGATGCCAGTGGTTTCACAGAAATTAAAGAGGGGTACAGCATGTCAAATTGATGTTGACCGTTTTTGTGTTTTCGTGGCATAAACGTCTAACGTAACTAAAGCCGCCTCTGTAAACTATCTCTCATTGCTTCGGCCTACACACAGCTTTGTTCCAAATCCCGAGAAAACGCTTTTCTCCTGGAATGCTGGCCTTTAAAATTAGCACGAGGTATTTTTAATCCTCATGCCCATTACATTCTTAATAGCTTTTATTAATCCAAATTGTATTTCACTTCCATAATAATAATCATTGTTGATTCCTACATACAAAATAGTGTACTTAGGGCCGTTTTCATATAATCAGGCTCTCTTTAAAACTTAAATTAAAAATATGTATGTACTTTAAAACTTTAACTTAATAAGTAATGTTTCAGTGGTCGCTAAAGTTCTAAAGTTATATTATGAAAAAATGAAAATAGACACACATTAATTATTTTACTTTAAAGTGTTAAAATAAAGATAAAGTTTATTATAAAAACTGCCCTTAAGTATTTTAATTATGTAATATGTAAAACATAATTATTATTTTAGAATTCAATCATTTTCTAATGCAGTATAAAATGGTAAGCTGTACAGTTTTTGTAATATCTTATGTGGTATGTTTCTAAAATAAGCTGCTACAAGTGCAAAAAATTATAGGATGATATTTTCTGGTAAAAAATTGTCACATTCACGTCATTTCAGACGTCAATGAAATTGATGATTTCTAAGAAATTTATGTGTAAAGAACAAATATGCATTTTTTTAAAGGTACTTAGATCTATTTTAACAAATAATGACCGATTTGGTGTTTAAAAAGTTAATAGAAGATAAAAAATATTTCATATAAATTTTAATTAATCAACAGAATAATTGATTGTTTAGCATTTAATGCACATAGTAAACAATAAAATGATACACAACATTTATAAATAGTAAACACTTTATGGCGTGTAAGTATTGAAATATATTAAAATAAACGTAAATTTATGAAAAATAAATTATTTTTTCATTTACACATTTTTATTTATATTTAAACGCTATATTTCTCGGCGAAATCGATTAACCATTGTTGGGCAAATAATCTCTGATTTTAATTTTTTTTTTTTTCGAAAAGTCTTATTCTGACATATAATTAACGGGAAAAATAGTTAAAAGTGGCACCCTGAACCCTGACTTTTCTGAATACACCTTAACATAATTTAACATAAAGCACAAAACTCGTGTCGAGGTAGAGATGAGCAGAATATATCTTGTTTACGAAACATCGATATTTTTTTCCGATTTTCGATGTTTATATCGATTTTTTTTTTTCGATAATATCGATCGACATCGATGTTTTCTGCCGATGTTTTCAAAAATGGATTCCTATTATGTCAAATATTATTAACCATGGACACGCTATTCTTCTATGTTATAAACATTGGAATTTGTCGACTGGTTTCCTTAGTGCCTTAGCCTCTGCGATTAATTACTCTATATATTATAGTGTCTTTATCTCTAAATCTATACAAGATATAATAAAAATTTTAAGTGTATTTGATGGCGAATTTTATGTTCTTTAATATTTATTAACAAAATTTTGCATAAAATTATATTTAGAAGAATTTTTCTCAGAAACTACTATTTCCGGTTGTTCAATTGTTACCAAAACCTTTTCAATTCTTCCCAGGAATGTCAGATTGAGGTATCCATAGTTAAACAGTTCTTAAGTCTTATAGTTTTTGAGGAATCGTGCCTACAACATCCAGACATACACACACACATACACACACACATACACACATATACACATACACACATACACACATCCACACATCCACACACACACACACACACACACACACACACACACACACACACACACACACACACACACACTGAGAGAGAGAGAGAGAGAGATCATTTTAAAAATGTTATAATCGGATTCTAGGGACCTTAAATCGTGCTTATTCACTAAAATCTGGATATGCGAATTTTAGCATGAATCCAAAATCCAATACCTCTCGTAGCGTGAGGTATCTCTTTATCTCTTTCACAAACCAAGTTATATTTCAAAACCGACAACTGGTTAGATCGTAGCATCCGACTGATCCGAATATGATTAATGCTTAATATTTTGGCATTTTTACACCACACAATCTATTGGAACATTAATACTTTGGCAGTATCAAAAAGATTCTTGAATATTTAAAAAAGAGGAGAGATTTCTGCGCTGTCTCACATCGTACGGCAGCCCGCCGTCGTCCTTATAGTGTATATTTATAGAAAAAATAAAATTTGGAGAGTAAATTGTAATAAATAATAAATAATGTTGAAGTAGAAGAAGCAGGAGCCGAGTCGCAGCCGTCGCTCGCCGTTGAACAAACAAACACGGCCTGCAGAGCTTGTTTCCATTCTGCAGGCAGCCGCAACTCGTGCAGACCACACACAGAACACAACAGATTCTTCTCTCATAACATCACAAATTGTTGCATTGTCAATTGTCATAGTCATAAATAAATATGCTTCTTATTCCAAGATTTTATTGGCGATGATGCACCTACAGATCTATACCATACCATAGAACACGCATGCATACTAGATGTCACCTCACGGCATCTCAAAACTGTCGTGAAAAAAGCAATATTGGGTATCACACTGGCGCGATTTGAAAAATGGAATAGTTATTTACATACTTAGTGCGGGAAGACACTCTTCCCGCAAGAAGTTTGTACAATACTTTTTGTAACGAACAAAATCATTATTATAAATGTTGAGATAATTGTACAAAATTCGCAAATATATAAGTAAATAGCACAGCAATTTCATAGCAACGATTGTTAAGTAAATTGTTGATTTCAAAACATAATTGTTTGCATATTTTTTCAGAATTAAAAGTCAAAATGTCTAATTCTGAAATTATTAATAATAATAATTGTTAGGTGGAAGTAACGCCGTACTTGTTAATAGATAAATGTATTAACGGATTCTCGGCGGTGATTGTAAGGAATTATATTGTTATTCCATAAAAAAGTTAATTTTATTTAAATTCGTACCTAACCCTAAACTTCTAGAAATTAAGCAAAAGTTGTCAAGCATATTTTATGTTTTGTACTTACCAACTTTTCAAATAATTAAATAAAGAAGAATGTTCGGCACGTCTCTATTTTACTGGTAGTTTCATTTTCAGCTATAATATCCCGAGGACATTGATAATTACGAAATAATTTTATGACAGTTAACGAAAGCGCGTTGCTTGGTAACAGCCCGACGCCGAAGGCGGAGGTGGTGTTACCTAAAAGAAACGTGCTTGAGGAAGTGTGATAAAATTATAAGTATTTATCAATGATCGAGGGGTATTCGGTGAGAAAATTTTTTGCAGTTTTAACATTAAATTTGCCTAAAATTTGTATTTGACAGAATTTTTGTGTCTAACATAACCCAGTAGATGTCACTATTGGCTATGAACGTGAATGTGGCTATGAATATGTTCAGTGTGAAGTGTGCAATGGAAATGAGACCTCTTTGAGTGAGACCAAAGAAAAGAAAGATAAGACATACAAAATTCCATATTAAATATTCTCCACATTTAGTTTTTTATTTAATACAGTATTTTTTGATGTGTTTTCTTCTATAATTTTGTTGATTAAATCATAATTTTCATTGACAGCGTGAAAATGACATTTTCAAATTAAAACAATTAATCTTTAATTATATGTCAAAATGTGTTTGTTACTTAGCAACTTAGTGACATAAGTGATAATTGTCTTAGGATAATTATCAGTGTAAGTTTGTTTTGATTGGTTATTTTCGCACACGTGGTCAGCAATAAAAGGATTCAATTGGATAATTTTTTAACCAAAAAATTTTCAATGTAATACGTGTAAAATCTGATAATTTATTTTTAAGGTTGTCAAAGGTTACGTTCTATTTTGACATTCCACAGATGATAGATTCTCCCACAGATGGCACTGATGGTAGACAAATTTAAGAAGAATGCCCAGAAAATGTCAATGTATTTTGCTTGATTTCCTAGTGCACTGCACCGGGAAAGTGATGTTTCCGGTTGTCTATAGCGTGTGTCAAATGCCACTTCCGAGGTTGTGAGTACAAAAATAATTTTTACAGTCATCCAGTAAATTCAAAAAAAGTTATGATCAGTTGATCAATGAAAGGATATTCGATTCCCGGTAAATTGACCGCAGCAAAAATTTGTTCTCAGTAAATTGATCGCCGGAAAATTTGTCGCGCAGAAAATTTATCGCCACTAAATTGATAGTAAAAAAACTGATTTCAAGAAAAGTAGATCGGATGAAAAATGGTCTCAAGAAAATTAATGCCAGAAAATATTGATTCCTCTTCTTTACATCCATTCTTTACATCCATATGAAGAGCTGATTAGATTTTCGTTATAATTTGTTAGCCGGAAATACCCGTATTTGAAGTTTTTCTTGAAAAAACGCAGTTAAATATATTTTTTTTTATTTGACATTTTAAATTGAAAGAATATCTTGTTATCTACACGGTTTGTTTACAAATTTCCCTTCATATTCAACTGATATCGAGCTAAAGAATTATGAAGAGATTAACTTTCAGAAATCAGCCAGCTATGCAATAGCCCTGTAAACGGAAACTGCCGATATATTCAAATAATTCTAATGTCAGTCTCAAGTGTAATTGTTTATTGAATATATAGAATCTTTTTCAATGAACTTCCGGTATGGAATTTGTAAAAAATATTATATACCCGTATTACAATTTTACTGGATATATAGAATCTTTTCCAAGGAACTTTTGGTATGGGATTTGTTCAAAATCCATATAGAGTATGTCCCTGGATCAAATTTACAAGAGGAAAAAAATTCTTATAGGTTTTTGATTTTACGAAAAAATGCCAAAGAAAATTTTTTGTTTGAATTAAAACGCATGTTTCAATTTTCAAATATTAAAACTTTTAATTAATGCAATGACTCTTTAATAATTACGTTTTTTTGTATTTTTTTCCTCCTAATAACACAGTTATTGCATTGAATCTAACGTTATTTTAGTTAGCTTTGAAATATTGACAAATTATTAATTCTAATTATAAATAAAAAGAAAGAGCGAAAATCAAAATACTCTTTTATTTTATTCAATTAACTCTCTTTTTTCTTGTTTTAACGTTAACAAATTCTATCTATTTTGAATAATATCTAAGTACTTTCTTACTTTATGATAATTAGAATTACTTTTGACATTTAATCATTTGTCAATATTTCAAAGCTGACTAAAATAATGTTAAATTCAATGTAATAACTGTATTATTAGGACAAAATACGAAAAAACGTTATAATAAAAGAACCTTGCATTAATTAAAAGTTTTAATAACTAAAACATACGTTTTAATTCAAACAAAAATTTTTCTTCCCTTGGCATTTTTTCGTAAAATTAAAAATATGTTTTTTTTTCCTTTTGTAAACTCAATCCGGGGACTGTAGAATTCACAGAGATTAAATGTTTACTGATAGGGATTCCAAAAGGCAGTAGATTTTATTTACTGAACAATGTATACTTGCTAAGGTAAAGTCAGTAAATCGTACAAAAAGCCCATGGGCGATAAGTGAATAAATAATTTGTACATCACTTTGTCAACCGCATTAGAATAAATACATATTATCATAGTTGCCTTTGCTAAAACAACTGCTCATAGTCTCAATTTTAATTATATTATCCTCTAGCGGTAAACTGTACTTAGAGGTAGAGCCGTTAATACTCAACTTCAATAACCATAATGTTTAATTTATTTGAGATGAATATGTCGGTTTTTAATTTTCAAGCGAGAAATTTTTAGTGACCAATTTTTCCGCCATTACTTTATGGGCGATAAATTTAAATAGCGACCAATTTACAGGCAACCAATTTTCCTAGCTATCTTTTCAGTACGTAATTAAATATGAAATTGGTGTGTAATGAGAGAGCTGTGCTGTGCACTTGTGCAGTCAGTAGCTGCGATGAACAAGGCGCGGAAAGCCTCGTCTGCTTGTTGAGAGATATAAACAATGTCCCGACCTCGTTCGCGACTACCGGCGTGTTATTTTTTCCTCGAATGCCTCAAAACATCGAGCTAGTGTGTGAAACATCAAGTATCTTTGTATGTTTGTGTGGTTTGGGTACACCCCATGATTTATGGCATCCGGTTTCCGATGAGGATTCAACCGCCATTTTGTTTAGCATCTTCGTCGTAATTAGCAATTGCAACTTTTTTAAAAAAATGGAAATTTAAATGGCGGATGACATTGAGATTAATTTGTTTTCATCGAAACGGAATGATTTGTGTTTCTTTTATATAGTGTTCAAAAAAAAAACCTAATTTGAAGTAGGCTATATGAACAAAAAAACGTATGTCTTAAATTTAATTAAATATCAATTTGACACAAGATTTACATGACATATTGTCAAATATGTTATCCAAAGAAATTAAAGCTTTTAAATAAAATATCTGTTTCCTTCTTTATTATCTTTTCTTCTTAAAATTACATTTCAATTTTGACAACTTGACTTTTGAATTGAATAACGATGAGACATACGTTTCTCTGTTCATAGCCTACTCCAAATTGGGTTTTTTTTTAACACACTGTATATAAAAATTTTTAAACATATTATTGAAATGAGAAGGTACAACTAATATATGAAATTTCAACAAGTAGATATACCTACTTAATATAATTTTTCTTATAATATTTATGTTAATGTAAATATTTAAAGAGTTCTCTCTGTTTAAAAGTTTACAATTCTATCTTCGCTTTCAATAACAGTAAACTAATGTTTATTGATTCAAATAGAACTAATAAACTTTTTTTGATTCTTTAATATACAATTAAAATGTTCATTCATAAATTTTTGTTATTAAACACTAGGAGTGTTTTCACTTTTAATAGTAACCACTTTATTTCGAATTTTAAATAGCACAAAAGTGACCCCTATGGTGTACTCTTCACGCCAGCGATTATTGCCCGTGACGTGACGCCTGGTTAGTGCCCAAACGGAACAAATTTGCCATCATCATTACCGATCTGTGATAAAGCAGACTGGCACACCCATAAATAGGTAATATGACGTGATGATATATTTATTTATTTATTTATTTTATTTATCCATACAAAAATTAAAATCGACTTTCGACAAGGAAAATCTGTTATCTACATAGAGTGATTTATTAAAACACATTTGAAGGGTTTCCGATCTTATAAAATTCGAACAAGTCCGTTTATTGCAGTTTCCGGTTATGGCGCCATATCGTTCGATTCTGGTCGCGTCACATTGTATGCAACAAGGTTTTGTCAAAATCCAAATAAAGTAAATAATGAAAAATATAAGAATGTACATGCATAATTCTAAAAGAACCAAATTAACACCCTCTGTATTTGAAAATATTGTTGTAAGAAGTTTTAGATTTTTTAAAAACTAAATAAAATGTTGGAAACTGTTACATTTCATAAGAGACTTGATTTTTATAATTTGGTTTTGCTCTTATACCTAATATGACTATTCGATTTAAAGTAATAATATTTACCAAGTGGCTTATGAAATATATTCTGTTTTGTCTATTTCTAAACTTTAAGGCAGGAACTTATAAAATGCGCACCGTGTACTCGTACAATAAAATTTTGAAATGAGAAGCTTTTCATAAATTACTTAATAAAATATCATTCCATACTCGTAAGAATAAAAGAATGAAACAACCTTTTAGTTTATGTTCTTTCTGTTTATTATTATTCAAACCAATAAGTAAATAATAACAAAAGCAGTAGCAACAAGGCAACAATTTATAACAACAACGTATTTAATATAAGAAGTCATGCTCGATTATTATTTTGGTTTTAAAAATCTCTATATTGCTTTTCTATATCTGTTGTGGAGGCGTATAGATCTTGGAATAATTCTGATTTCTTCGAATTTTATATGATGAAATTCCTCCAAAGCAATTAGAATTTTTGGGCGTTTAGTTTTTGTACAAACAACAACTCATTATATAAAGCTGATTTCGACAAAAAGTAAGTATATATTCTTAATATCAATAACTAAACAATCTGTAATAAAAGCAGGGAATTATTTATATTTCTAATTTTATTCAGTGTCAACTAGAAATGAAAGCTTGCTGCTCAGAGGCCTTTAGAAAGACGATTAAGATTATTTCTTGTTGAAAATAGGTGGACTATAATATTTCGTTGTAAATGGAATTTTGAGAAAACTTTTCCGTTTTCTGATGTAATCTGCTATGTGTTGGTATATTAAGAAACAGTGCAGTGTCCGGTGAAGTCCCGGGGTGGTGTTATAGCAATGTTTATGCAACGCGGGAGGTCTAGGAGATTAAAGGCGACCAAGACGCGCTGTACAGCCGGAAGATACAACCTCAAGCGCCTTCTGTGGTGCACCGCAACACCAAATCGTACTACATTTACTTCGAAACTATTTTCAGAAGGTACCAAACATACACGATTATATTTCAAACTGCTTAAATTATTTTTCAAATCCCATCATCATTTCGTCATCCAGAATTCAATTATTATAAAAACAAAATTACATGAGTATAACAATTTTCAGTTGTTTTACCTCTCGCTAAGAGAGGTATTGGAGTCATGCTAAAATTCGCATATCCAGATTTTATTGAATAAGCACGATTTAAGGTCCCTAGAATCCGATTATAACATTTTTAAAATGATGTCTCTGTGTGTGTGTGTGTGGATGTGTGTGTGTGTGTGTGTGTGTGTGTGTGTGTATAAGACTTAAAAAATATTTAACTGCAGTTTCCTCAATCTGATATTCCTGGGAGGAGCTGAAAAGGTTTTGGTAACAATTGAACAACCAGAAGTAATAGTTTCTTAGAAAAATTCTTCTAAATATAATTTTTTGGGAGTTTTTTTTATTAAATATTGAAGAACATAAAATTCTCCATCTTATACACTTAAAAATTTTATTATATCTTGTATAGATTTAGATATAGACACTATAATTTATAGAGTAAACTAATCGCAGAGGCTAAGGCACTAAGGAAACCAGTTGACAAATTCCAATGTTTATAACATAGTTTGTAAATGACACATGTCATTGTCAAATATCAGCAATTTTAGTGACATTTTGATAGCTTTTTCTGGGAAGTATATTTATTTTTTCTTATTGTTTTATTAATTAAATATTTGAAATTATAGGTAAAATTGTAGTAAAATGCATATATCCATCAGAAATACCGCCAATCTGGTTAATGAATTGGAACAATCTCTGACATTTAGAAACTTCCTCATACTATGAAAAATAGATATAATTAGAATTATATGCGTGCAGAAGACATGTTACATACAATAAAAAACGATATTTGGGTAAAGTTCTGTAATATTTTGTTAAAAAACAACGGTTCGAAAGCGAAGTGCAATACAATATTTATATAGCCTAATATGGAAATAGCGAGAGGTCTTGTGCTGGCCACAACAGATTTTTTTTTCGAATGAAAATTTTGAAAATATTCATTCAAAAAATAAATAATATCTTATTCAGTGTTTTATAACAAAAATATATAAACAAACTTTGCTGAGTCTGTCTACTATAGATGGATCGTGGAAGTAGAATAACAAAGTTGTGTTGTACTTGTAAGTTGTATCTTCAATTTTTTTTTGCAATGGAGAAATTCATTATTTATTAATTTGTTTTATTATTCTGTTTATTAGCGCATAAATTTATCATTATCATGTTGTATTAATAAAAAAAATCTGTTATGAAAATGTAAATTCAAATTCGACCAATTACAAGAGAGAACAATTAAACATGGCGATAAGGAATAACTTAGCTTCATCTAGGGTTGCCAACTGACCTTTTTTGGAAAGGACTCTCCTTTTTTGAGCATATTTTGTCCTTGTCCTTTTTTAAACCAGGAAAGGACGCGATTTGTCCTTTTATAGTAAATTTTGTTACTAATAATATTTTTCTTATTATTATAAATATGAAAATGAAATAATTATTTCACATTTTATGTAATGTAATGAAATAACGATAGAATTTTTTAATTATTGATGTATTGGTACTAATTTATCTACTAACATTTAGTTTACAGTCTTCAGAGTTAAAAATATCTGTGGTTAACTAGTGTGTTTTTTACTCTCATGCTCATCGAAAGACTATCCGGATCAAATATTACTCGTTTACATTTTATTATAGCTAAAAAATTGCTGTGTCAGTTTAAAAAATTGAAATGTAAAATAAGATATTGGCTGCTAACATATTAAGGTTAGATATCTTACTGTGTTTTACTTGTTTTAGTTATAAAATAATGATTTTAATTTTTTAAGAATTTGTTAAATTTACTTTATTGTAAAAAGCTCTATATTATCTAACTTTGCATTAAAACACGTTTGACATTGAAAATTTAAAAAAATCGCCTGCGGCGCATTTTTCTCATAAATTTTAAATCCTACGTATTATTCAGAAAAAGATTGACGAAAAAAATGTCCTTTTCTGTAATTTTGAAAAGTTGGCAATCCTAGCTTCATCCGTCAGCTGTCTTTGCTATTTCTGAATTGTTGACATTTTGAAGATGGATTAACACGAACAAATTGATATTTTGTTTTTTGTTAATAAGCAGTATTCGCGACCATCGTAATTTATACGATAATGCAAATGAATTGTACAAAAATAATTTTTTTTGCTTAATTTCAATGCAACGAGGGATAGCAAGGAATTAAATACATACACACTCATACGAGTATATTTGAAGAATTATTGTTCATGGTCTTGTTTTTTCACTTTCAGAAATAAGCTATGTGTTCATAGGCCTAACCACGGCTTAACAGGCCATTTACGTTTTTTAAGTTTTATTTCTTTATTATACAAATCAACAATAGTAAAAAACATTCCCGATATTATTAAAAAATATCTTATTCATTAGGGTCTAACAAATTCATGGCTGTGAGAATAAAATTGTAACCTAAAATCTGAACTGATAATTGGTGAAACGTCAAATGACAAGCAGTGACAAGTCACGTGATAGATATTGATTGATCAGAACCAGAAATTGAAAATTGAACATAAACCATAGAGAGAAAATTGTAAGTTTTAAATTAAAATTTTTAAATGTAAATTTATAAATTTAATTGATCATAAACCAGCCCTTAGTTAATCAAGGCCATCCGAAATTAATTTGACATATTTTAAATCCCCTAGTAATTAGTTCGACATCTTTGGCAGAAATAACAATTAAATATCTGATGTGGACACCACATGACTTCCTTGTACGCCTGTTACACTATACATATTTTGTTAATAATTAAAATATATGTATAACAGACCCAATCATAAAATTGCACGTATTTTTTGTCCTAATTCATACCAAACTTAATTACAGAAACCAAAAAGTACATCATTTTTAAATTTACATATCTCGTTTATTAAAGAGCTAATTTAATCATACTTGATGTTTTCGACGCAGAATTCAATTCTCTAAAACTTTTATTTGAAGCATTTATTATTAAAATCAAAATAACACTATTTTTTCAAGAAAAACTGATAACATCTTCAAGTAAAGTATCACTTCCGGTTAGACTATTTTAACCAAAATCTATTATGTTATTCCCATTGATATAAAAGTATTATATACCAAATTTGAAAAGTTTTGGATTATATTTTAATATAGTTTTTCATTAAAATCTATTACAGGCTTCAAGGAAAGTACCACTTCCGGGCAAACCATTTTAACTAAAATCTACTATGTTATTCCCATAGACATAAGAGTATTATATACCAAATTTGAAAAGTTTTGGATTATATTTTAATATAGTTTTTCATTAAAATCTATTATAGGCTTCAAGTAAAGCACCACTTCCGGGTAGACCATTTTAACTAAAATCTATTATGTTATTCCCATTGATATAAAAGTCTTATATACCAAATTTGAAAAGTTTTGGATTATATTTTAATATAGTTTTGCATTAAAATCTACTATAGGCTTCAAGTAAAGTACCACTTCTAAAAGTTAGGTAATGACCAAAAAGGGAGGTGCACAACTAGATGTTATAACAGTCATAAATACAAAATTTTAACTTTCTACGGCTTCCTGTTTTTCAGTTATGCGAGATACGTACGTACGTACAGACGTCACGACGAAATTAGTCAAAATGGATTCAGGGATGGTCAAAATGTATATTTCCGGTGAAATCTGGAAACCGAAATTTTTCGCGATTACAATACTTCCTTTACTTCGTACAAGGAAGTAAAAATCTACATAATATTTAATTATAAAATCTGTTCTATTCCTATTTGATTCTATACGAATTTAATCTTAGTAGCAAGCCACCCATGAAGTCGTAGCTGAAACCAGGCACCATGTGCAGCATGGCGCCGTCGCTCGCCCATAAAACTTTACCACCGCAGGCCTTAGCCTGCAGCCAGAGTGAACTAGAAAAAAACCGACCTATATGTCCAGCATACAACCAAAAACTCAAATATACTCTTTGAAAAAAATTTATTACAGTTTAGGATTTTAAACTATCCCAGAGCTCAAACAAGAACAAAAACAAAAACATGATGGCGTTTATTAAAATAAAACTTGTTAAAAATAAAACTTATTTAAAAATCTGATGTGGGCAGCACATTATCTTCCGCCAATTCTATACATTTTGTATAAATCCCATATCAAAAGTTCTTTGGAAAAGATTCTGTAGATCCAGCAGAATTTTAACACAAACATATACCATTTTCTACAAATTCCATTTTATTTTATCCAGATTATATAAATCCAATAAAATTATAACACTATGTAAATTGCACTTGACACTGACATCTGTCAATTAGAATTATTCGAATATGTCAGCTGTTTCCATGATTATATTTATGAAAGTTAATCTAATTAAATACAGGAAAATGTATTATTAAACCATACACAATAAAAAATATTCTTTCATATTGATAATCATATAAATTATAAAATATCAAAAAATAATATTTAACTGCGTTTATTCAAGAAAAACAGTTAAGAAATTCAAATAAGGGAACTTCCGGTTGACCAATTATAACTAAATTCTAATCAGCTCTTCATAAGGTTGTAAAGAACTTCCGGTTGACCAATTATAACAAAATTCTAATCAGCTCTTCATAAGGTTGTAGGAGTACGAAAAAATTACAATTTTTAGAATTGTAGTATTGGAGTTATCGTTGAAGGAATGTTTATTACACACCCATAAACACACACACACACACACACACACACACACACACACATACACATACACACATAGACGCACAGAGAGTGAGAGAGATATCAACGTAAAATTAATAAAATCATATTCTAGGAACCCTAAAACGTGCTTATTTATTAAAAATTCATCACCAATTTTTTTGACCAAAGACAATACCACAGACAAACATACACAGATGCACAGCCTTACGGGCAAACGTGTGTTCAATTTTTTTGTGTAGTTGTTGCAACTGTGGTAGATGTCGGCAGTGTAGACTGCTGATCACATTGGACCAAACAATTATTGCGTATTGACAGTATTTAGCTGGCTCACTCAATTGTAGGTAAAGGTGACGGAAAGTAAAAATGATAAGTAGGTACCTACAACAATTCTACATCGGGTAAAATATTTATACCTACAGAATATTCAGGATAACATATTGAACATAGGGATCTCGATCGAGAATTAAGAGTTACGAAGAAGGTTAATATAGACAAAAGTTGCGCCGTAGAGAGGAGCCATTTTAGCGGTGTATTGTTTATTTCACAAATAACTTCCAAATTCATCATCATACTGGATTTTGTTTGCACTTTAATGTATTTTTTAAAACTCTTTCATGTGACAATGTCCAAATATTTTTATCACATTTTAATTTCGAATTAATTTTTTTACGCACAATTGCATTAAAATTGTTTGTTTACATTTAATTAGGTGCCATGATAGAAACTGAAAGATTACACCTTGCGGGCGGTAAAGTAGAGAAAAAGCCCGGTGACTGGTAATAAAAAGTCAAAAATACAATTGGAAATATGATCAATACTCTTATTTTTAAAAAATTGTATCGGTTTCGCTAAAGATACACCAGATTTTATTAGGATTGCTTGAGGAATTTCTTCAGAATATCAGAATTTGACATTTAAAAAAAAGTCACATACCAAACCAAATAGTTAGCAATGCAACACATTGCCCTATTGTTTTGTGTCATGGCCACCTAGCCACGTAATATGTTTACATGGCAATAAGTTTTAAATATATTTAAAAAAATAATTTGAAAACGTTTCACTTGACTGCAGTAGTACGTAAAATGTTGTACATACCTCAGGCCGAAAGAAGTTTACACATTCACCCTTGGACGACTAAAAGCCATCCGCTACACGTCGGGCTTAAAATTTTGTCTAAAGGCGTAAACCTTTTCTTCGAACCCTTTATAATACGTAAATAACTAGTATAAAAGTCAAAATTGAAAAGATGTTATTTATAGGTATCTTATCTTTGTTCATTTGTTTCAAGCAGAAAAAAATTCAACAATTATTATATTTACAGGGTAACAATAACAACAATGGTGGTGACAAAGTGACAATGAAACAATTGAAAATCACAATTAGAGATTATAAAACTGCATTCAGTCCAAATTTTAATATTTATGAATATAAAACAAAGAAACTGTTGAATTCATTTGTTTCATTGTCGCAACTATACAATTAATTACATTTAAGGAAAATGAGCTACATTAGGTAAGATAATATAAAAATGAATGCAAAATTGTGTCTTATCACGCATTGACAAAAGAAAGAAAAAGGTAATCGTAATTCATTTATAGATATAAGTACACAACGCAGCGAAATTTCAACTATTTTAACGCTATCTTAAAATACACATCAAATTAAATTCCTAATTACCAGTAAAACTGTCTAAAAAATGCGAACAACTGGCCGCCATTTGTAGGCGGAGCTTCTACTCCCTCCCACGCGTTACGCACCAATCACGTGATAGTGTTACTCGCTTCCGATTGGTCGTAATACTGGAAGTATCGGAAGTAACACTACGATGCTTTATTTTCATCATATTGCAATAATTATATCAATATTTTATACTAACATTATTGAAATATATAAGTTATTATAAAATTAAAGTTACATAATGAGTTTTCTGACTCCGCCTTATATGTTGGGATGGTATGTGTGTGAATTAAAATGGACGTGTTTTATATAGGCTATTTAACAGTTATTCTCGCTGCTAGCCCTATAATAGAAGCTCGTCGACATACTGTTTACAGAAAGCCAGACGATTAAATGCTTGATTTATGCTTACACAAAACACATGTTTTAGATAAGTTATGGCATTTCCTTCATTCGAACATTTTACATGGTTATGTGAAACTGAAATAGAAAAAGTTTCGACTATTAACATTTTTATGTGTGAAAATTAGAAATCGCGGAATTTGCATTTCGCGGTATTGAATCAATATTTTTTTCTGAAAGTAAAAAAACAAATTTTCTAGGAATTTGTGCGAAGCTATGTCTATATAACTACATATTTTCAATACGTACATATTTTCACAAATTGCTTGTCCTATAGTTACTGAAGTTTCATTTATTAGGTAATACTTCCTTAATAATTAGATAAAAGGAGGAAATAATAATATTCATTTTTATAAGATAAAATAAATGTAAGTACGCACATCTTTAAGACAAAAAAGTGTAGATTTTAAATTACAATTCACTTATAATATTAACAATAATAAATCTTTCTTTACTTAATTTAGTGTTACAATTCACTTTTTAATTTCAGATTGTACCTGTACCCTCTGGAACCCAATTTTTTTTTTTTTTTTTTTTGTATGATCAGTATTTGTTAGCTGTTATAGTTTTCATTATATTATATTATTCTCATCTAATATATGTTTTATTTTTAAATATTGACAATTTTCACTCTGTGAACCGCGTATTTTAACTTAAAAAAAAAAAATGTCCGTCTTGTAATGTTATCGAAGTTTTACTTCAACTTTACCATTCTAGCCCTGCAAAAGACTATGGTATATAGTCAAACGTCGGCGTGAATAAATTTTAATTTTTGACTGCAAGTTTTACCTCTCCATCCCAAAACACAGTCGATCATCGTTTTCTAAGTTATTATATTTTTAAAAAATCGTAAAAAAACAAATAAATTAGGAATGGTCAGTTTATAGAATCAAGGACCGTCGTTTAAAAGAAAACAAGGCAAGCTTTCCCATGGCGAACCGAATGATATCGTTACTAAGGAGGCTCTTATGGCCTGCGGCGGGAATTTGAGCCCGAGGCGTAAGCCGAAGGATAAAAATACGTCAAATGCCATAAAAGCAAGTAACGGTCGTGGTACATACAAAACATTATGCACGGACGAAAATTTTCAAATTATGAGTGTTAGAAAAATTGTATCGAAAAGAATTTGTCCTCTTACATCCAGTATCTAGTGTTGCTATGAAAGCGGAAAATAACAGTTTATTGTTTATTAGTTCTGTCATTTGAATTTAATCTTGTGTATCTCCGTGCTTTCCATATAAATATCACAAAATTTATTTTTATTTTTCATTAAAGAATATAAAAAAATTCGATTTGTAATAAAAACTTTTCATGTTGCCTGTTTAAATTGTTTATATTGTAGGTTATAATTTAATTTGACGTTTCATTATAGCCCGGTGGTCTATAATGAGGCCCGCGGGTTAGAAAATGACGTTTATGTCAAAGAAATTCGTGTATAATTGTCAAATTATGATACGTCCGTGTATAAATAACTTTTATATACAACTGGTAAATAATGTTAACTTTATTCTTATCAAAATCATAACTTAATATGCTTCATTATTTAGCGAGAGAAATAAAGTACTCCCTAGGGAAATAAAGTGCTCCCTTCAAGTCAATTGTTAATTGATATTGATTAATAGATAAGGAATATTTTCAATTATATTTATTTTGGAAAAAATATAATGATTTTCGTAAAATTAAATAGCTTTTCTTCGTTTATAGAAATGTGCTTCATTCTTCTTCTTCTTCTTTTCCATTTGTATATAAAATATTGTAAATAACTCGGGAGTAAAGTGTCATTATTTGCTTCAAGCAATTGCATGCCTCGGGCTACGCCCTCAGGATTCAATCTTCGCTCTCGACAAATAATGACGACCTTTACTCCCTTGATATATAAATTACGCTCGTGGGTACAAATTTCATGTCGCGTGCCTAAAACACTATCATTTCGCAACTAATTACATAAATAGCTATTATAAAACCGACTCTAAAACTTTTTAACTGTATATTTCCCGGTTTGTACTGTAAAACGATGATGGTTGGACAAACTTAAGAAGTCGAAGTCAATGAGCATTTTTCTGTACACAAACTATAATTGCAATAGACCATTCCAGAATGACATCATCTGCCCTCCACAGGTGTGATTTTAACCTCACTTTTGAATATTTTTAAAAATTATTTAATTATATATATACCTATCTTATGATAAATATCGAGAAATTTTGATTTTGATACAATTCATTCATTAAATTAAACCATAAATTTTTCCATGGCTCCATCATTGAGTAAATTATGTATGAAATTTATTTCTTACAGCTGCCCGTCACAAAATTTATTTGTTCTGTATTGATCTATACTGTCCTACTGAAAATATGACAATTGGTAATCCTATTCTGAAATGTAATTTATCTCTAGACTCTACTACAAGTCTAGAAGCCTCTAAATAGCAAGGTTTCACTTCTATTTGACACTGAATTCGACATTTCTATATTTTTTCTTGTTCCAAAATTCTGTAATTATGACATATTTCCCTTTTTGAGGAGAACCGAACATCTGGGACAAACGTTGAACATATTTTCCACTAGGCATCTTCAACACTTGTCCGGGACGTACAGTCATAGGACTCAAAGGGTTAAGAAAAATTCACATAATTCCCAAAATGTATATACCTTTAAAAAAATCCATTGGAGATTTCCAGCTGTAGTATGAAATCAGTCATATGGAGATAAGACATCGTGTGTATGACGCCATGTTTCATACGCGCCAAATGAAAACCGCAGCTTCATTCCCGGCCCGGGGCTAGGTGCGGCGCGGGCGGCAAGTGCTCTCTCTCACACGCATGCACTACTCACACATGAGATGAGCTCAGTTGGTTTACTTCAGGCCGAGGCGGAGGTTTCAGTTTCACTACTCTGCTCCACGAACCACCCTCGAGAAATCCATCCGCAGTGCTTCGCGCCTACTACGATCAGAAACTGCGGCTCCGATCGAGATCCCAACACGGCCGTGTTTGTATATAAACTTTGTATACATATTTATGTATACATTATAACATCGGACATATATACATACCCAGACGGTGCGCGGGGCGCGAGACGATTCGTATATTGAATGTTTGTGCTTGGATAGGATTGTTTGTAGAATTCAAGTGGTGTAAAATTTAAAGCGTAAATGTTTACCGTCGGATTATAACATAAGCTTTTAACGCAATCAACACTATGATGAAAGAAGATCAGTTATCTACGGTCAGTGGTTCGGTACAGACTCAACAACCGTCTGTTGTACACCAAAGCATATCCATACAACAACACCTTCAACAGTTACATCTCCACCATCATCAACACAACATTATTTTATCCAATTCATCCAACTCAAATCTTCAAGAATCTACCGCATCTTCTTTGGCGCTGGATAATGTATCAACATCTTCACCAACACAAGACAAACCAACTTCAACAGAGAAAAAGAATGGAGCCCGTCGACAAGAAAAACCTCCATATTCTTACATAGCTTTAATAGTAATGGCTATCCAAAACTCTCCTGCAAAACGCTTGACTTTAAGTGAAATCTACAGTTTTTTACAACAAC
The DNA here is from genome assembly GCA_943142095.1 of Ophonus ardosiacus. Classification (NCBI taxonomy): domain Eukaryota; kingdom Metazoa; phylum Arthropoda; class Insecta; order Coleoptera; family Carabidae; genus Ophonus; species Ophonus ardosiacus. The sequence goes on along the minus strand of OW964827.1, from coordinate 45,211,711 downwards.
GATTTCCCTTCTTCCGCGGGCCGTACCAAGGTTGGAAGAACTCCGTCCGTCACAACTTAAGCCTGAATGAATGTTTCATCAAACTCCCCAAGGGTTTGGGTCGGCCAGGAAAGGGTCATTATTGGACGATCGAACCCTCAAGTGAGTACATGTTTGAAGAGGGTAGTTTTCGGCGAAGACCCAGAGGTTTTAGGCGGAAATGTCAAGCGTTGAAGCCTCAGTATCACACGGGAGGATTTTTTGGAGGTGTGGGTTCGGCAGCAGTGTCCTCTAGTGGGTTTGATCATCATCAGGTCTTGCCGACGCATCAGGAGTTCCCGCCTTGTAGCTATGGAAATGGGGTCTCTGCGGCAGCTGTGCAGGCTTCGCAGTCGGTTCCACATTACACAGGGTAAAATTTTGAATTATTTTACATTCTACATAGAGTTATTCTGTTTGGATTGAACATAAACTGTTCGATTCTCGAAAAGGTTTAAGCTAATCCTCATTTTTGGATTAGCGAATTCTACTCTAATTTTGACAGTTTATATCATAAAATATAGTCTAATCAATTCCTAGTATCTACCTTTTTTGATAATATTAGGAAGATTAAATTTTAAATACCGGAATAAAATAGAATTCACTAATCCAAAAATAAGGATTAGCTTAAACTTTTTTGGAATCAGGCTGAAAGAATTTATTAATGGTTATTTTGATTAAAATATAACAAATGAATTATAAACATATGTAAAATATTTTCTGAATATCAGCCATAAGATTTATTAATTTTCGGCTGCAATCGATTTTGGGACCTCGCGTACATTTTTAGAAGGTGCCGAAATCGGTTGAAGCGAAAATTAATAAATCTCTTTGGCTAATATCCAGAAAAAACTCATAAAGAGACTTTTTTGATAAAATATCTGATGTGACCAGCACATTACCTTCCGTCAATTCTGTGTATTTTGCAGAAATAACTTACCGAAAGTTCCTTGAAAAAAATCTGTATATTATCCAATAAAATTATAACACGAACATTGCACTTGACACTGACATCTGTCAACTAGAATATTTGAATACATGACCAGTTTCCATGGTTATAGCATAGCTGGCTGATTTATAAAAGTTAATCTCTTTAAAACTCTTGTCTAATGAATAATAATAATAATAATAATAATAATAATAATCTCTTTATTTCTGTAGACATGTACATACATATGTAGAAAGCGTCAAAAGTACATTTACACAAAGTATAAAAATATAAAAATAACCAGAAAGGTTGACTTCAGTCTTGACTTACCAGAGTTAGTCTAAATTAGTTTCAAAGTATTCCTGTAAGGAATAGAAGCTTTTGTCTATTAAATACTTTTTTAAAGTGTTTTTAAATTTATTGTATTGCTGAATTTTAGATATATTAACCGGTAAGGAATTAAATATTCTTAGCCCAATAATATTAGGAGTGTTATTTGTTAAGTGTATTCTGGAGTATGGAATTCTGAATTTATCTTTTTTACGAGTATCGTGAAGATGAATATTTTGGTTGAGCACGTAGTTAGTTTTGTTTTTAAAAATAAAGAGACAGATTTCAAGTATGTATATACTCGGCAGTGTTAGAATGTTATATAAAGAAAATAGTTGCCTACATGTAGATGATCTACTGACTCCTACAATACAACGGACAGCCTGTTTTTGGGCAATAAAGACATGAGACGCCCAAGAGGACGCACCCCATAGTATAACTGCGTATCTTAACCGAGATTCAATTAAGGCAAAGTAGGCCATCCTAAGCTGGGTGATATTGAGATAGTTTTTCAGATATCTAAGCAGATAACATGACCTATTTACAGATGTTATAATTACCTCGCAGTGGGGTCTCCATGTGCCTAAGTCATCAAGGGTTGTTCCCAGGAAGGTGGTTGTTAGAGATTTTTTCACGATTTGACCGTTCACTTGAATATCAAAATCAATAATCTGTCTAGTTTGCCAATTCCTGAATTGCATAAATATGGTTTTAGATCCGTTTAAAAAGAGATCGTTAGTGTTAAACCATTGAGAAAGTGATTTTATGTTGGTTTCACATAGGCGTTGCACTTCATTTTCATTAGAGCCTGAAACTATTAGGGACGTATCATCAGCATACTGAATGACTGTGGTTCCCTCCCCGACAGCCTCCGGTAAATCATTTATATAAAACAGGAATAATATCGGAGCTAGGACTGTACCCTGTGGCGTACCAATATTGAATATGAAAGTAAATGTGCGTTTTTTCTATAAAAACTGTAAGGACTTCAAATAAAGATAACTCCGGTTGTTCAATTATAACCAAAATTTAATCAGCTCTTCATATGCATGTAAAAGATATATGAAAGAATTATAATTTTTAGAATTGTGGTGTTGGAGTTATCATCGGAGAAATTTTTGTCACACACACAACACACAGACACACACATACCGAATTTTTTGATCAGAGACAATACCTTTCTTACCTAAAGGCATAAGGTGACGGAAGGTAAAAAGATGAGAGGGTTTGAGGTTTATTACAAAAATAAATTGTATTTTTTTTTAAATCATCAGTGCAAGTTTTATCTTAATATAATAAATATTTTATTCAATTTTATGTTTTAAACTGTCATTATTAACTCCATGGCAACAACTATAAGTAACACTTTTTTCACAAGTGAATTAAAATTTTTAAATCACTCTCACATTTTTTTAATTCACTCTGCAACAAATAATGCATTTAAAATAATATCAGGCACGAAATTAACACTCACCGTAGTATTTATCAGACATTATCAACCATTTTCATTATTTTTCACGGTACAAGTGACAGACAATAAAGCTTTTTAAATAGATGACTTGACGTCAATCATCGACGATTGTCATGCACAGTCTACTAATTGATTAGTCTTTTGTTTCGTCAAAATTAAATATTATAATGGTATTTATTACTATTTCGTCAAAATTAAATAAAATATTGCACAAACCACGTGAGCTAAGAATGTTTATTCATTCGAAGAAATTAACTCACTCGGCCTTACTTTCTTCTCATGAATAAACATTACCTTAGCTCACTTGGTGTGTAAATATCTATTATCTGCATACTATTTATATGCAAATTTTGAAAATTATAAAAATACGGAAAGTAATAAAGAAAGTTAGCGTTTATGGCTCGAAAAGTGTATTAATAAATTGAAGATGATCCAGGGGAGTGGTTGATTCGATATTGATCTTCAAGAGACGATATGACATTTTCAGGGGTCGATTCAGGCTCAGGAGTCGACGAAAAAAAAAGAATTTAAAGTCATTAATAACTAAACAGTCGTATATAAACAATTTAAATATATAAGCAAGTTGCATCGCTTTTAGTTAAATTTTAACTGCTAGTTATATTAACAATATCGCGTCAAAACGAAATTTCAAATGAGTTGTTTGGTGCTAAAATTTCGGTTTTCTTCCTGTAGTTGAGACTACTAGCGGTGTTCGTGCTACTGGCAATAAATGTCAGATTTCGATTTATCTTTATTGTATATATATATTTGTCATATCGGGTGTCCCAAGCAAGTATTGACATAGGTGTTTAACATGGAAAAACAGTTTTGCACATATCGCCGTTCTTGTGAAACAATGACGCAACTGCAAAATGTTGAATTTTACAGGAGAGATGAAAAACCATTGTTAATTATTTTTATAATTAAGTTTTAAAGGAATAAATAAATATGCAGTTACGTCATTGTTTCACCGGAACGGCGATATTATCTGTCCCGTAAAATTTAACAGCATAAAATTCTGATATTTTATGCAAAAACTTTTGAATTTACGTCGAGTAAAGTTAATTTAAAGTTAAGATAAAAATAAATCAAGTAGGTATGCGATTATTTCAAAAAATTAGCGTTGCTTGTCTTTATCTGTCAAATCAAAAACAAGTATTTGTGGTGTTTGACAGTTAATTCGATGTTTAGTTTCTGAAATAATAGCATACTAAATTTATTTTTACCGTGACTTTAAATTAACTTTGTTCGGTTATCAAAGATAAATTCAAATGCTCGAAAATACTATGTATAAAGCACCCCATAAAATATTTGAAAAAGCTATTTTACCATGTTAAATTGCTTAGGTTTATACCTATTAATATAAAGAGTCTCAATAAAATGACGAGAAGTTTTTAAAGGGGTCAACAGTAAAAAATTTGGGGATCCCTGATGTAAGCCAAAGCAGCAATTTTTATAATTTTTGTCCAACCGGTTAATTTTTTATGAATAAAAGCTTGAAAACCCCTGAAAATGGCTAAAATCTGAAAAAATCGTAAGGGGTACACCTTAGATTTTTGCGATTTTAGGCCATTTTCAGTTATTTTGCTTTAGAGATTGTATGCGGTGTTCAAAAATTCTGAAAATTGGTGTACTTGTGTAATTTTGCCCGTAGAATCGAATGGTGTTGTCGCCTAATTCATATCTCGACCCATTTTTGGGTTATTACCTAAAAATGAGTAGTTTTGAGCAAAACTTTGAATCTAAATATCTCGAGAACGAAAAGAGAAATCAGCGCATTGAGAAGTATCCAGATACATAAAAATTAGATTTTTGAAAATTTTAAGGTTTTTATCTAAATGTGGGGTATATTGACTTTTGGGGCAATAATTCAAAAAGTGGGGTAGAGATATAAACTTGGTTGTAAAATTATTTGATTGTAAAGAGAATGTTACGTAAGTGTACGCATTTTTAGAGAATTTATTTTACACACTTGAAAATTCAAGCAATGTAATGAGTCTCACAGCCCAAATAACTTCATGGAAACCAGTTGAATAATTAAAATGTTTGTAATTGACAAAAAATGTCAATGTCAAAAATCCAGATACATTAATGAAGGCTGTTCCTGGGAAGTACGTTTAATATTTTTTATTAAATTTTGACGTTTTAAACTGTCATTATTAACTTCATAGCAACAACTATATGTAACACTTTATTCACAAGTGAATTAATTTTTTTTTTAAATCACTCACAAAATTTTAACTCACTCTGCAACAAATAATGCATCAAAAATAACATCAGGTACGAAAATAATACTTACCATAATATTTATCAGACATTATTAGCCATTTTCATTATTTTTCACAGCTCAAATGAGAGACAATAAATCATTTTAAATATTAAATAGATGATTTGACGTCTATCACCGACGATTGTCATGCTCAGCCTACTAACTGATCAGTTTTTTATTTTGTCAAAATTAAATATTATAATGGTTTTTGTTATTATTTATACTGCAATTCTGAACAAATCTGTAAGTCTTACAGATCTGTAAATCTGTAAATAATGAACAAAATCGCAACGAAAGCTGCCACTCTTATGTACAATTGTATATTTATCAACAAAAATAGATGCGTTTTTGTCAGTTTTTTACAGATTTACAGATCTGTAAGACTTACAGATTTGTTCAGAATTGCAGCATTAGTCAAAATTGTATAAAATATTGTACATACCACGAGACATAAGAATGTTTATTCACTCGAAGAAATTAACTCACTGAATAAAGTATAAAAATATATTAATAATAGATGTAATTAGAATTTTTATGTGTGTACCAGAAATGTTAAATACAGTATGTACTTATATAGCCTAAATGAAAATGGCGAAACGTCTTGTACTGGCCTCAACAATTTTTTTTAATTGTATTATTCTAAATAAACCTTCCTTTGTAGGTACGACTACTCCGTGGTACCTTCCACCACCTCGATGTTATACTCCTCAGCCCCCACGAGCACAACGTGTAGTACAGAATGGGCGGGGGCCCCAACACCGACGCTGCCAGCGTATCCTGTTCCTGGGGACTTCGTGAAGCAGCCTTTGAGCCCACTACCTTCCGTAGACCAAGAAGGGGCTCTCTCCCCATCCCCTGTTGTCGATGTATATGGGTATCATCAGTATGGGATGGGCTCGGCGACATCAGACCACGGTAAGAAAAGGATATTTGTAATATATAAGTAGTTCAATCATCTAATATAAATTTTTACACGTAAATAGTGAAATTATACGGCATTAATTGCTATTTTGTAACAGGATTTTGAGAATAGATTTTAAAGTTTCAAAAAATTCCAAATTAACATCAGTTTTTATGCTAGTTGCAATACAATTTTGCATAATTACCAAATAATAACATATTTTGTATATTATGTTTTGTATAACCTTGGTTACTTGCTTTCGTTTTGTAATTATTTATTTGTTAATTATATTCTTTTCCCCTGAAGAAGGTAGCAGTGTATGCGGCCGAAACGTTAGTATTAAATAAAAATACATAACTTAAACTAAAAAATCTGATGTGCCCAACACAAAACCTCCCACTGTTTAATTTTTATTAATTTAAATACATACCTACGTATTTATTAATGCTTCAAACTATATTACGTTCCATTGCATATAACTATTGCTTTATTTACGATTTTCTTTATTATTTAATATGTGACTATTATTAATTTGAAGTGTTTAGTTTTTTGACAATGACGTTTACCTGTCAGTTACATTCATTTAAAAAATAAACTGTATAACAAAGGAATTGTGTTTATCTTAGGCTTCGGGATTAAAAAAAGAAAAGTGATTTTTAAATTTATCTGCAAAATATATAGAAAAAGTATTAATGTATACCTACCTGTAGAAAATTCAATATTCTTTCATTTTCATTTTTGAAGAAAAACCATTATGAGCTTCAAGTAAAGTGCCATTTCCGTTTATCCGATTTACACCAAAATCTAATGGCTTCTATTCCTCTTAGAGTGCAAACAAAATTCGTACACAGACACACATACACACATACACACATACACACATACACACATACACACATACACACACACACACACATACACACACACATACACACACACACACACACACACACACACACACACACACACACACACATACACACATACAGACATCATCGCGAAAATGTTAAAAATGGATT